>JARHVA010000309.1:1880000-3096250 GCA_037957365.1 Torreya grandis
AATAGTTCATATGTTGTCCCAAAATTAGTGACAAATTTTGGGAACAATAGCTGGCTCTAGTCAGGGAACTTCCTTCAGTTGAAAACTTGGAATCGCTGAGGGGAGTAGAAACCAGAATCTCCAGTGCTGTTAAGTATGTCATTGGGCTACAGAGTCATGCTACCCAAAAAGAAAGGCACCAAAAATGAAAATGAAAAGCACAAAATAGAACTAAAAACTATACAAATGCTACCCATTGTGAGGCAGAGAAAAGGGTGTGCCATCTTGATAAACTAGCAAGAAACCATTTTCTCCCCAAAATTGGTGATGGGTGAATGAAACTCTCCACCAAGAATCACATTTTCTATGCACTCCTTTTGGTTCTCTCTTCTTGCCCCATGGCAAGATGTGGTCTCCAATCTAAAAACCATAAATCCTTGCTCTCTTAGCAAAGAGTTTCTTTTCTTAACTTTGGCACATAACAGTATGGTCCACCACCATAGCTTATTGCTCTTCTGGTATAGTGAAACACATAATTTGATTATCAGCATCAAACACCTGACAAACCATCAGCTCAACATCTCCTTTGGCGTGAAGAAGTTTGACATCTTTGTCTTGAGCAACCTTCAATTTGAGTAGCAGCGATTCCTACCTGATAGCATTGTTGGCATTGCCAGACTACAAATTTTATGAAGAAGGAAAAATATCTCCTTGAGGAGATATCAACATAGTCCCAGCTCCAGCACTGGTAGGAGAATCACTGCCATCAAATTATAGGATCCAAACATCATCAGAAACTGATCTTCTATCAAATTTTTCTTCATTAGAGATAGAAGATCTTTTTTCATCTATACTTCACCCTACCAATTCTTTTGATGTCTTGTTTGAATCAATTTTTGGATCACCACCTACAGGACTTTCATCTACTGTAATGGGAACATCTTCAGTAGACAAAATAATTACCCTTGCCTAAAGACTCAAATAGAATTTGAGCTACAGGGGCCGACATTTGGGTGACAACATATTTTGCCTCATTTTTAGGGAGCAACCTCTTCATGATGCCTTTGACATGGATCCTCACCTCAGATAGGTCCATGCTCAATTCTCCTCCAACATCCTTGCAAAAATTTCATCCAAGCAGAATGTCATATGAAGCTGGGACATCGGCCATCAGGACCGTCATCTTGATTCTCTTTTCTGGGAATGCTGCAAATACAAATTGTGCATCCTTGATTTATCCTAGTAGTGACACTTGTTTTTTCTCCATATAGAAACATTTCCCAAATGTCTTGGTCAGTGTGAGACCAAGATATTCTACCACTTTGGCAGGCATGATGTTGTTTGAAGCTCTGGAATCAATGATGCAGTTGCTTAGCTTGTGACTGTTTATCAATAGGGAAACATAAAAAAGCTATATTTTCCTAGGGGTAGCAGGAGGAGTAATGAAAAGATTATTTGGGGTAGACATGTTCCTTAGGGGATCATGAATTACCTTCTTAACATCTTGTCCTGTAGGGGCAGTTTGATTCTTCACACATTGAACTAACCTATCCAACTGCTCAAAATTGGATTGCAAGAATTCAAATTCAGTCATTTGAATTTTGATCTTCTTGACATGGTCAACTATGTCAAATGACTGAAATGGAATAAGAATAGAGGAATGGAGTTCATCCTTCTAGTTTTTAGGAGGGGGAGGACTGATCTATAAAATAGAAGTTGAAGGTGAAGGCATACCTGAAGTACTTACTTTTTTAGCAATCACTGGGTCCTTTGGCTGGAAAGGCAGAGAAGTTCCTCGTTTAGCAATTGAAATTGTAGGTTAAGGTCACTCCTCTATTTTTTCTTTATCAACTTGTTAGGCTAACCAGTTTTTGGACTGGGTGAATACAGTGTATGATCCATCAATTGCTTTACCTTCACTTCTAGGTTCATCCTGGTAATTCAGGAAACCAATGTTGGAGTCATCAACTGATTCTTCTTCTCCCTTTATAAAGATATTAGCATTATCTTCAGGATTCAACTTAGTTTGGAAGGAGAAATCTGATTCTTCTTTAAGATATCCAACAGCTGAGTTGGCTGGAGCTACCTCAATAACAAGTTTCCCTTGTGGGGGAGGAAGATGATTTCGCTGCCCTTAATTCTTGGCAGCGTTGCCTTGGTATGACTGATTAGGGAATGTCCTCCTTGGTATATCTCTATATGAAGGGGTAGATGAGATCCCTTGTGCCATTTGATTTTTGAGAGCAAGCAACTCATTTGCTAGCTTTTGCACCATTGGATTAGTGGTCCCTGTAGATGGATATTCAGAAGATGAAGAATATATTCCTCTGTTAGGATCTCTCCTTATCTTTCCTTCCAAGATAATGTCATCTTCTACCTCAGTGGCCAAATCCTGAGCAGCAGCAAGGTCTATGTAGCCAGCACGTCTCAATAGAAAACTCACTTCAAGTAACTATGAGTTGATGAAGAAACATTTAAGGTTCTCAGGTGTTGGCCGAGTAATTATAGGAATAATATTCCTCAGCTTGTCAAATTTGGCAATGAAGTCCCTCATAGGTTCATGAGGTTCTTTCTTCATCTATGTGAGCTGAGCCAGTACGGCATGCACATCTTCTGCAGGCTTGATCCTAGCTTCAAATTTGGTTTTGAAGGTGTTCTAGTCAGTCACTGATTGAGCCTGTAGATGGTAAAACCAATCTGTAGTAGTGCCTTGCAAAGTTTCCACAAATAGCCTGATTGCTACATCTTTGTACTCCATGCCTCTCACACCATAGGCTATGCTAGAGGCTGTAATATGTTCATCAGGGTGAACTCTCCCATCACCAAAGAATTTGGGGAAATTCGTCCTTGAACTGTGTGGTAGCTCATGTAGAGGTGGAGTAAGGTTGAGTGGACCAAAAGAGTTACCCCAAGGGCCTTGAGCTGCCATTGTATGATTATGGAAAGGGGGGATAAAAAATCTTGGTGGGGTATGTACGAGTAAAGCTCTGCTAGCAGAGGAAAAAGAAGCTTTGCCTTGTGTTGGTGACCTGGTGTTGGTAGGAGGAAGACTCCTAGTTTGTTGAAGGTGAGGTTGTGGAGGAAACAACTCAAAATTGCTCTATTACACCAACTCAAAAATAGGGTCAACAATACCTTAAGCTTTCTGGCTTCTTGTATAGTGTGGAGCTACTAGATTGTAGAATAAAAATGGAAAATAACTGGCCCTACTTCAGCTTGGAGCTTGAGGCTTCAAACTGCACGTTCTTCCCCAATAGAGTTGCCAAAAACTGTTGGCATGGAGCTGGCAGAGAATTAACTTTTGAAATGAAACGCTTGATCTCCAGCGTCTCATGTTTTACAACTCAAAGTATATAATAGAAATGGATAAGGCTATAATGATAATGGATAAGACACAAGTGATGCTTCAATTTGAAGCTTGAGGCTTCAAATTGTGCAAAATTGTTGTGTCCCTAGTGGAGAAAATGGATATGGAAAAGAACTGAAATTGCTCGTTCTTCCCCAGCAGAGAAAATGGATAAGGAAAAGAACTGAAACTACTCGTTTGATCCCCAACAGAGTCACCAAAAATTGTTGGCATGAAGCTAGCAATGTTCTTTCCTACTTCACATCGTTCCCTAGCAATATGAAATGCTTCAATTTGAATAGATTGGAAAAGGACTAGAAATGCTCGTCGTTCCCTAGCAGAGCCACCAAAAAAATTTTGAGTGAATATTTTGTCAACAGCTAACTGATGACCAAAATAGGTTTCTTCAACCACAGCATAGGGAGATTGGTCAGCCAAATGTGTAGGCTTACTACATCAGAGGTGGACAAATCTCTCCTCTCATCAAGGGGAGGTTCCCTTATAACTATGAGGAGCTATATATATATATATATATATATATATATATTTTATATATATATATATATATATATATATATGCAGAAAATAACACTCAGGGTAGGATTATACCATCCATCTCTCTTTTTTTAGAGATGAGTTCATAGGTCAAAGGATAAATTCAGGTGAAAACACTGAAGGCACTTCTCTTTTTTTAGAAGTGGTCTTGCAGCAAACAACTGGAGTTCTATCTGGTAGGTAACAGGGGGTGTGGTAACCATCAGACTGAGATGTAGCACAAAGTCTCCACCTTGACTGCCCAAGAGTGAAATACGAAGGATAATGGGGGCACAAATGCATCTCAAGACCCTTTACATAGGAACAGAAACTAAAAACACACTGAAGAGAATTATGATAGCACAAATTCTGAAAGTAACTAGCTTTAGGACATCTTCCTGATTATTTCCACTAGTTTTGCTTGTCAAATTAAATAAATAATAATGCTCCTAGGAAATAGACATAAGAACAATTTCCTAAGATAACACAAGCTATCACAGCACAAAGTCTGAAAGTAACTTGCTTTATTATTCAAATAAAGTAATATGATCAACAATTTGAGCTCAAAGTCTCAATAATTGTCTTTTAATTTGGGCAAAGTTTTGCCTCTATATTCGAAAAGATATCATTTTGAATAATACAAGAGATTACAATATATGGCAGCCAAGAAAGGCTTGGCTCTTTTTCCTATGGGACGGCCCACGTTGCATTCAATGCCTTGAATGCATTTTCAATTCAGTCTAGGGGCCATGGTGGGAATAGTGCATTGTCTTAACTATGGTGTGCCCATTCATCTTATATGTCTCCTCCTTAGCATGAGTTGTCTGGTGCTTTTCCTGATGTCTGCATAGCTGTCCATTTTGCCTTTACTTTATGGAAGAAAAATAGGCCACGTCCTTGATTTGGTGTGCTTAGATGACCACTTGATCGACTGTTTCACCTACTAGAAATAACTCCCGTGCAGATATTTATAGTCTTTCCCTCTTTCCTTGCCATGTATTTTTTTATTTTGTTATTTTCTTATGATCTGAGCTCTCAAGCTATCTCTTCCCTTTCTATTGGCTCTTTTGGCTCTCTCTTCAGCTGGTCACTGAGTTTGTTTTCAAGTTTTGTGCAACATTTGAAAATCAATGGATATTTCATTACCCTGAATTTGACGTTTGTGGGGACGTCATTATTTCACTATTTCAATGGTTTGGGTGGCCTTCTCAGCTCCTTGGTTCTATTGCTTCTTTAGTTTATTCACTTGAACCTTCTCCTTGAACTGGTCTCTATAATCTTCCACTTCTTTCCTTTGGTCAGAGCTTTCTTTGAACCGTTGAACCCGTTGAACCTATGAACCATTTTGGTTCAAGGTTCAACGGTTCATCTTTTTCCTTAGAAGCATTTGTTTTCTATAAGTCTCTCGAGCTTTGAAAGAGTCCATCAAAATATGTCTACATAGTCCATAGAATCAAGCCTACAGATTTCGTAGAAATGAGTCCGTAGAACCCAGCCTGCAGAGTCTATAGAAACGAGTCCGTAGAACCTAGCCTGCAGAGTCCGTAGAAATCAGCCTGTAGAGTCTGTAGAAACAAGCCTACAGAATCCGTAGAAATAAGTCTGTAGAGTTCATATAAATAAGTCCGCAGAGTCCGTAGTTTCAAGCCTACAGAGTCTATAGAAATCTAGAAAAGCTTGAATAATGGAGAATTTGCATGCTTAGAACAATTTTTGAGAAGGGAAGAAAGAATTTTGGCCTGTTGGACCAAAATAGTTCATATTTTGTCCCAAAATGAGTGACAAATTTTGGGAACAACAGGTTTATCACTCTTTTTTCAACTTATAATTTTCATGTATTTCATATCTAGCTCATTTACATATCATTATTTGCATATCTTTATTTACATTGACATTTCTTATTTTACATACCTTTGTTTATGTTTTAACTTACATTGATATTTATTATTTAAATTCTTTCATGTCTTCTTATCTTATCTAAATGTTTCTTGTCATTACAATTTATTCACTTTTGACATGCATTATATTTTAAACCTTGGTTTCACATTTTCATTCACTCATAATTCTTATTTTAATTTCTTTCTTTATAATTCTTTTTTTCAATGCATTTGTTCACATTTGCTAAAAAATAATAACACATACATCTTACATTTTCATAATGCATATAAAGATCAACACATGTGCTAGAAAGAAAATAAATACATCCATAAGTCATAAAAATAAACATATCTATATATAAAAATGGCTCAATATGTTAGATACAATATAACATGATACAATCATGATATAAAAATAGCTCCATAGATGTGGTCCACCCTGCTATCTGGTGGTGGATGAGTTACACTATCCATATAATCTTATGATTTCCCTCTATGAACAATCCAATTAAGTGACTATGTCTATGACTATAGTCTATCCACATGTCTCTATAGATGGGACACCTAGCCCTACACATGTGCCAACTATCTAGCTATCTCAAAATGTGTTGCTCACTCTTGAGCTAGTAATTCATGTACTTACATATCCCCATCACCCACTCTTGAGGGTAATGCTACCTATGTTACATGAGATAGTCTATGCAACTCTCATTCTACCTCACTAACCAATCAAAACCAACTAACATAAAAAGGTGTTGAAGGCACCACATGATTAATCATTTGTATTGTATCATTCTAAGGTAGTACATCATCTAATATACCATAATGGGTTCTCTCAAACATGGTTGACCATATATCCTCCTTCACGATAACATATACAAAATGCCAACCAAATGTACATTATATCTCACATGTATATCCCCAAAATAATACATCTATCTAGCATTTATAAATACCAACAAAACATGACTTACTTACCAATAGTAGCCCCATTTTTACCACCATATACCTCTTGTGAAGCATGGCCATGTAATGGTCTAAAACATATACAATGGTTATGTTGAATAACATGAGCATGATGCGGTCCACTATGAATTTGCCTCAAAATCAACTAACTTAGTGCAAGATGCATTGTTGTATCTCCCTATGGTGGTGCCTATGGTTATGGTTGTGCTTATATATGTGGTTGCACCAGAGCATTCCCCTATCTCGATCTCCATCAGGACCATTGTAATATATATTATTATGTAAAAATAGCTACATATCCTCCTCCTCTAGTGGATATCATATCCCCTCACTATCACTGACACCATCATCTCAAAGGTATTAGCTAGTGTGGTCATATGACATGAACATCTGTTGGTACTCTTGTACCTACTACACTATGTTTATCCCTCACTTGTCATGCCCAAAATGTTATCACTACTATAATATCCATCTAGGCAATGGATGTGTCTCTACCCACCAAGGATAGTTCCTTACAATCTTTGCATAAACCTATGCTTGAAAGGTACTTGGCCATGAGGACCAAGTATCTGTTGTGCCTTATATAACTACCAAATAATCTCTCCCTGTGTGACCATCTACAATGCTAAGGCATTTGGTATAACACATGACATATGATCTTGTGTCCATCACCACATGCATAGGAAGGTAACATCTACCACATATGGAAATCTCAAAGGTTGATACATTAGAAATCTCTCATAAATCTAACTAATCAATAATATAAAATGGCCCATTATCATCTACCCCTATGATAGAATACCATAAAAATCATTCACTAACTACAACAAAATCAAAAATCCCAAGTCATACATTATGATTTATTCTAACATGGACCAACATAATGCAACAATATATAGTGGGACCTTCCCATTTGACTTATGAAAAATCACAAGAGTTATCACAAGTCCAATAATGGCCTTTTGGATATCCCTAATCGTTGATACATATACATCAAATAAGTATACCCATAGGCCTACCTGAGTATATCTCTTAGAGATAATTGACCATAAGGCTAAGTCTTTCCTCTCTACATCTGTCTCTAGTGTATCACACACCACATGCATTCCTACAATTAGAAGTCCCATCAATGCATGGACATCCTCTAGTGTGATCTCCACCTTAATGGTATCCCCATACAACACCCATATAAAAGTGTTAGTTATTCACTCCCATGTTCCTAAGAACATGACAACTAACTCCACACTAAGTAAAATATGTTGCATCTCCATAATATTTCCAAAACCTAATGCACTCAACTATGTTCAGTCTCTCTCAAACAAACTCTCAAGTAGATCAAGTAACTGAACTTCATCTACTAATGTTTAGAGTCTCCATCACCTCTATAAAATATCAAATAATAAATCATATATCAACTCTTTATCCTAAATAATAATCAAACATACAAGAAATTGATATAATTAACTATTTCATCAACATTTTTATTTAACAAAGTCAGCCATGTATCTAACTACATCACCCCATTATATTATTTTCATATTATGTCAAACATGTACTCTACTACATCGGTCAATCCATTATTCTATTAAATCATCCTAACACTATGTAGTCAACCACTTGAATTAACATAGTCAGCCACTTAACCTACTAGGTCAGCCACCTTACCAACTAAGTCAGCCACCTAAATTACTAATGTGGTTAGCCACATCATATGTTGTCAGCCACCCTTCCTTATCTATACTAGGTCATCCACCTTACCAAATAAGTCAACCATCCTAAAACTAATGTAGTTAACCATGATATATGTTATTGGCCATCCTTACTCATTTTAACTAGGTTGTCCATCTCCAATGTTGTCGACCAATCTAATTTATAACTACGTCAACCAACTAATATGCAATCAACCACTTACCTAAACTTTCTAAATTCAACTAAATTGGTCAGGCTGAGCTCGTTAAATTTACATGATGATTTTTAACTAGCTTGACATTAATGCCCTAGACTTAATTTTTCACCTTTTAACTTCCACCCACTATTCGTTGTAAGTTTTACTCTATTACTCTTTTTTTTAGGATAAATTCCACTACATAGATTCACCCTAGCATCTAATTTCCAAACCTACATCATTTTTCTACCAAAGTTTTAAAAACTAGTATTAAATAAACCCCATACCTTGACTATCCTGATAGCAACTACAATAAATCCTCTAATTCATCCTCTTCCTCGTATATGAGCCATCATCTCTCTTATCACTAATTCTAATCATTTAGAAATCTAGTTTTCAAAATTAAAAAATGTACAAATGAATAGTTAATAACCCTTTAATACTAATTTTTTTAAATTTATAATCTTGTAGTTATTTACTGAAAAAAACATATTTTCTCTTAACTTTGCTTATGTAAACTCTTCACAAACCAAAAAAATTTATACGATCCTAACAAAGGAGAGAATTTTCCAATGCTAACTACATATTTTTGAAAAAAAATTGAATTTTATCTTATTTTTTTGGTCCATCTTTTGTAACCATACATTGGACGCCTCTTCTTTTTACTTTTCATGTAGTTCTTATTCCATAGCAATAAGGTAAGTGAAGGTACATATTTACAAATTGTTTACTTTTATTTAATTTTCACTTTCTAATGTAAATTTTTAGCTCAGTTTTGTGCATTTCTATGTTATTTTTTGAAGCACCATCCCATGTTACACCTACATGACACATGATGAGTTTCAATTGCAGCATATGTATACACATAATATTTTTATACTTTATCATTTACTGATGATTTATCTCTTGTGAGAAATAACCAATTTTCAATATCTTTGAGTACACACCTTAAAAGGTACACTGATAAAAGGTTGGGCAGACCATTGGTGCTTTGAAAGATTGTTGGTCAACTCTATCATTACCTAAACCCATTATAAATACCTCTCATCTAACTCCCCAAGCAAACAAACTCCATTTATCCATTTCCCTAAACAATTATGCCTTTAGTTATCCCTTAACCAAACAAACACACACTTTTCATATTAAGTTGTCATGGTCAACCTTGTTATGAAAGATAAAGTGCACATTATGGAACTAAGTCGATTAGGCTGACCTAGTTCAAGACATAACAATAGCTTTTTCTTAAAATTGGGTCGTGTTGGTTGACCTTGTCAAAAAAAAATTTATAAGGGTTAGGACATATCCATTGTTATAAATACAACCTTAACATCAATCCAATAGAGAAAAACATTCATTTTTGCATTATTATAACACATAATTCTGCTATATCTACATTTGAAGGAGCCATTGCTTAGGGTTTGCCTTGGAGAGAAGATAGTTTGTCTTGTGGAAAGTATTGGATGCAAAGTAGAATTATTTTTGCTTAGGGATGATTTATATATTATGATACTTACAAATTCACAACAACATCTTGCAAAGCACCATTGGCCAAGGGAAATATTGAGACTTAACATGTTTGCCCAAAGGTAAGTATCTCTAAATTTTACTAGTTCATTTGATAGATAGATATTTCATAAAGTAGTAAGTTTTAAATATATAAATACTTGTTTATATTACCTATATATTCAAACTTAGTATAGTTATAGGGTCTTATTTTCTTTCCATCTTCCAACTTAGGTGATCAATGCCCCCATTTGTCTACCATGATCCTTTGATTATTTGTTTATGTTAAACCATCCTTGTTTACTCCACACGCTTTGATGAGCACTATATTAGTTTAATTTTATGTATTACAAGACCTAGCTGGGGTTATTTCATAATATTATTTTCCTAGAGGCTTTTGAACCCTCTCTTTTAATGTTGTCTAATAAGAGATCCCTTGGTTAGGTTTAGTGGATCCAAATTGGTCATGCCCCCTTATATAAAAAGTATCACAATGGATGTTAGTTTATTTCATTCTCTGAGCTTAGATTTAATAATTAGTACAAGTTTTAGATATATCTTAATTTGTTACATACGCACCTTTACTCTTGATTATGTCAGTCTCAACCACCTCCAAGTTAACTCAAACAAGCTTCTAGTCAAGCTGAAGTTAGCTCCAAGTCATAAATTCTTATCTTTCCTTAAAATTATTTCAATTTTCTTTGAATTTTGAATCCAAAAATTTCATGATAAATTCCAATTTATCATTTTTATAGAGCTATAATATGCCTTCTTTGGTTTTTAATAACGTATTCCCTCTACATTAGTCTTCTAGTCACTTACACAATTTGGAAAGAGATACTCATGAATTTATAACCATTACCATATCATTTCTTGTAACCAACCACCATTCAATTATTTCTTCCTTCAAGATTTTTGTTGTTCTTTATCTTCTTTTTTTTCCTCTTCTGGAAGAGTTTTATGGTCACCATTTGAGCAGAAAAGAGTTAGCTACCTAAGGATTCAACATTTTCATTAACTTCATCTCCTTCACTTCATCTCATATTGGATTAGATTGGAGGATTCATTTTATTTTTATTTAATACATTATATTAGGTTTATTATTTATTATAATAATTTTGTATTTTAAATTTTGATTCAAAAAACTACAAGAAATAAATTGTCTCTTCTCTCATTTCTTGCATTAGACAAGTAGTTTCATCATCTTATTTACATTCACACATTACAAATCTCAAAGAACAATAATTTCATCATTATATCTAAGGTAAATAGTGAATATTAAAATTAATTACATCCAATCAACAACATTTTATTTTCAATTTTGATAGCACACATTCTCATACATAAACAACACCAACAAATTTGCATACACAAAAACTAGCAAACCAAAAATAAAGTTTGCATCTATAATTATTTTTCTTCCTTGCATGGTAAAGAAAGTCATTTTAATTAATAAATTATAATTTTATATTTTCATCCATTCAAATATATATAATTTTATTTTGAATATAAAGTTCACAAAATATTCAAAAATCCAAGAACTCACATATTAGTTTGTGTACATAGATCAGATCATGAAAATTTAGAAGTTGTATTGCATATACAAAATCTAAATTTAAAATATAGTTATTCATTTGCATACTCAAGATTAAAATTACACATTATCTGATTAATTTCATTTGAATTTATATGATAAAAATAAAAGCATTCATTTTAGTGCATGTAGGTGATATTCTTCATTCTAAAAAACAAGGAAAAAGTTAAAAAAATAGTTGCTACATTGTTAGTTTCATTTTCAGTTTTAATTAGAATTTTATTCATGAAATATATAAAAATAAATGAAATGATAAATATTTTTACTTCATTTATTTCCAATCATTTTTATTTTTATCAAGTAGTATTGTTTTCTTTCAATTTGCAAGGCCTTGTTAAAAAATCAAAACAAGCCCAATAAAAAACATTGTCAAAAAAGGTTTAAGTATAAACCTTGATAAAATAAAATACTTAAAATTTAAAAATAATAATTACACATCTCACAAATCAATCAAAATAAGAAAACAAGCTTCAACCTCCAAACATGGCTATCTCACTCTTGGATGACGATTCATGAACAAGCCAATCTCCAGAAATTTTCCTTAGAGTACCCGCTCTTGTATCAAAGAAAAAAAATCAATGTAAAATTAACTTAAAACTTATAATAAAGGTTTTCCATTCCACTCCTCTCCAAAACTCATAATCAACCATATTAACAGTCTTGACGAACAAAATTACCTAATAGAACCCCCAGTAACGAGACCCATCTACATTCTAGCATTCCAAGCCAATAACTTTCAAATCTAACCCCTTATTCCTTATTTATCCTCAGGTATAGCATTTTCCTATCTCATTTGTATTGTGGATGGCAAAGAGTGGCCATAACCAACCTAATATAGCCAACCCAATCCTAAACCCAACTTTGCCCAATAACCTGAGCCTAACATAAATCAATAACTTCATTACCTTGGCCTTGTCCATTCAGAGGGTTTTTATAATTCCATCACTTCTTAAATCATCACTTTAAATGAGAAGTTAACATTGGTGAGATATTTTACTATTTATATGAGCATCCTTTACCACCCAGCATTCAAAATTATGCCCCTATACCTCAACTTAACTAACCATCCCTTCTCATTCAAATCCCCTAACCGAACCAACCCAACCAACCAAACACCTATACCATCACCCCATTATCCATTCATTGGATAGCTCAGTGAAACCTCATGAATTTGAGTACACTAAGGTTAGCATGTTGTTTTCCACATGTACATAAGACCTTGTGATATTCTCCAAATAAGTTTAACATGTATTATCATGGTTGGCGTACCCTTAGGTGTATTCATTCCTTGGTTTTTTAGTTTCATGTGGTTTAATGATATAGATTATTTCAAATTTATTATTTTTAGAGGACATTAATACACATTATTTTTTGTAGGTTTTGCATGGAATAAATGACACATTTAGGGCATACCTGTCAACACCAAGTGTGGTTATCATAAGTAACCAATTTATTTTTTATCCTTTTAATTTAGTATTTTCAATACTATATTAAAATGGATGCATTTTTAGACACATAAATTTGGTATCAGACATTTTATAAACATCAAATTTGACATATGTTGACAAACTTGGACAATGTGCATACATTTGACTCTTCTACATGATTTCCCTTGTCCATCTACCCACCTGTTATTTTGGCCATCAATATTCACCAAATGTATTTATTCAAGATCACCCTAGTTTGTATAATAACCTTCCATAATACTAAATATACCTTTTCCATATCTCAAATCACTAATTTACATTCCCAGGGTAATACTAGTATAGCTGGATAGTTGTAATTACCATGAGTGTCTACCTCTATAAGCATTGTCCAATAATAGTCAATGACTATTTTCAAAATTGGGAAGTTTCCATTGGGTTGGCCTATACATGATTTATGGTCAATCATATAGATAAATAATGATAAGTCATCTATAAATACAAATCAATCATAATGTTATATTCACTTGGCCATTACCTTGAAAATTTCTTGAAAACTTTAGGAATCCATTAAAATTATCTTGACACATTATCACAAATCTAATCTATTTGAAAATCCCTCAAAGGATAAGTCCTTATCCAATTCTAAATACATAAAATTAATAGTTACATGGTGATAAGATTTGAAGATCAAAACATTACATTCTTAGGCATTCTATTTTGCTCATGAAATTGCATGCCTGCACACCCATGCGTACACACACACACACACACACACACACACACACACACACACACACACACACGTGAGATAATTACATGTGGTTTTAGCCATCTTCAGACAATTTGAATGTAGGTAATTCTCAACATTTTAGTGGGGAGTGGTTAATGTTTTCCAAACAAAAATATGAACCCATTTTAAAGGAAATATTGTGGTTTAAAGCACAATTATAATTTGGATATAAGGATAAGGAAACCATGGATTAATGTACATGATGAAAGGTAAGCACACACACAATAAGCATCTACAAGTACAAATAAAACATTCCTAGAAATTATTGACTTCCATAACATACAGGAACACTACCAATAGATCTTTGCCAATATTGGTTACCACATGCACCAAATTTTATTGGAAATGTCCATGTGGTGTTTGAGCCTCTATTTTGGACATAAACACATGGTGAAGCAAATATAGAGCATTGTCTGATACTAAGATATATTTGTGAGCAACACATAACTAGAATTAGCTAAGTGAAGTTCTACCCTCTTCCTTTGATATTTATAAATATTTTAAGGAAATATTTATCTTTCCCTTCAAATTTAAATTTGTATTTTATTTTTATAAAATACTTAATCTAAACTAGCCCTATTGTTACACCATTTTAGGAAAAGATACTCCAAAATAGATAAAACAGGTTATGATACCACGTTTTATACATTTTTTCCTCATTGCTAGCTTGAAAAGTAGGAGTATAATTAGTCTTAACCTTTAATGTTGATTTTTCATGATGTTTTGAGCCACTATAGGTAGGGACATTAGACCCATATTTAAGCATATCGACCTCTAAAAGTTTGATCTCAGTGTTGTAAACTATACAAAAAATCTCATCAAAATATGGATATGTGATAAACATCTCTTTGTATTTGATAGGTTGGAGCAATATTTGAGATAAAATACTCACTAATATGCTCGTTAGGTCCTTGTTTAAGTTATGTAAGTTGTGGAAGACATTTTGGCTAATGTTAAAATAAAAATTATCTAATAGAATATCATATAAAGAATTTAAGTATCACATTGAGTGTGATGGTAGGATGTAAAACTAATCCCAAGCATAGTCCTCAATACATATAGGAAATATATTTGTCAACAATCGATAATTTTGCACAAAATCAAAACATGAACAATATAAAGATAAAATATGATGCAAAGGATCACCATTTTCATTTCATATTTCAAAATTATGCATAATGAAACTAGGAGGCAAAGTGTAGATAAGGACCTTGTGAGCCAACAAGTTGCATAATAAATCATGAAAAATAATTGTGTGACTTGGTATTTGAGATCCTTGTGAAATCTATTGGATTTGTATTTGTATATCTTGAATAGTTTTTTAACCAATGCATTTTGAGTAGTAGAAGAAACATGTATAGGAATAAACACTCTAGTGTTTTAAACAAGTCCATGCCCAAAATATGTTGCTAGAGAAGTAGGTCAAGAAGGTCTAGAAATAATATGGGGTACAAAATAAGTTGTAGTTATAAAGGATTAGTGATAGTAGCTTTATTAGAATAATTGTGTTAAGACACAAAATTAGGAACCCTAACCATGCCATCTAATGTAGAAGGATAACCTCTAATAGGTGGATTATAAACATTCAACATTTGTAACATGTTCATTCTCAGGGATAGATTTATTATCTAATTTTAATTTATTTTATTCCTTTCTAGAAACATAAATCATAACATTAATTCTATTGAAATAAAATTTTCAAAGCAATCTAAATCATTTATATCCATAGTAATAAGTTTTGGAACATAATCATCATCACAAGCATTAGTGTCAAAAGCATTAGCATCACAATCATTTTCTCAATAAATGCATTTTCATAATTTAAATAAAGTACCTTATCATAATCTATATAAGAGGCAATAATTTCATCAACAATTTTTTTTTTTTTCAAACAAGCATGAGTACCTAGCAAAGGAATTTGAAGGAAAATAATATTTGTACCACTTAATATAACACATTGCCTAGTACGCATTAAAAATATAGCTCTCTTAATTGGTATAATATGTAAACATATAAAAAATTAAAGAATCCATAACTAATAATAGTTTAATAATAAATAAAAACACTATATAAATAAAATATAAAATAATCACAACAATAAAACCTAGAGGGAAAGAGAGCATAAACCCCTAAGCTTTGATATTTTTTGATTGAAAAGTGCACTTTTATTAATTTAACAAAAAATTATGGTATAATGATAATCATACAAAAAAATGGGTGGAAAAGTCACACCCAAAAATCCACACTGAACTAAGGAATCCTCAGGAGAAATTAAAATCTAATAAAGGCCACAACTTGGCCAAAAAAACATAGTTGAATGAACTTAAGTATACATCAATCAAAAAAGGGAATGAAATAATATAAATAATAATGAAACTCCTAAGCAAACACTACAAACATGGAGGCTAGTGGAGGAGGTGGAGGTAGAGGGTCCTGAGGCTTTGCCCCCAACCATCCTAGGTTGAGGGATCTTCATCAACTGGGAGGGGGTCCCAACCATCAACCTACTAGTTAGATTCAAAATCATGTTGCACCTGAGAATCATGTAGGGAATGGAGATGGTTTACACAAAATGCATTAATTTATCCTATAGAGGGGGTATACACCCTCCCATATCCACTATCTTTATTGCATTTATCGGATCCTTGGGGAAGAGATGGCCAACAAGAGCGAGGAGAGGAGATCCTCCAACTTTGAGACCTCTAGCTATGAGAGTGGTGGTACCTCCCTCCACACCCACAACCCCTAGGATGGGAGTGGTGAAGAGGGGGATCAATAGGCTCACATTTGAACACATAAATAACATTCCCCCAATGGTCTAGGAGGAGCTACAGATGATGAATCTCAAGTCAGACCTTATCTGTTTGACTCTGTATTTGAAGGGCAACATTAGCAATCAAAACTTTATTAGTTACAAAAAAAAATTCTATAGTTTCATTATTAAAACACACTTGATTTCTATATTTCCAAATCTCAAACAAAATATCAGTGCAAAAAATCTTCCAAAATATATTATATCTTACAAGCAATAGGGCAGAGTCCCCAATGAAAACCATTTTTCAAGTGAGCATTTTAGGCCTAAAAGGTTTGAAAATGGTATGAATCCATCTCCAGCCTAAATTAGCATGAGGCCAAAACAAAAAGAGATGCTTGATAATTTATGGGTGATGATAGGTTTGGCAAGTAGGATTCAAAACCCCCATGTGCTTGAGCCTATTCCCCATGGGCAGACCCTAGTAGAGGATACACTAAAGGAAATGGGATTTTTTGGGCTCAATATAAGCCACCCATATATTATCAAATCTTTGGGACAAAACCTAAAGGAGAAATTGGTTGATTGAGGCATCAATATCAATATGTTGAGGGTCCAAAAAATTTAACCCAACCAAGGAGAGTATCGATAAAATAGTGTGGTTGTGGGCCAAGACCAGTCCTTCCACCATGACATGAGAGAGGAAACTCTAATTTTATGCAAATATTCATCAGGTATGGAACTCTGTAATTCATAAATGGATTCTACATCTTCCTTATTAAGATGGAACATGGACTTTATCATAGGCCAAGGAAGCTAGTCCCTAAAGTTATTACAAAAGAGATCACCAACTGTGAGAATACCTTTCTTAAATAGCCTCAAGATTTTGATCTAGGGGAGCATGGAAATGGGGACATTGTAGAAGTTCAAATGGGGAGACAACCATAATTATTGAGATTTTAGATAAATATCACTTCTAAACTTATCCCCCACCCAAATGAGGTGGGGTTTGAGCTTTTTCTAGACCTTCCAAATACTTTGTATGATAAAAGTGCCCCCTACTTTGACTATCACTAGTGAGATAAACATGATATGAAATCCAATTCCTTGTTAGGTTTTTATATCAAGTCGAAAACCTTGAGAGATGTAGTTCCTCAATAGAATTTTCTAGGCTTCATCCCCTTCCAAGCTTATAATGATCCATTTAACCCCAAGAGTGAGCCCCTAAAGCTTGATGTCTATGAGTCCTATCTTAGGTCTGATATTTAAATTGGAAGGGTTCACCAAAATGTAACACAAAGAGGACACACAAGTGTTCAAAACACAATGCTAACTATGTGAAACATTGGCACATTGCAAATCAAGTAAATATAAAAATATATAATAAATCAAACATGCATATATGCAGAGGAGTAGATGAATAAAACTACCTTAAATTATAGTTGATAAAATATAATGAAAAGATATAGATGTGTATATGTTTTTGACTTACTTGAGTTTTTTCAGTGGATATTGTTGCTAGAAAATAGGCTTTGGAATTGTGTATAAGATCTCCTTGAAATTAGACTATGTTTTATGATAATGACTAGTTTCAATTTTTTCCAAAAATTATAGTGACCAAATTCAAAGTCTAAACAAGACAAGCTCTATTTGAAGTGATCAAGCAGATCTAAAATTAGATATGTAGATCTTCATAATTTAAAACTTTTTATAGCCTTTTTTTAGTATCAATCACATAGAAACCTCTCTTCAGTTAACTTTACGTTGCTTAAAAATCTCAAAATATCCTCCTTTGATTGTAACCTTAATTCACTTTAATATAGAAACATATCTAAGACCAAATGAAAAATGTATCCTTATTGGACCATGCACCTTCAGTGAGGCTTCTATAAATATTGTGCATACTCATAATTAGGGATATTGTGGTTCTAGAGCATGTGACTAACCAAACCAATTTGATCAAAGACACCACCTTCTCGCCCTATGATAATCAATTTTGTTATATGTTTCTTCACTCAATGTAACCTTATTTTGGTTTAAGTATGCAACCAAAATAATTTAATAGATGATGAACTTAGAATAGGATTAATATGAAAACTCATTAACATGTTTATAGTAGATATATCTATTGATAATTCTCACTAACTTGGTAGATATGAAAATATAAATTGATTAGGGTGCATGTGTATATATAGGCTCCTTTAAATTCAAATTAGATAACATTCATGCATAGGCAAACCATGGAAAAGCATGAAAGCTAACAATAAATGCATGAAAAATTAGGGCATGGTGGAATAAAGGACCCATATTCAACTTGACCACTTTCAGATTGCTCTAAAATCCACTTTTGAACTACTCTAAAAATTATCAAAGTAGGAAAACTCATGAAACAAAGATATGATGAATCATAGGATGACTTGGTAGATTTTGAGGAAAAAAGGTTTAGACATAAAGGTGTTTACAAGAAAATACAAAATATAAATGGCTATGATGGGTTTAGCATGAAGGGAAAGTGCATAAAAAAGAGCCTCACTTGTAGATTTATATGGTTTAGTGTCAGGTTTTGCATCAAAATAGGGTCATTTTTTGCCTATAAATATCTTTCACCACTTAACATAAGACTTTTTACTAACGTAATTTGCATCATCTGAATTTATGTAGTTTAGTTTCTTACATCATGTGGCTAGGTGGATCTTTCATGACATAATGTTTGTCAAAAAATTATGTGCCTGGATGTGTGTTATCATTTATGTTAGAATTTCTCTTACAAGAAAAGCATCATAATATTTAAAAAAAAATTTATTGGTGTGAATTTCATTTGCATCAAGGATTTTGACATAATTCCTTTGTTGATCATTTTTTAATTTGAAATTAAGATGTAATTTTCCTACATTTGAGATATTACGCGTCAGCTACTATGCATCAGGATTTCATCAAGATCATGCATCTTAGGTTAAATTTTTCAAATTTCCCTCATATATTTATTGTAATTTTAGTTTTTTACTAATTACATATATTTTTACTTACACACTTTTTGTAGTTATAAAATATTTACAATTTGCATAATTTATATGATTGAAATGTAAATAATTATTTTTTGATTAGATAAAGAGGGTTTTATAAGGGCCTTCACCCATGCAAAATAGGTTTAATTCATAATACATTTTGTGTATAGACTTCAATAATAAGAAACAAAATAAGTTATGAAAGAAGAAGTGAGAGAAGTATATAAAAGAAATTAACCATAAGCATAGCTACAAAAACTAAAAAACTATAATTACCTATTAAATATCTTCTTACAACAAATAAAAGTCAAGGAAAGTGTTCATTTATTGTTAGAATCCTCCTAGGAAGTCTTGAGAGGTGAGAATCTAGGATATTTATTGGTCAAAGGAAACACTTATGTTGAATTTGATAATAAGTTGATCCATAGTTAAATTCAGACCTGCCATCATTTCCTATAATGAGGGTTGGCTTGGTGGATGTCCTTTGTGCTCCACCATCCAATAATTCCCATAAAGATGTCCCACTAGTTTATTTTTTATAACTATCTTATTTGCATGGTTGCTCTCTAAATATGACTTAGCTTGAGGAATGAGGACATTGTGAATATTATCTTTACTCCCCTTTCTGTGTTTGTTGATCATAGAAGAATGGGAGCCAAACTAGGCCTCAAGTTTGGTTTCAATATTATCCAAACATTTAAAAATGATTGGATCTGATACTCAACTAACTTTATTTCTTTATAATCCTTTGAGATAACCTTGAGCTTTATGATTGTTTCAAGGTCATTTTTTTACCATCTTTAAAAACCCCATAGGTTTTCAATTTCCTATTTCAAGGGTCGATAGATCTCCCAAATTTGTTTGAGGACATTACTCTCCTATGGTTATTTATATATGAATGCTTGACCTAAGATATACTATAATGTGTTGAATATTAGTAATATTAGTGTTAAATTTAAAATGATATTGATGCCAAGGTTATCGAACACATAGGAAGGACTTGTAGAAACATTTGTGATGGAAAGAGTTTGACATATAATTTTGTTGAGATCTACCTCATCTTTAAATCATATACATATGTCTTTAAACAAAGGGGGATTATGACACGTAGATGAATCAGATGTTGTCATGGAGTAGACGAATCTCAAACACAAGAGAACACTCAATTTTTTTAAAAATAATGTAAATGAAAATCACTTCAATATTTTGGTTGTGATTTCATCCATTCATATGGATAAATGAATATTATCACGAAGCATATGTGAAAAATTTAAGAGGTGTCAATTTATTTCCTTGGGTGGCATTTGAATGAATGCTATCATTGCATTATGTGGGAAGTGATTTCAATTACTTTTCCAAAATTAAGTTTAATCCTTCAAATTCATGTGCCTCATCACTTTCAAACAAATTAAAAATGTCTAAGATTATGCCAAGGTTTGCTAATAACTATAAAAATTTGTATGCCTCTATGTATCAATGTATTATTTTTGATTCATTAAATCTTTTAAGGAGTGATAGAGCTGGCCTGAGTAGATACCTCAAATTCTAGCTTGGAATAACACATTTCTCAAGGGCTAGGATGGCCAATTGAGAATCCCATTCAATCTCTATCCTTGATAATACCAAAGAATAAGACATTTGGATACCCATTGATACAATAAACACTTGACATGATTATTATTTTCCTAAGGTAGCTCTGAAGAAGATGTTGTGATGAAGAATCCTTCATGATCCCAAATAATGCAACTTACCTCCACTCTCATGGGGTTTCTTTTCATAGCTCCATCAAAGTTTAGTTTAACATAATCTTGCCTTGAAGGAGACCATTTTGAATTTTGATAATATTTTGAAGTTACTTTCAACCCTTGAATGAGGGTGAAAAAATGAATGGATTATTTCTGGAGAATGCAAAGGTCACCTAAATGGAGAGGATGCATCATGTTGCTCAATTTGGATTGAGACCATTCTAAAACTATTGCTACCAATCTAAGTGTGAAATGATACCAATAAAGTGATATTTCTTCAAATATTCCATAGTTTCTCTCAATATAAATATTTCAAATAATCATAATTGATGCTACTATCCATAGAGGGAGAAGGTTGGAATTAGATGGAGTTGGCTACATTGCTACCAAAACTTGAAGTGAAGTTGGAAACACCTATTTGAGATAGAAATTTTATAGGATCCAATGCCATATACTTAGACTTCAAGGACAATGAAGAATGATGTGTTTTATTATTTATAACTTAAACTTGCATAGTACACATTGACCTGGACTATGAAATCCTCTTCTCTCTAACTCATCATATGTTAGAATTATGTGTTGTAAGGATAACTAGCTAAATATCTCACCTTTAGATGATTCCATTTTAACCATATTTTATATTATGACTTATCTAGTCCCCAAGGGAGTCATCATAAACAAGCTAAGAATACCCTAATTTGATTGAGTGCTCCTTTGTGTAAGATGAGGTCCAAATTAATGAGTTTGGGAGATCAGTTAGAAATAGTTTGAGACTTTGAGTGTAATTGGAAATTATTCTTTCTTATTGTAATGGACCTCCAAGGGATAACTAATCCTTCCATTCCTCATATGAGAATGGATCATTGGTATATTTCTAAAAATAATCTAAAACTTGGTTATCCCATTATTATTTGGATAGAAGTTGAATTTATTATGTGTTTTATCAATTATAGAGAGTTGGATTGCCATTCTAGGAGTATTCTTAAACTAAATATCCATTACCAATGTCCCAAGATAGGAAATCAGAGCTGAAATTACAACAAGAAGAAATCAAATCCCATATATATGATCCTCTAGGAAAAGATTATGTAGAAAATATTGGTTTGCCTTGGATGAGTTATAATATTTATTTATTACTATATTACTCCATCTTTGATCACCATTCCTTAAAGCACACTAGAACATTTAATACCCTATAGTTGTGTTATGAATTTAAATGTAGAGGATACCCTCCCTTATTTACATTTTGGGTTTGCATACCGTAGTCCAACTTACAAGTAGAATTTTATCATCTAGTTTGAGCCTTGCCAAAGAAACTCCATTTTTTTTAACAATTTACAAACATTAACTAGTATACTAAGGATTGACAATAGGTATGTATGAAGGGCCTATAAAACTAATTCACAATAATTATTATACTTTCAAGTGATATCCATCACTTTTTCCAAGATGATGTACATGTTTCATTTTTGGCAATGACCTCTTTCCAAAGTCATTTATTGCCAGCTCCTTGGAAGATGGGGATTCATAGATATTTCTCAAGAAGTTTTCCAATTTTAAAGCCCCATTTTTATACTATTTTTACTTTTAATCTCAGAAAAACAATACTTTAGATTTGACCTCTTTAATAACTTGTCCCAAATACATGGAATATGTTAGAGAATGTCTTTGAAGACAGAGACCTCCCTATAACAACCTTGCCTAAGAAAAAGAATGTCATATACAAAAAATTGAATGGAAATTAGTTTGGTTAACTTAATTATTTAATCCTAATATCTTGGAAACTAACAACCCTCCTTTTAAACCTTTTCTTAGTGATTTAGTGAGAATAATTAAGAGCAAGTGGGAGAGGGGGTCACCTTGTTTTATACCTCTAGATGAGGAGAAGAAGCCCAACGAGGATCCATTCACTAGGATTATGAAGTGAGTTGTTGAGATGAACTTTTGGATTATGGAGAATCATTATTACAATATTCCAAAGCATCTTATAATTTTAAGAGGGAAAGCCCAATTAACATTGTCAAGGGCCTTCTTGATATGTTTCTCAACTAAGATTTCTTTTTATTTTTAAAATGATAGAGATTGAATTTATTCATGGGACAAAATGGATCTATTTAAAATTTATCTCCCTTTAACAAATTTTTCATGGTCTATGGAGGTTAAAAGTGGAAGAATTTTGTTAAGTCTTTTTTAGAATGCCTTCTGCATTATCTTGTATATTGTGATGCAGAGGGAAATAAATTAATAGTCAATAAATGTGTGAATGTTATCTAAATTATGAATATGGATATATGAGTGCACTTTATTTCTTTGGATTTTATGAGATATCCTAAAAAAAATTTGCCACCACTATTACCTCCTTTCCAGTGAGATCCTGAAAGTTAGGTAGAAAATGGTTGAGAAGTTGTCAGGCCGTAGAGCTTTGTCACCAACCATGCTAAAAAATGATGCCCTATTTTCATCCTTTACAAAAGGGGAAAGGAGAGATTGATTCTATTTGGGAGATACTAGCTATGTAATATATTCTAAAAGTATCTCTTAAGATTGATCTATGATGGTAGGCTAGATGGAGTGTAGATTTTGAAATAAAGTGATTACCTCCAACTTTATATCACTTAGAGATTCCAACAGCTAGTTTTTTTGGTTGTGCATTTTGATTATTATTTTCACCTACCGCATACCAATGGTTGATTTTTGGAAGAAATTTGTATTCTTTACCCCATCTGATAGCCAAAATTCTCTAGAGTTTTGGTACTAGAAGACTTACTCTTTATCATATATGTCATCTAACTTTTATAAGATCTATTTTTTATCCATGATTAAGGCATATGTGTAGCTTCCTAGTTGAATGCACCCATTTATGGATTCTAAATATACCTTAATTTTTTTATTTTATGATGAATATATTATTAAATAAACTATGATTCCAATATTTCAAAAAGTTTTTTAGATATTTCAGCTTTGACATGAAGTTGAAATATTTTGAGCCATGAGGTTAGGGGCATTCCTGCCACCTCTATTTAACTTGGATTAGAAATGTACCATATTTTAGACACACTAATTCAAATTTTAAGTGGATTATATGGGTGAAAGTCTTGGGAGATGCCAAGACATAAAAAACTAGTCTAAGCCTAAAATACGAGGTACTTATAGCCATTTGTAAGAAACTAAGAATCTCTTGAGGTGCCCTACAATACTACATAATCATGTTTTCTAGTTGGTCCATGTGAAGAGACCTTATTTATGTGGCATGTCTAAGAGAGAATTCTTGAATACAAATTCCAATAGGTCTTGCTGAGATTGAGTTGTTCAAGAGTTGCCCCCTCTTTTGTCCTAATCTACAAGAATGGCATTGAAATCTCCACCCAAAATAATTTTGGAGAAAATGTGCCTATTATCTTCTAAGAAGGAGTGAATTTTAGTCCAGGTTCTATTTTTTATGATAATTTGGTTTGTACTATAAACGTTGATGGTTGTGAAGTGAATTGCTTCACTACATGATTTTATGTCACAAAAAATCTAGTTTTTGCTTTCATGTACACATGACTAAGAGATTTTTGGTGTCCCATACAATCCTTAATCCAATCGAGGCTCCATCTACTTTTGAACCTATTGCATTATAAAGGGGAAAATGATTTTTCACTAACTTAGAGAAGTCTAATATAGACATTTTCATTTCTTAGAAAAAGAACAAAATTAAACCTAAGAATAAAAGTTGTCTCTTAACAAGCCTATGTTTTTAAGGGGCATTGAGTCCCCTGACATTCCAAATGATACATTTTATTTTGAAATTGGAGGTCCCTTCCCCCTTTTTTATATAAATTATGCATTGATATACTTATATTCATATTTTCCTAATTCCTCCTGAGCTTCCTTGTAAAGCTTGAGTTGAGATTTCCTACCTTTGACACTTCATCATTTGATGTTAAAACTTTTCATAGCATTAGATAAATGAGCTATGTCAAACTTACTTGGTGCTTTTGAGTGGCCAACCACTTATGAGTCTCAGAGTGAGTATCCTAAAATATAATAGAGAGTATAGGAATGGGAGGTAATATCAATGGAAGAAGGTGGAAGGGGGAGTAAGGAGGAAGGCCTAGGATGGGAG
Organism: Torreya grandis; assembly: GCA_037957365.1. NCBI lineage: Eukaryota > Viridiplantae > Streptophyta > Pinopsida > Cupressales > Taxaceae > Torreya > Torreya grandis. The sequence goes on from JARHVA010000309.1 coordinate 1,905,512, forward strand.
AAGAGGGAAATGGATGAGAAATACCCATATAAGGAATAGGTTTGGGGGATATACAATAGGGGAAGAGGAATATCTATGCAATTTATTAGTATGGAAATGAGGGGATAAATAATAATGCAACATGGAAAGCTCAAGTGGGGAGGGGAAGGGAAAAGAGCACAAGGAGCTACTAGGGGTAAAGGAACTAATCCCAAAGAGGAAGGACAAGGGACAAAATAATATTTATCAGTATTGTTGTCCCCCAAAAATATCACTCATTTTTGGGACAACATTTGAACTATTTTGGTCCTACAGACCAAAATCCTCTCTTCCCCTTTCAAAAATTATTCTAAGCATTCAGGTTCTTCATTTTTCAAGCTTTCCAAAAATCTACGGACTCTGTAGGCTTAAATCTACAAACTCTACAGATATGTTTCTACAGACTCAACATGCTTGAGATTAGCAGGTTCAATGGGTTCAAAGGCTTCTGCAGGTGGGTTCAATGAGTTAAGTGCTTCAGCAAAGGTTCAACAAGTGGTTGGTTCAATGCATTTTGTTCGAGCGATCAAAAGACTTAGCCAAAAGAGATAGAATTCCTTCGGATTTGGTTCAAGGCCCAAAAGGAACAAATCCTTTGGACTTTTTGTCTGATGGAAATGACCAAGGCAAAATTCCTTCGGACATTTTGTCCGAAGGAATTCACCCGAGAAGAGAGCCCGGTAGAAAAAGACAAAGCAAAGGAATTCCTTCAGACTTTTTGTATGAAGGAAAAGTCCACCAAAAAGGAAAAGCTCGTAGAAAAATGCCCGATGGAAAAAGACAAAGTAAGCGGATGCTGCCACGTGTCCTCTTTTGTTTCACAGTAGAAGTTGCCATGTGTCATCTTCTGTAAGACCCACAAAGGTTTTTAAAGCTTCTATAAGTTAAGCGGAATACGTCACGTGTCCTGTTATGACTCAATGGAACGTGACAAGTGTTTGCATCCACGTTCCCCTTTTGGAGTTGCTCAGGCAAAACGTGTCGTGGACCCCATTTTTTGTAAGTTTATAATGAGTTTCATAACAACGAAACTTGCCACTTGTCAAAGACACAGAAAGGACCCCCCAAAGACTTAGGCAAGAAGGGCTATAAAGAGCAAAGAAGTGCTTAAGCAGTGAAGAGAGGAGCGAGACCAAAGGATTAGAAATATCTTTGAAAGAGTTATTTCTAATAGGTGAAATAGTGGATTGAGTAGACTTTTGAGTGCACCAAACCAAGGACATGGCCTGTTTTCTTCCATGAAGTAAAGACAATTATGCAAAGGACCAACAGTCCATATTAAGGAGGAGACATATCAGATGAAGGGACATGTCATAGTTATGGCAGTGCACTATTCTTAGCATGGCCTCTCTAGACAAGAACTAGAGAACGCATTTAAGACATTGACTGCAACATGGGCCATCCCATGGAAAAGGGTGCCAATCCTTGTGTAGTGGCTATAAGTTTGTTAATTATCTCATTTGTAAGGGAGATCTTCCCCTTACCAGAAGCAAAACTCTACCCAAATTGAAAGGCATTACTGAGACTTTGAGCTCAGATTGTAGTTCATATTTCTTTGATTGAATGAGAAAGCAAGTTACTTGCAAACTTTGTGTTGTTATAGCTTGTGCTACTTTAGGAGATTGTTCTTATGTCTATCTTCTGAAAGCAGACATATTTATTTGATTTAACAAGTAGGACTAGTGGAGGTGATAAGGAAGGTGTCTTGAAGCCAACTACTTTCAGACTTTGTGATGTCATAATTGTCTTCAGTGTGTGTTTTTCTTTTATGTTTCTGTGTAAAGGACCTTGGGATGAATTTGTGCCCCTATTTTTCTTTGTATTTCACTCTTGGGCAGTTGAGGTCGAGACTTTACGCTACATTTCAGGCTGCTGGTTACTCTGCACCTTTGGTTACCAGTTACTTACCAGAGAGATTCCTGTTGTTTGCAAGAATAAGCACTTCTGAAAGAAGAGAAGTGCCTTCTATCATTTCATCAGGATTTCTACTATCCAGGAAGGGATCTAGCTCTTGGTTGAATGTTACTTCTAAAAGAAGAGAAGTATTTTCACCAATCACCCAGGATTTATCCTATGTTTGTTAGCATCATCTCTGAAAGAAGAGAGATGGATGGTTTATCCTACCCCCGTGTCTTACTTTTTACTTATATATATATTATATAGCCTCTGCATATTTAATAGGGAACCTCCCCTTGATGAGAGGAGAGATTTGTCTCCGGTTGATGCAGTAAACCTACACATCTGGATGACCAATCTTCCTATGATGTGGTGATAGGAACTATTTTGGTCACCAGTTAGCTGGTCGACAAAATATTCACCCAATAAGTATGACCAGAAAAATAACATTAGTAGCAATGAAAAGGTAGACCTTTAAATTCTAGAGGCCCATGATAGGTACCAAGAGAGGAGCATAGAATAATGTGTGCAAGGAGAGGCACAAAACATTGACCAAAACATAAATCCTCACATAAGTAGCTACAAGTGGGTCCTCAACATCTAAGGAGATGAAAGAACTGATATTTGAGGCTATTCCTTCTAGAATAATCATATTCCAATATATTGTGGGCAAACCATACATTTTGATCCAAAAAGAAGCAACAAGACTAGCCTTTTTGGTTATATCAAAATGAGCCTCTCATGAACTCATACACAGACTTGATTTTTTGAAAAAACACAAACAAACTCCAATGATCTCTACGTAATAATTTTAGTCTATGAATGAGACTTGAAAGAAACTGTTTGGGAAAATATTGATAGTATAAATCCCAAATTTACATGAAGAGGAGTATATACATTTTTTTAGATATGGAATTGAAGGCCATAAACTAAAAAATCTATAAATAATAGTTTTTTAGCCATCACTTTTGCTTCAATAAGAATAAGATAATCATTAATGTGAAAAAAAAAATGGAATGCGAAGAAAGAAATGAATCTAGAAGGTCTTGGAGTGTGATGAGGGGAAAGGAAGAACAAAAGTGTAGGGGGTAGAGGGAGACTGTCAAGAGGAATAGAGATGGGAAAGGAGAGGGAGGAGGCCCAAGAATGGAAGAACAAACATGAGAGGGAAACAAGGAATAATGATGAGGCCAAAAAGGGAAGTAGAAGTCATGGGAAAATCAATCAAAGGATAAAAATGGAGACCAACCATGATATTATCTCTTATTACCTACAACCATGTTGTTAGTAATGAGGCTACCACTAAATTGAGCTAGGTGTGAGAGTTTAAGGGATAAATTATCACTGGATCAACAAATATTAAAATGGGAAGGGTTATCAAACCAACTTGGAGCTTCTCAACCATGGGAATAATTGAAATAACCCGCCGCCTCCCCACCCCCACCCAAAGCCATGGCCTAGCTTGATAGAGGTTAAAATTTGTTCCATCCCTCTTTATATATGTGTCAGATTATTAAGTCATAAATGTAAATAATTATTATTTGAGTAAGTTAACAACAAAATTATATAATATTAAAAAAATAATTGTTATGAATTATAAATTAATTTTAAATATAATCGTTATGGCAACGTGTAATATAATCATTGTCATTATTATATGAAGGTATTGACATATTTTTCATAATGAAAGTACTGATATTAAAAACTTAATGTAAAATCTCCTAATGTCTAGTCATTATTATTATCATCATCTATCACATCCAAAAATTTAAATAATTAATTATTTAAATGTATAGTGAATTATAGAATTTTAATTAAGTACAATATAATATATTATTAATTTTTAAAGTGAATAAAAAATGCTTTAAAAATTTATAATATTAATTTATTTATTACTCAAATGCCTTCTATCACATCGATGTTTTTTATTAGAATTGCCCAACCATCGTGCAATGCCCCCTCTATGTGATTGTTTGGCAACTCGATTTTGAAGATCTTTTGTATAATATAATAAAATATGCGTCTTAGAACAAAATAGAAATAATAAAAAAAAATTATTAAACTTTGAATAAACAAATTACTAATATAAACACTTACATAATTCATCATGATATATTTGTCTAGGCCATTGTGTTTGATGAAAAAAATATTATCTTCGTTATACCTATGCTAAAATATTTTATACTTGTAAAATACGAAGAAAATATTTAATTATAAATTTTGAATAATATAATTATAAAAATTTCACTATGGACAAACAATGATTAAAAATTAATAAAAAACAAATAATATAAATATGTAATATTATAAAATCAGCTTTCACTCCTTGTAGATCTTTTTGCCCTATATGATGAGTAAATGGGTTACTATGAAGTTGCATTTCAATTACTTTAGGTATGCACAAGTTTTATTGTTCTTTTTTCTTCTTGTCATTCTCTTTGTAGTTATTTTTCAATTTTTTTTGGCCTATCCTTTGTATAATCTATGATACAAAGATTCTTCCATTCCTCCATTCGTTTTTCCTTAAATTTCTTGTAATCTGAGTATCTTACTTACCCTTTGAAGAGCTTTGCATGTTTCTTTAAGTGTAATTTTCTCATTAATATCCTCCCCATAATATCCTTGTATCTTTTCAAAGGCACAATGATTATTCTATTTAGGAAAAGCATGCCACTTTAGATAAGTCAGCTACTAATGATTGGCTAAGTTTTTGATCAAATATTTTAGGTGAGATATAAATTGTTTGGATTTATGTGTCCAAAACTCACATTTTTCATTCAACCAAATGTATACCTTTGTTATCCCTCTATAACATATATGGTACTTTGGAGGGACAATAATAGGTCCTTTGGGTTTGGATTTTAAATTGGATAAAACTATACAACATGATCTTGTATTAACCCTTTTAACTCTTTTTTCTAATCTTTTAATTTTATGAAATTACTATGGAGAATGAATCATTATATATTCATTCCATTCCATTCAACCATTAAATGTTTACAATAGCTTCTAATTTATAGACAGAATCATGTTCATAATAAAACATTGGTTACAATGAACATACTCCCAAAATCATAGGGAGTATCAACAATACAAAATACAGATTATTCTATCGACAACCTATCTACCAAATATTACACAGGATATTTATTTTTCCCATATTAACCTACTTATGGTTTCTTATAGTGAGTAATGATAATTTACTCACGTACATTATTATCTACTATCTACTATGAGTAATTAAATATTACTCATTTATTTACAATGGTGAATTAATCACCCTAATATTCACCCCCTCAATTCAATATTATCTTAAGTAAACAAGAGAAAAATTCTTTGAATGCCTCAAATTTTTGCTGCACAAGTGCTTTAGTAAAAACATCTATATGTTGTTGATCTACGGGCAATACTGGAGCTAGATGTTATTGTTCTGAACATGTTCATGGATGATATGAACTTGCACCTCAATGTGTTTAGCGTGTTCATGAAATATTGGATTTCAAACAAGATTCACTACTCCTTCATTGTCTACATGAAGAATTGTGGGTTGATTCTATGGTAATCCAAATCCTTCAAGTATACATTTGAGCCAAATAAATTCATAGGCAGTTCTTCCTATATTGTGATGTTTTGATTTTATAGAGGACCTTGAAAAATAATTTTACTTCTTACTCCCCCATGATTTTGGTCCAAATCCCAAAAATAATAATATTATAAAGTGGATTTCCTATCATCAATGTTTCCTACATGATCTGAGTTTGAGTATCTTATCAAGAATAAGTTATCATTATTTTTGTATTCTAAGCCAAAATCCATAGTTCTTCTTATGTACCTCAATACTTTCTTTGCTACTTTCTAATGACTAATCTTAGGCTCTTACATGAACCTTGAGAGATATCTAACATCATAGTTGATGTCTGGCCTAGTGTAGCTCAGGTAAATGAGACTCCCTATCAACTATAGATATAGAGTTGCATTTACTTGTGGTGATGGATCTGCTCAAGACAACTAAAGTTTTATCTCCATAGGTGTGGAAATTGGTTTGCTTTCCATCATGTGAAATTTATTGTGTGTTGTCCTATCATATTTGAGCTGAGATAAAAAATGTGATTTTCTCTCTACCAAACTTCTAATCCAAGACAATAATACAGAACCCTGAGATCTGTCATGTTGAATGATCGATTTAGATCTTTCTTTACTGATTTAATCATCTTTACTGAACTACCAGTGATGACTAGATCATCAACATATACATCAATAATTATGATTTCCCCCTTACTATTTGAGGTAGATATTCAAATCATATGGACTCCTTTTGAATCCATGTTTCAAGAGATGCTCCTCAATCTTGATATACCATGCCCTGGGAGCTTGTTTAAGACCATATAGTGATTTGACAAGTCTACAAACTTTATTTTATTTTCTAGATTTGACAAAACCGTTTGGTTGAGTTATTATAGAATTATTCTTGTAAGTCCCCATTAAGTAAGGCACTTTTTACGTCCATTTGATGGACTTTCCAGCCAAACTGTGTGGCTAGAGCAAAAATCATCCTGATAGTTTTGATCTTTTTTGTGGGAGTAAATGTCTCTTCATAGTCAATGCTTTATTTCTAAGCATACCCCTTTACAACAAGTCTTGCCTTATGCTTTTTGAGACTACCTTCTATTCTGTACTTCATTTTGAATATCTATTTACATCTGATTGGCTTCTTCCCTAGTGGAAGATCTACAAGCTGCTAGGTTTTATTTTTCATCAGTGAATTATATTCTACATCCATAACATCTTTCTAAGGTTTCAACTATAGGGATTCCTAAACTATAGAGGGCTTGATAGATTAAAAATTGTACTCATTAAGGCCAAATTGACCTCACCACGAGCCACACTTTCAAGTCCTTGGTCTAATGGTGGATGTGTTTAGAACACCATCTAATTTCACACCTTTGAGTGTATTTGTATACCACTTATGCATACATTGAGTAGTTCTTGTGGGTGGTGGAGCTACACCATTACTCCCATCATCATTACTATATTATTTTAGGAGATTACCATCTTCTATATTTTCTATGGGACTGATTTGTTTATCAAGTGCACTTGTAGAAGAATCTTCTATTTCTTTCTTTTCTAAGAACTCAACATCCCTATTGGTGTAGATTTGTCTAGTGTTTAGATCCATGAGTCTATACACAAGTGCTTCTTCACTACACCCTAAGAGCACATATTTTTTGTCTTTCATATCAAGTTTAGTCTATTGTGCTTTAAGAATGTGCATACTTGTTTGGCATCCAAAAACTTGAAGATGTGTTATAGATGGATTTTTCCCTGACCAAGCTTCATGTGGAGTTACTCCATCAAGAGCTATAGTAGGTATTCTATTGAGTAGATATATGATAATTTTGACATCTTCTACCCAAAATGCCTTTGTCAAGCCTGAATCATGTATCATTTAATGCATCATTTCTATAATAGTACGATTCCTCCATTCAAAAACTACATTTTTTAATGGTGTATGCCGAGGTGCCATTTGATGATGAATGTTGTTTTCTTGAAAATTTTGATTAAACTCATTATTGGTGAATTCCCCCCCATGATCTGAGTGGAAGATCTTGATTTTTCATCCAGATTCTATTTAAATAGCCACTTTGAATTACTTGAAAGTTTCAAGGTCTTGAATCTTTATTTTCACACAGTAGACCCACATTTTCCTATAATAATCAACAAAGATCATGAAATACTTAAATCCAACATGGCTAGGTGTCATTGGTCTACATATATTGGTGCGAACAAATCAAGTTTACCATTGGATCTATAGGTACTTTTTTTAGATGGAGCTCTATAATGCTTACCTACTAAGAAATAATGACATTTGTTTTTACCCTTTTCAAAAGGTGGTAAGCCTCTTACCATGTTGTAGTGATGGAGTGTGTCAAGATATTGAAAACTGATGTGGCCAAATATTTTGTGCCACAATTGTGCCGAGTCTATGTCTTTTGTTATGAGTATTATTTTTTTGAATGAAATCAAGATGAAATATACGGTTCACATTGGATGCTCATGCAACAATTTTGGAGTTTCTAGATTTGTCTCTGATCAAACATAATTTCTTTCCATGTTTATAGTCAAATTCAATCTTAAAATTATGGTCTAAGAGTTGACTCACTGATAACAAGTTTTTGGTTAAACCAGATACATAAAGAACATATGTGATTCTACATGTTTGTGTGCCTAGAGGTAAGACAATGTTTCCAATTCTTTGCACACTATATGAGGTATCATCACCCAAAGAAACATGATTTTTGTGGGTTGTGTCCTTCAAAGTGAAAAAATAATCTTTTCTACTTATCATGTGTTAGGTTACACCTGAGTCAACATACCATATGTCATTTTGTGATGTGGATGCATCATGGAGATCTGTAGAGGATAAGAAGTCATATTCATCAACATGTTCTTCTTGTTCAACAATATTGCCTTGTTCCTTTGATTTCTTCTGCCAGGACTCCTTTTTCTATCCTTGTGGCTTACTGAATGAGCCAAGGGATGATTATTGGTTAGTGTATTTTTGACCACTAGAAGATTCTATTTTGAAGGTATTGTACCAACAATCTTTTAGTTCATATCCCTAATGACCATAAATGAGACATTATTTATGTGATTTTTCTCCTTATGAATTTTGCCTTGGATTATGTTTTGATGAAGATTTGACTAGTTTATTACCTTTCTATTGAAGAGAAGCCAACACATGTTATTCTTGGTTGTCATGAGTATCGAAAGACTTATGTTGCAACATATTTACCATTTTTTCAAAACTTGGTTTATGTTCTATGACATTCAAAGTGGTTACAAAAATCTTGTATGAGGCTGGCAGTGTTCTCAAGACAATAGGTACAAGAGATTCATCTAAAATTGTGTCACTCAAGGATTGAAGTGATGCCCTTAGCATTAAAACACATCTTAAAAAGGCCTCCAATGTTTCTCCTAATCTCAATTTGAGATAGTGGAGTTGACTTTATAGATGTAGAATAGTACTCTCATTTTTGGCCTTACATATAGTTTGGAGCTTGTCCCAGGTTTCCTTAGCTATTTTACCTACACAAAGGTGTGGTTGAACTTCATCTAATACTCTAAACATGATTATCAACTTAGCCTTTTGGTTGGATTTGTCAAACTTACGTTGTTGATTAATGTATGTTACATGTCAGGTATATGAACCATATAATACATACCAAATTTTTTCAAACTCCAATTGAGTTCTAAGCTTTGTCTTCTAAGTAGATTAGTTGTCACCTTTGAGAAGCTATGAGTCCAACAGAAAGAATTTTAGAGCCTATGTAGCCATGATCAAGACTATGAGTGATGGATTGATTCCCTATCATTCCATGTAAGTAGGTCTCCCTTTCTATATATTATCAGATTGATATACCAGACCATTGTTTATACACACTCTTCCTTTATACCCATTAGCACGGAGAAGAAGCTCACCCTTTCTATATACCCAAAGGTATGGGAAAGAGGTGTAAAAGTATGGGAAAGAGTTTGATACTTGGTACCTAGATAATAATGAAAAGGGTTCATCCAATCACTATCACCTACTTAAATGGATTTCTTCATATGTGCATGTAACTTCACTATATACTTGGAAATTCAACCTATCATGATTTACGCCTTTTAATTATAATAAATAGGTAAATTAAGGAAAGGCTATGAGTGTATGTGCCTTATTTCTCCCCAGTGATTTCAAGGGTTTATGCCCATACATCATTGTTGAAGCTATGTTAGGTGTTATATGTAGTAACTCAAGCACAATAACATTACTCATAAACATGAGTCAGAGGCATAGCTATGATCAAACATGACATTGAGTTTAAAAACTTGTGATTTTTTGCAATATAGTGAAAATTACAATTTCTTGTAATATAATTTGAAAATGAAATTTACAATACTTGCATAAATGAAAATTCACTCTTTTCTTTTTAGGTTCTATGGTCTTTTTTTGGCAAAAAAAATCATTTTTTTAAACTTTGCCTTCTCCTTTTTTTGAATAAACAATTTGTTTTTATGATTTTCTCTACTAAATTAGTTAGCTATGATTATATTTTAACAGATTTACTAAATTTGGCAGTGCTTCTAAATATTTTATCTTTTTGCATAAAGACAAATTTGAGAAAAATATCTTTTGGGGGAATGGAACCTCTCACACACCCTTTTCTAAAACCAAGACTACCAGTCTTCCTATATATATATATATATATATATATATATATATATATATATATATATATATATATATATATATATATATATATATATATATATATAAAGGCTTAGAAATATGATTTTTAAAGAAAACCACCCTCCTACCTAATACCATGGGTTTCCCTATAAGTGGTTTCAAGAAAAAAAATGTAGTAAAGGGACAATTTCATAAGCGGTTTTGAGGTTTAGACAGTGGTTTTGGATAGATTTGCAACAAAGAAAAAATTTGAAGGTGGTTTTAGGTCCTAAAAGTTTTTTTTTTTCCACTTTTGAGGAAGTATGAAGCATAGAATTTTTTTTTTTTAATTTATAAACTAGAAAATATAAACTACCAACCTCATTTTATTTTGTTTGAAATGGTTTTACAGGTCATTCAACATGGACATTCATAATAATGGTGCAAGTCTTTTAATGCTCTAAGGCTATGCTTCTTAGTGATTTTTCTTGGGAGAAAAGAATGCTTCACTACACTTGCATAAATTTTGCATTATTTTTATTTTATTCCCAACGTTAAAATATTTTAGAGGAGTCTATTACCAAGCTAAATACATACTTCAAACACTAAGCATGTTATGTGTTTCTCCTCTTGGTGCTCTATAGGTAGCTCAAAGAGAATATGGATGTAAGGATAGAATTAAAAGATGACTGAAGATGATTTCAAATTCTTTTGCCTCTTGATTTCTTCTTTGTGGCTTCTTTGCTACGTGTCTGTAGCTATTGGCTGCTTCTTTATTGCTTGTTGTTTTTTATGGCTTTAGTGTGGGAGTGCATGGGCTTTTCCTCATAGGCTCACAGATTTCAATAGAGCTCTGATACCGGATATGGAAGATGAATCATTCTATATTCATTCCATTTTATTCAACCATTAAATGTTTACAGATGATTCTTATTTATACATAGAAGTATTCTCATAGTAGAACATTGGTTATAACAAACATACTCCCAAAATCATATGAGAGTATCGATAACAAAATATAGATTATTCTGTCAACAATCTATCTACCAAATATTACATGGGATATTTTTTTTTTCCATATTAACCTACTTACGGTTTCCTATGGTGAGTAATGATAATTTACTCATGTACATTATTATCTATTATCTACTATGATTAATTAAATATTGCTCATTTGTTATAATGGTGAATTAATCACTCTAATAATTTCTTCTGCAAATTTAAAATAGTTTTAGAATTATGTTACAAATACTATAGAATAAAGGCTTCATTTTGAAGAAAAAACTAAAATTATATATTTATAGATATTATGAATAAAAAATCTTAAAATAAAATAATATTAGAATGTTAAGTTTTTATTTAAAGTTCAATGAATGTACATATATTGAATGTAAATTTTAAGGATTGAAATGTACAAATTCAAAACAAGCCTTTTTTATTTTAAAAAAACAATCTAAAAACCCTTTTCATATTTGAAAAAAAAAATTAAAAAATGTAAAAGCCCTTTTCTAGTTTTCACTTATTTTATATTATGTTAAAATTTTGTAAAAATAAATGATGAAATAAGTAGCATACTAAATTTTGATATTTAATCTTTCCTTGTCAAGTTCTTTCCTGCCCATGCAATTGTTATTTATCGTTGTGTTAATGATAATCATCTTCATTTTCCTCACATTATTACTCCCGTTTGCTCATATTTGTCCTCCATTTGCTAATTTTATTCCTATCTTTGATGATTTTATTCTTCCCCTTGTTGATTTTATTCATGTCCTTGCTAATGTTAACCAATTTTGACCCCTAAGGTCAAAATGTCAACCCCTATAGGTAAAAAATTTCTTATCATATCTTGTTAGCTTAGTTCAAAGTCTTGTCATGCATTATATGGTCTCTAAAAGGTATTTCTAAAATCTTATTAGCATTGTTTAAGGTAAATTTGGAGAAGTTAAGGTAATGGTCTTTCTTTGCTTTGTACTAGCCTAGTCATGTCACGAAGTGATGAAACTTGGTCAAGTGATGTCATAGGTCCTTAGGTATTCTTAAAATTCATTCCATGCCTTAATCACCTTATAATAAAATTTCATGATGTTTTGGAGAAGTTAAGGTCCTTTTGTGAACTTTAAGGTAGTGTTTTATGAAGAAAAACATCATTTTTAAAAACTCTAATGTGTGTCAAATCCCAAAAATGCTCAAAATCTATCAAAAAAACACTTTTAAAGGACCTTGGATCAGTTATACAACTTCCCTATTTGTCAAGGTGTCAAATAGAAGTCAGAATCTAAATTTTAATGTTTTAGAGGGGAGTTTTGGCACTTGTATGGACTTCTTGAACTCACTTTTAGGTAAAAATAGTTTATCAGTGTTATATCATATTCTACAAGTTATAATCATGCGTGGAAAGATATTTTAAGTCTCAAAATTGTAGAATACTCTTTCTCTCTCTCATTGCTCTCTTCACAAGCTCATGAAGGCCATTTTCAAGAGAATGGTACAAGCCATACAAGTAGAGTTGGAAGCTAATATTTTGACCAATTTTGGGGACCCCTATAGACTTTCAATTAATGTAATTTATCATTTTATTGATATATTTAACTTTATGAACAATTTATAAGGAGCTAAGGTACCTTTTTAAGGTTTAAATCCCCACAGGCTTATTTTTTTCACCACTTTGTTGCAGGTTGAAGTTTATTAAAGAATGGAAACTATTTAGAGGGTATACACAAGCATTCAAAATCATTTCATGCTCATCTTCATCAATTTGGCATGTGTGAGCCTTCACAGTGCCAAGAGGAGCCTTTATGCTAAATGTGTCACTATTTATACTTGGAGTTTTATAGGCATTTAATAGTATCATTACTTTAAAGGGAGTTTTAATATGCCTTACATCATCCTAATAATTCATCCAAGGATCTCTAACATATTTGGCTATCTTATACCAACCTCTCCAAGTAGTTTCCAAGTTGACTACCAAGCATTGTGCATAGGGGTCTGCCTGTATAAAGGTGGTTTCACAGTGTTTATCTAAATTAATCATATAGATATGGAGGTTTTCACCTTATTAATAGATTTATGGATAATTTTTTAATAATATCAAGCTCAAAATATTATGTCCACAATCATATGAAAGCCTAAAATCCCAAAAATTAGGCATGTAGGTCTACATTGTAGGTGAATGTTCATGATATCTAGGTTTCATGTTGAGGTGTTCAAGCCATGGAAAAATTTGTTATATAATTATAATCACCCATATGATCTTAATATACCCCTCACTACCACTATTAAAAAACATGATCAAATGAAGAGACTCTTACTTTTAACACACAAAATTTTGTATGTGGACTGCTAACTTGCTACAGGCTTGCATATACAAAAGATGAAATTTGACATTATATGGTGTTTGGTTGAATCCTACAGAATATTGAATTAGATCACATATAAATATAATATTTTACATATCCTAAATGTGTCTAAGACCCAATAATATGTTCTCACAGCCCACCTAAGCAAAAAAAAGACCTACAGGTGACAAACCTGTAGGTCCTCATTTTGGACAAAGAATATTTGTTCATATAGATAAGGGTGAGAGTAGGAAGCATGATTACATATAATAATGAGATAAGACACAAGTAAATTAATACATCTAAGTCATATGAGAGTCATGAAGGGTTGGAATGACTAATGTCAAGATCTACTAGAAGAGTTATAGGCTTAACACTAATATGCAAGCTTGTGTTTGAGGTTAAGAGGTTTCAAAGCCTGTGCATGCTATGAAATGCCAATGAAATTTTAGGGAGATGAAAATATCCTTCATTGATACCTATTATTTTCAAGGTGATACAATTATTTACAGACATGTTTTAATCCTAAACACAGTCAAGCCCTCAATAATTGACACCTACAACTAGGCCTATAGAGGTGTAAAAAGGGTATTGCATATTTATGGAGGCATGATGTCTTGAGGGTGATAAGGAAAGAGTTATAAACTCCAAAAATATATAAAAACCTTGAACCTTATCATTATTTTTTAGTGAATATCATAAAACCTTCAAATGCAATCAGAATACCTCAATGTAATCACTGCATGTTAAAGGGTAAGCAAGCTAGTTTCAAGCCTAAAGAGAAAGTAAAGTGTACATGAGGAACATGGAAGTATAACTCAGGTGAATGGAAAATATTTGAAACAATTTTAAGTCATGAGGAATCAAAATAAACATGAGAAGGATGACTAAACATAGCTTTAAACCCTATATACATAGTTAAATTGATGTCTATAGGTTTGCATGTCTCATGAGAGTTTTTTTCTTGTTTTGAAAGAGTTGAAGGCCTATGAGAGGTTTTAAGAAAGGTAAAACATTTAATTATGTTTTCATGTTAATGTTATAACCCAATATATCTTTCATACCCGTCATAAAAATATGGACAAAAGATAAACTTTGTTCAGGCCTAACAAGCCTAACTGCATACACAGACCTATATGCAATCATGAGAAAGGAAGTTGGATTAAAAAAGGATGACATGAAGACATAGAGAGATTATGGTGTTTTTTATATCATTGGTTAAAATTTTCATGATATTTTAAACCTTTCAACATGGATAAAAGTCTCAAACACAGTCAACTAGGGTCACTACCATTGACTTGTTCTTAAATTTTAGCATGAGTCAATGGAAGCTACAATAGGTTTGATGAAGAAGGATGGATATATAACCACTGGAATAAGTTACGTGATATGTTTCATACCTCAATGATTTTTATCTAATCCAAACCAAGCATTTTTACTTCTTTTGCAAACCTCTCTCTCTCCCTTGACCTCATTAAATGTACACTCAACCACTTGAGAGACATAAATATTTTGCTCATATCTCTCATGAGAGGATGCATTGTGGATCAATGTATTATTCATAATAGGTAATAATTATATACTCATGATTCATGGCATTTGGATGTTCATATAGAGCATGTCCTTTATGAATCATCCTTAAGACCCTGAAGCACTCACAGGCTACTAACAAGCTCTTTAGTAACCTGATGTAAGAAATGTGATTTAAAATGTATTCAAATGATTTTTTTCAAACTTGAAATGACTTTAATGAATATTATAACTCACCTAATCACTTTATCATACCATTGGAGAGCAATTATGTAGGTACAATTATATGAAACAGGGCAAAATATAGGTTTGTTGGCTCGTTTGTGAAGGAATAGAGTATGGGATGGCCTCAAATGCAATTAAAAAGGTATAATAAGTTTAAATTAATATTATAAAACATTATAATCACATTTTTAGGTTTCCGAATAAGTTTCATGAGCTCTGCAAGTCATCTACTTGGTCAAGAAGGTGAGAATGCATGGTTTTGCAAGCCAAATGGCCTACCTACAAACCTATTGAACACTTCAAGGGGCATCCCTTCAACATATTGAGTTTCTTGATGATGTTTTATTTATTTTAAAAAACAATTTTAAATCATTATAACATAAAAATTTCTTTCCAAACACTCAAAATGTCTCCCATGTCTGTTTAAGCACCTAAACTACAGTTTTTGGCTATTTCATGGTTCACCCATCCGTACAGGGCCTTAGTAGTTAAAAATTGACATGAAGGTTAGTATCATAATGGGTGAAATTAATCACACACTTCCCAAAATTTTCACTTGTGTGGGAGTTTTTTTAGGCCAAAAGTCAATTTATAGGCAGGGAGGCCTAATTAAGGCCTAATATAGGAGAGAGAATTGTAGGAAAAGACACTTCCACTCAGATTCAGGACATGAAATTTAACATGAAGTTGTAAAGACATATTGGGTCTTCAAATATTTTATCATTTTCCTAATAATCCATGTATATTCTTCTACATAAGGATTTTAATACATTTTCAGGGTTACAAGGAATGAGGCCAAATGAGGCCTTTTGGTGTAGAACGAATCCTTGGGGGTAGTTTGAGAATTTAAAATGAGTTATTTTAGGTCTAGTATGATTTTAATATTCCATCCATGGAGATATAATAAATTAGAGAAGATAAACTCAAGTTTTGACACTTGTAAGCAAAATTAGCCTAGTGAGACAAAGAGACTTCTAGAGACCTAGCAAGAAAATGAAGTGATGTGTCCAAAGGAACTTTCAAATATTATTTAAAAGGTGTCAAGATAAAATAAAGGATGTAACTCAACATGAACTGACCATCAAGAAGGCCACTTATCATTCCATAAGCCAAGGCAAATGACAATTTTGGAGAGCTAAGCAAGATGTCAAGCATGGTTTGAAACTTCCACGCTACTTGGATCATAAGAGCATATTTAAGAGACCAACACTTGTCTTTGAAGACCTGATGGGTATTTTTTTATCTATATTCTTGCTTGTAATTCATGATACACTTGTCATCTCTCTCTCTTATGCACTTTTCCTTCCTCTTTCACATTTCTCTATATATTGAGCCTTAATAGGCTAAGTTTGTATTCTCCACCTAGATATGGTGAATCCTAATCAATTTTTAGATTTTTATCAATGATAATAATCTATTTTTACCTTCTCCATGGATGGGTTTCAATATGCATGCTTGACTAGTTGATCTTGCTAAGTGATAGTCTTGTTTCCTTGGCATGCTTGTACTTGTTTAGCATTCATGTTCAGTTTGGAATCCTTTTCACATGTCTCTTGAAGTGTCTAGGTTAGATGTAAGTTTTTAATGAGTATTATTTTCAAAATTGCTATGTCATGACCTCTTGACTAGTCCTCCTAGCTCAAGCATTATTCACAACCTTCATGAGAAACATTGATGTAGAGAGGCAAATTTGGATTAGCATCATGTGAAGGTTAGTCTCTTGTTTGAAGTGCAGTTGCATCTGGTCGGTAGTGGTAAAATTATATTTGGTGCATCACCTCCATTAGAATAGGTTTATCTCCCTTTTCCTATCAAGTGGTAGATTAGTGTTTGCGCCTAAGTGATTCATCAAGGGGAGCTAGCCCTTTAACCTAGAGATTCACCTCTCCAATAGGGTACCCACAACCTTAAGATGTTTCCATGTTAGATCAAACTTGGAAGGCTTGAAATACCTTCCAAAGGGTGCAAATTTGATTGATAACAGCTGATATTATTCTTCCCCTACTAATTTTCTTTCTATTTTATATTTTTTCTTAAATCTTTTTCATTATTTTTCCATGCCTTTTCTTTGTCTCCCATTAAAAAAAAATTAATATTAATTATAGTTGGACCTTCAAAATATACTTAGTAATTTATAAGTCATAGGTCTTCTAATGTACAAGTCAAAAAAATATTACTTGAATGGCATTGATACCTTTGGGTGGGCATTTTAAAAGTTTTAGTTGTGCCTATGCACTTGCATCTGGTGTAATGTCAAGATTTGCATCTAGTATTGTGTTAGGATTTACATCAGGGTCCATGCCAAAAAATATAAGCCTTTATAGCATATTAAAATTATTATTAAACAATTAAAAGAAATATTAAATATTTTTTCTTGAATAAATGTTGAGAGAATGAAGAATTATATAATAATAAAAATAAAAACCATTTTGTAACTAAAATTTCTATTAAACAATCAATATCAATATTAAAATATTTTTTATTGAATAAATGTTAAGAAAATATTATATAAATAATTGTGTATCTTTTTTATGTCTAGTCCAATCAATTGTAGGAAGTACATGAACCAAAGTGACAGAACATTAGAATGAATACATTTGAAAAAAAACCCTAAACAATTGAGCCACACCATATATCATTTTTATTCTACATATGAAGTGCACGAGTTGAACTAATATATTCATTAAAATAAACACACTTCACACTAATCCCTAAACAATCGAGTCATGTCACACATCTTTTTTAATTATAGTTCAATCAATTGAAAGAAGATCAAGTACATGAGTTGAACTGGTGGATGCATTAATAGAATGAACATACATCACATTTGCCCCTAAATAATTGAGTCATATTGTACATATTTTTAAAGTATATCTCAATCAATTGTAGGAAGAAGTGCATGAGGTGGAATAATAGATTCATTAAAATGAACAGACTTCGTGCTTACCCCTAAAAAATAGAGTTACATCGTCCATTTTTTGTAAAGTCTAGTTCAATCAATTGCATGAAGAAATGCATGAGTTGAACTGACATATGCATTATAATGAACACACTTCACAATGACCCTTAAATATTTAAGTCATGTCATGCATCATTATCATTTTTAAAACTCAATTTGAAACCTTATATTTGTTGGCATGAAGGCGTGAAAAAAATAGTGATTACTTTTCTTATTTCATCTATAGTGTGTTCATTATTTAGTCTTCAATTGTGTATCTATCTTTGCAACATCAATTATTTGTGTTCATTTCATTCAAACTGTTTAATTTTTATAGTTTTGTTTAATTTTTATTAAAAATTATTTTTTGTAGTTAGTGATACATTGAATATGACATCTAATATGTGGATTACATACATCAATGGTGCGTTCAATAAACAATCAAGATGGGAAACCATTGGTTATAAATTGTATGATGTAGATGGAGGGTAATAAAGTGTGTTGGAATTTTTATTGTGGAAAACATTAAAATAAATTTCAATGAAGTTGAACATCAAACACTAATTAAATTGATGGAGCTCACATTGAGGTACAATGTCAAATAAATGCAAATTCACTCACATAACTAATTGAGTGTGGATAAAATTCATGACCATGGGAGTTTGCAGTGTATAGCTCCTAACATTTTTCCCTTACATAGTTTATCAAAGACACTTCAAAGTATATTTTAAGTGTGTAAATTAATTTACCTTAGCTTTGGTTATCTAAAGTGAAAATGCCACAAACTTGTTCATCATGCAATAGCATAATATGTAACCAAATACATGTCAAAAGAATTTATAAAATTCAAACATAAGAGATAGTTATTGTTGATCTAACTATTATATTTACTATTAAAATAAAATAATTTATTTTAGTATGTCTATGTTTTATTTCAATAAAAAAATAATATTGCACTAATTCAAAAGCCCAACACAATCACCAACATCGTGAAAGTTCACAAATAAATATCATTGCATCATTATATGTACAAATTTATTTTCTATTAATTTTGGCCAAAAAAGAGGTAATTTTATCATGATCATCATCATCTACATCACATGTACCAATATCATCATGTAAGATGCTAGTGTAGTATTGTCATTAACTTCTTCATCGTCCTCATCTACATCATTTCCAACACATTACTAATCTAGCTCATCCTCATTCACATTTGGGTGTTTTTTGGGGCTTCAATTCCAAAAAATTATTTATCATTGTTTGCATATTCCTCCTCTTGGCCCTCACGAGTCATTTTTATTCCCACATATTGAATGATAACTCATTTTTCTCCTTGTGTCCTTCATGAGTTATTTGTATTCCAACCTCTTGACTGATAATTTCATGGTCTACAAAAAGATACCTTCTTTTTCTATTTATTCATCTTCATTATATTCATGTTCTATAATATCTTATGTAAGGTCATTCATGCCCCATAAATATTGAGTATCGTAGACTTGACATGCCCTAGGATGACATTGTATTAACCACTTCCATTTATCCAGCTACTTTACACCTTCAGAAACAAACAATTGTATTATGAGAAAAAAATATTTGAGATCAGCAATATATAACGTATGTATCCAGTTATTAGAGCCATCTACCATAGTTGGATTCCTTTGTGCACACTTTAACAATTATTTCCCCAAATTCAAATCCTTCATTTGGGTTAGATCATAAGTTTCACATGTCATTTTGGAGGTAAATTACCCAAATATTTAATTATATAAACATGTTAATCCTAAGCTTATTATATCTAGAAAGCATATATTTATACATAGGAACGTTGAGGAAAACATCTACACACACTTGAAGCACAACTCTAAATCATCTAAATCTATAAAATTCTCAAGGAATGACTCCAAGCCAAGTTTGAATACCATTGGAAGGTCAAAATCACAAATTTTCAAATGTCAAAAGACACACTCAAGATTGCATAGCATGCTAATATTACATTTATTTCACACATAGAGCAAGGTGGGAGTACTATGTGTGATTTAAGCCATCTTTAAATATTGGAGCATATGTAGCATTTAACCACTCAGTGAAGGGTGGTTGAGGTCAGATTAACCCATCCTTTCTAGCTACTTTTTATAGGTAAGGCAAGTTTCTAAAGTATATATGTAGTTTTGAGGTGAAGTAAGAATAATCTAAACCTATGCATAGTCCTAGCCTTTGGTATCACACATAATAACTATCTACAAGCAAACACATCTATTTGTGGAGAATTAGTCTAACACACCTTACCAAGAGAAATATGGTAGAGTGAAAATGCTTATGGATATCACAAGTGTCCAAGCACTATCAAACTCATTCTAATAGGTTTTAACACTCAAATTCTAGATCTAAACAACCACATACCCATTCCAGATAACTGTTGATGATTGTGCATTATCACAGACTAGAACAAAACCTAAAAAAATTAAGTACCTAGTCTTTTATTTCATTTATATTTATAATAAGTGAAATAATTAGTCATATTCTACTATTACATTCATATTTTCTTAATTTAGACATATATTATATAATTTTAATTAGTCTCAATGTTTTCACTTACTTAGGACACTAAATCCAAAATTAGTGTAGATATAAGATATGGTCTTCAACACTTGACAATGACAATCTTGACACACATTTACCATGCATAAAACGAGCACCCAAACAAGGTCATAATTCTCCATCCTCTCACATGTGCATGTTATCTTATGAGTCAACCCTTTTTTATAATGTTATACACCTACATGAACCTCGCTATTTATTTCAAACTTGTTAAATATCTTGCATAGACATATCTGGACTCTCAACACAATCCACCTATACATGGGTCAGCTTTGATAGTTATAGTCATTATCACCAAATGATAATGACCCACATAGGTCAAAAGTGACCCACTATCAATAGTGATTATTTTTTAAAATCAAACCCATGTTTATAATTGGTTCATCAGCCTAGTTTTTTAGTGGCATAAGAAATTATTCAAATGGATCCATATAGAAATAAATTAAGAACTCATTCAAAATGACCTAGCACATATTTGTGGTAAATCTATACAATATTTCACATTGAGAAAAGTGTCCTTATTCTTCCCAACTTACATATCTATCACTAGGAGCAATGATAATATGAGTATAAAGTACCCAAAATCCAAGTCAAAATAAACATTTCCAAGTACCAAAGCTAATAATTAGTTGCATACACATAGCTAAGTAGCATAATTACAAAACCACACTAGGTGAGAGAACTATCTGTGGCTTGATTTCCCTCCTTGGATTATTATATATGTAGGCAATGATTAATCATCAAGTGGGGGTGATCGGGGTTTACACTTACCCCATTTTTATAGGTTTTTATCCCTCATAAGAACATCTAGGGTTTCAAGGAAAAAGAGATTGATTTATAGATATGTACATCACCAAGGTTTGGGATGATAAATATAGTCATAGCTAATTGTACAATGAGTTTTACATACTTCCAAATAGGCCAATATTGAAAAATAGGTCAATATCAGCCAATGATACTCCCTGATGTTGTGAAACTGACCCAACACAGGTAATAGATAATTTATTTAACTGAGCAAACTAGAGGCTTGCTTATCCCTGATTTCCACTTATAGAATATATTCACAGTCAAATAGTCAACCAAAAAAACTAAGTGTCATGATCTCTTTAGTGTTTTCCATATTTATCATTGACCCTTATCAAATCACAATAATCAATTCTAAATCATTTACATTCAGATGTATGCTTGAAGCCATATCTATTCATCTAGATTATATTTCAAAGTTTTATCTCAATTAGTTTAATCTAATCCATTAATCCAAATTAGGGTAAACATATTGGTGAACACATACACAGATTTAAAAATTCAAAAACTTCAGTCTTCCCTTGGGGTTTTATATTTCTAAGGTTTTAGATATTAGCTTTAGGTTTTCTAAAGTTCCCCTAATAATACACACTAATCATGATCATGTTGAATGAATAGTATTGGTCAACACAACTAATGAAATCACTCTTTTCATGTTATTCTGCATGAATAGTATATATATTTTGGATAAATTAATAGCTACCATCCTGATCCCATTATTTGTCCACAACTTATTTTGGATTTTTTGGTCCATGTTATTAACACTAGATGAGATAGGGTGCCCCACCATGTGTGGCAGAGTGAAGGTAGTCAATATGTTCCACTTCAACCCCCACCATTTATCGCAAGCTAGGTCAACCAAGCTAAAGGTTACAACATCATTGATCAACTAAAGAATGCCCATGTTAAGGTTTCTCGATTAGACCTACTTAAAATCTCAATGATTTACAAAGATATATTGTACAAGGTATTGCAAGAAACAACCTTACCTAATGGTACATAACCTACATCATTTGTTTCCATTATGAATTCATTCAAAGAGAATAATAAAGCTATCACTTTTGACAAAGAATATTTACCCATGTAACATGTAATCGAATGAAAATTTCCATTATTCATCCAAGTTAAAGTATAACATAGTTTGATCAAGCATGTATTGGTAGATAATGGGTAATAATTGAACATTGTCAACATTACCTTACTAAAATTATCGGGGATCAATATGGATACTGTTCAAAAATTAGATCAAAGCATAAAATTATTTGATGACACTCCACAAAATGTAATTGGAACAATTTCATCAGATGTAGTACTTACTATTTTCCATGTCATGCATAATCAACTACAATATAACTTACATTTGGGATGGCCATGGATACATACTATGGAAACAATGGCATTGACATTACACGTATGTATCAATAAATGCATGAAGGATATTCCTTTTTAGAACCAATAAATGAGGATTCATTCAAATATTTCAAATTCACTCAAACTACTCATGAGGATCAATCACACTCACAATTGAAGATCATATGATTATTTCTCCATTACAGACCATTCCAATATCCCAATTCATACATATGTGGTGGGTGTATCATGTATATAAAAATATAAGTAACTAATCATAACACAAAAAGCTATGGCACAACCAAAATCATAGGTTAATCTAGAATAATCACAACCTATTCCCAATTTTCCTTTACTAGTGTACTCATACTATCAAGATGGAATGGTTATAGATTATTATGATAGAAATGATAAATATATCAATATGGTAGATATGACAAATGATTAGGTAGGAAAGTTAAAAATTAATCCCTTAGAAGAATACTTATCTCATACCCTATTCACATCTATGGGAATTGGAACATATCGAGATGATTCATACATAATAGATAAGGACAAATAAAAAACTACTAAAGACAAACAATCTTCTATAGATAAAGGAAAGGTAGCGATGGCCAATCATGAGTATATCCTAAATGTGAAACATAGTTACAAATACATGTCATGCCTAATCAGCTACATAACTTAATTTTGGGATAACCATAGATACATGATTTGGAAGTAATACCTTTCGACATTACACAAATGTATCAAATATATGCATGAACGTTATTAGTATTTAGAACCAACATATGAGGATACATTCAGATATTTAAAATTTACTCAAACTACTCATGAGGTTCAATCACACTCAAAATTGGAAGATCATACTATTATTTATCCATTACACACCATTTCAATATCTTACATGGACACATATGAAGTGGGTAAATCAAGTACAAAAAAACATAAGGAACCAAATTTAACACAAGAATTTTTGGCACAAATAAAATCATAAGTTAATCTAGAACAACCACAACATATTCCCTATTTTCCTTTACTAATGAACTCAAAATATCAAGATGGAATAGTTACAAATTATTATGATAATAATGACGAAGATATCAACATGGAAGATATGATAGATGATTAGGTAAAAAATTTAAATATTAATCCCTCAAAATATTACCTATCTTATACCTTATCAATACCTATGGGAATTGAAACATATCAAGATGATTCATACATAACAAAGAAGGAAAAATCAGACACTAATAAAGACACACAATCTTATGCAGATAAAGTAAAGATGACAATGACCAACCATGCTCATATATCCTAAATGTGAAACATAGTTGTAATTTTATCATGCACCAAGCCCAACCAAAATTAAAGATAAACAACCGTAGACAAAGAATGAACCATATAATTTGGCTAATAATGTGGATATGGTAGATTATAATATTCCAATGCCATTACAAATTAAAAAACTCTAGGATACACTGAGTATAGTATTATAGGTTCTACTTGACCAAAATCTTATCACATCTAATCAACATCGAGCCATGGGGCATATTTTAAATAAAAAAGACAAAGCATATTTTATCTATCATAGAAGCATGGGACATGATATAGATTTGTGAATCATTACAAAAATAGATTCATAAATACAATGATAAAGACATTATCAAGATTTTACAGGACCAAGAAGAACAAATAACATCAAAACCTATAAAGGCAACAAGTACAACAATAATGACAAAAAAGTGCCATTGATAAGAGTAATTGAATATTACTATAATCATGGAAGGAAAATACTACAAATTTTTTTAGATCAATGATAATAGAAAACACACCATCTATAGTGTCAGATGTTTACACTAGTTGGGACATAGAATTTCAAAATTATAGTTTAACACATAATGACCATAACTCCTTGGATATATATTTTTACCAATAGATTTTGGGCCAAAAGTGGTCAATACACCCATAAGGTTCATGCCTCCTAAATATAAATTACCCTTCACATTATGATAACATTGGTTGAAATAGATGCAGGCTACAATATATTTGACCAACTAGCATCTCAATTTGTCACATGAAGATATAATGATTACAATTCAACATGATGGTGATGTGTATAATACATAAGTACAATCTTCAAAATTGATAGAAGATATAATAGTTGACCAATCATAATCAGAAGAAGAAGAATTAATGTGATTATATAAACTCAAGGTCAAACTAGGATTGATGATTTCAATCCTAATGAAGATGACCTAATTTCAAATATATGATTTCAAATTTCAAAAATTGTAAAAATGCAAAAAAAAATCCAATAAACAAAAAAATGCAAAAATATTCAAATATTTAAAAAAAAACAAAATAAAGACCTAAGCATGACATGATGTCTGGTTTACATTTTTACATATGTTATTTATCACATGTTTCGTAGATGGCATATTATTTACATACTCACATGTATTTCATGATATCTGAGTGATATTCAAGACACACAAGATACACATGGACATAAATATGTTGATTTTCCCTCTACCCAATGGCCATGCCAATATTGGGGGAATATCATTCCACAAGTTTTATTATTATAGGTTATATTTTTCCATGACCTTTGTACCATGTTGAGCCACCTATATTCATTACACATGACTTGTTAGTTACTCATTTCTTACCTAGTGACACATGATATGCCATTTTACTATGATATGACATTGATACATATGTATGGAGTAGACTAGTTACTTGTTTTATGATCCATTATTGTTGTTACTCTTTTACATGACATATTACTTTGTGTGTGGCCTTAGGCCTTCCTTGATGCAACCTCTATTGATGTCCCTTTTTCACAACATTTTGTATGTCCTCCTATGGGTGTCCTTTGGCCTTGATTATTATGACATCTTACATCCATGTATATGGCCTTTGGCCTATGTGTGATAACTAACACTCATGTTTATTGAGCTTGCTAACATTGAGAGGTGTTATGATTTATAGCATGCACTATTATTGCATAGTTTTATTCAAATAACATAACTTACATGCTTC
Source organism: Torreya grandis (assembly GCA_037957365.1). Lineage (NCBI taxonomy): Eukaryota > Viridiplantae > Streptophyta > Pinopsida > Cupressales > Taxaceae > Torreya > Torreya grandis. The sequence continues at coordinate 1,931,460 of JARHVA010000309.1, forward strand.
ATTGATTAAAATATCTAGACATGACACTTACATGTTGTGCAGTAGTACACATGTTATATACATGCCTTGATTGATAAATACATTACTATGATGACATACTCTCCACACAATCAAATGATATTACATGATGATGTCTTTAAACATGACATGGTATAATTCATTCTTCTTTTGAGATTAGTGACTTATAAGATACCTCCCTCATCTCAAAAGGGGGCATTGTAGTGAGTTTGTCTTAGAGACACAAGTCTCCATGAGGATAATGTCAGAGCAGAGTACATGTTTCATAGATTTTAGAGATTCATATGGTTTAGATGTTAGATTATTTCACAAAGAAACAAACATTGGCACATTTATATATAGTATAGGGGTATATGCTATGAGTATGCATTCACTTTACAAATGCTTGAGCATAGATTCATACACATTTGATTGCATATGTAAGTTTATATGCACAATAATTTATAGGAATAGAATATCATATTTTCACATTCATATACATCTTAAATATAGGTTCTTAAAATTCAACGTATATATTTATAGGGCATGTTACTTGTTCATGCACATATCACAAGTAGAATTTGGCAAATAAATAACTATGTGACTAAAACGTTTAGTCACGACAACTAAAAATGACTAAAATTTACTAATTTTTTGCAACACATCTATAAATGACTAAATAAATGACTAATTTGATCGTAGGGTAAAAAACATAACTAAATAATTAGTCACATAAATAAAAATGACTAAATAATTAGTCACACAAATAAAAATTAGACAATATGATAATAAAGTGGGTAGTTAAAAAAAAATCAAATTGGAAAATTATTGGAAGGAGTGGGTTGTATTACATGTGCAGGGTTAATAATGAATTGGAAAATTATTGGCAGGAGTGGGGGGTATAGTAGAGTGCAGAATTCAGTAGAGTTAATTCGATGGGGGAATGGGGAGTACAATTGGCATTATTTTTGCAATACACGTCTATAAATAGGAGGGTTTGTTAAATATTAATGGATCTAGATCTGACCAAAGAGGTTTTGTGTGCCAATTTGATGGCATGAAGTGTTTTGGCTTTTATCATATAAGTATAACAACTACTTGTATAGGTGATAAAGCTTATTTGGAGAGGACCTAGAGACTTTTGGAAAGGCAAGCAAGGAATTCAGAGTTTGTTGCAACAAATTTGAAGTTGGTGAGGCCCTCTATAGTGAAGTTGAATTAGAGGATGCCCTCTGTAGTGAATTCAGAGGTAATTCAAAAACCTCATTACATTAAACACAAAATCTATAGCTTTCTGATTGGCAACTATATCTAGCTAGGAGAACACAATCAATGTATTATAAGAGATGAGTTACATAAATAGGAGGGTATCATGTCATAATACAATGACTACCATGTAAAAATTTGGAGTTCTTGATATTGTGAAATAATTGGATGCTTTTACTCATTGTATAATCAATACAATGTAGTGACCATATCTTGAAGTTGTCTATTTGTGTTCCATGTTATCATACATGGGTATGATATTAATTTTTAATTTTTTAACCAATTCACCAACCTAATCCCTGAGGCTCCTTTTCACTAAGTATTCATGGCATGGGTAGTGCATGTACATCATAATTAGTTTGTTATTGGTTGGTGTAACTTATAGTAGTTACATAGGCAAATGAGTACCAGAACCATATAGGCAATTCTAATTTTAGCAAACTAGTTTTCATTAGTTTCCTCTACGCATTTTGGAGCATATGGGAATTGAACTTGTAACATGCATCTAAATTTAAATTCCTTTGATCACTTTGTCATTAAACCATGGGCTCATGTCCCTAGCCTAGACCTCAATGCTTGGGTAACATTGTGTGCAAGCCTAATCTATTAATTGCATGGAATCCTAGAAGATGGTCTCATATGGCATAGTTGAAAGTTATGCTAGTTCATCAAATCAATGTGGTCACCAAGATATTTTAATTGATATTATATTTCCACACATGTGAGTATATCAATTGTTAGAACAAGTCAACTTATCTCAACATGTTAATAATTTATGCTAGTAAGTAATGCTCAAAGTTATAACAAAGAATTCATTAGCCTATTTGTTAGTGTTTGTGTATTCATTAACATTGAAAAGATTGCCATATGTTTAAATGCTTGTGGTATAAATTCCATGTTCCATTGCTAAAGCATTTCTTTAATTATCATCTAAATAAGGAAGGCCCTCAATAAAACATGGATAAAAATAACATTTGTTTATTTCCAGTCATAAAAAGCATCTAATTATGTAGAGTGATGCCCAGTTATATTTCTTGAATTTAATTTGCTACAGAGTGCTTTGTATCCTATAGAGTGCTCTAATTCTAATTCTATAGAGTGCTTTATATCTTAATTCTGTGAAGTGCTCTAAATTATGAGTAAGTGTTGAAGAGTGCTAAAGAGAATGAGTTTACATGTATTAGATCCTGAGTAAGTTGAGTTTTTTAGATTTCTATTTTTTTCTTGAAATAGAAAACTAAATTAATATTTTAATGCAAAACATTACAGATGGATCAATGTCAAATGTTGACTACAGATCAATACCATGCATATGATGAGAGAGTAACCATTGAGAGGGACATGGACAAATGTCCATGTCCATGTAATGACTATCTTGGTATAAAGGTGAAAAAAATAAATTTGATTTATCAACATATGATAAGATATGGGCATAGTCATATAAGCCCTTGGGATTATAATTATTATGAATATATGATAGAATTACAGAGTGTGAGAGATGAAGAGGCAACAAACATAGATGAACTGGCACCAAACATAGATAAAAAGGTAGCAATGTTAGATGAAGGGTTTAAAGTTGATAGAATGTTGAATGAGGGATTAAACAATGATTGGGCTAAGTCGATGGAGGATGATTTAAATCCTATGTATGATAATTGAAAGTCAAGTCATTTGACAACAATCGTTCAAATTCTTAACTTTCAAGTGGTGCTTAGTTGGACAAATGAGAGTGTAAATTAGTTATTGGCATTATTAAGTTTGTTGTTACCACCTGACTCCACATTGCCAAAAAAATGAAGTCAATGTAAAAATCAAATCACCAAGCTAGGCTTAGGTTATGAAAACATCCACACATGTGTGAATCGCTGTGTATTATTTTGCAATAATGTTGCAAGTGAGAGTGAATGTCTAAAATGTCATGAAGCGAGGTATAGACAAGGGTTGAAATTAGCCATGGTTCTTAGAAAGGTTCTTTGCCACTTTCCAAAAATCCCACGATTACTCCAAATATATAGGTGTAGAGACATTGTTGAACTTATACAATGACATGCCCAAAATAAGAACACCAATGGAAAACAATGACATGTGCCTGATTCTAAGACGTGGATGGAATTTGATAATAGATGGCCTAATTTTTCTAAATATCCTTGTAATATAAGGTTGGGTTTGGATCTAGATGGGGTGAACCCATTCTAAAATCAAATTACTAAATGGTCAACTTGGCCAGTGTTTTTAATAAATTATAACTTGCCTCAATGGTTAGCAACTAAACCATTTTTCTTAATGCTATCATTGATTATACCAGAAAAGAAAAGTGTGACTTCAGATACAATCGATGCTTATCTAGAGCCATTATATGATGAGATAATATAGTTTTGGAAATGAATTGAAGCAATTCAATATTTAAGGGATGGTCATTCAATCAAATTCACTTTAAGAGCTTCCTTATTATTTATGATTCATGATCTTCCTGCATATGGCACATTGTCTGGTCTCATTGTTCATGGATACCATGGATGTCCTACTTGCAACTTTAAGGATTTTGTGAGGCACTAAAGAAGTTTGCATAAGTGTATTTATTGTGGATGTCTTGCTTACCTTAAAATGGATCATCCATATCATCGATAAAAAACACATTTCAATGGTCAAGAAGAGAATCGTGAAGCACCATTGATAGTGACAGGTGATTACATTATTGAGAATGGATAAAAAAGAATGTCATTTATAATTGAAAATGATGGGATTGCTAGTAGTAGATATGATTCATGTAATGAAAGTGATGTAAAATGGTTGTGCATATTCTATAAGTTACCATACTTTTAGGATATATCCATTAGGCATATTATTGACTTTATGCATACTGAGAAAAATACAGCCTATGCTATTATAGAAACTCTTCTTGGTGCTTTTGATACTATTTCATCACGTGAAGACTTTCGACAACTAAATATTCATCAAAATCTTTGGGTTGAAAAATATGATGATTAAAAATATAGAAAACCTAGTGCTCCTTATGTCTGGACAAAGGAACAATGTGCACAATTTATACAGTTAATGTCTCAGACTCGCTTTCCCATTGGATATGTAAGTAGTAGTCTTAGAAGCCAAACTGACATTAATAGCTTAAGAGGCTTTAAGACCCATGACTATCATGTCATAATCAAGAATATTTTACCTATTGTGGTAAATATATCAAGTTTGGCAAAAGGGCCAAAATTGAAAATTATAAGGTTGGGCCTAATTCTTAAAGATAATGAGTTTACATGTATTAGATCCTTTGAACTTTGATAGTTTGAGGTAGGAGGTTGTTGAAGTCCTTTATCTATTGGAACAGGAATTTCCACCAACAATCTTTAACATTTATATGCATCTTTTGATACATCTAGAATATGAACTGGAGCACTGTGGCCCAATAAGAATGAGATGGATGTACCCTATAGAATGATATATGAAGGTTTTGAAAAAAATTGTTCGTACTAGGGAAAAACTGGAAGGCGGGATGTCTGAGGGATACTCAATGTAAGAGGCCATGTGATTTTGCACATAATATATGAAGGATTTTTAAAATGTCAATCAACATGTATGGGATGATGATGAAGATGAGAGAGTTGCAAGTGAAGTATTATAATGCAATGGATGGAATTTCAAGCTATCACATCAAGAAATAAGTGTGATACATGCCTATATTCTTAAAAAAACATCTTCGTTTGATAAGTGGTGTAGGTAAAATAAAATCTACATAATAATGTATTTACTCAATTACATTTACACATTTATATTATGTTAATATTCTATGTAGAAAATATGAAGAAGAGAATCAAACTTAGATGCAACATCAACCTCAAAAGCGCATATGTCATCATTTGATTAGAGGTGATTCATTTCCAAATTTTGAAGAATTGATTGCTAATACAGTCAGTGATGCAAAAGAAGAAGGTCAAGATAGAAAAATGGAGGAAAGTGAGATTTCACAATCTCCACATTTATGGGCTATGCATTTTAGTGGAATTTGGGCCTATGGTAGTCATTTAAGAGTGGAATAAAAAGACAAAGGAAACACAAATTGTGATTGTGTTGTTAGTGCTGAATTTCTTCACAAAACTAAGAAGAAATTTTATGTTGGATTCATCCAAGAAATTATTCAAGTGGATTTTAGTGAAAACAGTCATATAATATTAAAATGTAAGTGGATCCGACCATCCACAATATAATTTTATGAGTATGGATTTGTATGTGTAAATACACAACAATTTTTATTAGAGATAGATGAGTCATATGTTTCCCCTCTTCAAATTAACCAATCATTTCTAATTGATGATGTAAGAAGCCCAGGATGGTCGTATGTCATTAAAATAGAGTCTCATTCAAAATTAAAATTCATGAAATTTGTCGATATAATGCCTGATGGGCAATATGTTAATTTACAAGAAACATTTGAAGAAGTGGCTAAAAATGATGATGGAGTGTTTAAAGAAGATATTTTGATTACTGATGAAGAGATTGGGAGAGAGAATGTATTTCATGTCACAGATGAGGATGAAGAATAAAATCAAGCAGATGCATACACGAGTGATCGGGATTATGATCTTGCTAGCAATGTAGATGATTATGATGATGTTTTGTCACCTTAACCATCCTGTCACCTTAACTTATTAGCTTGTCACCAAAACTTTGGTTATATGTATGGTGTAATTTATTATTGAATGTAATAAATATATGAGTATAGGTGTGCTTATTCACTATTATTTTATTAATACATTTCTGAATGTAATCATCATTATTTTACTAGTACATTGTATACAAAACCTAAGATGTTCATTGCTGATTTGAAGTGCATTTAAAGTTAGGTTCAATCATTCTTCTTAGTTTTCTTACTTTGGTTGAAATTAATTTTGTTTAATTAGAATATAATTTCTTGTATGTCCTATATGTTTTATAGATGCTAGACTTTTCTAACTTCTCTAGAACTACTAGATATGAAAAGAAGCAAGCAAGGTCTAAAGGTACCAAATAATGTAACAAGATACCCGTGAAAGTAAAAAAATATTTAAAAGCTTGGTAATAAATTATCTAATATTTGGATAGATTTAGTTTTTAATACAACTTATAGCCTCCACATGCATTGAGTATACTTGTGTGAAGGAAACAATAATGAACATATGTGATTTAGTAATACATATAGATATCTTAACATTAGGTGAACAAAATATTTAACCTATACTATTAAACAATTTGTGTAAAAAGACAAGTAGAATTCTTGTCATTCTCCCCCTTACTGTTATGATCCCCCTAACTTTAGTATTGTCATGTTTTTTTGGATCATGCTATGTTTTACTGCTTCTATTCTCCCCCTTTGACATCAATGGCAAAGGTGCTGGTCAATTAACCCCCTGACTTAAATCTCCTCATCAAATTATAATGTGAGAACTTTAAAAGACTGGAACTGGAACAAGATGTCAATGATGAATTATAAGACCAAAATCCTCAAGGTACAAGGGTTCCATACTTAGGCAAAATTTTGAAAAATGACAACCTTTATGTTAGAACCTCCAAAATTTGCCTAGTTTCATTATCATCACTAGCCTTGAGCCCAATGACTAAAGCCCTGATTCTTATGCTAAAAGTCTCTCTACTTGACTAAGCCTCCTCATTACAAATATAAAAATGATCTCTTAGGTCTGACTAACACTGAAAACTAAAACTAAGAGATTGAAAAATTAGAAAATTGTTCAATATTTTCAATAAAATGATATCTAAAATATTGCATTCATAATATACCCCTATATTCCCACCTAAAATACATAAAAAAAATCCAATACCACAGCCCTGCAAGGGGTAAATAATGACACTACAATGTGGCGGTGAACAATCACTCAACTACTAGAATTAACCCATCATCTCATGGGAGTCCAAAGGGGTGTGTGTGGGGTGGCAGTATGAGATTGTTTGACCCATTATCCTACAACAAGTAAAGTGAAGGTGTGTGGTATGGTGGGGAGAGTAAAATGTTAACTCTACCATACTGCTACCCCATAATGGTCTTGATATGATAGATTAGTACTGTAGTACAAGTTATCAAAGCATTTAAATCATTAGTGGTAATGATTACACCTCTAAACATGAATCGTTTGATTTCCCAAGATCAAAGGCATGTATTCAAACTCAAAATATGGATAGATTATGAAATATTTGTAGGAATTGACATTAATAGTGTGGTGGTCAAGCTCAATAGTAAATATACTTGGGACTCGATGCCATTTTTGCAATCATTCACATAGCTCAGCATACCAAAGGCAAGGGAGTTCAAGGAGGAAGACTTTGTATCTATTATTTTGCCAAGTAAGTTCATAAAAACCCTATGTAGTAAGTGTATAAGAATTGAATTTTCTCAATTCTACAAGTAGACACTAAACTAGGAAAGGTACAAATACTTTGCAACTAATCCAATCAAACTTTAGGTGGTTAGTAACTTAAAGTTACTTATTTTTAGCCCTAACTGGGTAAAGGACAATATATTCTATTTTGTTATTTTGCTTTTTTTTCTCATTTTCATTGTCCTTATCTTATTCATCTTTTGGTAGCACATCTAAGTTTCTACACATGTGAGGGATCCATATAGTTGATATGGAGGATCCTCTTCAATCATTTACTTTGTTTCTAAGACAGTTGGATGTGTCCTTAAAAACCAATTACTTATTATCACAACAATAGTTGGTTTTGTGTAATGGCTACGGGCTCCTATAGGTAAAAGTCTGCAGTTGCTATAGGCAACCTATAGTTGCTATGGGCAACTTGTAGGTGGAAAGCCTATAGCTTGGCAGTTGTTATGGGAAACCTTTTGGTGAAATCCTATAGTTTCTATGAGCAACCTATATCATTAGATTCATAAAAGCAATCCACCTTCTATTATAGCTCAGAATCAATAGATTCAACCCTAATCATTAGGGTAACCTCTTTTTCATTCAGAGATAGATGAGCCATATGTTTCCCCTCTTCAAATTAACCAACTATTTATAATTAATGATGTAAGAAGCCCAAGATGGTCGTATGTCATTCAAACAGAGTCTCATTCAAAATAAAAATTCATGAAAGTTGTCGATATAATGCCTGATGGGCAATATGTTAATTTATACGAAACATTCGAAGAAGTGGTGAAGACGATGATGGAGTGTTTGAAGAAGATATTTTGATTACCAAAAAATATATTAGGAGAGAGAATGTATTTCATGTCACATATGAGGATGAGGAAGAAAATCAAGTAGATGCAAACATGAGTGATCAAGATTCTGATCTTGCTAGCAATGTAAATGATTATGATGATGTTTTGTCACCTTAGCTACCCTGTCACCTTAACTTGTTAGCTTGTCACCTAAACTTTGGTTATGTGTATGGTGTAATTTATTATTGAATGTAATAAAGATCTGAGTATAGGTGTGCTTATTCACTGTTGTTTTACTAATACATTTTTGAATGTAATCATCATCATTCTACTGGGACATTGTATACAAAACCTGAGATGTTCACTATTGATTTGAAGTGCATTTAAAGTTAGGTTCAATCATTTTTCTTAGTTTTCCTACTTTGGTTGAAATTAATTTTGTTTAGTTAGAACATAATTTATTGTATGTCATATATGTTTTCTAGATGCTAGACTTTTATAACTTCTCTAAAACTGCTAGATATGAAAAGAAGCAAGCAAGGTCTAAATGTATCAAATAATGCAACAAGATACCTGTGAAAGTAAACAACTCTTTAAAATCGTGGAAATAAATTATAGTCATTTCTCTGATATTTGGATAGCTTTAGTTTGTAATATAGCTTCTAGCCTCCACATGCATTGAATATGGTTGTGTGAAGGAAACAACAATGAACATTTGTGATTTAATAATACATATAGAGATCTTAACTGTAGGTAAACAAAATATTTAACCTATACTATTAAATAATTTGTGTGAAAAGACAAGTAAAATTCCCTATCATTCTCCCCCTTACTGTTATGCTCTCCCTAACTTTAGTACTGTCATGTTATTCTAGATCATGTTATGTTTTACTCCTTTAATTCTCCCCCTTTGACATCAATGGCAAAGGTTTTGGTCAATTAACCCCTTGACTTAAATCTCCTCATCAACTTATAGTGTGAGAATTTTAAAAGACTAGAACTGGAATAAGAGGTCAAAGACAAATTATAAGACCAAAATTTTTAAGGTACAAAGGTTCCATACTTAGGAAAAATCTAAAAAATGACAACCCCTATGTTAGAACCTCCAAAATTTGCCTAGTTCCATTATCATAACTAGCCTTGAGCCCAATTACTAAAGCCCTAATTCCTATGCTAAAAGTCTCTCTATCTAACTAAGCCTCCTCATTACAAACAAAAAAATGATCTCTTAGGTCTGACTGACACTGAAAACTAAAACTAAGAGACTACAAAATTAGAAAATTGTTCAATCTTTTCAATAAAATGATATCTAAAATATTGCATTCATAATATAACCCTATATTTCCACCTAAAATACATAAAAAATCCAAACCACACTACCACAACAGTCAAAAGAGATATGTGCAAGATAGCAGGACATATAGGTCAATGTACAAATGCTTACTGCAATATCATGAGAACTAAATATGCATAGCGCAAGGTGGTATTTCTCAAGCGAGGTGCCTTGGGATCTGTGTGCTACTGACATGTGCATCCTTTCCTTGGCCTCTATTCTTATAATTCTCATATTTGGCAAAGGTCATGTTTAATTTATTGAAAGATATGGCTGTTCTTAGATTTGATGGTTGGGAGCATGCGGAGAGGGAGGAGCATGGCAGTTTTAATGAAGCAAGTTTTGTTATGGGGGGTGATATGGGTGGTAGTACTTCAAGTAGTAACCATAACACAGCTCAGGTGGAAACTGAAATGTATGAAACTCTAAAGCAACTATTTAGTGAAATCCTATGGTTGCAAGAAGTGAATAAACATTTAGAAGGAATGGAGTTAGTGGCTAGTAGGGAAGATAATAACGAGCTCCAGTTTAGGGAAGGCCAAATCGGTAAGACCCCTAACCCCCTATCACCATGACCATCACTCCTAATGTTTCCATGGAACTTGACCTTCAATAAGAGGAAACTAGGATTGAAAATATTGGGATTTTTTTTGTTTGTTTAAACAAAAATGCACTCCCGTCTAGGAATTTCTTTGATAATTGGTTAAATGCTATGTGGGGAAAAAAATTGGGCATGTATATTAGTTTTTATAGGATGTTGTAGTTGGGGGTTTTCATGATTTTGTTTAAAAACTCTAATATGCAATGCAAGGTTATCAGTAAGCCCCTATGAAATGTTGGCCAATAAATTTTCAAGGTCATCCCTTAGTCTCCCTAAATGGACTACAATGACCTCATCTTCAAAACTTCCCCCAGATTGGTGGACATTGAGAATGTGTTGATTTAACTCTGGAACTTCCTTTCACAGGCATTGAAACCCCTTGGGGAAGTCTTGAAAATTGAAGATACCAGAAGATACCTCGATCACATGAATGCTAGTGTTTTAATATCACTAGAAGCACTTAATTATGGTTTTGCATAATTGTGGTTTTGTTGATCCTCTTTGTGCCTTCTGTAGTAATGTTGAATTGATTGAGCATGTGTTTTATTCTTATTTGTACACATCCAATTTGTGGCAAACATGTGTTAAACCTTGGAATTTTGTTTTTGGTTATGAGCTTGGATGGTTAAATATTGATTTTGGATATGCTTATCTTAAAATTAAAGTTCATCTTTTTTTTCATAAATTTTGGCATATTTTCTCTACTAAAATTCTTTGGTATTTATGGAAATAAAAGAACCTGAATGTCTTTCAAGGGAAGGCAATATTTCTTAATGACTTTAAAATTGAAGTCATTCTTTGGTTTTTATCTTTGTATATTTTCCTTTAGCTAAATATTCCACAGGACTAGCTTGAAATACTTCTGAGAACAAGCCTCCTCAAAGATACTTTGGAGTTTCTACTTGACTCTAGAGGATACCCTAGATTGAGCCCCCACCCAAATTGGGCCATGTCTCATCTAATAGTGGCAGAGATCTAGATCTCAGAGTTTGAGTGGGAGTATATAAAAGATTCCTACTTTGATCAGGCAGACAATCCTATGCAGGAATGGATCACCCTTGCTGAGTCAAATAATAATGGCATTGATGAGTGGATGGCGGCAATTGAAAGTGATGTTCAAAATATCTATGATAAAGACCCTATCAAGTGTATGATTAAGGAGGAAAAAGAATCCTTCACACCTTTCGACCTCAACATCTACCTAAAAACTAGTGATGAGAATGCATTGGTTGGCCCCACGGTTTAAAATCCCCTTCATGATGTCTCTCTCCAGGGATCACAGGAAAAGATTTTGAAACAAATTGATGAAAACATTAATGCCTTCTCTAACATACTGGAGAAATTGATTGAGTTTAGAGCTTTTACAGATGTAGAAGATGTGCTTGAATACGTAAGGTAGAGTAATATGAAAGGCCTATTGGACCAAGTTGATTAGTTGAGCAAAAATTCTAGGGATAAATGCTCATCGAATGGGAATGCCTTAACTACCTCAGATGGTAGCCATGATGGAAAATGCACCTCTTGTAATAGGGTGTTGGACCCATAGCTATGGCCTTACCACCCTTGGGGGGATGTTTTATGTTTTGTGCTTGCTCTTACCGTGTTGTTTTGTATGTGTTTATCTCGGTTGCATTTTTTGCAATTGTATTTGAAAAACTTTTGGTTATTTTTTGTTGGCTACTTACTTGGTGCCTTATCCCCTGATACTATTTGCTCCTTTGGTTTTTGGGCTACCTTTACAGAGTTGGTTTTATATTGAAATATCAATTGTTAGGTCTATGGGTGGGGGATGCCCCACTTTTGCTCTTTGTTGCACTCAATACTATGTTCTTTTTTTCAGCATATTGGATGCATATATTAGTAATCAATCTTCAATAAATAAATAAATAATTATTCATATCATATAAATGAAAAATTACTACTAAACTAGTAGTGTGACTATTCCAAAAAGGTTTAGTTGTAAATTGAAGGCATGACGGGATTGAGGTATGTGTGGCATGGGAACACTATAGAGGAGGGTTTTAAAAATTGGTGTGGGAATGTTGTTTGTAAAAATTATGGTGTTCTCACACTAATTATGGCTTGGGGTATATGGTTGGTGAGGAATGCTAATATTTTTAAAGATAGAGACATTTCTCCATTGCAATGTGCTAGCCAAGGTTATAACATATCTAGATTTTACAAGCAAGTGGTGTCTGCCAAAGTTCCTAGGCATATTGTGGAAGAAGTAATTGATAAGAGGAGGGCTTGGGCTTTCTTTAATGGGGCCTCTCAGGGATATCCTCCGATGGTAGGATCTAGTGGTGTACTTTATTTTTTTATTCTCATGTTTTATGATACAAAGATGGGATAGGGCATGGCACTAATAATTTCTCTGAATTGATGGATCTTGAATTACTTCTCACATTGGATCTGGAACGTGGATTATTACATCTTCAAGTTTTTGGGGATTCCTTGCTTGTGATCAAATGTCTTAAGAAGGAATTTGTGTTAAGAAATTTCACACTTCAACCCCTTTTTAATGAGGTTTGTGGTTTTCAATCTAGGTTCCTTTCCCTTGCCTCATCTCATATCTATAGAGAAAGGAATGATATGGCTAATGGTTTGTCAAAGGAGGGTCTAGGAATGAATAGGGGTGATTGGACTATTATGGAACAACAAGCTGGGATCCAATCCTCCATCACTTATACTACCTTCTACTAACATATGCTTTCTTTCTGTTATTGGCCCCTTTGGGGTTTACTTGGCCTATTTTGTTTTTTTTGTTCTCTCTACTTCATGGTGCATGCAATGTGCTTGCTTCCCTTATGGGAGTTGGTTATTCTATTTTTTTCTTGTGGGTTGTTTCTTGGTTTCTTCTGGGTTTTTTTGGTTATTTTTTTAAAAATCATTGTTGGGCTATTTGTTCTTGGCTGTAATTTTGGCATCTTATTTCTTTCTTGGTGGCACTGATGTGTGGGTGCGTTGTTGTCCTGATGATTATTTGTATCTTTTTTTTTTGTGGTTATGGTTTGTAAATGGAGGACCATCATATGGTTTCTGGCCGATTCGAATGCTTCTTTAGCATCTGTGCAATTTAATTTTGATCTTAAAGATTAAAATTATGAATTTTTTTTGTGGAAAAAAAATAATGATTATGCAATTAATAAACAATGTATAAATATGCTACTAGTTGACATAAATCAGTGAACAAAAACAATTAAATAAACTACCAAATGACGGTAATTAAAAATTAAAATGACTAAATTTACTACCAATTAATAGAAATCAGGTAATTAAAATGACTAAATATATTACTAATTGACGTCAAATAATAATTAAATTGACTAAATATACTACCAATTGATAGAAATCAGTGAATAAATATGACTAAATATATGACAAGTTGACGGCAAAATAATGATTAAAATGACTAAATATACTACCAATGGACGAAAATCAGTGAATAAAAATGACTAAATATACTACCAATTGACGGCAATTAATGATTACAATGACTAAATAAATAACTAATTAACAACAATCAATGACTACCATGACTAAATAAATAACCAGTTAACAATAATCAATGACTAAATTAACGACTAAATATACTACCAAATTGATCAATCAAAATAATGAATAAATGACTAAAAATGGTTTAGTCATAAATTTGGTTGCGTTATAAATGATCGGCAATAAACTACTAATAGTCACGTGACCAAGCTTAGTCAGTTATATGCAATTTTTAGTAGTTATTTTAATCATTTATTATTTTTTTCTACTAGTGTGTACACAACAACACAACAACAATTGAATGGGAAGTGGTTGTCATTCCATTTCACACTTATCAAACATATGTACATGATGGGGGAATGAACATTGTTCATTGCTTTGTTATCATACTTTGTTGTTTTTACATGGATTAAACTTGATTAAACTAGAGTAAAATAATATATTTGAATCTATAAGCCATTTGCAGTGGTTGTTTCATTTTTTAACGAACCTTGTGTGACCAGTTCTCTCATTTTGCCTATGTAGTGTTTTATTTTTGAGTTGAACCTAGCCACATGGTTCTCTCTATGTTTTTCCTACATAGTTATTTGGGTTAGTACATTGTATACTCTTACCCACATTCATGAGGGTTGAGGTATGTTTCCTTACCAACTCAAGATACTGCATAGTTACACAATTTTGGGGTATGATCACCCTAACTCTCTAATGACTCAATAAGGAAGCATCATCTCTAATAAGCTACAAGAGCAATAGGGATTTTTTTCTAACACATAGGGGAACTCTAACCATTTATCTTTCACTTTTAAATTTTATATTTCATGTGGACATTGAATACTTCATTCTCATTACATGTTTGCATAGACCAAAGCTATATATTTTAATTCATCTCCAAAAATGCAAAATGTGTTATACACAATCAGGTATATCTTATCTTTTTACTCTAACAATTCTATTACTAGAATAAAATGGGGAATTTGAAGATACTAAATATGGTCTTCTATACTTGACAATGACAAACTTGACACACATTTACCATGCATGATTGGAGCACCCAAATAATGTCCTAATTCACCATCTTCTCACACTTACATGTTATCTTATGAGTCAAACCTTTCATATTTTATTATATACCTGTAAGAGATTTAGTGTATATTTCAAACCTGATAAATATCCTATACAAACATCTACAAAATCTCATAAAATTCCCCTGTACATAGGCCAATTTTGATAGTTACAATCATTATCATTGATCGATAACAACCCACACTAGTTGGAACCCACCCACCCCAACAATGGTTATTTTATAAATTCAAACCCATCATTAAGTTCATCCCATTAGCCTAGCATGCCAATGGTGTGAGGAATTATTAAAATGGATCCATATATAAATAAATTAAGGAATCATTCAAAAGGACCCGATACTTATATGTGGTACATCTATACACTATTATAGATTGAGCAAATCTACCCTATTCCTCTGATATTTCATACATGCCACTATTAGTAGTTATAATCCAATCATAAAGCACTCAATATCCAAGTCAAAACAAGAATTTTCAAGTATAAAATTCAATCATTAGTTACGTACACATAACAAAGGAACACAATTGCATAATCGCACTAGGTGGGAGAAATATGCATGGCTTGATTTCCTTCCTTAGAGTATTGGATACATAGGTAGTGATCGATCATCAGGAATGGGTGATTAATATCAACTCAACCTATTACACTTCCCCTATTTTTGAAAGTTTCTATCCCTCACAAGCACATATAATATTTCAATGTAAATGAGGTTGATTTTTAGTTATGTGTGCATTAAGGTTCAGGATCTCAAAGATAAAACAAAAAAAAAAGTTGCAAGTGACTATAAAATCACTATGTCACACTTCCATGCAGGTCAATATTAACCAACATGTTAGTATCAACTGACGATATTGACTCAATCCTATGGAACTGACCTAGTGCATACAATAAAGTAGTTCCTAATTGTGCAAACCAAAGGCTTTCTTATCCCCGATTTCCACTTCTAAAATATAGTCATAATCAAACAATCAACTAGAAAATCTAAGTACCATGATTTCTTTAGTACTTTCCATATTTAACATATGCACTTATCAAATTATAAGAATAAATTGTCAATCATTTACATTTAGATGTATGTTCAAATGCCATATCTAATGATCTGAATTATATTTCAAAGTTCTATCTTAATTAAATTAATCTAACCCATTAATCCAAATTAAGGTAAAATAATTAGTTAAAAACCCTTGGTTAAAATTAGCCCATTAAAAGGAAAAATTTACAAATTTATTGTAAATTTTCACCAAAATGGGTTGGATAAAATAAATTAGATAAGAAAATAATACACAATCTTTTTTTTTGGTTGTTAGGACTTGATTGCCATTCATTTTCCCCCCAACCTAGACTACATCTTCTTCACACTTGGGGTGAGGGGGACGGGCAGGGGGGTTGGGGGGCCGAAGGACATGGAATCTCATGGGAAAATGAGGAATTTCATAGCCTCACCAAGTCCAAATATAGAGAATAAAGGAACTATATCTATGAACATTGTGTGAAATTGATTGTAGTGGGATCATGCACTAAAATTTATGATTCATACTACTATCAACCTAATATTATTCCTGAGAATATCATTTATCAAATGATGTATGTTTGTTAGGAACTCCTTCCACCACATCACTATTGTTATCCAAGAGGAGCTCACTATAATATTCAAACTACTTCTTAAAAGTAGTTATCTTCATATCTAATTGGATTTATGTGCCCCTTGTGATCTTAGCTACTAATATGTATGTTATGTATGGGTAAATGTGTTTATGTACCTAATTACGTAGGTAGGCACCCCATGATTTACTAAAAGGGTCTCATATTTCGATACATAGAGTATCAATGAACTTTGTGCATCCCTAAATGGATTCACCTCATAAAAGATACATCTCTTTGAGTGATAGTGTTTATCTTGGCAAGATCCATTAATTGATAGACCTTAGTCACTTTTAAATATCTCATCATATCACACTTATGTCTCTTGGGATATAATTTATTTCACTTCTCATCTAGAATGTGAGCTCTTTCAACAATAGTAAATACTCTATAGTGACCAATGGAAGGATTCCCACTACACCATTTCTCATATGGTGTGAAATCACAAACAACTCTTATGGGAGGCTTGTTCACAATATGATCAACACAAAAAACTACTTCACCCCCAATATTTGTCATGCATTCCTTTACTTGAAGCATACGTTGCACCGTCTCAACCAAAGTTTTATTTTTCCTTTTGGCTACACAAAATAACTTATATTGGTTAATGGAAGTCTTTCTACAACACCATTTGCCATATTGTGTGGCATCATGACAAGATCTTGTACGAACTATGTTCACATTCTAATTAACACAACAAACTACTTCACCCCAATATTTTTCATGCATACCATTTTCTTGAAACATATACAATGTGACATCTCAACGAAAATATTTTTTTCCCTCTTAACTATACCACTATGTTAAGGAGTATAGACAACAATACACTAATATACAATGACATGCTTAGTATAATATTCTTCCAAAGATAGTTAACACAATATCCTTACACATATCATTTGAAGCAATTAATAGGGCAACCAAATTTATTTTTAGCCATGGCTTTCCACTCAATGAATCTATCTAACTCGAGAGACTTGGATTCTATAGAATAAATCCTATAAACCTAGAAACGTAATCAATGGAATTTAAGATGTACCTTGATTGTAAAAGAGATGGATGATTGATGGTGCCTAAATCAAAATTAATCAACTAAATATGCTCTTTGGCATGCCATATTTCCCATTTTCAAAAAAATTCCAACTTTTTTTAGAGCACATCATTCACATGCATTTTTCTATTGAGAAATTAAATGCAACACTTTTGGAAGGCTTCCATATTTTAAGTGTCTCAATTTCTCATGTCACGCATGAATTACATCATATACCTTCACCACTCCTACACTTGGACCTTGATTATGAGGAACATAACCATATCTAATAAACTTGTAAGCACGCGTTTCTTGGTCAAGTAATCCAATTTCAACCACCTAAAAGTTATTGTTGATATCTTTCATAGAAAACTTATTAAGGAAAAACTCAACTTTGTTTACATAATGATTTATTTGATAAACAAATAGAAGATTAAAATTCAAATATGATACATGGTATACATCTCTAGTCATTTAATCTTATAACACAAAATCACCACTACCAACAATATGAATAACTGAATTGTTTCCTTAATGGACCCTATAATAATCAACTTTTCCAAGTGACTTAAACAAACCACCATCTTTGGTCATGTGATGAATTTATTCTTAGTCCATGATAAACTCACACTTAAAGTATGAGTCTGAAAAGTTTGATAAGTATGAGAAATAAATACATCACTCTTATAATTAAAAATTGGCTTGCTTTGATGCTCCTTGAGATCCTTCTCGAGATTCCACATCTTTTTCTAGCAAGTTTTCTCCACATGTCCTTGCTTTCCATAATAAGTACATTGTCTGATTTTGTCCTTTCCTTTTCAACCATGCTTGTGATCAGGATAATGAGAGCTAGTTTTTCCCTCATCTCCATTATTTTCTTGGTCTACCCTGGATCTTTTCCCCTGCCTTTCCTTTAGTCTAGTGAACTTGTTTCTTCAAACCAATAGTGCCCATCTTTATGATATCTTGTTATTCAACAATCATCAAGGAGCATATACTTGTAAAATATATGCTCTTTCCTTCATCCCTCACCACATATATATGAGAATAATGTGTGAGAAGAAACACATCATATGAAGGTTTCAAGTTCTCTTATATGATCTCAAGAATCTCACTATCTTTTTTCTTGTAATACCTTATGCACTCCTCTAACTGAATATAAAATATCCTTCACATGAACCAAGTAATCTTAGATCCTCTAAAATGAAAACAAATAAATATTTTCAAACTCATGATTCAATCTATGAACACTCAATAAATTAACTCTACTAAACAATTTATTTAGGCTATCCTACATCTCCTTTAGGTTCTTTGAAACTTAAATGTGAAAATGAAGTTTAGATGCAATATGGGGTAACACAACCCAATAGTTTGATTATCTCAATCATATGCATCCTTATTCTACTTAGTATATGGGGATTTATCCATCTGCACATGTATATTTCAAAAACCCTTAGTCTTCAATGTGATCTTTGTGGATGATTCCTAGGCATCATAGGAGTGTCATGTCAACATAAGGACACATGGAATCATCTCCATCTTTCAAGACCCTAAATCCAATGAAGAAATGTGCAAAAACTAAAAATAACGATGCCACTATAAATATATCTAAAAATATTTTCCAAGGTTCTAAAACAATCTCAAAAAATTCTATATGAAAAAATTATGGTATTTGAAGGTCAGGAGTAACTTTAATTTCCCCCTTCCAAAAATAAAAAATAAAAAGAAAAATCATGGAAAATTTAATTTTCAAATCTGGTAGGAAAGTACCTAATTTCTTCTCCTATCACTCTTAGAATTGTTGATTGTGAAAATCCTCTTTGTTGATTGTGTTGCAACTAAATTATTCTATTGACAGTTTTATTGTTATGATTCACGAGATAATTTAACTAGGAAAAAATAAAAAATAAAAAATAATTGGTCTCCAGTGACACTCTAACACATGTTGGCTAACTCAACATTTTTTTCAATATTTTTTAAAATTAAAAACTACACATTGTACATACAAATATATGCATCCATAAATATCAAATCACAAAAGGTACAACCAACTATCAAACACTTGCTAAGAATATAAGTCATCCTACATACCACATAGGTGCCAAGTCACTCACCACGTAGGCACATAACAATCTTGACCAAATTACCCACCATGTAGGCTCGCAACACAACAATAAAAATTCCAAACTGGAAGAAAGTGGGGGATTCAACCTAAAAACCTCTATCCTCAAACGTCTTGCATCCTATGTGTTGGCTAGTAAGGTAGAGTTAGTGTAGACATTTTATAATGGGTGATTCCAAGTTTTGTTTTGACCTAGGACCAAACTTCCATTGCCTTATTATCCAATCATGTGGTCATTCCTATCATGTTGATGTGACAACCTATATCACCATTGAATATTTTCTGCGTTGGCCCTAAGTCATTGATGTGACTTATTGTTAGTTATTTTCTACTAGAAACCTACCAATTTTTGAGGTTGATTTCAGAGGTCAAAAGGAATGAAACACTTGAAAAATGAAAAATGGACTCCTACCATTTTATATTGAGAAATCTAAAATTTCAATCCGATATGTGAAATATTACACCCAAATAGAACTTCCTTTAGAAATTATGCTTTTTCTATTTAAAAATATTAAATAGATAGAGCTCAAAAAACTCAATTATTTATGAATGAGTTCCAATTACCTCTAACTTATACAATGAATACACATATGAAATCATATTATCTCATTTCCGATGAACTTTGTTATATATCTTTTATTCTTGAGAGATTTAACCCTTGATAAAGAAATAAATTGCAAAAAATTCCTTGTCTCTTCTTCATGCACTCTCATAGTAGCAAAGGGAAAAAACTTAGGATTTTGTCACACTTTAGATGATAGGCTATGTTACCATGTGAGATTATATAAATATGTCCATAATAAAACAATAGTGAAATATTCAAAATTAGAAGAGATTACAATTCATATATGTGGTGATGTCAAAAGACAATTTAAAGAATAATAATCAAATAAATAAAATGAATGGTTGAATAAGATGAAATGGTCGAATATGTGGATGACGTTGCCTTTATATACACATATCAACACATGGAATAAGGGTTCATGCCAACCCAATGTAAGGCATCAATCTTAATGTAAATTATAATTACATTTGCAAGGTAAACACTTCACTATGTAAGGTACATAACACAAGATATTAAAGGTATCCAAAGTACACACAACCCAAATATAAATCGTAAGTGTCAATGACTCGAAGGAACTATCCAAGATAGGTTTTGCACAGTGTAACTGTAAATTGTGTATGGTATAAAATAAATGATCCAAGTTTTAGTTATTTAAATGTTACAATTCAAGATTTTTGCAACCACATAAAGTTATGCTTCCTGTGTAGAGAATACTAATATGTAATTCAGTTGAACAAATTATTGTTCAAAGTAATTTCAAGGCATTTGAAATTATTATCACTAGCCCATTTTTCATCGAGGTATTTTGTCAAAGAGTTTGCATGTTTTACATATCCTTCCAATTTTAACAATGTATATGCCTAAGGTGATCTCTCTCTCTCTCTCTCTCTCTCTATATATATATATATATATATATATATATATATATATATATATTATCAAAACTTCCACTTGGTGCATATCCAATTGGGCATCCTTGCCATATATAATTAAGGTGTTTATGGGGTGTATCTATGAGACAATTTATTTTTTTGCATCCAACTTTTAAAGAATGGTCATAGGAAAGATAAGGAAAAGTCCTTTTAGGTTTCATGATATTGGGCATTTTACCTAGGTTTGCAAGGTAGCTTATAGTACCACCTCATATTCCCATTAGGTAAAATGCACCTAACTATGCTTCATATATGAGGCATGCATACCCTACCCGATATAGGATTCGAACTTGTGACCTCCCTTTCAAAAGTATAAGTTCTTCACCATTGAGCCAACTCAAGTGTACTCTTTAAAATATTTATATAAAAAAATGCCTCATAAAAAATATGGTCTCATAAACTATACGATGATTGCAGGGTATGTACTAAATGAGGGTTTCAATTTTATGTACATTGAAATTTCTACATCTCAATATTGAAAAGTAAATAAAAATATAAAATGTAGTTACACTGTCAACATAATAAATTTGAATACCTCAACATCGAGATATTAAAAATTCAATTAATATTTTTCAATTCTTTTTTCGATAGAAAATGCGAAAAAATAAATAGAAACATCAAAAGCAATTAGACTATCAATAATATAAATTTGACATCCCTTACATTAAAAAACCTCTTAAAAAGTTGTTAATATTTTTCTATTTATTTTTTGACATAGAAATGTAATTTCAATATATCGATCACAATTTTAACGCCCAACAAATTGAAAAAACAAAACTTTCCATTATACCATTTCAATTTTTTTAGTTTTATTTTTCCTCTCACAATGATTCAATATCAACATTCTTACATCAAATAAACATCAAAAATTTGAAAAAAATATATATATATTAGAAAAAATTAATTGAGAGGACAATTAGGATTAGATTCCTAATTTTTTTAATTAAAAATAAGACTAATTACTCCATCGCTGTAAACTACATAAAAGGCACAAAGATACCAAGAAAGAAAGGCAACGTATTTTAGGGTTAAGGTCAACTCTTTTATCTGCTCTGCAAGTCTTGCAACCCTGGGATTTGATGACTTCTTGGGGGTCACAGCCTGCATAATAATCTTGTGGATCTACCGCCTGACTGTAGCCGACAAACCAGTGTAAAACCCTAGTTTCTTCTGTCTTATTTTTTTCTGTTTGGAATGCTCTTTTCTTCTTAAAATATAGTAAGAGAATATTAAGTGCATGTAGAAATTTTAAGCTATTTTAACGTGAATAGGGACAAGTTAGTGGCTCTGTGACTAGGCCTCATTGAGTACAGCAGATCAAGTATTTGGGGATTTATTATTCTTTCTTTTTAAAAATATACAGTGAAGTCTTGCTATCTATGCTTGAGATTTAAAAGTTGGCTATGGTTATATGATCAGGTGATTTTGGGTTAAACTTGATGGTCTCAAGCAACATGCTCTTGCAAATACAAATGAATTTGGAGGAGATTCGATTTTTAATGTGATTTTTTTTTTTTGGTGAGTTTTGCTGCTCCAAAATGTAATCCTGAAATTTGTGGGTTAAAACTCTCTGTTACCTTTGGATTAGCAATTTTTATTGTGGATAATCTGGTTTTCAGATCAAATGCAAGAAAAATGATTTGAATAAAAAGATTTATTTCTATCAAAATAGGTAAAAATCATAACGATTTTAAGATTGTGGAAATCAATTATACGGATTGTCTCATAATCGACTTCTGTCAAAGCCTCATCTGGAAATAATTTTAAGATTGTGGAAATCAATTATATGAGTTAACTCTTAATAAATTTGGCTTCTCTCAGAGCTTCGTCTGAGAAAGGTTTTTCATGCCTCTTTCCTGTAGGGGATCTTTGCATTATGCATGGCCAATGCCCCATTTAAGGTGGAGAACATAGCAAGCCTTCATGTCTTTGGCCCCAAAAAGGTTTTTCTTTCTCTTTTCCACTACTCTCAAAGTAGAGAGGTCTAATACAGTCGAGAAGCAGTTCTGGTCGTATCATTGTTATGCCTAGAGTTGTTCTTATAAACCATGAAATTTATCCTTTTCCAGTTAGCTGGAAAAACAATTTCACAAAAACCATACTAGTAGTATGCTTGATCACGTTGAGATACACATACATATACACATCTCACATCACCGCATATTCCTCATTTGCAAGTACCTCACCTAATGTCCCATATTTACTAGTACCTGGTGTTGGCAGACACTAACCATGAGCCTATCTGAGGGGCCTAATCACTTCATTTGAGAGAAGTCGAGTTTATTATAGCATAACAAATATAATTGATCTCCATAATCTTGAAATGATTTCTCTTTTCTACATTGGCGAGAAGAAATGTAGCAAACTTTCCTATATAATCTTCCTTCTTACATTTGATTTGAAAACCAAGGTATCCACAATTAAAATTTTTAATCCAAAAAGGGTAACTTAGAATTATTGACCCATATATTTCAGGATGACATTTTGCAGCGGCAAAGCCCACCAAAAAGAGCCACATTAAAAATCAAACAATTATCCAATTTATTTGCATTTGCAAGAGCATGTTTGAGACCATCAAGTTTAACCCAAATCACTTCATTTGATCAAGATATAGATTCAACAGTCTCCTGAGAGTATCTACAAGAGCATGCTCGTACAGCTTTCATTGGCATCTATATTCCGTTTCTGGGGTGTGTGCAAGGATTGGAGGGCTATGCAGTCTTACGCTCTATTCTCAACTAGGTGGGTTCAAATTTGTAATGGATACTCACAACTCCCCTGCACAATATATTCAAAAGCAATCTTTATTACTTTTGTTTTTTTGGCACATGAATGGAATATCATCTTCCTTCAGCATCCTCATTACCTGTAGATTCTTATAAAGAATTAGGCAGGAGCCTACACTTATACAGAATTAAAACTCTGCAAGGATTTTGGTTTGCAATCTGTTTATGCCAAAGACTGTTGAACTTCTTCGGATGCTAAGCATATCCCACATCATAGCTTAATTCATTGTGAAGGAAGAGATGAGAACGAGCCCTACAAAATTGTTGCAGTGGGTGGCAATCAGACGGACTGCAAATAGTATCGAAATCTTAAATTTTTCTGAAAGGTCATGGAGAAATGTATGATATCTTTTACCTAGGATTTCTTCATTAAAAGATATTTGCAATGGTTTCTTTTTCTGTAAGATCTCAGAACCCAAAAAAGGTGTTAGAATAGCATCCAAGATTGTATTTGTGTTACTTTTGTGATGTTTCCTATCATTGCTATTATTAAGCCTATCCTGGATGTATGCAGAAGTGCAGTTCTAATTGCAGAAGGTGTCTGAGTTAAAGTTGTTTCTAAAGACACAATTGTATCGCAGCTAGTTCACGAGGGTTCCATTGATCATTTTTTAAGGGAATTGCAAGAATGGCTCTATCACTTTTGGAGAATTTTAATATTTTTCTAATGTAGACAATTGATGGCTTAATTGTGTGGGCGCAGGAGGTTATATCTTCTTTAGGAGGGATATAGGGAAGTAAGATTGTGGTTGTATTTAATTTGCAGAAGCATGATTGGGGTTGGCTCCCTGAATATGTACAAACGAATGTGAGGAAAAATGGTTTCACATTTTTGCCTTTGTACCAGGATATCATATATAGAGGATATCCTTTAGATATTTCAAATTTTGCAAAATCAATTCTTGAAAGCAACACAAATTTCTATACATTACGTTGCCTGTGTTTTTACTTTTTATATACATCGCTCTGCTGAGAGCTACTTTTAACATTAATGTCGAGGCAAATACATAGTTGAATTGTGGAACAGGGGAATGATGATCAGGGAGCTATCCAGAATGTGATTATTCAGAATACACAGAATGACATCGAAGTAATTCAGCAAAACTTGACACTTGAGTACCAACAAGGCAGGGTTGCACTAGATTGTAAGTTCTTGGAATGGTGCCAAATGCGTACTCCAGTTCCCTTATAGTCTCAATAAGGAGAGTTTCTTCAAAACCTACAAGAAGACCAGGTAGGAAATGACACCCAAGGAACTGTGCTTAAAAGACCAAAATTAAACAACAAGATGATAATGGGGTAAAAAAAAAAAACTGGAGACTGTTGATTAGTGTGACATATTGCACGATGAATACCATATTTTCTAGGAACATGCCCATCCTGTCATTGAGTCACTGGTGAATAGAGCTTTTCTTTAATTTGTGGCTTTATCGCATGGGTTTTCTGATTTGTGTTGTATTTTTTGAACAATTTTTTTGGCTTATATTCTGATAATAAACCTTACCATTTTATCATTGCTGATACAAGTTATAGACCCTTGGAAGAATCTAGTCATTTTTAACAAACAATGATCATAATTGGAACATAAATTTTTGATGATGAATTGTCTTGATACGGCCAATTAGAATTTCTTTTTGCTATATGTTAGATGATGAAATGACTACTGTAGTCTTATTACAATGTTCCTTCTGTTTTATCAACCTTTAGTTGAGTGGTAATAGGCAATTCAAAGGTGACAATCTGGAATTATCATTTTTGAAAGAAAATAAAGATTGTGAAGACTGACTTTCCATCTTACCGATCAAATGCATGCATTTTTTTGATATAAAGATTACGGCTATTGAAAGATTCCCATATGAACTAGCGTGAATCTAGTAACCTCCCTCAATGAAGGATGTTGGGATATTTTTGCTATTTATTTCCTAATTTCAGGGACTTAGCTGGATTGTTTTTAAGAATCAATGTGTTAAAGGCTACGATTCTATGACAACAGTCCAAATTAAATGGTGAACGGCTGTTGTTATGAGAACGATAAGAAAGGAAAATGTTGTAAGCATGTTTAACTTCTTTCCTAATGTATATTGTAAGATAAGGTTTGAGATAGACAATGGTATTTTTATCATGATATTTTCATCTTTTGCCTTGAAATTAGCTTTGAAAAAAATTCATACTTTTTGTAATCAAGGAACTTAAAGTTCCCAAAGAACAAAGAACATGAAATGTGTAAATTGCATGGGATTCCCATTAGGTACAAAGTGCAGAAAACCATCAAAGCTCATGAAGTTCCTTGTAGGAATGAAATATGTAAACGGTATGAAAAATGAATAATAAACCACAATTAATATGACCATGGTGTCCATCACATATGGAAAGAGGTTTCCAAATTTCCAAAAGTTTGAGATAGGTGCGAAAGGAGCAAATGAAGCAGATTGAGATATTAAGAGCCAAAATAAAATGGATTTAAATATTTTTTCGCGACCACCATGGATTGTAAAGTGTTCAAAAATTTCCCAAACAATACAAAATATGTATATCACATGATGAAATTGACTAAGTTGGTGGTTAAATTAATTTAATGCCTAGGGCATAACTCCAACTCTATATAATATTTTTCACATTTAAACCTCTAAATCCATCTCTTATGAAGGTGGTTGACTTCAGTGCGAACTTGCCTCTTAGCCTTTCTCATCCTTGCCTACATGACTCATCTAAGGTTGGGTTTCCCTATGCTTTAATCATTTTCATGGCATTCACCATGTTCTAGGTTGTTTCCATCGTAGTCTCGTTTATTTCATCTCTCTCTAGGGTTTATTAGTGATCTTTCCAAGACTATTATCCATTTTCCATCCTTGTCATACTAATTTATCATGCCAAATTGATTAACTACATTTCATAAGCATTTTAAAACATTTCCCACAAAACTTGATGAAGTTTTGAGCATTCTAGAGAATTTTGTGCTCAAGAGTTACTACGATCACCAAGAAGTTTTGGTTGGGTTGTACAACACATGGAATAAGTCTTGGAGGGAGAGTTTGACATTTTTATAACATTGTGGCCCCTAATTATCATCCACATAAAATATTTCTACCTTTGTTACACACATGCATAAACTTGAAATTACTTTTGAAGGTTGCCTTTTGCTTAACAAAGCCTCCCAAAATGAAGTTCATATATATGGGCTACAAGCCCATTTCTACACTAGAAAATGGTATTCTATGTATTGGAGACTAATATTTTCCACATTGATCTTAAATATTTATGGAAAAGGATGCAAGAAGGTAAGCATTCTTCCAACAGAGAACACATTAATGTTGAGCTCCCATAAGCCACTGCATTCTGAAGCTCAGTGTAATGTTTAGACCTAGTGCTCGCATGTGCAAACTACTAAAGTTAAAATACTAGGGATATCAAGTCTATTGATGATGTAGTGATGGCTACGCTGGATGGCCATTTAATGAACATAACTCTTAGATTTTCACCGCATGATGAAACAACATCGACGAGCAAAGTAATTTCACAACACTGTTAGGATCAAAATATGATCAATTGATTGAACATGATCGACCAAATTTGGTTGAAGAAGAGGAAATGCCCCTCTAAACTTCATAAGTCTTCATTCAGATATGATTTCCATGAAGATATGTCAGGTATGATCACATTACTGAACATGGTAATGAGGAAACTGGCCATGAGTGAGTTCCATGAATGGATGTGCATGTTCATGAATATCATATGTGAAGGAAAGAAATTTATTGACTAGTGTCACATCATTTGTGACACCCTGCATGAAAAATTGATGATTCTAGAAACCACCAAAAGTTTCTATATGACTTCCTATTTGGTGTACTCAATTACAAACCCTAAGGTGCAGCCTAGTTTCATTGCAGATGAACAATTCACTCTTATAATAAGTATCTATGATGTCTACCCAAAAATCACTCACGATAAGGGAAATAAACATTTAAAAATAGTAAATGATGCATATTATATGGTGTTAGTAAAAATTATGGATGGCAACATAGTAGTACGAATCTTAGATGAAGTCCCTAGTTTGGTTAAATAATATGTGAGCTACTTTATACAATGCCCAAGTTTCACTTGCATCAAATTAGGTGGATTTGAAGGGACCCTATTTTGGTTACCCAAGTATACCAAAGTTAAAAAAAAACTCATTGAACTCTACAGGTAGTTAGGGGAGATACACAAAAATTACAAAGAAAAACATACCACTAGAATTCAATTCTCTATTGAATTGAGTCATCATATATGGAAAAAAACCTTGATGCATAAAATATTGAGACTACAATGATTCATTTCCCTATATAGTTTCACACTAAGAGTTTTGTTGAAGAATCATCTCAAGCTTGGTCATGGCTATCATCACAAGCCAATAATTGAAGATTATTAGGACTATGTAAACGATTTTTAAGTTAGAAGTAGAGATTACTCAAGAATGACTCTAGAAAATTCGAGAAATTTTAAATTGGAATGAGTTACAAATAAGATCTCTGATGACAAAAATAATATGGAAGACCCCATGTACACTAATAAATTCTAATATGTGCATCTTCCTGAATCAAACTGGGTTTCAAAGGAAATAATGAATTTGAATGCACACACCCATATGGTGTTGTATAAATCAAAGATATGGTTATATAAGAAATTGGTAGAATTCATAGGTGCGGGAAGCTCCACAAGTGACAAAAATCCAAGAGTTAGAATTAAGTATTTACATCATCTATGAAGCCACGTAGCTCTAGTGTGTATTTCAACTTCCATAATCAAGTGTTTTAGCAGCTAGCATAGGTGATGGAGAAGACCCTAACTAAGGAAACATACCTAATAATACTTGTGGAAGAGACTCATATCTAAGACTCAAATTACCTATCAAAATATCTCCCACCCATTCAACATAGATAAGTTAGGTTCCTTCATCATAAGTCCTTGATTTTTTTGTGTTAATTGATAACAAAACTCCTTAGTTTTTAGCAATGGATCAAGACCTGACTTGGCCCAAGTGTCCCTCATTTATATTTCTACTAGCACATATCTGCGATCTCCAACTCCTCCATGTTCACCTCACATTCCATCTCCACCCAATATGCCTCTTCCACCCGCTTCTCCACATATAAACCACCTTGTCTCTCTAGTGAATGCTCCTTATATTCATGTTACTTAAATAGTCAACTCATTAAGTGACACATCATTCACTTGGGTCCATCAAATTTTAAGAAAAAAATAGTACTATTGTCAAAGCTAATGCCCTTGATTTCAATGTAGTGGAAAATATCTTATAGATTCCTCCACCAAATAAAGCCAAGGCTACTTTAAGAATGGTGTTATATTCTTATAGGGCATAGTTCATGGAGATTATACAAAATTTGAGTGATAATAATCAAGATTAGATGTCTCTTACAAATTAAAATTTGAGAAGAATTTCTTTGGGAGAGTCAAGTCATGGAAGTGACATTCATATCTTCAAAGATTCTACAACCAGAGTATTAAAGAGAACAAAGGAACAAAAATTAACACAATAAAAATTCAAACAATGGGTACACACACTTGTGTACATCAAGATGTTCCTAAATTTAAATGAAACTCTTCTAACATCCATTCCACAATATGCTCCCACAGAATACATTGATAAAGAATCCATTACCAATATATGTGAGTATGATAAGCGTGAAAAAATAATGGAAACTTGGGTTGAATAACTACTCATATGGATTGAAATTTATTGATGAAAGCATAAAAGCTTATGGTCTTTTGATAGTTTAGCGGGTGAAAGTGGTTGGAGAAATAAAAATAGTGAAGAATGAATTGGGATTGTGGAAGGGCTTGCATAAATATATGAGATATGGCCTATACAAATGACAAATCACTTATATCAAAGATTTTCTTAAATTAGACTAAAGAAAATACCTCCCGCCTATGGTCATAGAGTGTTGATTGGAAGATAAGTGCCTTAGAGGATGCCCTTGAAGATCTGTATGTTCATCTCAAGAGATGCAATGATATGAAATTAGAATTCCTTTCAAATATTTGGGAAATTCGATAGGAGCTACAAAAAGAGGAAGATTTTAAGCCATATATAGACACATAATTAAAAGAAATTTTTCAAAAGCAAATTTGGAGAGATTATCTTCAACTTGGAGGCAATGAATAAGTTGAGAGACATTCATAATGCTTTCAGGAAATTCAAAAAAGGTCTCCCCAACTTTTTCAAATGGATCAATGAAGTGAAAAAAATCATGGATATAAGGCTAGTATGATTATTCAAAAACATCATCCTAAAGCACATGGTGGAACAAGTATTAAAAAAATATATCAACATGACCATTACAATAGGAATATGGGATGGTTGTCAAGATTGAATGGAAAGTGGATGAAATGGTAAGATATAAAGAGATTCAGAGAAGGTGAGATTGATAATAACGTAGGTATGACTAAATAGTATGTAATAATATCTCACAAAGTACCATGAGCTGATCCCACACAATTCCTGGTGCACCCTTTTAGGCGTGCACTCAAAAAAATTGACACGCTAACAAACCCTTGTAATATAAAGTGTGAGTAAAGTGATAAAGTGAAACAAAATTAGTGCCACATCTATTTTGAACAAATTTCATTACACAACTATAGAAGTGCGTGTAATTTTTTTGGAGATGTGATGATGATCTTAAAAGTACCATGAACCTAGGGAGATTGATTTGGGGTATTGTAAATCTGTAAGGAATAACTGTAATTACCATAGGTTGTGAGATTATACTTTGTCATATCACCAAAACCATGTTTGGAAGATCCTCATGGATCGCCCAAGGCTATAAATAACTTGTTTAGTGCATATGTTCAAGCTTGAGCCATTATTCACCATTATGTCGCATATTTCCTTACCATCTATGAATGATTTATGTATAAAGATCAATCATATGAGCTATCAAATGAGATATCATTCTCACTGAACACAATCAAAATATAGTTCTTTTGTTTCTTGATTTGAATTGAAACCATCAAGGGTTTGTTTTCCATAGTCCACTAGCACATTAGTATACTTTGGTTCATCTACCATATAGACATTAACAATTCTATTTGATTTCATTTGTGAATTAGTGGATCAATTGATGCATTTGAATTGTTATTTGTTCCATTCAATAAAATTTTATTATTGTTAATGATATCTTGTATTTGGTACTTTAAGCCATGCAATATTTTTTAGAATATCTTTAAAATCTATGATATTCACAAAATTCACTGGTCATAAGATCAAGGAAAGGGACTTGAAGGATCCAACTCCCTTATTAAAGTTAAGGTAATCATATTGCATTCAATTAATTTCTCAAAGATTTGTCATGGGCACTCATTAAGCTTATTAAACTGTTTATGCCCCATGTGTTAAGTGAAGATGAGCCTCTGAGATAGTTGCTCTATAACATTGACTCATTCTTGGTTGGAACACTACCATAATTTATTATACTCTTAAATATTGACTTGTTCTTAAATGTGAGGATATTGGGAGAATACTTAAGATGTTTGCATCTAGGATTTTGATTTGACATTACCTAATAGCTAGAAAAAGCTCCTCAAAATAAGTATAAGAATTTAACATGAACTTTTATTTAATAATTAGAAGTAAATTCAACAAAGATCTCATTATATAGTAGATTATAACTCATCTTGGTAGCTATATTATTAAACTCAAGAAGATAATCTTTAATGTACTCAATGGATTGTTGATTTCACATTACTAATAGCTAGAGAAAGCTCTTCAAAATAAGTATAAGAATTTAACATGAAATTTTATTTAATGATTAGAAGTAAATTCAACAAAGATCTCATTATAGGGTAGATTTTATCTCATCTTGGTAGCTATATTATTAAACTTAAGAAGATAATCTCTTATGTACTCAATGGATTGTTGACTAAATTGAGCTAATTCCATAAATATAACCTTTTGAGCAATATTGATTTGAAAATGAGCTTTGGAATCATCAATTAAAGCTATAAAAGAATGTATGGATCCACATGGTAAATAATAAAACCAATAAAGTGCATAATCCTTTAAGATTCTTAGAAATAACTTAGTTAACAATTTATCATCATGAAAAATGTCAAAACAAGAAGTGTAGAACACCTTAATGTGGTTTGAAGGATCTCCTTTTCTATTGAACAATTCAAACTTTGGAGCTGAAAATCATATTGAAAAGGGATATAAAAGCATGCCCTAAGCGAAGAGGTTTAAGAGAATATCATTATAAGAGACCCTACCTTTTGGCTTTTGAGACCCTTAAGAAAGAAATTTTATTTGATTTTTCAATTTAGATATTGTATGCATCATAGTATTTATTACGAGGCTTTGTATATAAGGTGAAGAAGTATAATAAATTATTATAAAAAAATTCATAAGAGAAGGATAAACACCATGTGAAACAATTTTAGGAACATAATGGGCAAGTGATTGTTGAAGTATAGGAGGAATCTATGCACTTGAAGGATTTTGAGACACATAGGAATGAATAAAAGCATATTGAAAAACTGAAACAACTTGAAAAGCAATAGAAACACATTGAAAAATAGGATAAATTACATGTTGAGAATAAGGAGAATCAATATAAACATCTTGATAATTTTAGAATGTAGCATTTTGAGAAGGAATAACATTAAAAACAATGGAGACAGAGGTAAGCTTAAAAATAATTCCTAAAATGAATTCACGATAAGATATATTGTGATAAAAAATTTCTTCTAATTTGGCATCATAATCCAAATATTCAAATTTGACTCTAAATTAACCCTAAGAATTTGTAATAAATTAACCTTAGGAAATTGAATGACTTTAGATTCAACTCTATGCAGAATAAGATCTAATCCAAGGGGAGAAGGCATAACAAATTGAGGTTTTGTGAAACCTAAGGGAACATGCCAAATAATTACTTATAAGAAAATAAGTTATATCACGAAATGGAGTATGGTCTAACCCTATAAGAGGTGTAAATGAGTGCGGGTTCACAAAAATGTATCGTGACTTCATGGTTTTCATTTATAATTGCACCACATATACCCACAAAAATTTAGCTATGTCTGAATTTATATAAAACAATAAATCAAAGCTTTATAATTTTTCAAAAACCAAAGAAATATGAAAGAGGGTTTTTAAAAGTGTATCTTGATTTTTGGATGATCTAGAAACAATCATTGAGATTTGATAGAGAAAAACATACAAAAACGACAAGACACATCCAACCCAGAAAATTCAAAGCAAACAAAGAATTCCCACATAATTGTACACAACACATTATTAAGCCCCATGACCATAGACAATACAATTCTAGTAAATGAAATGTAGGGATAATTTTATTTGGCAATTTTGCTTGACAAATCTAAAGATTAGAAAAACTTCATTCAATTTTATGAAACTTCAAACTAATCACTATGAAATCATTTTTTCAAAAATCATAATAGGGTAGGTTTGAACCTACAAATGATAAGGAAAAAGTTTTTTTTGGAGTATGTGTTAAGGGTCAACAAGGTTTTTAAGCAGTGAATTCTTATCATGCCCCACAATAGTACACAATATCGAAGACAATATACCAAGTAAATTAAATAATGCTTCTGCTAGGGAAACCAATGTTTCAATGCTACAATGAATGCTCTCTAAATTATTATTTGATTTCTATACGATCCTTGTAAATGCTCAATAAATAGATGTGAAAATGAATGTTAGATGTTCTTTTAGATTTCTTCTAGATGCCCCCTTGGATGCCTAAATGAACTAAAAAATATGTATTTACAAACTT
The DNA here is from genome assembly GCA_037957365.1 of Torreya grandis. NCBI lineage: Eukaryota > Viridiplantae > Streptophyta > Pinopsida > Cupressales > Taxaceae > Torreya > Torreya grandis. The sequence goes on from JARHVA010000309.1 coordinate 1,965,264, forward strand.
ATTAAATTCAAATTAGGACACTATTGATGCACAAAATGACATCAAATGGTTGAAAAAGCAAACAATACTTGACTACAGGGTTTGGATGCCCCCTAATGGACCCAGAACACATAGTCTCCACACTACGTTTCTAGAGCCTAGAAACATAGTGTGTATGTTTCTAGGGGACTCACTATAAGACAACCAAAACATGAGGAGAAAGAAGGATCCAAAATTGTAGTGTGCATGTTTTCGGAAGACTCACTATAATACAACCAAAACATAAGGAGAGAGAAAAGGATAGATAAAAAGAGGTTACAACAAAAAATGATAAAATGCACAACTAAAACTTAATATAGATAAATAATAGACAAGTACATAAACATTAAAAAAACATACAATTTAATGACAAATAAATGTCTAAGGACCATTTTAGGTGTCTATATTAACTATACTAGATATTCTTATAATGTGTCCCACGAAAGATGATACAAAACTTATTTTCAATGAGTTTATGGTTTTTGATCTTTAAAAAAAGGGTAAAATTTTTGAGGGGAAATTTTAAAGGAGTGGGGAAAAGAAGGGACTAGAAGTTTCCCAAACCTACTCTTGATTTATAAAAAATTATTTTGTCAAACAATATAATGTAAACAATCTAAATTTAATTTTAAAAATAAAATAAATAAATAAAATTACTAATTTTTAATAATAAATTTTTGTTGAGCTGCAAGAATTTTAATATTATATAGCTATTTTAAAGCAAATTGTTCCTATATAACACCTCTGAAAAAAATTTGGTGCCCCTTTCATAAAACTATTTTTTTATATATGAAAATTATGTAATCCTAAAAACAATTCCAAAATTATATAAATTTGATATATTTGACTTAAAAAATTATTATAAAGAGTTTTATTTTAAATTTCTTAAGCCATATGAAAGAAGGGAGGTCCAATCTACCATTATACTAATGGTAACACACTACAATTCACACTGAATAATGTTTATCACATGAAAAATTATAATACCACCAGGTCCTTGGCATTAAGTCGAAGAAGGTAGTTTTATTCGTATAAATACCAAGGATACAAAATTTAAATCTTTATTCATACACGATACCAACAGATTGCAAAAATTACTCCTAAGGGTGTCATTTTCCCTTCAAACCCATTTTTTTTGAAAAATGATACTACACAAAATTCATCCATTCATATTCTTCTGTAATTTTTTGAAAATCCATCTAGTTCAGTCAAAAACACTTACAGGTTTTGGCTTTGCAGTCTGTTACACCTGAATAAAGAGTAATGTTATACTCAAATCTATGGGTTTTCACTTATCATTCACATTTACTATTTTTGCAGACACTCTGATGTATTACGATGAATATGAATATAAACCAACTCAGTTCACCGCAATATGATGTACATGAGGATATTAAAACATCAACGGAATTTCAACTCGTTTATCAAAACACCTACAAATTGCCAAACTGTATCACATTTTTGTACAATTTCCACTATCTCAACAAACTCAATAGAATTAAAGCCACGGGTTTCAATAAACTACGCATATATGTTGGCAGATTCATATTCTTCTATTTTAATGGACTGTACCAGAATGAAAGCATTGGAAGACGGAAAAAAAGCCCATGCCCACATGCTAAAAACAGGATTTAAGTATAATACATCGGTAAACAATAAGCTTTTAAATATGTATGCGAAATGTGGGGATCTGATGGATGCACACAAAGTGTTTGACAAAATGCCTCAAAGAGATTTGGTCGCATGGAATACTGCTATTGCAGGATTCGTCCATCATGGGGAAGCTGATAAAGCTCTGAATCTTTTTACACAGATGCAGAGGGTGGGCGTAAAACCAGACGAATTTACGTTTGGAAGCGTGCTCAGGGCTTGTTCGAGTTTAATGGATTTGGAATTCGGGGAGTTAGTTTATGCATACATTATCAAAACAGGATTTGAGGATGAGGAATTTGTGAGCTGTGGCCTTGTTGATATGTATTCAAAATGTCACGATATAGAGGACGCGCGGAAAGTGTTTGACAAAACGCCTCAAAGAGATTTGGTTGTATTTAATGCTATGATTGCAGGGTATGGGCTTAATGGCTATGATATTGAAGCTTTGGAATTGTGTTTTCAACTTCAGCAGACGGGTTTAGAGGCAGACCCATTTTCCTTTTCATGTATTCTTAGCGTGTGTGCAAACTTAGAAGCCATTGAGCAAGGCAAGTTAGTTCATGCACATATAATTAAAACTGAGGCTGTAATGGATATCACTGTGGTGAATGCTCTCATTACCATGTATGCCAAATGTGGCAGCTTGGAGTGTGCATTCAAGGTGTTTGACAAAATGCCCAAAAGGAATGCTATCTCATGGAATGCAATCATAGCAGGGTGTGCTTATAATGAGAACAATGAAGAGACATTGAAACTCTTTAGTCAAATGCAACAAATAGGTATGAAGCCGAATCAGTTTACTTTTGCAGGTGTTTTGAGGGCGTCCACTAGTGTCTCGTCTCTAGAACAAGGTAAGCAAATGCATGTCTCTGTCATCAAAACTGGACTTCAATCAGATGTAATTGTTGGTACTGCTCTGCTTGACATGTATGCCAAATGCGCGGGGTTAGAAGATGCACACCTTTTATTTGACAAAATGCTCGAGCGCAATGTTGTTTCATGGTCTACAATGATTTCAACATATGCTCAAAATGGAAAAAGTGAGCAGGCTATGAAACTCTTTTCTCGGATGCAATTGGCTGGCATGGAGCCAAACCAATTCACATTTGCCAGTATTCTCATGGCATGTGCCAGCCTTGCCTCATTCAAAGGTGGGGCACAGATCCATGCGTACACATTGAAAAGTCAATATAGAACAGATGTTTCTGTTGGTAATTCTCTTGTGGACATGTATGCCAAATGTGGAAGTATAGATGAATCTCGCAAAGTGTTTGACAGAATGCCTTATCAAGATGTGGTGTCATGGACGGCAATGATTGTAGGGTACTCTCAGCATGGGCATGGCAGGGAAGCAGTTAAACTCTTTGAAAAAATGCAGTGCATGGGAATGAAACCTGATCAGATCACCTTCGTGGGTGTCATTTCTGCTTGCAGCCATGCAGGCCTGGTGCATGAAGGCATTCACTACTTCAAATCCATGAGTGAAGATTATGGCATTGCGCCAAGAGAAGAACATTATAACTGTGTGGCTGACCTTCTCAGTCGTGCTGGTCTTCTTGATGATGCAATTGACTTTATTAATAACATGCCATTTGAGCCAGGTGCTTTGGTATGGGGAAGCTTGCTTGCTGCATGTAGAATCCATGGCAACATGGATTTGGCCAAACGTGCAGCAGAGCGTCTTATAGAATTAGAACCACATAAAAGTGGATCATATGTGCAGTTGTCTAACATCTATGCTGCTGCTGGTAGATGGGAAGACAAAGCAAAGGTCATAAAAATTATGAAAGAAAAAGGAGTGAAAAAGGAGGCAGGAAAAAGCTGGATTGACATTATGAACAAAGTTCATACATTCAGCACAGCAGACAGGTCACATCCAAAGGCTGAGCAAATCTATGCAAAGTTGGAGGAACTGGCTAGTCAGATGAAGCAAGCAGGGTATGTGCCTAACACAAACTTTGTGGCAGCGGACGGAACATTCTCTGCAATGTAGTTAAGAGGTGGCTAATTACCACTGGGTTTATTGCCACAATCTTTGGGAAACCTACCCCAATCATTAAGAATCTTTGCATGTGGTGACTGCTAGATTGCTATTAAGTTTACCAAAATATTGCAAAGCAACAAAGCACTCGATGGATGCGACTGCTTGCATCATTTCAAGATCAGGATTTGTTTTGGTGGAAGTTTTTGATAAAGTTAAGAATTGAATAGCAAGAATCCATCTTTTGATTACCTTCCCCCGCAGAAAATGGCAATATTTAGTTCTGTTTTCACTCACTTGAATCTAATGCTAAAGCATGTCACGCATGGGGCATTCCCTCCTCATGACCATATGATGGGATTCTTGATGCGGAGATCCACACAACTATTTTAATCTAAGCTATGTAAGAAATCGGGTGAGAACTCCTTGCTGTGAATTAATTAGATTCTGTTATTTGACATTACCCATGGATGATAGTCAATAGCAAGCTATTTCCATTTGCTTGACAAAAATATGGGAAGTTCTTTGAATTTTGTGAGAATTTAGTATAGGAATCCAACTTTTATTTTTGGCCAGATAATGCTCATCTTTAAATGTTTTAGATTTGCGTTCATTTGTATTAATCCTTCTGGATAAACTGCAAATGTGTTTTTCTTCACACACAGTTTATCAAGAAGGATTTATGCAAATGCTCATCTTGTTAAATATGTATCTTGAGTGACACTTTTGACATGTATGATTCTGTTACGAGCCTTAATAGCGCTATTAGAATCTTATTAATTAGTGTACTTATGTGATTTGGTCACACAGGGCCTTGACAATGTTTCTAGTTCCTTCAGGATGAAGATCATCTCTGCATTTTGTTATAGGAGGAGAGCCAATTTTCATGCAAATGTATTCAGATTTTGGCATGTCTTGGCTCTAAATTTGGGATTGGCCTTATACTGTTTGTATATCAATTTATTATATTTACTATTGTGATTGACCCTACTTCTGGTGTGCGGCATCTGTGCTCCCTAAAGCTGTTCAGGCACTGTCATGGTAAGTTTTCCATGATTATCACCATTATCTAGCATTTCCTCTGAAAATAATATGCTGTCTTTCTTCAAGGATAATGTCTTTGATGCACTCTAATAATTAACCGAGGCTGCCAAGATTATCACAAGATTCCCCTGGAAGATGTGCTTCAAATAGTGTCTACATGGACATAGGTAGAGTTCACTGTGAGAGATTATCAATAATTGGTTGCCACAGACAATTAGTTGCCAGCATGGTATCATAGATAAAATTTCAGTATCCCAACATCTGCCATTAAAATTGTTTTCAAAGGGTAGTGATAATGACTAAATCTACCATATTTAGCTTGACATGAATCAACCAATCATGGCATATCTTGCTTGTGTCCTTTGGCAAGACTTACATGGTCTCTCTCTCTCTTTGACCATACAGGAGAACCAAATGGAATACTAGCCGCGTATCCTAAATCTAGTATACTTCATGTTAGCAGTGAACACTGATCTAAATCTTCACCAATTCACGTAGTTATCACCTTGTTTTTCTTTGCTTTGAAATTCATACTGATATTTTTGTACTAGTAACTGATGATTATATGTCTCCATCTTCGTACCATTTTCTATTTATGTATCATACCATTTGTTCAGTTTTTAATGTCATTGTTACCCTGCCAGTAGGATGATGGAATGGTTGTTTCTTCTGCTTGGCTACAGTGAAAATTTCACCATGATCATTTATCTTGTCACTTGTATCTTGTAATCAAACCCTGCTTTTTTTTGGATATCTGTCATAATAGTGACCGGGATGCCTTGTTCAAAATTTCTAAGTCCCCCACTAGTATGATACATCTCCTGTGTAATACCCCTTGTGTGGAACTACTTGTTCCTAGCCAATTAGATGTGTTTGTCGTGTTCGACAATCTTTACCGCGTGAAGAAATTTGAATTTATTGTTCCATCTATGTGTTAATGATTAAACATTTGTTATTCAAATTAAGGAGGTTTAATTAAATTTAAACCAGCTTAATCATATATTACATAATTCATAAAATTATAATTTCTTTAAAAGTTGAAATAACAAATTTCATAGGCCTTGTAGAAAAGCTATAAGCTAGAACAAGTAGGCTTGTTAGGTAGTCTATGATACTTACAATCCTAACCTACCTTTGGTAGGTTTGTGCAACTAGTTGTGTGTAGGTAATTTTATAAGAAAATTTATTAAGTTATAAGAGGTTTATATAGACATGTAAGGAATTTCTTATTTGTGTAAAGAAATGTGTTTACTTGTGCAAATAAACTTGCATATTATTTTTAAAAGAATTCATTAGAATGTAAGAAAGGTATGAGCTTTAAGAAGAATTTTTGATCTTGCAAAAAAAATACAAGGGTGGTTTACTTATACAAGTAAATCTACAGGGCTTGTAAGAATTTGTAAAAAATGTATATGTTTTTTATCACAAATAAAAATCTTGTAAGGAGGGTACTCCCTCCATTAATGAGATTTGGTGGATTTTAGTGGAAGAAAATTATATTTAATCTTCCACCAATAGTTCATTTTGGTATTGACCAACCATGGGAGAAGTTTGTTGAAATGGGGGATTAAGGAAATGGAGATGGAAATCTTCTTATAGAATTTTGGAGGCTCGTGATATGTTTGGCAAGTGGTGGAGAACAGGTTGGCCTACCATGTCCCCATTTTTTTAGTGTGTTGTGTTTGGAAAAAAGGCTTCGTTGTACTTTGACTTGTGACCAAATAAACAAGTTTTAGTGTTTTATCGCCTCTTCTCAACTTGATAAAGCCCTGTTAGATGTTAGAGAAAATAAATACTTAAAATTCAAATTTATTAAATCTGAGACTTGGACTAGATTTTATTGGGATGCAAAATATGAGTGCAACAATTGGATAATTTTTATTTCTAACTGTAATTGTAATTTTGATTGAGTTTAGAAGACAATTGCGGAAGCAAATTTTTATTATTTTTCCTTGTTTTTAAAATCGGTTTGGAATTGATGAAAATTAATTATCTAGAATTGAAAATTATCAAATATAAGAGTTGTAATACATTTTTAATAGTTTAAAATTATTAGTTGTATAATCAAATAAATTTATTAGTGATTTTTACTATTTAAATAAGACAAAGTTTAAAATTAGTTCTACGAATAATTTGTAATGCACTTACTAGTTTGTTAAATTTGTTTCAAAATAGGGAAATTCATATATTCTTCTACATAAAAATTTTCCAATGCTGAAACCACATTGTCTATAGTTTAGAAAATATGTTTAAACCATTTAAAAAAAAAAAAAATCACCTAATTCTTAAATTAAATTAAGGGGTAATTTGTACCCAATTTATCAACTTGAAATTTAATGTGAAAAATGTTGCTTGGTATTATTGTTTACAAATTTGGTTTGTTAAATGCATGCTATCATGACTTATTGATCGACAACCATTTGACACTCATAGTAACCTAAGAAATGCATCTAATGCCTTAAATCGGATTATGGATCTTAAACGTACTTTATCTAATTAGTGTTTTAGTTGCCTTATGTCTAGGTCTAGGGAATAAGGTTGTTGCAATAAAGTTAGATAGTGTGCTCAAATAATATTGTATCTCCTTACTTGGACTTGGGAAGTTTGAACCAACCTTTTTTCATGTGTAAGGGTGCTTCTGTTTAATCCTTGGTAGAATTAAATACGTGACACCCAGTTAGTGGCCGAAATGATCTCTTGAGGCACGAATGTTGAATGTCTTCGCAGTAAATTTAACACTCATTTTGTTAATGGGTAAACTACAATCAACCCTATTTTTGCATGTGAAGGAGATCATAACAAATATGTAGGCAACTTGAGAAGTAAGCGTGGGCACTAATAACTAACCCTTAGGGTGCTTTTTTATTGTGTGAACTAATAACTAATTCCTAGGGCGCTCTTTCTGACATAGACACTACCTACTAACTTTCAAGGCACTTATTGTTAGTGTGAGTTCTAATCATTAACCTTAGGGTGTCCTTCCTTATGCACTTAACACACTATCTTATTTGTTAACTTTGTAGTATGCTTGGATGATTAGTAGGTGCGACTCTACTTAGTAGTTAGGTAGTGACCTATGTTTTATCTCTAATGAGTGAGTTTTAGATACAATTGACTCGACCTTTGTCTTCGACAGAAACACTCTCGAGAGATGAAGCTTGTTTGAGTAATGTAAAATAAAGATTGTTGAGACTTCTAGTTTAGTTAGGTCAAAGGAACATAGGTTCCTTACCGTAGCCTTTGATACTCATATGTGCTCTTGCATGATAGCACTTTTGGGTAAGGATACACACCTTAGGATGTTAGGGTGTTTTATAATAAGTAATTGTTATGAGTGTGTGGTTTCGTCTTGAGTATTGGCATCTAAAGCTTACAGCAGCTTGTTGAAGTTCATTAGTTCTTCTCGTGTTGACTTAGATTGTCAACTCTATTTTGGTGATGGCGTCGCATAGATGAGACTCTTTACAAGTTAAAAAAGAACTACATTTGACTATGATTTCAAGGAGTGGATATGTAGGTTGCCCAAGCTAGAGGGGCACTGAGTCTTAGGGCATAAGCTAGGTTAGGGTTACCTCATTGTTGATCCCCTACGTAATTTTAAGATAGTTTTATTGAATTACTTACATATAACAATTAGATAATTTTTTTGAATTGATCTATGTTTGAATATTTTTAACCTCTATATTGTTCTTTTATTGACGGTAGTTGTCTCGAGATGAATATTATATGAAAATTTCCCTTTCTTGGTGTGCGCACTCTTGAGGAGTGATGTTTGTGTAGTATTATAATAGGGGCTTTCCCCCTTGGTATGCCTTAGGGTGGTAGTCTTGCCAATTGTTTTTATAGTCTAAGTTAAATATTGTTTTCTTTATGCACCTAATTTTGCTTGCCAAAGCAAATCGTTAAATTATGCCTAATCTCATTTAATATAGATACTTAATCCCTACATCTTGTATTAACATCAAACCTTTGTCCCCTTAAGTTAATTAATTAGTTAATCCTAAACTACATGAAATATCCCACTTTCCACATAATTACATTTTCCTAATATTCAAAATCCTAATCTACCCCACTTTCCACATAATTCCTAATTTTATAATTCTTTATTCACTTACTTTTATAATCACATGTTTCCCCCCCAAAAAAGGGTCTAGAGGCTTCCAACCTCTAGAACCTTCTCCCTCTTCAAATTCAAAATTTGAGAAGGAAATTTCCCCTTCAACCCCTTCCAAAAACCTCTTTAAATAGGGACATTCCCAAGCATGGGAAACACAACAAGAAAGAAATCCAAGTCTACATTGTCTTCATTGCATTAGCCCTCATAACCCTCTTGTGTCCATCATAGCAATCCATCAAGCCATCCATCTTGAAGCCATTATCAAGCAATCCAATATCAAGTTGAGTTGCATTGAAGAATCCGTTGGGAAATCTTGAAGGGAAGCTAAATAGGAGCGAGATGATGGTAAGAACTTGTTAATTCTGATCATTCCTTATATTCTTTCCTATTAGTGATCTTTGTAAGGATTTGAGTTAGATTTAATATCATTGTGCATATCTAAATCTGTTTTGCTCAACTTTTACACGGATTCATTTTCATTTGTGTATGTTGACACTAGATGAATGTTAGATTGTTTTCTTGAACTAAAGAAATGAAAGAAAATATAATTAAAATAAACAACATATCTATTCCTCTCTTGTAATAAGGATATTAAGTTGATATTAAATGGACTCTCATGTAGTGTAATAATATCGAAGGCCACTATTGAACTTAGCTCTTGCTTTAAGATGTTTGTACTCCACATTTATGGGAAGTCTTGTTGTGGGTCTAGAAAATAAGATAAATTAAATAAACCATTTGAATAAGTGTGTCACACTTTTGTTGTAATGTTGGATGATTGTCAACAACCGTTAAACATTTAAGCATTAATTAATTTATTAATCCCCCAAAAAATTACAATACTTTACTTGGGTTTTTAGGACAAAATTTTTAGGCATGACATTCTACATTAATTTCCAACCAATATTTTTAGTGTGCTTCTCAAAATTGCCAATCATACCACTTTGCATCTTTGAAGTAACTTTATGTGTCATTATTTGTGCATCACAATACTAGGTTTTAAAATCTTGATCCTCTATAGGCACTCCAAATATGCATCTAACTGCTTAAGTTACTCTACAAGCTTATATTCTCCATTTCCAAAAGTAAATTCTTATCATCGTGATCGATATCAGACTGGGAATCCAGTGGAAAATGCACTAAATTGTAAGAACTTTGTGTTATGAAGTAATTAATTAAAAGAATTGTAGAATTAAGACAATTGCAAAATTGTAACTACATGGACCATGAGTAAATGGGAATAGAAATATACCCAAAGAGAAAAAATTCAAATTAAAGGAATGTACTACAACATTGATATAAGAGGTATGTATGATTATCCCTATGAAGATATGTAAGGTGTTTATTTATCGTTATTACTAAAAGTAGGTGGTGGTCTTTGAGAAGAGATGTGAAGCTACCTTGCTCAACTCTTTCTATGCTTTGCTTATTACAAAAAGGTAGCAATCTCTGTGAAAAGATGTGAAGCTACAACTATCTCCATTGTTTCTCTTTCAGGTCAAGCAACTCACTATATACAACCTTCCACCTTGGGAAGATGAAGCATTCCACTTAGGGAACCCAAGAAGTCATGTGTTATGTATGGATGAGGACAAACTAAGTTGGCAGATATGGACAAAGAAAGTTTGCAATTATGACCCTATTTTGATTTTGAATCTAATTTTGCCATTTAGTTGCCTTTCGTAGTAGATTTTGAGGGTCAAAATTTGCAAAATAGAGTTACGTACCCTTTTATAATGTATAATGTACGTTGTAAGCTTTTCGATGCTTTTTGAACAAAGTTATTTCGAGCTACAGTCGCCAAGTCATGCCTCTAACAAGGTGACCTATTACTTATTCACATACTTACCTAAGACACTAGGAAGGCATTTCAAGTACGACAATTATTTTTCAAATTTTTGGGATGACAGGTGATAGTGATTAAAATAATATATAAATATTAAATAAACAAATAAATTCAAAAAAGAACTTAAAAAAATAAAATAGATTCAAATTCAAATAATAAATTTAAAGCTAAACAATATGTATAAATTACAAAATAAAACCATTATGAATCATGATTAATCATTAATATGAAATCGTAAGATAGAGATATTGGATACATCAATAATAATTTGCTAAGTTGAGATGTCAATAAAATGATTGATCTAAAATATCACATCTATTTAATTATCATATCATAGTTTTTCTTTTTGCTTGGAGGAGGTGATAAAAAAATCGTAATATTTTGGGCATTATGTGGAGTTTGGAGATTGTTCTTTGAGTTTTAGAAAGATTTTTTTTTGAACTCGATGTAGTGGTGCACCTAAATTGAGACCGTATGTCACCAATTAGTAGAAATTTATGGAAAATGTTATTAATTTTTTAATTAAATAGATAGGTGTTGTTTTAAATAAATAAATTTAAAGTATTCATACTAGTATTTAAATAATAAATAAATTTTTAAAAAAGGTATATTAAAACTAAAATTATATATATATATATATACACACATACATACAATAATTTAAGATGACGAGTTTTCTCCAAAATATTCCAAAAAAGAGATGTTTCAGGAACATTTTTAAAGTTCAAGGGGCATTCTTCAATATTTTTGGAAAAGAATAAATGTGAGGGATGTTCCCCCTTTTCTTAAATCATTTTAAGCATCCAAAATAATAGTAAAATGTATTCATATGTAAACTTTTTTTTTTTTTTAAAGAATGTTCTATCAAAACAATTTCTCAAACTACCAACAAGATAATTAATTTTATCTATTTCTTATTTCACATGCTTAAATTCATCTTATAGGCTAAAAAACCTCTCAATATCTAAAACAACAAATATATGTTAAAATTCTAAGGCAACTGAGTAAAATTGATGCTTTTGAAATAAGGTGGTCTTAGGTTCAAATTCTATAGAGACATGATAAAAAGTAGGGTGTGCCCCTCGCCTTGTGTAAAACATGGACACCACTCTAGAGTTGTAGTGGGGCCCACGAGAAATTTTGTGTATCAAAATAAAGGAGTGTTGGGTGTTAAAAGAAATTTATTCTGTGTGAATGTGAATTATTATGGAACGATAGGAAAGAGTGGAAGCAGGGAAACTACCGTTTGAAAATGGGAGCCAAACAAACATAAAAATAAAATGTGAGAAGGAAAGGAAAGGAAAGGAAAGCACATTGGAAGGTAGCTTTGTAGGTAATAAATGAAGCAGGGAATTCTTTGGATTGCACATAATGAGATTGGAATTCTTGGGAAGTGCTAAGTCTCCTCGAACACACTATAATATATGATAAATTTCTTGACACAATCTTTCTCATTAAAGCCAATGAGACTTCAAAAAAAAAATGTTGCATAGTGTTAACACTAACAAGGAAGTTGGGAATGACCAAATCTCTATCAAACAACTTCTCAACATTTAAAGTGAAAGGTTTTTAAAATCCTCCTTAAGACCTTTAATTTGTTATAAAATGTACGAGGGAATTAATGATAAAAAAACTTTCATGAAAAGCCTTCGGATGATAGTACATGATTTAATTTGTTTTAGATTTAGTAGAACTAAATAAATTAAAAATATTGGAATTTAGATTACATAAGATATAATATAAATTATATAGTTCTGATTGTTGAAGAGAGATTGATTGTATTTAATATATAAATAATTAAGTAATCAGAAGAAATAAACAGTTAGTTGATTTTTTAATTTATATTAATCATTGCATGTGTATAGTGTAATGAGATATTTTGTAATATCTTTGTTATTATTCAGTTCGAGAAAATAATTGTCAAAATCTGTGTGGATGCTATCGATGAAGCCCCAACACTCGTAACAATCAATACTATCTAGTATCTACTGATATTGTCTAGATTGATTTTACTGGTCTGTCTTGCCAGAGATTGTTGTGATTACATGTCTAAATGATTCCCATATGTTTTATTGAGCTCTGACATGTGCAGAAAACTTGATTTTGTCTTCTTTTCCCTGGAAACCCTAGCTCCAGTTTCAATAAAAGATTAACTTGAAATAAAGGGAGTAAAATATGGGTTGGACAACCCCAACCACTACTTGTTGAGTGGTTAAGCATTACCTACATTTCACTACTCTGAGAAGAGCTCAAATTGAATGTAGTTCTCCCACTTATGTGTGTGTGTGTGCTCAGTCATGGTCCACTAGAATGCAATGTAATGCTTTAGGATTTCAACACTTGACAACATGCAACTTTGACCTTGTGCTTGTATTTAGACTTGGATTTTAGAATTTTCCTTTGAGGGTTTTCATATTTAAACATTTTTGGATAATGTCTCAAGAATTTGCAAATAAATTACTCAAGCTTGTGCAAATCAGTGTTAGATAGGAATAACCTTAAGCTTGATTTGTATTACTCTTTGGAATTTCCCCCTAATTGACATATGAAATGTGATTAAGCTGACCCAAGGGAGATGTTTGAATTTTAAAAGTATTCATTGAGGAACTTGGGACACTTTGGCAAACTCTTGCAATAACCTCCAAAGTTAGATTGTTGTAGCCACTGTCTAGAGAGGGAAAATCAGGGATATGGAATATGTCAACAATTTGCTTAAGATTTTAGAGTATTATGGCACATACTAGGGAGACCCTTAGTATAAATGATAGGATATTGGGTTGGCCAAGTCAATAGATAAATAAATGGATACGGAAAAGTGTGGGCAAGAGTCAAATATGAATGCATAAATCACTAGGTTAAAGATATGTCGAAACTAATGTTGCCAAGTGTCTAATACAAAATTTAGGTTTCTACAAATACCCCCTTTTAGTATAATATTGAAAATAATAGATTAAAAGGATAAAATAAATAAATTTAGTACCTGTGTGTAACAACAATTGATGTTTCTAAGTATGCCCTAAATATCCAGCATGCTTCATGAAAAACCTTCAAGGAAACATGTATAAATCAATGTTCACTCATGATATAAAATATGAAATAATATAGATCATTAAACTATTTGAAATTAAAAAGTCAAGGAACGAGTACACTTGTGAGTATGTGAATCAAGTTGCCCTTTGAACTCAATTGGAGAGTGCCATGGGATTTTTATGCCCCAAGGAGATGCCACTATTGAAATCATGGGTTGAGAAGTACAAATTCCTCAACTCTCAATGGATACTAAGAAGTGCCATGTAAGTGATGTAGAGCCTTAACTGCATTACTCAAATATATCATCATAATTATTTTGGTGGAACCCTGAACTAGGTTTGTATACAAATAGAAACTCTAAATTTAATATTGTAAGTGGATTTTAAACCCAAAGTGCTTACATAGTATCATCGATCCTCATCATAGAAATATAAAATTATTTGTATGAACAAAGTTTATATCCAAAAACTAATTTATTTGTACCTCGCTGTGATACATAATGCCAAAACTTATCTAGTAATTTGCTCAATCTGATAAATCTAATAAAGTCTACTAAATATGACCCATATAATGTTATAAAATCTATCATTAATTCCTCGTAATTTTGTAAAATTCCTTCGATATGCATCACATATGCCTAAATCTATTCAATTTTTCCAATGTGAATCCAAAAATTTAAATGCTCTATACGTCATGACTTGAATCTCTTGGAAAAATCCAAAAGAAAGAGTTATGCGCATCATGTTACATAGGAAAATATTATCATATAAACTACATGTACAAACATTATTAGATATGTTACCATATAAATATTTTGATCATTCACGTACATATAAACATGTAATCCAAGCTAATGGGCATACAAGTGTCACTTCAATTTGATATAATAATTAGGCACATAGTAATAAATACTCGGTAATAAGCCACACAAAAGATGCATGATAGAAATAATGTCATTACACACAATAGAATAATGTGTGATAAAAATCATAACAACAAGCTCAACAAAATCATATATATATATATATATATATATATATATATATATATATATATATATATATATATATATATATATATATATATATATATAATGATCATAAAGCACAAAAGCATGCAAGATATGACACATTCTAACTCAACTGGGATGCAAGATGGCCTAGAAGATCCTTGACACAACTGATACATGACATGAAAAAAAAATCAGTGCACTCATAGAAGCATGCAAGATAATACACATCAATCATCACATAATGTAACAATCAACAACAACAAGACACGTAGAACAAGCAATGTTAGTCTACATAGTCAATCATCATCATTGACCATATAAAATTAAAATATTCATAGAATACAACACCCTAGAGATTATATGCAAGATAAAATCATGTATAAATAGTCTAAGCAGTTCAATATGATAAATGAAATGGTTATATAAATATATAATCTGTAAAGTGTATCAAGATGCCCCCATTGTAGGCATGTCTCCAATGTAGAAAGGTAACCTCTAGGTGTAAGGAACGTCCCACACACACACACACACACACACACACACACACACACACACACACACACGAACCTTTTTATTTTTTAATATTTTTGAATTTGAAATATGCCCATACTAACCAATGATCCCATTAAGGGGATGCTCATATGTAGTTATTGTATCATTCGATGTGAATATCACATTTTGTGGGCAAGGATTAACACATTTATCATTATTTGAATCATATAAGTGATCACATATTGTAACATATCCATCATTATCATCATATCAACATGATCATGTATACACTGCATATATCTAGAAATGATAGTAGCTTGTGAACTTTATTGTATGCTAACAAAATGAGATATTGTTCATTATGGAACATGTGAAACAACTTGTAGAAATAATTTAATACATTACATAGTAGGTAATGTCTATTGAACTCAAATAGATATATGATTTAATGGGCATTTAGTTATTGGTCTTCAAGGAAGACCAATTACATGTCTCTGATTTTCCTTTGTAGAATGAACTTGTATAAGTTCTATAGCAGATTGTGGTGGAGATGGCAAAGAAAATGTTTATAGCTGAATTGGATACTAATATGGAATACCTAGAACTTTAACCACTAAGTTTATATTGAGATAATTCATGTATCTATGTATTTAATATGGTATTGCACATTTCTTATGTATCCCTAGACGTCCTAATAACATGTCGAATGAACCAATCTTAGGTAGAACGAAGATCCAAGTAGTGTTTACCCTTATAATCAATTGAGCAATGGATTATAACTCTAAAGTTATGTAAACTTGAAATATGATCTAGGAGGATAAATAAGACAACCAACTATAAAATACAACGATATACAACATTTACAAAAGTTGTAAATTACTAAAAATAAAAACTATGATTAGGGTTAGAGAGATGTCCTTACAAGCTTATTTATTTAGATCATTTTATTAATTTGATAAATATGACTATCTTAAATTGCTTATGAAAATCTAAAAAAATAGTGTTAATTTAAAATAGTTTTTTTTTGGTATTATAGTACAAGTGAACAATATCCAGATAGGGTTGCAATGTGTTGTTGTCTACTAGTAATACTCTATTTATGTTGATTGTGCATTGAATCAAAAAATCTAGATCAGTTCACCTCTATCTGAATACTGTATGTTTTTGTGTAAATCCTATTTGAACGCATGTATCACCTGAAAAATAAAAACCCCACCTTACAAGAAAACAATGTTAACTTGGCCAATGATTGTATTACAACAACTAAATTATAGTAGGGCTCTTTTCTGAATAGATAAATGCTTTTGAAATTGATTTTACGAGAGAGTGCCAGATAATTTAACCAATGGTTTGAAATGAGACACTTGATATGATCTTATAGGAGAATATTTGAACTATTTTTGATAACCGAGCTATTATTGTATGTAGAGAGTTGTTAGAAAGCATGTAATTTTAAAAAACTAGTTGTTAGATCACTATAGACAAATCATAACTAGTGGACAAGGGTGCAATGTGTCCTTGTTTGCCTAATGCACACTTGTCTAGAATGGATATAGTCTTCTAAAATTGGAATAACATTGAAGTATCTATTGATGACAAAAGAATATGAATAAATTAGAGAAGTCTAGAAAATGTTCTCAGTAATTTCAAGAATTTGAAGGATTTTATATAGATAAATGGTTATCATAATAACGAGTTGGCCAAGCAAGGCAAATTTTTCAAGGATCAATATTGTCAATCATTTATTGATTAAATTTCAATGTCTACAAGGAGAAATTATTGTATGCCCAATCATTAGTGGTAACACAATGCCACCAAGAGGATATTTTCTCTTTCCATCGAATCCTTTCATTGTTTTTGTCATGCTAATTAAATAGTATGTGTGTGTCCAACACTAGTAAGTAATGTCACATCACAAATATTTTCACTTTCATTTTACCTATTATCTAACACAACACTATGTATAGGAGTAAATCAATAAAATAGTGAACAAACAAAGGCACGTTGGTAGAGTCACCATCAACAATATCATGTTCATCAAATGTGATAATGGGTATATGTACTTGTATGTATTTAATTTCACCAATAAGATAATATATATGATGTTCTTCCTTAGTTATAAAAGCATAAGAATTCTAAGGCGGATGCACTTTGTAATTCATATGCACCTCAAGATTAGTCTTGGTATCTTTCTCCACATGATTTGAAAAAGGATTGGAAAAGGTCTTCAACTTTGCATTAGGTTAGGCAGCTAAGTCATTCATAGGTGTATTAAAATCATCAACCTCAATAAAAATTTCCTCAATTATATCTTATATATTATGTCTCAACCCAAAGCATCTATTCATAGAGCATCTTGTGCATCGATGCCAAGCACAATATGCATTGATATTGAATGCCTTAGGTGGTGTCTTTTTCATAGCAACATCCATTGGAAGAGGGAGAGATATGAGATTTCACTTAAATAGTTTATGTAATACCTCATGTGGGGGTTTTGATAACCATGTAAACTTTCTTATCTAAGAAACTGAAAAGATAAGTCAATTAGTAGGTTATTACATTACATTGACCACTACTTAGCCTCATTATTAGTATCATTTGCCTTACATTTGAAGGTTGGTTTACATTAAAACTTGACACTTGAAGATGTTGGAGGATTAGACCATTAATTTAACTTATTCAGAGTAAGAAGCTTAATTTCACATACTTTAATCATATGGCACATGTCATCTAAAGATTGAAACTATTTGATTTGATCAGAATATACTCATGCAATAGAGAAAGTAATCTTTAAGACATCTTGCAATTCATTATCAGACATTGGATTTGTCATTTTATAAAGCATAGTTTCATGACAAAGAACATAATCATTAATGGGCTCATTAGGTCCTTGCTTAAGTTTTGTAATTTGGGATAAGACACATTATCACTGATGTTGATAGAAAAACAAGCTAAGAACTAATTAGCTAAAGGATTGAAGGTATTGATTAATTGGAAAAGGTGGTCCTAAAACCATCCCAAACTGAAGTCCTTAAGACTCCTTGGAAAAATTTCGGTCCAAAAATTATCATTGGATGCATAATCCAAACATACTACATGGAATAACTGAATATGTTTTTTTGGATCACCTTTACCATTATAAGGTGTAAGCTTAGGCATAAAAAATCATATTGGTAAAGGATAAGTAGAAATATATAGGGAAAAAGGGTTGTGTAATTATACTTGAGTATTAATGAAATGGGCTCTAGAATGACCTTGTTCTAATTGGAAAACCTTATGTTGAATATCGAGAATAATTTCTATAAAGGTGTAAGTAATTGGAATAAAATATTGAGTAGCAATTGATGATGTCACATGAGTAATAACCATAGAAATCAAAAAATTATTATATGCAGGAAGAGCCATCGAATTACATGGATTAATTTGTGTTCCCCCCACACCATGGGTTGACATCACATGTGTAACCATAAGTTTAGACATATGAATAGTTGTAATAAATGTAGTGATCTAAACACTTGTTTTAGAATATATGCCTCTAAAATCTAAATAGATGTCATTGAAGAGTTCAACATTTAAATCATAAAATTTAGGTTCCTTAGCATTATTTACATTTTTAGCCTCTAGGATTACATTCAAGATATTATCCAAATCATAAGGTTGATTTCTAATTTAACTTAAAAGATTATAATGTGTTTTTACTTGTGATGGATCTACACTATTAAGCTCATCATGATATATTCCACCATGATTTTCATTATAATGTTCATTGTCATCTTCATAATAATTTTCAAGTTTAGGTATATCATCATTAACAACATGTTCCTCTACATCTATGTGTTGTGTGTCAACATTTGAATCAAAAAAAGAAGGAACTTGCATTTCATCAATTTTATCCATTTTAGATTACACACAAACACATGATTGGATCAAAGGAATTTGATTATGATCCATTATAGAACTTCTTAACCTTTCACTTTGCCTCACAAGTTCAAGAGAGATAACCTTATTAGATGGAATATGATATACTTATGCAAACATCAAGAAAGTTAGGGCACACATGCATAAATTACCTATTTATTAATGGAAAATCATATATGAGATCTAAAACCCTAATACAAGATAAATATGAAAACCTACTAAGGAAATAAAAAAGACTTAGGGTTTGTCACACCTAAAAGAAAGATTGGGTTCACTAGGATGTTTTAACTTATTTCGGATTTAGTGGATGTAAATAAGAAAAAAGTATTGAAATTAATATTGCATAAAATACACAAATCTAAATTGTTAAAGAGATATTGTTTGTACTTGCTAAATATAGAAATGACCAAGAAATAATAAGAGAGAAGGCATTTAGTTGATTTTATGATATATATTTCTCACTACCTATGTAAAGTCCATTGAAGTGTTATGTAATAGCTATGTGTCTGCTCATGTTAGGAAACAAACTATTAAAACATACATGAACATTCTTGGTGAAACCTAGACATCTACAACAACTGATACTATCCAATTTGATTATTTTAGTTTTTTTTCCACAGATCACAATGCATTCCTATAGATATTATTCACGTATGTTTTTTTGACCTAGGTTATGTGCGTAGATCTTGATTTGTCTTCCTTTGCCTTAAAACCCTAGGTCCAATTTTGACATAAGATTGAACTAAAAGGGGAGGGTAAAATATGGTTTGGAAAACCCTAACTAATTCTCATTGAATTATTGAGCATTTATTACATTCTAATACTATGAAGATAGATCAATCTGCACATAGTTTTCACTACTATGTGTATGTGTGTGCTCAACCATGATCCACTACAATGCATTGTAATGATTTTGAATTTTGACACTTGACAATATGCAACTTTGACATTATGCTTGTATTCAAACTTGGATTTTTGATTATTCCTTTAAGGTTTTTTATATTTGGATGATTTTGGATTGTCTCAAGGATGTAAAAATATATTTTTCAAACTTGCACAAATTAGTGATAGAAAGGATTGGCCTTAGGATTTATTTGTACTTATAGATGGATCTTTGGTATTTACCCCAATAAATAAACTAGGAAATGTGCTTAGGCCGAACCAAGGGAGATTTTGAATTTGAAAACTAGTTGTTGATGAAAATGGGACATAACTGATGAATGCAAATTCCTACGATAACCATCAACATTTGAATTTTTCTAACATTATATAGGGAAGGAAAATTAGGGATCTAGAATATGGTAACAATTTGCTTAGGATTTTAGACTGTTCTAGTATAGACTAGGGAGATCATGAGTATGAATGATAAAAAAATGGTGGCCAAATCAATAGATAGATAAATAGATAGTGGAAAGCATGGACAATAGTCAAATATGTATGCATAATTCACATATGTAAAAAATGATGTTTCCAAGTGTTTAATTTTAAATTTAGGTGTCTATAATATTGACATTTAGGGCTTGCAAGAATGTTAATGGTGTAATAATAATTAGCGATAATAAAAATGTTAGGAACACCTTAGACCATGTTAGCTGGAAACATTATTTGAATATACCTTCATGTAAGTGTAAATAAATTCTCATCCAAGTAAAGTAAAAAAAAATAGACAAATTAGGTAATTCAACAGATCACCCATGGCATGTTGTAGTTAGATAGACTTGAGTGTTTTCAGTGATCTTAATGTACAAACATGTGACAATTATAAGACTTGAATTTTTAAAAGTGTTGGTTGTATTAGTTGATGAGAACACTGGATATTTTCATACCAAGATAGTGAATTAATAAAATACATATGATGGAACCATAAATTCAATGTTGCATGCTCTTGTATTCTGTGATTTAATAATGTAAGATTCTGATTTAACTTTTGTTTGCATGTGAATGTTCCTCTTTATCTATTATCTTTCTTCATTTTTTTTCAATTTTATAGCACAACATTAATGTTGTGTTATATTGATAAAAGATAAATAAATTATTATAATATTTTCCCTAATAAGTCAAAAATACATATGCAAGTTAATGGCTACCTTTTTTCGCATCCTTGCTCCCCTCATTCCCTTCAAAATCATTTGGTGTCAGAGCAAGGTTATGTTTTGCTTGGTTGAGTGTGTGAGGCTCTAGTTAAGTTAGTTGAAATTTGTGAAAGATTCATACATTATTATTATTATTATTATTATTAAGATTTGTGACGAGTAATAATGGCACACAAAGGAACACCCCATGTAAAAAGAAGAAGAACACCAAGAGTTATAGACTTGGTAGATATGTTGAGAGGAATTCAATTTAGATTTGATGATATATAGAGTGTAAAACATAAAGGAAATACTGTTGAATATGTTAATGATGAATAATAAGGAGGATAACTAGAGGTTGACATTTGAGAGTTGGTTTAGGAATCAGAGCATAAATTTCTAAAGTCTATTTCCAGTATAGGATACAATAGTAAATTAGACATCCCTAGTTACTCATGTAGTTTATGTAATGATGATCTCATTGATTGGATCACAAAGTTAGAAACATATTTTGACTATGATAAAATAAGGATCCTAAGAAATTATTTTTTTCCTACACCAAGTTGAAGGGACATACATCCTTATGGTGGGATCATATGTAACTAGAATGAGTGAGAAGAGGCAAAGACAAATCAAAACTTGGGATAGGATGGTTTCAAAGTTTAAAGGCAAGTTCTTACCTTTTGATAATTAGCTAGGTTTATTTAATAACTTTTAAAATTTAAGGCAAAGAGAGATGAGTGTAATGGATTGCATAGAGGAGTTTTACAAGCTCACCATTCAAGTTGGTAATATTGAAAATAATGAAGAGAATATCTCGAGGTATGTGAATAATCTTCGTATTTCCATATAAGATGAGTTTGGAATGTTTAAGTTAGAGTCTATAGAAAAATATAAATGTGCGTTGAAGGTAGAAAGATAAGTTGTCAATAAGGCAAAAAAATACAACAAGAGGTAAAATAGGGTTTTCTAGAGCAAGAAGTCAAACAAACAATAGGAGAGGACCACATACTCATGAATGAGAAGAGAGCACTTCTAAAAATTATAATCATACACCAACCAATAGATGATATATTTTAAGAGGAAAAGGATACTATGGTAGATGAAGAAGTAGAGAATTTATGTGTACATGCTTTAATTGTGGATATTTTTAGCATAGATTTGTTGAGTTACCATTAATACACCAAAACAATAGAACAAATAAAAATATCAATCCTCTTGCACAAGAAAATGAGGAGAATGTTACATCACCCAATATCATGAAATAAACGAAACATGAATAATATCTCATGACAAATATAGTGTTTATAAAAGAAACCAAGAAGGAGAATGAAATAGTGTAAATAAATAGTCTATTCTGAACCATATACAAATTTGAAGGTAAAAGTTGTAAATGTATTACTAATAGTGGTAGAAAAAATAACTTTGTATCTAATGAGATGGTAAAGAAGCTTGGACTGAAAAGAGTGGTATATCCTAATCTATATAAGGTGTCTTGGTTGCTAAAAGGACATCAAATTTTAGTGAACTAAAAATTTATGCTTAATTTTTAGATTGGGTCATATAAGAATTAAGTTTTATGTGATGATGTGTGTCATGTGTTGTTGAGTAGACCATGGTAGTATGATAAGAAGGCCATGTATGATGGTAGAGATAATAGTCACACATTTGTGAAGGATGGAAGTTAGTCTAATTTGATCCCATTGAAGGACAAAGAGGAAGGAGTGGAAAATATTCCTAACGTGTTGATTATTTATGGAAAATGGTTTTTGAAATAGGAAAACAAGGAGAGTGCATGTTTTTATTTCATTCCCAAACCCATGCAAGTTAGGATAGAGGATAAGGTAAGTGAAATTACATATGAAGTGTATAGTTTTTCGTGTGAATATGTTGAGATTATTTCAAAGGATTTTATTGATGGATTGTAGATCTAGATCCTAGGAGGTCTGGGGGAAAGCACTCTAAAGGTGGTTTAGATGGGTTTTATGTGAATGTAAACACAACATTAAAAAATATGGAGAATAAAGATAGTAATTGAACTGGAACATGTATAAAACACACAAAGTAATATATATATATATGTTACTTTGTGTGTTTTATACATGGTATACTCTTGATAAAAATGTATGTTCATCTACTATACTACTATTTGCATGGTAACTAAAGTTATAAACTTGTATACATAGATTAAAATGACACGAAGGCTCAAGATCCATTATGGAAGTTTATTTTTTGGGTTTATATGTGTGACTCTTCATAAATTTTGATGATTATGTAGCTTGAATAATAGGTTTATAGTATGGTAACATATGTTATGGCATAATATGAGCCCTAGAAGTGTTACTTGGCATGACACAAAATGGCATTAAATGTCCACATATAAACTATGCAATATATATAGAAGTTATATCCAAATGCTAAGTTATGTGATATGCCTAGAAGTGCTAATCCATTGGATGATGATGTGCAAAGGGTACACACATGGTGTGAAGTGGCTGAATGTGGTATAGGTGGTGTAGAGATTACAAAAAGGTTGTCTTGCATAGAATGTGTAGTTGAATTTAATGGTATTGAGATTAAATGTCCACATTTAGGCAATGCCCCTAAATCATGCAAGGTCTAAACCCATTAATACTTATGCATGCCACACCTATCAATTGGAGTGCATGTTTTGGTATTTTTAGGTACGTGACACATATCGTTGCATTGTGTAGAAGGCACATGATACAAGGTACTACATGACGATGCTTAAAGTGTATGAGTTACATGACATGCCTCCTGGAATTATGTAAGATGCACATGATACAAGAAGATGTAAAGAGTTACACAAGTGACTAAGGCACTCAAGGTGAGAGCACAAGATGACACAATTGCACATGAATCAATTGTGATAAATTAGGAGCATTAGTCATCACAAGTATTTTATTCTTGGATCCAATTTTCCAAAAAGGCATTGTCTAGGTTGACACCTTTGGATAATGAATAAGTGAGTAAATAAGTTCAAGAATTTTTTGGAGAAGATTTCGATAACAAATTTTGAGTCCATGTGTAGTTAAAATAGTGTAAGCACCTAAGAAAGGTGGAGAATGACATATGTGTATGGATTCAAGATCCATCAACAAGATTACAATCAAGTATAGGATTCCATTTCATTAGATGGATGACTTGATGGATTATTTGAGTGGAATAAAGTACTTTAAAATGATCGATTTGAAGAGTAGGCACCACCAAATAAGAATTAGAGAAGGTGATGAGTAGAAGACCATGATCAAGACAAAGGATGGTTTGTATGAGTGGCTAATTATACCATTTGGGTTTTAAAATGCATCAGTCACATTCATGAGACTCATGAATGAAGTGTTGAATTCGTATTTGAGCAAGTTTCTAATTGTTTAGATGCCATTTTTATATTTAGTGGAATCAAATAGGAGCATTTTATTACATTTGAGGTTAGTATTGCAAGAGTTGTAAGAAGAGAAGTTATTGGTTAACTTAGATAAATTTAATTTTATGAAAAGTTAATCTTTTTAGGATTTTTGATCTCACATAATGGGCTAGTGATGGAATTGGAAAAGGTAAAAGCTATTGTTGAGTGGAAATTTCCAATGAGAATATTTGAAGTAAGAAGTTTTCATGGGTTATCTAGTTTCTAGTAGAAATTCATTAGAAATGTTAGCAAAACATGTGCACCTATTATGAAAACAATGAATAGTGATAGGAAATAATTCAAATGGATAGTAGTAGCTTTCAAATGTAGAAAAGAAGGTTATGGAACAACCATTGTTAGTATTTTTCAAATTTTAAAAAGGTATCCAAAATTAATTGTGATGTTAGTGGGATAGTGATAGGAGCATGTTTTAGTCAAGAAGGTAAACATTATGCTTAATTTAATGATAAGTTGGATAAATCAAAGTATGAGTACTTTTTTTATGGTTAATAGTTATATGCCATAGTGCAAGATCTCAACAATTTGAGGCAATATTTTTTGCCCCAATTTTTTTTTGTACATGGATCATTACGAATTACAATTCATAAATAACAAAGGTAAGTTGAATCAATATCATATGAAATTTGTTGAATTTATTAAAAGTTACTCATTTATGCTAAAGAATATAAATCGAAATTCAATAAGAGTTGTAATTGTATTAAGTACACTATGTCTCATTTGAATGAGATAAGAATAGAAATAGTTGGGTTTGACTCAAAAAAGGTTTTATATGAGGAAGATTTGGATTTTAAGGATTCTTGAGTTGTGTGAAAGATCCCAACCAACAAGGATAGAAATCCATGGATATAATTATTTTTGCATGATGGTTTGTTGTTAAACTTAGAATAGTTGTGTATAACTCAATGATCAATGAGGGATAATTTGATAGGGGAAAAACATATTGAAGGACTAGTTGATAATATTGGTGTGGATAAAGCATTGGCACAAGTGTGTGAAAGTTAATATTGATCAAGGACGAGTGTAAATGTGATTTTTTTGGTATAAGATTGTATATTTTCCCAACATGCCAAGGGAAAAAATTAGAATGTTGATTTGCATCGTCTATTTCCAATACTAGAAAGATCATTGAAAGATATGAGCATGTTTTTTCTTCTTAGGTTTCCAAAGACACAAAGGAAATTATTTATCTTTGTTTTTGTTGATATATTCTCAAATGACACACTTCATAACATGCAACCAGATAAGTGATTCCATAAACATTATCGCATTTATTGCTAAAAATCATAGTTTCATATAGGGATACAAAGTCTATTGGTCATATTTAGAGAACTTTGTGGATAAATTCAAGCATGATGTTGAGTTTTAGTTCTACTTATCATTTGAAAATGGATGAGAAATCGTAAATAGTGAATAGGAGTGTCATAAAGTATTTTAAATGTTTGGTAAGGAACAGTCCCACACTATGGGATATGAATATGGCACAAGTTGACTTTTCTAAAAAAAAACTAATTAGTAGAAGAAGAAAAAAAGAGTCATTTTTAGATAATATATGGTTGAAACCTTAGAGGTGTTGGTGTGTTGATAAATATAGTGGATATGAGAAAAATAAGTGTCAAAGATGAATACTGTGCAACATATATGCGTGAGGTGCATATGGAAGTGAAAGAAAGGCTAGATAAGAATGCCATAGATTAAAATAAGCATAAAATTTTGAAAAGAAGATAAAAATAATTCCTACTAAGTGAATTGGTTTTGGCACATTTGTAATATAAAACTATGTAATATTATAAGTAACTTTGTAAGGAATGCCTATGAAATACAACTATTGCATAGGATTGACATCTCCCCTATCTTCAATGTAGTGGAGTTTATTGACCCCGAGAAGGGGCCACTTCCCAAATGGTCCTATTTTAGTAGAAAAAGAACCATGTCAGATGCTACATAGAATGAGACATGGCATGAGCTATATGAATCAACAGAGGATCACCAACTAAGCACAATGCTAGTCAGTAAAGCCATCAACATAAACAAAATGACAAGGCTAAAAATTCAAGAAACATCCAGACTCGCATACCCTAGAATCCATAGCAAAAATCCTAGAGGATAACAATGAGATTAATACTAACTGCATGATTTTGACATATGGTACATGGATGAGTGTAGATGAAAGAGTAGATAACCTAGAGCTGATAACCTTATTAATTTTTAGATTAGCGAGAAAAAATGCATACATTGTTGAGCAATAGTGGGTGGCCTACTAGGTATTCCTTGCAGTTTCCCAAACACCTAAACGAAGCTAAGTCTTGATTAGGAAAAGGGGGAGGAAAGCTAGAAACAAAGTGTTATTATATTATTTATGTATAGCCTAGGACTTATGGGTATTTAGTACCTAGGGGTGCCTTTTATAAAATGAATTTTTGAGCTTAATATAAATATTAATACTAGTTTGTCATCAGTCATAACATGGATTACTCATCATGATTTTGTTTAGGATTTTAATAGTAGGTAAACGAACTTGGTATATTATTAAAGTTTCTCAATTAACATGCGCTCTAGGTGTGTTTATGTTATGACCAAGCTATCCTATCTACTCCTCCCTAGTTAAACCATTGCTAACTAACCCCAACATACCCTGACTTACCCTATCTATGCCTTACATGATCACATGAGTCCACACTCAAGTGATATTATTTTTAAGGAGATGTTAGGATGGTTGTTAAGTGTGTAAGGAGATGAACACATTGGATACCATTACATTTACTACACATTAAGTTAGTTCCATTGTCAAGATAAGTCTCATTATTATTGATGCAATGGTCAGTAAAAATGATGTACCATATCTCTCTATAAAACATCAAATGTTAGTTAGACCAAATATAATTAAAGTTTTAAAAAGATCATCCTAGTTGTGGTAACCAAAAACCAAATAAATGGGTTGAGGAGAATTTACATGACCTTATCTATGAGGTGTTTTTTTTGAACTACCAAGTCACTTATATAAATGGTTTGTGTCTTATGATCTATATAAGAGAAGAAATTTTTGGTAGAAGTATCTGTGAACTAAGAAATGCGTGGAACAATGAAAGATCTTGGATGTAGTCTATCCTAAATATTTGGAAGTTTGGTGATATGGTAAATTGAAAAAATAAATACTAAAATTTACCTTATCCATTTACTCTCACCTTAAAGAATCTAAATACCAATTCTTTCATGAGACAAGAGGTTCATACCTTCAAAAAATGTCATTGGATATCAATAAGTTGATGGTAGATAACAAAATAAAAAATCTTCAATGGCTACCTAAGTCCCTTCATGCACAGGTGATAAAGAGGGAGGAGGATGGAGAGGGTGTGATGTCTAAGTGGTATAAATGGAAGGCGACATCAACATTGGATAACCAAGTTAACATGAGACCTAGAGGCATGGGTATGAGAAGGATTGGTCATAGATAGTGGATGTGAAGGACCTTATATGGAGAGAGGAGTTTAACTCAGGATATGCTGCAAGCACCCACAAAGGACAAGAATGGTATGAGAAGAACTCCTGCACATAATATTTGTACCCCATTATGAAATATGTACACATTGGGGAGGAAACAATGAATCTTAGGGGAATATGTTGAGGTGGTCCAGAATAAGGTTGAGCCAATGGAAAACACCATGAAGATGCCTGATCTAACCATACCTAAAGCACCCACCCATGCATTTTGTCTATTATTAGCAAGTAATCAAGGATTAGTGTGTATAATTATGAGAATGAAGGTTTTATTGCACTAATAGAGGGGAGGTGGCATACTAAGGTGAATTTTATTTGTATCATTCTATTAAACTGAGGAATTAAATGAAGTGCATGCACCATGTATTGATTAATGCAGATTGGGGCCCTACTAATAGGAGGGAGTCTGATCCCTCAACAAAGTGGATCAATATAGAGAGGAACGACTTGAGATGGAGGACAATTAACATCTTGGTAGGATCTTCAAGAATCTAGTTGAATGATAATGCCACCCATCATAAGAGGTAGTGGGGCCATTCTTGTAACACAAGGAACTACCCCAAGAGCTTAGATTTATAAAGAGCCTATGGTCGGTACCATAGTAAAATAGGTGCATATCATCTATGAGATATCCCTTAGTTTTTTAGAGTATCGAGGGGTGTAGAATCTTATAGAGCATGTCCACAAGTGTGAACTCATTTAATGCGCCAAGGGGGTTACATAGCTTGAAAGAAAGGCAAGTCAAATTGGCACAAAATTTTAGGATCATGCCCACACCTGGTACATAAAGCACAACCCTAGTCAGAATATTATAGAATATGACAACCTAAAGGTAGATTTCATAAATGAGTTTAATATCCATGATTTTGAGTAACATACTATTGTGACATTAAAGGAGGTTAAGTTAGAAGCAATCCAGAGCATTTGCACCTATAATACTTATTTTAAAACTTTGATGTCAAAACTCTTTTATGAACTCCATCTACTACAACATGATAAATGGTTCATTGGAGGGTTTCTTTCCCATTAATGATGTACCCTAGAGATGAGTACCATCACTAAGCCTTGAGAGGTTCTAAAAACTACACCAAAATCCAACGTAGTCGGAGGAAAATATTTTAGGGTGAGTCTTACTCTAGAGGCATATATTATGTAGATGAACCTAATGATGCAAATGTAGTTTCAAATAAAGTACATGACACTCACTATAGGTTGTGGTTCCAAGACTATGAAGCAAAGGGGCACACCAAGCATAATTTATCTAAGCAAAATATGCATGCCAAGATGTCTTCTTATAAACTCTATGGGCAAGGCCATGATGTGCAAAAAATTTCCATAATAGCACTAAAAAACCAAGAAATAAATTCACTCTAATGAAATATCTGTGACACCACCATGCATAATACTGGGGATTACAAGATAGTTAATAAATTAAGAGATCGAGGCCTAAGATAGATGATAATGGGACCTATGATTCAACAATAGAAGGGATACATGTAGCAATGTAGATAGAGAGGCCATAGAGGAGGAAGATGATTTGGTGGAATATTCCCACCCCATAGATGTTACTAATGTGGAGTAACAAACCACTGTTAGTTTGACTGCCCCACACACCCCACTTGTGTGTACTTCCATGAAAATCATAGGGTCAAGGACTACCCATATTTATGTGAGAATATTACCACAAAACCCAAACCTAAAGAGGGCACCAAAATTATTCAATGTATTTATTGACCATTACCCACCAATGTGGACAATGTATTTATTGACCATTACCCACTGGCAGGTTTACGATATTCTTGTAGACACCAATGTACAAGTAAATACATTAACATGGGATGCTTAGATAAAAATGGGCAGTCCCCCTATACGATTATCACCCCATGTGTTATTTATGGCAAATAAAATTAAGACCCAAGCTATGGGAATGATTCATAATGCCAACCTAGAGATATTGGGCATGAAATTTCAAGTAGATTTTGAAATAATTGAACTTGTAGAGGCTGAAAATTACCCAACATTTCTTGCTAGACCATGGTGTTTGTCAATAATGCACACATGCACTTCAAGTAGAACTTCATGAGTTTTGAAAATGGCAAAGATCATGTATTGTCCCTCTGTTAGCAGAATTAGGACCTTTATACATATAAAGCATTAATCTCAAGGATGAAATCAACAATATATATAATATTATTATAGAAGGGGTGGAAAAATTGGAGCTTGATGCGGAAGGAATCATACACTGGGATGATGCCCACTCAGTTTATAATATTACTATTATCACCTATGAGTAATGGGTGTAGGAATTTTATGAAGAGATTAGACATAATTGTGGCATCATAAGATCAAGGCTTTAATCTTAGCAAACATGAATAATTATTTGTGTTAGTCCCAAGCCTATGACCTCTTGTAATAAAATGTGGATGCTATGTTTTTTGACCCATGCTAAGTGTGCATTATGAATAAGTCAGGGAAGGCTTATTAAACTAGCTTGATTTACCAGTTCCTCCAACCTCAAACTATATGTGAAGGATTTGGAGGCATGTGTCCCAAAGGATCTAGATTGGATTGGTGACCTAGTGTATACTCTAAAAATCATTATCACATGCTGGTGGACTACTAATAAACCCAACCTTCTAACCTAGACAAAAATCAAATATGTCATGTATTCCAGATTCAAACAAAGCAACCACTAGTCAAAACTACCAATTTATAGTGGTGACTCCAACCCCTATGCACATTTGAAATCTTGTGAATTAACTTAGGTAATAATCCCTCTTTGTCTACCAATCAAGCTTTAGGTTCATGTTTTCTATTGGTTGTTAAGTGCTTAGGCTTGTGCCTAATATATTGTAATGAGAAATGTAGGGAAATGACTTACTGGAATGCATAGAAAAAATATTGTTTGTACTTTCTCTTTTTCCTCCCTATAACAAAATCTATTCAAGCCTTTTCAATCCATCCATCATGTTGTGGTTGAAGAAAATACCATCATGGAGGAACATGTTATGTATCTATACAATAAAAATATGTCAAGCCTACCAAAGTTATTTAGGTAATGAAGCATGAACAAAGATTCTAGTGAATAAGATGAGGTTGTGTGGATGAACTGCAATTGGAAACATACAACTAAAAAGCAAAATATGGTGTGGAAAGTGGAAGAAGAGTTTGAAAAAATAGATCTTAGTCACCTACACATGGAAACCACTCAGGTAGAATGAAAATTAATCGACACACCATTTGAGTGGCACCAATACTATTAGAAACCTTTGATAATGACCAAGGTAAATATTGAATCTAAAAAACCAAATATTATTACTATTGGTGACTATTGGTTGGATGTAAAGTTCACATGCATCATTAAACTTAATTTGATAATTTCAATATCCCTTCCCCAAAAGCTACAAGGAAATGAAGGGATTACATCCCTCAAGAAATATGGAGATCACTTTAGTCAAAGGCACACAACCCATAAAGAAGTGGTCATACTAGATGAATCCCAACTTGCATGCTAAGTTAAAGTTTAAAATTGATAAAATGTTGGTTGTAAGTATGAATCTATCTGGTGGAGGATCCTAAATGTGTAAGACCCATGATTATTAGCAT
Source organism: Torreya grandis (assembly GCA_037957365.1). Lineage (NCBI taxonomy): Eukaryota > Viridiplantae > Streptophyta > Pinopsida > Cupressales > Taxaceae > Torreya > Torreya grandis. The sequence continues at coordinate 1,996,996 of JARHVA010000309.1, forward strand.
CAATAAATATTGGTACATCAACATATATGTCAATTATCATATACTTAATGTTGCATGCATAATAGACCCCTTTCCCACACCTTTCATTGAGGAAATTATTGAGGGGGTGGAAGGATGTGATATTTACATGTTCACTGATGGCTTCTCTAGGTGTCACCAAGTTTAGATCGATGAAGAAGATAAGCTAAAGACTACCTTCAAAATAGAGCGGGGCTCATTTTCTTATGATCTAATTCCCTTTGAAATAAAAAGTCCTACATTTTTCTCCTTGATATTTATTGTTGCCTTCAAATACTTTATCCATAATTTCTTACAAGCATATCTTGATGATTGAACTATATATGGCCTTGTGAAAGATCACCATGACAAATTTTGGCTTAGGTTGCATTGTCAACAGCTATAGATTTCCTTGAATTTGAAAATATGTATGTTGTCACACCCTTTGGCACACTTATAATATATGTTATTTTTAAACAAGATCTTCTAATTGATCCAATGAATGTGGTGATTATCCAACTTGAGGCTCCTTTAAACCAATGAGAAGTGCATGATTTCATATGTAATAACCCCACTAGGTTTGACATAGATAAACATGAATTTATTTTCAAAACACATATATTATAAATAGATTACACACAAGAATCTAAGTAATGATCATATATAATTCTCTAAGTATAATTGTACATTAAGCATACTACATCATGCATCACTGATCACTATCATCATAATAAACACATCATAATACATATATAGAAAGTAATTACAATTAGCCAGCCATGGTTGATACATGCCTACAACCACTACTATCAATGTACAATAAGCAAGTAATTATAGATCGTCATGATAATGTCTCAATAATAAATGTAATATAATACAATGTACATATATAAGATACATGACTCCTCGAAGCATAGTTTTCCAAACTCTAGTATCTATAGCAATCTCAAGTGTCGTCTCAAAAATAGTATTATTGTGGGGAGGGAGAGCATCATCTGAGCATTTTTACACACCAACCACATACCAATTATTCCCCATACCAATCCTATTATATAATTTCTCTCCCTTCATGGATGAGTAGATAGTCATGATGTGGAAATCCAAAGAGATAAGCTAGTACTCATGTGTTGTATGATTTCTAAAATAAACATGTGGTGTATCATAGAAACCTATTCTATTGAAAGATAGCATACAAACATGTAAATCATACTCATGAAATGAAAATGCCTCACTAAACATTACATGTCAGAGGTTTTTAATAATAAATAATGATCTAAGGATCAATCAATTTTATACACCTCACTTGATCAGATTACTTTCATTTGACATTATGATGCTAGTAAGTTAATGAAGTCCATCTCACTACTTACTCAATATCACCAATGCGATATGTGGTTAAAATAGTATAACCACTAGTTTGTTATAGACTACATCATACTAGCAATCACATAACATGCTAAGCATATGAATAATAAAAAATCATACATTTATTCCATCAAACCTATAAATGAATTTCAAAAATATATCTATCCCATAATAGAAATATTAAGCAAACTAGTTTAGATTATACCACCTGAGTATAATATATATTAGGCTACACACTCTATGTTTCGTAAGTAGACACAATATAGTACTCTCTACTAATTGTCATAAAACATGCTATTCCTAAAAATGTCCAACATGCATACTTTCAGTCCATCAAATTTATGAATGACTTTAGACATATTAATTACAGTTTGTACCACTCAGGTATAACATATGCTTAGATTGTAATTTTTAAATAGAATACCCTCTATGACATCCCATGATATCATAGTTATTTGCACATGAGCACAATATTTAATCACGAACAACCAATCTTATAATTTCAAGAATCAAATGTCCATAATCCTAAATATTAGGCAATCAAGTATAGTCTATACCAACTAAGTATATCCTATGTTTAAACTACATACTAGAAATCAAAAGAAACATAGCTTGTAGGCACACATCACGATGCACTACTATTTATATCTAACACTTGTACCTTTAGATTTATTCACAATATGTACCGATCATTAATTTTCATTATTGTATAAATATATATATCAACAACCAGACATGATATTTTTAAAGAGTCAGTTAACCCATAACTAAGTTATACTGTAGCCTTTCATTTAAATGACTTAATTCTATTTCTAGGGATTGCTTTCATATTGTTATAATTTTGGTTCCTCAGACACCTTATGACTCAATATAACCATCTATTTATATATAATCTTAGGTCTATGATCCAACACATCCATTGATGTTATGTATTTATATTGGATACTTAAATTCATATGAATATATACTTTCCATATATACACATTTATATATATTAACTATATTTGCACTATGTATCACATACAAGTACTCATCAAGATAGAAATACTATAATCATCAACAATCATTTAAAATTATCATTATCATAAATAATTTTGAAATATACTACACCCTATGATAACCCATATTTAATAGTTTAGTGTTATTAAGCACAACTACTAATTACCACAACTGGTCATAATAAAGTAGTATAAATCAATGAAAGCATAAGCTTATGTTCAAACAACAAGATATAACAAGAAAGTCTTAGTTCCCTTGCAACATATAAAATTCCATTCTAGCATTTGTTATACTTTCAATATTCAAAAGCCTTATGTTATGCTTGTTTGAATATGACCTTACATGCTTACGTTTGGTTAAGAATCTATATTTATGTTGACATAGTTTCTCAACTCTTGAAATCCCATGATAAATTGGTTTATATTAGTCAACAAATTTAAAAGCATACAACCCGATACACCCATATATGTTATACTCTTATAATGAATCCTAAATCCTAAAATAGGTAAATTTCCTACTTAAATATACTCAACACTATATAAATATAGTTAAAAAAATGTCTAAAATCTTTTAGGATTTTGAGTCAGATTCTTGGACAATATAACTTATTGGCACCTTATTACTAAATATATCTATATTTTTGTAATATATATACTATACATAAAACCTCCAAATGTACACCATTATATATAATGCCAACTATCATTTATAATCTTAGTCAAGGATATCCAAGGGTTCTAATAATCATTAGATAGAATATCATGATGACCAAATTCTGAGATATAATATTTATTATCTATCAACAACTAGTTATCATAGTCAAGGCTATTTATAGTCTTATTGTAATGTAAATACTCATTTGTAATAACTATAATCTACATAAGTCGTTAGAATAGATTTTTGATATATTTTAACAATCTTACCTTCCCTATAGATTTACATAGATAAGTATATCCAAACAAATCAAATATGACAATTGGAAGCCCATAAGATTATGATATACATAAGAAGCCACAATTACATATTAACTTGAGTCCATGATGAATATATATACACACACACACACACACACACACACACACACACACACACACAGTCATAACGCTACCCATATGCATAATGTTATCTGAGAAAAGGTGAAAAAATATAGCATTAGATGATGAATATGATACATCTAATTTTACACATGTTTTAGCATTTTACATCCATTACACTTCAAATATGTCCTAAATATCGTGAACAGGGGAATGGATATATTCATATAAGTGTCTTGATAATTCAATTCACACCTGTAGTGTAATCAAAGTAGGATTAGAAACTATTATAATTTCACACTTTAAACTTAGTTTATACCATAGTTTCTATAAAAGTATGTTAAGCTTTCTAGGTTTAGTTAACACACCTTGATCCTTAAGAATATAGGTTAATGCTTAATATTAATTAGTATCAGTGTCTAATCCTTGAGAACTTGTAATCATTCTAGTACATGATATAATTCATAGCCAAAACTACATGAATTTAATGCTTACTATAGTCAACCAATGCTATAATCCTGATATACCCAATATTATAGTAATAATACCTAGAAATCTAATATATTATAGGTAATATTATCAGCTTTGGTATGCTATAATAGTATTGGGATCTACCTAGAAATCTAGAGTTAAGGCAAGGTAATCAAGTTCATAGCATCATTCAATTTAATTATAGTCATCTAGAACATTCTCATAGGGATCACCATTAAAATATCCTTATGATGAAATAATGATTATTATAATTGTTTCATAGGGATTGTTACATGATTATTCATCCAAATTAATATAGACATCGTATACTAAACTGGTTCGTTATTTGGATATTCTTCCCAAATCGTTGTGTATAAGAAGTGTTCAAGACTTCCAAAGTATACTTGGACCAATCAAGTAAACTTTGATGGGAATTTTATCAATCTTCCCAGATCACTATTACTCATAGATCACTTTGTATGCTATTATTCATAGATTTCTATTACTCATAGATCGTCTAGTTTAATTTCCTTATGTGAAGTTGCTTCTTCCATGTATATTCACATATAAGAAATCGTTGAATGTTTATACATTTTTACTACATCTAAAAATTACTGCAAGTGTGTATATAAAGCAATTTTCAATATCTGTTATCCTATGTATAAATAGCTACTATATATCATAAATAGTTTATTACATAATATAAACCTATATAAAGCGATTTGTATACAAAAATTTACAGTAGTTTATTACAACAGGAATCATTACTCTATAAACACGTATACAAATATCATAAATCGTAATAACATTACTTACCTTTCCTCACTCAGCTATCCTAGCTCTCACAACATTGCCTATCTTTTTCCAAGTGCACCCACCTTATCCTCTGTACTCCCCTTCACTATTGTGTCTCACTTTTATTTGCCCAGTCGTACCCCTACTCTCCCTTTTTTCTTCCTTTTATGAAATAAGTATGGCATTTTTCTTTCTTACTTTCAATGGATCTATTTTTTTTTAATTTTTTTATCATAAATCCTTAAATCACTATCTTCTTTTTTTAAAGCTTTCAACCTTCTTTATATGGTGGCTACATTTTATTTTTAAAGCTACTCTTATATATATATATATATATATATATATATATCTTTAAAACAACATTTTTTTTTTCCTATTTTTATGTTTTCTAAAATAAAATTCAATTACTTAATTTCATAATAATATGACTCTAATAGCTTATCAAAATCATACAAGGTTAATTGCACATAAACATTAAATGCACTTACACACAACTAACCACACAAGGTTGTATCATCTAAGTATAAATTTAAACTAACAAACACACATATGAAAGTATAAATTAAGGAATAAACGTTCCAAAATATACATGTGTATGGCCATACGACTAAATTTGACAAGTTCATCTATCAAATCCTAGATTCAATAAGGTCCCCTTGTCAGATCTACACTCAGTAACTACCGAGTCAATGTGAGACTAAATAGGATCCACTCCCATCTCTTAGTACTCATGTTTCTAATTCACTATTCTTCCCTTAGGTATCTACAACCTAATGATCTCCAAAATGTGCACAAGGTTCAATGAATCACAAATCTAAACTAATAGATCCTAGAAATAAATAATGTATGCTAAATAATTCCAGATGTACCAACATACATGCAAGAAAAATCATACAATCATTCCACAAATGTATTAAGTTGACACTAGCCAAACATAACTAGTATCATATTTCATAGCTTAACCTATTATGTTATATTCATAGTCAAGAGGAAATAATGTTAAAATTAACATAACATAAAAAGGTCAAAGATCATACCATCATTATAAAATTATAAAGGTGACAAGTGAGACAATGTCTCATTGCTTGCTCGGCTAGTACACACTAAGTTAAAAGTTTATTTCAACCCTTTTATACTAACAAGATGTTTCACACCTCTTATCCATACTCGCTTAAGGCGAAGGGTACATAATGTCTCATTAAAATAACTTGTTTTTAGTAAGATGAGAATTATATCAATCAAATAAGGGTATATAATAACATCATGATTATAATCAACTTATAATTATTAATCTAGAACCAATGTAAATTCAAGGTTCGCTACTCCATGTGGTCAAAGTTCACAATATTAGATATAGTAGCACTGGAAAATATGACTCTAAAAATCCATAAGAAAAAGTAGAGAACTAACATCTCGACAACAAACTCTTAAATACCCTCACATGGTTTAAATAAATACATCACAACCCAAGTTGCCATAAACACTACCTACTTACCAATCTTGTAAGAGTAGTATCATAACCTGCTTCCACAACCAGAAGAAAAAATACTACACATAGATGCATCAATCCATTCTAGTCCTAAAAATTCTCTCTCAATAAGAAGTAAAAGACACTATTCCATGAACTCAAGGGACTTTGGTCAAACAACATTGTAGAACAAGTTTCAACATCATGAAAATAGGAATCCATTCAGTGGTCTTATAATGATGTCAAATGAGGGTGAGAGAGTAACAAATCACCTCTATGATAGCTATGAGAGATGACACCTCATTCCTAGTCCACATAAACATATGGGTGCCCAACCATGAACACACTCCTACCACATAAAAATTCTCTACTAGATAACTACACTCTACTACAAGGAGAATTCCCACCGCACTCGATGGTACCAATCTAAAATGGTCTTATAAGATTTCCCACTCCTAGGATTAGCGTATAAGACATAAAAGTAATGCACATATACTTAAGTGAGAAGCATCCCATGCTTTTTAAACACTCACAACATTTAACACAAATGAATGAGGTGACTTGAATTAACAAGTAAGGATGTAATCATTCTTGATGTGTTCAATTTAAATGATCAAAATATGATAGTAATATGTTGTTCACAATTCTTGAACTATGTTATGCACTCACCTACCAAACATTGATTACAACCAACACCATTGAGACACTCGATAAACCAACCCTTTAACAAATCTAAGAGGGTACAAGTTCCCCTAAGGGTACACACTCAATGTACCACACATATTTCACTATCCTTCTTTCTAGTAAATAGAAGGATACAAAAATGCTAATGGACTCATTAGGTCTTAAAGTTTGATCCACAACTCTAATACCACATGTAACAACTCCACTGGGTTTGACATAGATAAACATGAATTTTTTTTCAAAACACATTTATTATAAATAAATTACGCACGAGAATCTAAGTAATGATCATATATAATGCTCTAAGTGATAACTGTAAATGAATCATACTACATCATATATCACTGATCACTATCATCATAAAAAACACATCATAATACATATATATAAATTAATTATAATTAGCCAGCCATGGTTGATACATGCCTATAGCCATTATTGTCAATGTACAATAAACAAGTCATTATAGATCATCATGATAATGTCTCAATAATAAATATAATGTAATATAATATACATATATAAGATACATGGCTCCCTAGAGCATAGTTTCTTGAACTCTAGTATATGTGGCAATCTCAAGTGTTGTCTCAAAAGTAGTACTATTATGGGGAGGGAGAGCATCATTCAAGCACTTTTCTACACCAATCATGGACCAACGATCCCCCACACTAATCCCATCAGGGAATGGCCCTCCCTTCATAGATTATTAGATAGTGATGGTGTGGGAATCCAAAGAGACAAACGAGTATGTGTGTATTGTATGATTTCTAAAACTAAACATGTGGTGTATCATAGAAATCCATTCTATTGCAAGATATTACATAAATATGTAAATCATACTCATAAAATGACAATGTCTCACTAAACATTAGCTAGCCAAGGTTTTCAATAATAAATAATGATCTAAGGATTATTCAATTTCATACACACCACTTGATTGGATTACCTTCATTTGATATTGTGATGCTAATAAGCTAGTGAAGTTCGTCTCACTACTTAATAACTATCACCAATGCGAGATGTGGTTAACATAGTATAACCACTAGTTTTTTATAGATTACACCCTACTAGAAATCATATAACGTGCTAAGCATAAGAATTAAAAAAAAACATACATTTATTCCATCAAATGCATAAATGAGTTTCAAAAATATATATATTCCATTATAGAAATATTAAGTAAACCAGTTCAGATTATACCACCCAAATATAATATACATTAGGCTACACACTCGATGTTTCATAAGAAGACACAATATAGTACTCTCTACTAACTATCATAAAACATGTTATTGCTAACAATGTCCAACATGCATACTTTTAGTCTGTCAAATATATGAATGATTCTATATATATTAATTATAGTTTATACCATCTGGGTATACTATATGTTTAGACTATAGTTTTCAAATAAAATAACTTCTATGACATCCCATAATATCATAGTTCTTTGCACATGAGCACAAAACTTAATCATGAAAAATCAATCTTATAATTTCAAGAATCAAATGTCCATAATCTTAAATATTAGACAAAAAAGTATAGTTTATACCAACTGGGTATATCCTATGTTTAAACTGCATACTAGAAATTAGAAGAAACATAACTTATAGGCACACATCATGATGCACTGTTATATATATCTAAACACTTGTACCTTTATATCTACTCACAATATGTACCGATCACCGATTTACATTACCGTATGAATATATATATCAATAATTAGTCATGCTATTTTTAAAGAGTTAGATAATCCATAACTAATTTATACCATATCTTTTCATTTAAATAACTTAATTTTGTTTTTAGGGACTGCTTTCATATGGTTATAATTTCAGTTCCTCAGACACCTTATGACTCAATATAACCATCCATTTAGCTATAAGATTAGGTATATGACCTTATATGACCTAACACACCCATTGAAGTTATGTATTTATATTGAATACTTAAATTCATATGAATATATACTTCCCATATATACATCTTTGTACATATTGACTGTAGTTACACTATGTATCACATACAAGTACTCATCAATATAGAAATACTATAATCATCAACAATCATCTAAAATTTTCATTATCATAAATATTTTCCAAATATAATACACCCTATGATAACCCATATTATCATAGTTTAGTGTTCATAAGCACAACTACTAATTACCACAACCGATCATAATAAAGTAGTATAAATCAATGGAAACATAAGATAATGTTCAAACAACATGATATAACAAGAAAGTCTCAGTTCCCCTGAAACATATAAAATTCCATTCTAGCATTTGTTATACTTTCAATATTCAAAAGTCCTATGTTATGATTGTTTGAACATGACCTTACGTTTTTACATTTGGTTAGGATTCTATATTTATGTTGACATAGTTTCTTAGTCCTTGAAATCCTGTAACCAATTGGTTTATATTAGTCAACAAATTTAGAAGTATACAACCCGATACACCCATATATGTTATACTCTTATAATGACTCCTAAATCCTTAGATAGGAATATTTCCTACATAAACATACTCAACAATATATAATTTAAAAGATGTCTAAAATCTTTTACGGTTCTGAGTCAAATTCTTGGACAATATAACTTATTGGCAACTTATTACTATATATATCTATATTTCTGTAATATATATACTATACATAAAAGCTCCAAAGTTATACATTTATATATAATGCCAACTATCATTTATAATCTAAGTCAAGGATAATCAAGGGTTCCAATAATCATTAGACAAAATATCATGATGACCAAATTCTGAGATATAATATTTCCAATCTATAAAAAAGTAGGTATCATAGTCAAAGATATTTATAGTATTATTGTAATGTAAATAATCATTTGTAAAAACTCTAGTCTGCATAAGTCATTAGAATGGATTTATGATATGTTCTAACAATCTTACCTTAATTATAAATTTACATAGATAAGTATATCTAAACAAATCAAATATGATAATCGGAAGTCCATAAGATTATGATATACAAAAGAAGCCACAATTACATATTAACTTGAATCCATGATGAATACACACACACACACACACACACAACCAAAATGCTACCTATAGGCATAATGTTATCTGAGAAAAGGTGGAAAAATATAACATTAGATTAATGGCTATATTCATACCTTATACTATGCCTTTATGCTATCCATTATACTTCAAATATGTCCTAAATATTGTGAATAGGGGATGGCTATATTCATATAAGTGTCTTGATAATTCAGTTCATACCTGGAGCGCAATCAAAGTAGGATTATAAACTCGTATAAATTCACACTTTAAACTCAATTTATACCATAGTTTTTATAAAATTATGTTAAGATTTCTATGTTTAGTTAACACACCTTGATCCTTACTTAAGAATATAGGTTAAAACTTAATAGTAATCAGTTTAAGTGTCTAATCCTTGAGAACTTGTAATCATACTAGTACCTGATATAGTTCATAGCCAAAACTACATGAATTTAATGCTTACTAAAGTCAATCGATACTATAACCCCAACATACCCAATATTATAGTAATAATACCCATAAAGCTAATCTATTATAGGTAATAGTATCAGCTTTGGTACACCATAATAGTATTGGGATCTACCTAGAAAGCTAGAGTTAAGGTAGGGTAATCAAGTTCATAGCATCATTGAATTTAACTATAGTCATCTAGAACATTCTCATAGGGATCGCCATTAAGATACCCTTATGATGAAATAATGATAATTATAATGGTCTCATAGGGATCACTGCATGATTATTCATATAGACTAATATAGACACCATATACTAAACTGGTTTTCTATTTGTATATTCTTCCCAAATCACTGTGTATAATAAGCGTACAAGACTTCCAAAGTATACTCAAACCAATCAAGTCAAATCTGATAGTAATTTTCTCAGTCTTCCTAAATTGATATTACTCATGTATCGCTTTGTACGCTATTACTCACATATCTCTCTATATGCTATTACTCATATATCGCTATTACTCACAGATCACTTGATTTCATTTCCTTATGTGATGTTACTTCTTCCATGTATATTCACATATAAGAAATCACTGAATGTTTATACATTTTCATTACATCTAAAAATTATTGTAGGTGTGTATATAAAAATATTATCAATATTTATTATCCTATGTATAAATATATACTATATATCATAAGTAGTTTATTATATAATAGAAACCTATATAAAATGATCTATATATAATAATTTACACAATGGTTTATTACACCAGGAATAATTACTCTATAAACATGTTTACAAATATCATAAATCATAATAATATTACTTACCTTTCCTCACTCGACTATCCTACCTCTCACAACATCGCTTATCTTTATCCATTATGCCCACCTTCTCTTCTGTACTCCCCTTCATATTGCACCTCACTTTTCATTGCTCAACCATACCCCTACTCTCCCTTTTTTCTTCCTTTTATGAAATGAGTATGGCACTTTTCTTTCTTACTTTAAATGGATTTATTTTTATTTTATTCTTTTTATCGTAAATCCTTAAATCGCTATCTTCTCTTTTTTTTAAAGCTTTCAACCTTCTTTATATGGTGGCTACATTTTCTTTTTAAAGCCATTCTCTCTTTTTTTTTTATGTTTTTAAAACAACATTTTTTGCTATTTTTATGTTTACTAATGTAAAATTCAATTATTTAATTTCACAATAATATGACTCTAATAGCTTATCAAAATCATACCAGGTTAATTCCACATAAACATTAAATGCGCTTATACACAACTAACCACATGAGGTTATATCATCTTGTTAAGTTGTGGAGCTAAAAGCTTCACTGATGCAAATGGAGGAGGTTGCTGAGTTGCAGAGCAATCGACGTCGGTCTGATCAACCGATGTCGGTCATCTCCAGTGTACATAGTAACTGACATCGGTTAGGGGTTGGTCGGCATCGGTCAGACAAGAACCGATGTCGGCAACCTGTGTGTGCGTTTGCATGCGCTTCCAGAATTGGTCTAATTTTAGACAGACAGTTAGTTTGCATGTAAAAAACTAATTTTAGTCTTGAGTCTACATTTCTAATTATTGTAATTAGGAAGTCTAATTATTGTTTGCATGGGATCTATTGAAGAGGCCCATGGGGCTGTATTGTAATCAAAGACAAGGAAGAGATCCTTTCAATTGTAAGATCAGGTTGATCTGCAAGTTGTTGCAAGATCAGGGGAGATCTACATGGTAAGTAAGATCAATTTATTTGTAGGTTGTTGTAAGATCAGGGAGATCTACTTGGAGTACTTTGAGTACTTGGTATTGGCAGTATTGTTACTGACTGGTGGAGGGTACAACTCTGTGTTTGAGTTGTAGTTGTAATTGGTTGTGAGTGAGAGAACTCTTGAGGGAGAATTACTGGTACACCCAAGAGGTGTGGGAAGAGTGTAATTTATTCATTGTATTTCCTTTTGAAAGAGTGTTAATATAAGATTGTATTGTCTCTCATATTCTGTGTTGTTTCTGAATTTTAGTTACATTTTACTTCTGGTTTAATTCCGTGTTTAGTTGCTTATACAAGGTAGCCAATTATGCTCCTAATCCTGACAAGTGGTATCAAAGCTTAGTTAGGTACACTAACAAGTGGTATCAGAGCCTGGTTCAGAGCAGGTTAGTGTTTGTTGATTACAGGTCACTCTCAAGGGTTTCTGATTGAGTGGGAGTATAGCAATGGCAGAAGAAAGTAAGCTAAGAATGGAGAAATTCAATGGCAAGAATTATCAATTATGAAGGATGCAGATAGAATATTATCTATATCAGAAAGATCTATACTTACCGTTGGGTGGGGTTGTAACCAAGCCCACAGATATGAAAGATGAAGAATGGAATGTTCTTGATCAGAAGGCTCTGGGATCTATAAGGTTGAGCCTGGCATTGTCTGTGATTTCCAACTTATCACAGGCTAAGACAACGGTAGAGTTAAAGAAATCTTTGACAAATTTATATGAAAAACCCTCAGCTTTGAATAAGGTATTTCTTATGAAGCAATTATTTAATTTGCAAATGCTGGAAGGTGGATCGGTACATAGTCATCTTAGTGATTTCCATGGTTTGGTAAACCAATTAATTTCAGTCAATATAGCTTTTGATGATGAAATTAAAGCTCTCTTAATCTTATGCTCTTTACCTGAAAGTTGGGATAGTTTGGTAATGGCAGTTAGTAATACTGCATCTGCTTCAAATATCATAAAAATTGATGATGTTGTTAGTGTAATCTTGAATGAAGAAATTCACAAGAAAAGCACAGGGGAATCATCAGGGAATGCTTTAAGTGTTGAAAGTAGGGGAAAGCAAAGAGATAAATTTGAGCAAGGGAAATCAAGGTCAAAGATAGGCAGGAGATCTAGATCCAGGTATGGCAGTAAAATCTGTTGGAATTGTGGAAAGAAAGGGCATGTAAAGAAAGATTGTTGGTTGGTAGAAGATCAGCATGAAAGAAATGAAGAAGTAGATGTTGCAAGTATTGTTGCACAGGATGCTCTTGTATGTTCCTTGGATAAAGTGGAATCTTAGGTTTTAGATTTTGGTGCCTCTTTCCATGCAAACCCAAATAGAGAATTTTTTCATGAATATGTCCAAGGAGACTTTGGAAAGATTTATTTAGGGGATGGTAAGCCTTGTCAAATGGTTGGCAAAGCGAAAGTGCAGCTAAAATTGCAGACGGGCAACACATGGGTGTTGAAGGAGGTCATGCATGTCCCAGGCCTGAAGCGGAATTTGATTTATGTTGGAAAGTTGGGTGATGAGGGATGCACAGTAAATCTCACAGCGGAATCTTAGAAAGTTTCCAAGGGTGCACTTGTTTTAGTAAGAGGTAATAAAGTAGGTACTCTTTATCTATCTACTTGTATTACTGATTTTCCTTCTGGTTTATCTACTTCAGATGTAGATGCAAAGATGTGGCTCTGTAGGCTTGGTCACATGAGTAAGAAGGGGTTGCATGTTCTTGAGTCAAAAGGTAAGAGTTCAAATTCGAAAAACATAGCTCAAAATTTATGTAAGCAACAGAAGAAAGTGAAGTTTCTTGAAACTGGGTCAACAAAGAAGGGAGCTTCTATTGGAGGATCATAGTGGTATGCTACAAGAAAGGATTGGGTTTATTGCAAGAAGATGAAATCTGGTGTTTTTGATAAGAACAAGAAAGCCTTGGTTTTCAAGGAGAAGATGATGGACAGAGATCAGCTCAAGGGGCTGAATAATTTTGAGCAGGCAGTTTGGACAAGGTTATGATTCAAAGTGAGCTCACGGGTAAAAAATTATCACTCACAGGAAAACACAGTTATCGACATCAGTCAGGTGGAACCGATGTCGAATAGGCAGGTACCGACGTCAGTCATGTGCAGATCAGAGTCAGTGGTGTCAGGCAGGTGGACACCGACATCGGTTAGGGAATCAGTGTCAGCAATTAGGAGGCAACGACATTGATCGGGTGCAGACCAAGGTCGGCCAGAGGTGACCGACATCGGTCACTATTAAAATGGATTTTGGGCGGACAACAAGTTGTTAAGGAGTCCCAAACACCTATGTGGAAGATTGAAAGGGTAAGTAAGCCTCAAATTCATTATTCCCCTTCTTTACACTACTTGTTGCTCACTTATGGTCAAGAACCAGGAAGTTTTAAAGAGGCAGAGTAGGTAGAATCCAGGAAACAGTGGGAACATGGCACGAATGAGGAAATTGATTCCTTGGAAAAGAACCAAATGAGAGATTTGGTAGAGTTGCCAGCTAGAAAGAAAGCACTGAAAGACGAATGGATTCCCAGGTTAAAGAAAGGAGAGAATGGACATGTGAGATAGAAGGCTAGGTTATATGGTCTTGAGCAGGCTGCAGGACAATGGTGTTTAAGGTTTGACAGGTGTATGAAAAAGTATGGCTTTAGTCAATGTCAATGTGACCATTGTGTTTACTTTACCAAGTTGGATAATATTAGCTATATTATCCTGTTACTGTATGTAGTGTATATGCTTGTTGTAGGGTCACACATGCAGGGAGTTGCTAAGCTAAAGGTAAAGTTAGTTCAGAGGTATGTCATGAAGGATTTGGAAGCAGCGAAATTCTTTGGCATGAGTATTTTTAGAGACAGGGAAGATCACAGGTTGATGTTGTCTCAGGATGATTATGTTAATAAGGTAGTGGAGAGGTTCAATATGCAGGATGCAGAACCGATTAGCACACCTATGGATGGACAGTTCACAAAACAGTGTCCCAAATCACATGATGAGGTTGAGTACATGTGTACTAGACCTGATATTACCCAAGTAGTGGGAGTTTTCAGCAAGTTTATGGCCAATTTGGGAAAGAAGCACTGGAAAGCAGTTCAGTGGATTCTCAAGTATCTGAGAGGGACCAATAGCAGGTTAACATGCTATGCAAGGTCAAGCACTTCTCTACATGGGTATGTAGATTCGGATATGGCAGGTTACTTGGATGACAGGAGTAGCACCATAGGATATGTGGTGGTTGGTCTTCAAGATTAAACTTGAAGAGGGATACAAGCCAGGAAACAAAATTAGATGATGTACAGGTACAAGTACATGTGCAACTATTTATCTCCAAGTTGGATATTTTTAAGTTGTGGAGCTAAAAGCTTCACTGATGCAAATGGAGGAGGTTGTTGAGTTGCAGAGAAACTGACATCGGTCTGATCAACTGACATCGGTCATCTTCAGTGTACGTAGTAACCGACATTGGTTAGGGGTCAGCCGGCATCGGTCAGACAGGAACCGACGTCGGCAACCTGTGTGTGTGCGTTTGCATGCACTTCCAGGACTGGTCTAATTTTAGACGGATAGTTAGTTTGCATGTAAAAGACTAATTTTAGTCTTGAGTCTACATTTCTAATTATTATAATTAGGAAGTCTAATTATTGTTTGCATGGGATCTATTTAAGAGACCCATGGGGCTGTATTATAATCAAGGACAAGGAAGAGATCCTTCCAATTGTAAGATCAGGTTGATCTGTAGGTTGTTGTAAGATCAGGGGAGATCTACATAATAAGTAAGATCAGTTGATTTTTAGGTTGTTGCAAGATCAGGGAGATCTACTTGGAGTACTTTGAGTACTTGGTACTAGCAGTATTGTTACTGACTGGTGGAGGGTACAACTTTGTGTTTGAGTTGTGGTTGTAATTGGTTGTGAGTGAGAAAACTCTTGAGGGAGAATTAATGGTACACCCAAGAGGTGTGGGAAGAGTGTAATTTCTTCATTGTATTTCCTTCTGGAAGAGTGTTAATACAAGATTGTATTGTCTCTCATATTCTGTGTTGTTTCTGAATTCTAGATACATTTTACTTCTGGTTTAATTCCATGTTTAGTTGCTTATACAAGGTAATCAATTGTGCTCCTAATCCTGACACATCTAAGCATAAGTTTAAACTAAAACACACACATATACAATTATCCAAGTGCAAATAAAATAAGAAATGTAATAATGTTAACGATTTAAGCAATGCATTTAACATATACTAATTAATGTGGTGTGTGCAGGGTTCTAGGTATTTCATCCATCATTTCCCAACAACTCCATCTATGTCACCCTCTCCGATGATGCTCTCCCTCCATCACGTTTTGAGGGATAAGTTCTCCTGTGTCAACTTCATAACAAGCAGGTAGTTAGATCATAACATCATGATATACATACATCATAAAATATAGTCGAAACAACAAATCAACATCATCATCATGTAAACATATACACTACAGCTAAATCATAATAATTTATCATGTAACCTAATCAATATTCAACTGTCTTATAACATCATATATCTCAAAGCTTAGTTAAAAATAACCAAATCAATTTGTTAGCTATACATATCTATGGATATTCACGTAAATTTGCTTAGTGAGGAATCATGATGTAACATCATAGGAAATATTTGTTACTACCAAAAATTCATCTGAAACTATGATATGATCAATGCACCATTATAATAACTCTTATAGAAACACCAATCATTTTTATGGGTACATGATGGAGCCTTTAAAATTTTGATGTATAAATTAACTAGTGCACCCATTTTGTAGTTCCTAAATTGGTTGACCTCATTCCACATCCATGTTGACACCTTAGGAATGGATATTTATGCCATCCTAGCATAGCCATGAGTAAACAATTTTGATTACTTGATCTATTTTTCAAGATGAAAAATCACCCATGTTGAGAAGAACTACACCATAACTGAATGCAAGGATTTGGAAATGATTAATGTGCTCTAAAATTTATGTCAATATCTCTTGGCCATTCATTTTGTATTTTTCATTGACTATGAGGCCCTAAAATACATGGTTAAAAAACCTATTTTCCATGGGCACATTT
Source organism: Torreya grandis (assembly GCA_037957365.1). NCBI lineage: Eukaryota > Viridiplantae > Streptophyta > Pinopsida > Cupressales > Taxaceae > Torreya > Torreya grandis. Next base: position 2,014,170 of record JARHVA010000309.1, read on the forward strand.
TTTGTTGGATAATCCTCTTCTAATGAGTCTAATTCTCAATGATTGTAAAGCCAAGTAAACAAAACTTGGGCCCCAATCATCTTTCTCGACTAACCAATGGGGAGGCCATGCACCTAGTCAAGGATGATATGCCATATGCCCAACTATATAAATTATAGTGCATTTGAGAGGAAATTTTAGAGATTTATATTTTTCTCACCTTCGACGTTGTACTTGTAAACCTGTCTATAAAGGAAAAATAATAATTAGCCATCCGAGCTTACCCATACTAGCTCATAAGAGGATAACTATATAAACTAGGTTGTAATGATGTTATATGATGGTGCATCCTCAAGCACGAGAAGGAAATCATGTTTTAGGAAACACATGAAGGAATCATTGGAGTCAACTTCACTAGTGAGGTAATAGTCCGTAGAATTTTGCTATATAGACTTTGGTGGCCTACCATATTTCATTATGTTAAGGAATATGCTCTTAAATGTGATATATCCCAAATAACTAGAAATATGAACATTGGGATGAGATGCCTCTAATTCTAATCCTCACGCAAGCACCTTTTGAAACATGATCCATTGAATTTGTACACCCTATTAATCCAATTGCATGCAAAACTAGTGTGTGCTACATCATTGCTACAACATTATATTTAACCAAATGGGTTGAGACTGCACCCACCAAAATTTTTACTATAGCCATAATTGCATGTTTTCTATGAGAGAGTATCATAATTCATTATGGTTTCCCCCTTAGTTTGACCAATGACAGGGGCACCCACTTTGTTAATGAAATTGTGTGAATTCTACTTTCTAAATTTATGATGCACACCACAAGAAAATGCCCTATCACCCTCAGGCCAAAGGCATTGCATAAGATTTAAATAACATATTAGGGATCTACCTCACTAAGATTTGTGATGTAGGTCATAGTGGCTAGGATGAAAAACTATCTACATTACTCTACACTTATTACTTCAACTATAAATGATTGAATAAGTCTACCCCTTTTCAACTTGTATTCATGATGGAAGTTTTCCTCCCCATGGAGTTCATGATTCCTTCCCTATGCATTGTCCAACTTGGATGCCTTGATGATTTTGAGTCTTTGATTAAGTGCCTTGAATAATTAATCAAATTGGATGAATGGTGTGGCATTGTTTGATGGAACCAAACCACCAAAAATGCTTAACAAAAATCTTGGTAGGACAAACACATTAAGGGTAAGATACTAATTGGGGATGCCCTAATTATTCTTTATGATTATAAATATCTCAAGCACCGAGTTAAACTTCAAATTTTTTGGCTTAGAACCTATGTTATACACAATATTTTGGACACTATCGCATGTAAGTTGTGCACTTTAGAGGGTAAGATGTTCCTTGGGCATTTCAATGGCAACTAGCTCAAGCCATACTAAACTTAGCATGACCAAATACTAGTATAATAAGGTGTATGCCATTTATTTTGAGTATTTTATCCTTGTTTATAGATTAATATATGTTAGTTTTTCCTTTTGTATCATTGGTTTTGTGTCAATGATATATTATCATGCACACACCTATTAATATTCAATCGAGTGAGTCGAGCAAGGGTTATTATTTTTTTAAAGTCATAACCACTAAACATTTAAGTATTTATGGTGAGAAATATTTCATGTTATTTTTTAATATTTATCCATAAGATAGTATGCATAAGGATATCAATTTACTCCCTCTTAAGGTACTTGTATCTCTCTTTTTATTACTATTGTTAGCTTTAAAAGATCACTTTTATGCAAACTCCTAAGCACAAAACATATTTCATTGTATGATTGGGCATAAAATTTAGTGTGTAGTAGGGATAAAACAAAAATATTATAACAAGAAAAGAGCTAACAAGCATGAAAGGATGAGGCATGAAAAAATGAAGAGCATGTTAGGAAATAAAAAAAAGGAAGCTCAGTGCCCAAAAATGCAAAAAGAAAAAGTGGACGAATAAGAATGACATCATGGAGAAATTTTTTAAACTTTGAAATAAACATGACAAGATAGTTGGCACAAACTAGCAAATGATAAAGGGATGGAGACAATAAATTTTTAAGTATGAAAAGAAGAAAGATGGTTGTATCAAAAGATAGTGCATCCGAGATAAGGTCATTGGAAAAGCACCATGAAACATAGAAAAGGAAACACATGTGTTACCTCACCATCCTCCATACAAAATACGAAGAAAAATAGAGCAAAAAGATATAAGGCATTGATAACAAAATAATTTCAAGGCACCACGCAACAAGAAGAAACCTAAATTTACATAAGTCTACATACTAGAAACAAAGATTAGATTAACAAGTGTGTGAGGCCAAGTGTAAATGACACCATAATAGTAGAAGAAAAATAGCCAACAAGATTTGGGGATTTGGTCAGATAGGGAAGCTATGGTTAAAATATAAAAGTTTCTAACTAGGTATGAGACCAAAGACAAAAGCATCCAAAAGAAAGAGCCACACTCTGGATATACGATTTAGGACCCCCATTATTGAGGAAGAAGTAGTTGAACTACATAACACATGCTTTGAAGAACCATTAACCCAAACTAGAGAAGAAGTGGTGATAATGACACTAGACATAGGGCCAAGAGAGGCTTCTACCATATCAAATAGGAAATGAGGGGATCAACTAGGAAGAAAAGGGTTCAAAAATAGACTGCAAAAGGGGACCCCGACTATGCCATAGATGAGAGATAGGTTAAGAGACATGAAGATGAATCTCTCAAAAAATTTAGCACCTCAAGAATTTATAAGGTGGTGAAGAGTGGGATTATATGGTGGATAGATGAAAGGTGGATGATTATAACCACCACACTATGAGCAACGAGGTAAACCTAGGAAAATACTATCTAGAAGATTCTATAAAGAATAACAATGACAAGAGTTTGATCCATTATGATCATGTTAAAAGACATTGATGTTGGAGTCTTCCAACTCAATGAATTCCCCTACTTTGGTAAGCCAAAGGAATTGGTAATATTTCTTCTTTCATGTGTTCACAAAGATATATTTTATTTTGTAGGTTAGAAGATGTAGATAACACCAATATAGATCCATAGAGTGACCAAGTTAATGCATACCATAAGGGACATTAAGAAGGCATTGGCTAATAGAAGAGAGATCAAATACACAACACATAAAATTGGGTACAAGAAGTAAGGTTTTACCTTTCCCATCTCCAAAATAAAGGATAGAACTACCATGGTGGTGGTGCAACTGGTAAGGACCAAGTTGTCTCTAGTAGTATGTTGGGGAGTTATTGATCATAACTTTATTTACATTGCACATGAAATGGAAAGAGTAACATAGTTCAAAATCTCCAAGTTAATGGTAGATTCTATTATTGAAGGAAAAAATAAAGTCTATAAGGGGGAGAAAAATTCAAATTGGGTCTAGTCCTAATGGTTCTACTATTTGATGATATTAGAGTACCAAAAAACACCTGAGGAGGAGGCTAGACATTTCTCATGCACAATAATTTCCCATCCATCAAAAATTAGGATTACATCTTCCTTAGTTTAATGGTAATAATTGAACATATTAAAATTATTGAGTGATCACCCCCAAGTATAAGGCCAAGGTTGACCAGTGACTTTCATGCTTGATGGATGCCTTGGGAGAAGAATGGGGTGTTCTGAGGATGTTACCTAAGATAGTCAATAATTAAACCCAATTCATCATGATGAAACATTTTTCTATGGCAAGGATCAAATTAGAAGACATAAGCATGACCATCTAGCTAAAGATTGCATATGAGTTTTTAGTGTAATACTTTTTTGATGCAGACAATGGAATTAAAAATTCAAAGAAAATAAGATTGGATGCCTTAAAGGTCGATGCAGACATCCACACCCTTTGCATAATTTATGTACACCTAGGGAGAATTACATTGAAGGAGGAAGATGAAGTGGATAGTTTTGTGTCATTGTCAAGTTCTCTTCAAGAGTAGAGAGTACCTCCCATTGGTGTTGAATGTGTTATTATATTGCATAAACCTTTATTTAGACCCTCAATAATGAGGTGATGGATTGTGGAAAATACCCATATAGTGCCAAAAATAGAGACATTTTGGATGAGGTGTGGAAATAAGTGTTATAACAACATTTTAATAGTTTCACCGATTGAACCCATCTCTCATGTTTATAAAAACAACAAAGATAACCATCTAGGCACTTGTTGATCCTCTCAATTTCTCATCAAATTAGGGGTGATAAGATGATCTAAGAGCCAATTGTGTACCAAAACAAGTGAATAACTCAATTCAAAAATTACTCGTAAAGATAGGATCATAATTACTTACTATGAACTTTGGGATCCCATTGAATTTTTGAACTATATGCATAAGTGTTATTTCTATTGTACTTACTACACATGGATGTAATAATGCAAAAAAATGGGCATGTTTGGTGAGTCTATCCACAAAAACCATGATGACATTTTTCCCTTCATATTTTGGTAGTCCATTAATGAAATCCATGAAAACCTCCATCCACCTCTAACTAGGAATACATAGATATTGTAATAAACATAGGGTATATATTGACTCCCCCTTATTTTTCTGACACAACATATATTCTACCACAATTTTTTGGGCTTCCCCTCTTAACCCTTCCCAAAATAAATCATGCTTGACCCTATGATAAGTTTTCAAGAATCCTAAGTTCCCACCTATTATAAAATCATGAAGTTATGTAAGCAATTCATGCTTAAGGGTTGAATTTGTGAAAAGGTTCAACAAGTCCTTATACTAGAGAGCATCCCATTTCCATAAAAATTTATCTGACATGCTTGGATATTGTTGGAACTTAAGAATAATATATAATGTAATTTTATCATTCTCCCACTCTGATTTTGCTTCATACACCCTGTTAGCCTGTAATATGGACAAGGCACACAACATTTCCTCTATGGACTCATGTTTCCTAGATAGTGCATTAGCCATGAAATTCTCTTCTCCTTTCTTTTATACCATCTCAAATTAATATCCTTGCATATCAGTGACCCATTTTTATGGTTCTTACTATGATAACCTTTAATCAAAGAAGTATTTTAGATTATCATGATTTATCTTCACTGTACAATGTCTTCCCATCATATATGGTTGGCATTATTTTATTGCATGATGGATGGCCATATTTTAGTTCTCATAATAGGCTTTAGTATATTCTTATCCTTAATTTGGAAACTCTCAAATGTAATGGGTTGTATTTCTTGCATGAGTTCTACTCAAATGCCATACCCTGAAGCATCACATTCCATAAAGAATGTTTTGGAGGAACCTGGAGTAGCTAAAATTGGGGTGGTACACATGGAATCCTTGATCTTCTCAAATTCTCAAGTGGTTTCTTCATTCCAATGGAAGGATTCATTTTTTAATAAGGTTGTGAATGGTCCTATTAGAATACCATATTTTTTTACAAAATGATGGTAGTAACATGTGAGCCCTAAGAATCCTTGAAGGTTTTTGAGAAGTTTAGGCACTTTCCATTCTACCATAGCCTTGATCTTGTGATGATCTATCTTGACTCCCTCATGTGAAAAAATTTGGACCAAATACTCAACCTCCTTGAATCCAGAAGTGCATTTAGAAAGCTTGGCATAAAGATAGTTTTTATCAAGAATATCCAAAACCTAATTCACATGATGTAAGTGTTCTTCCCATTTTTTGTTGTATATAAAAATATCATCAAATAATACCAAGAAATAATTATGTAAAAATGGCTAAAAATAGAGTTCATCAAAATATGAAATGTATATGGTGTATTAGTGAGTCTAAAAGGTATCACCATATATTAATAATGGCACTTATGGGTTTTGAAAGCTATCTTATGAGTATCTTCATCCATAGTTCTAATTTGATGATACCCAAAACAAAGATCAAGTTTTGTAAAATAAAAATTATCATGTAATTCATCTAGTAAAAACATAGATTACAGGAATAACAAACTTATTTTTGATGGTGTACTTGTCAAGTTCCATATAGTCAAGACACATGTGTCATGTGTCATCATTCTTATACAACATCACCATTTGAGAGGAATAAATGCTCTAAATATGATGGATAATGCTTGCTTCCAACATATCTTGTACTATCTTCTCAATCTCACTCTTCTTGACATGTAGGTACCTGTAAGGCCTGATGTTAGGTGGTTTTGGACCTAACACTATATGAAAGGCATGACCATGATCTATTTTAGGAGTAAGTCCTTATAGAATATCACCAAAAACTACTAAACTCTCCTCCACAATAGCCTATATATTTGGCAGTGTAGATCCCTTTGGTAATTGTGCCTCTATTGAAAATAGTTGAGCCACAAACCCATCCACTACCTTTTCTATAATATTATACATATGATGAGAAATAACAAATTGTGGAAACTTTTCATGTAACCCACATAGTTTAAACTTCATACCCTCTGAATGGAAATGCATGAATAACTCTTGGAAACTCATCTTAATCATTACTCCAAACATAATGTCTTCTCCACCCATTTTAATGGAAAACATAGCACTATCTAGTATATATTCTCCTATGGAGAGTTTAATACTATGGAATTTCCTAGAATAGTTAAATGTGCCACCAATTGTAATCATGTCTTGAAACTATAGAGTTCGATAGATAAAATAGTTCAAGTGCATAGTTAAAAATATTATTGATGGAGTTTTGAGTATTATTTGAGTCAATCAATATTGTCACCTTATTTTTTTTTTAAACCCACTATCTTAAGGGTTTGTGGAGTGCTAGTGTTAGAAAGTGAATGGCAATAAATACCTAGTTGGGTTTCTTCTAATTCATCCCCTAGTTCATCTCAATCCTCTCATGATGCTATGTCATCCTCTTCTTCTTCATTGGCACATTCAATATATAAAAATTTATTTTTTACACACTTATGTCCTTGATTGTACTTGATATCATGATTAAAACATAACCCTTTTTCCATCTTCTCTTCAATTTGTTGAGGAATCAATCTGGTAAGTCGAGAAAATTATTATACTAGAGTGCTCATGTCTCTTATACTTGTGAATAGCTACCATTTAGTGACTAGTTCCCTCTCCTTTGATTTTCATGCCATGATAATAACCATAAACATATAATTAAAATTAAACATGTGCACCTCGTGTTAGATGTGATCCTTGAACTCGATAAGAAATAATTCATTCAAATATTCATCTGTGATTATCTCCACCTACATTGATAGATTATAAAATTGCTGAAAATAATCCTTGACAAATCATGTTTTTTGTAGCTTTATTAATTGCTTAAATTAATTATCCATCACAATATTGTGATATTAGAACTATAATTCATTAGTATAGATTTACCAATTGGCATTGATATCCTTCTTCTTCCTTTGAGCACAAATCCATCGATACCAAATGAATTTCTTATGTTTTGATATAAATATGCCATTACCACCTTCTATCCATAGGGGGTCTGATGTATCTCAAAAAGGTTCTCCATTTGGTTGATCCAGGTGATTGGATCCTTCTCATCAAACTTACACATTTCCACTTTTGGCATCATGTTCTGTAACCCCAAATGGGAATGAACTAAAGGTATATGTTGAGTTGTATTAGGTATTTCATTGGGTTGAAGCAAAGATACTCACTAGTTGGTCTCAACAGTTATGAATTGAAAATGATTTTTTTGATTCACTTGAAAATAAAAAATTCCATTGAGTCATTATTAGAGCTCATCTAATAAATGATTAATGTTGGTTGTATCAAACTATATGTATTACACACTATAATCAAGATATCTCACCTTTTGATCTATCAAATAAAACCATGGAACAAAATATCCACTAACTCCCATTTCTAACTCCATCTCCTCTTTATTAGTATTTTCACCTAGAGTTTCAGAACCTTTGCCTTGGCCCCTAGTTTATTGTCTTGCCATGCTAAGGCTTGACAATGCCAAATGTGATTTTCACCTTTGACTAGACCTAGACTAAGAGGTTTATTACATATGTTAGCCTTAGATTTAAAAAATAGAATAATAGGCCTCCATTTTAAATTTTCAAGCTTCCCTGAAATGTAAAGAAATTAGAAAAAATATTTAAAATGTGGCATGTAGAGTGAATTTATGAAAAACATTAAAATCATAATAAATTTTTCCAAAAATGATCATCAAACCCTAATTTTTTTTACTATAATGTCTTTAAATGGTTCTCCAACTCTAATAAAAAATTATCTAAAAAATTACAATGGATTGCAAAATATAAGAGAGTATCAAAAATTAGGGTTTTACCCATATTTTTACCCAAATTTAAGCTATGAGACCACTTGATATGAAATTAACTCTTATATGAAGTAGAATCATAACATTACATCATAATATTATTGAAATAAAATAGAATATATGAACAAATGATGAGCCACTTTTAATGGGAAAACCTCCACAACCATAAAATAAGAACAAATTTGTAATATGATGATAAAATACTAACCATACCTCCTATATATACCTTATTTATGATATAAAAACAACCTACACTAACTCTTATACTAACATGAAGCTATATAAATGAGATCAGATGACTTAATTAAAATATACTATAACCACATATTAGCTACACATATCCCAATACATGATATGGCTAAAGGCATAAAAAATTACCTAAAGGAAGGGCACAAAAAATAAAAACCCTTGATTCATTTGTAATTAGATTAATATCAGTACATATTATGTCTCCAAGACAAATAATGAACCTTAAATAATATTAGTGTATGAGTGACACTAGTCATCGAGGTAGTTAATCAATGAACAATGTGATAGATAAATATGATGATGATAACTACATATCCTTAGATTCATGGGTACCAGGATGCCTTATGTATCCTTTTAGTGGTATTAATGCTTCAAATTTCATATCTTATTAAGATTATAATGGGCCTCCTAGCCTTAGTTATTAGCTTTGCTAATAAATATCTTATTATGAAACTTGCACACACTCTATTTGTATGATGTAGTAGATTTCTTTTATTGTTATATGTGGCTTACTCATAGTTACATTACATGATCATTGATGACTCTTATGTCTCTCAAGGTTGTTATGGCATTGATTCTAACATGTCTTCTAAATAACCTTTGAATTTGTCTTGTTAAGTGATGATTTGCACACAATTTAGCATATTATGACTATGTTAGAGTACACATTGAATGTCCATGATATAATTTAGATTGTAGTATTTTATTATATACATATGACTAATGAGATTGTTGACATATATATATATATATATATATATATATATATATATATATATATATATATATATATATATATATATATATATATATATATATATATATATGTATATATATATACATATATATATATATGTATATATATATATACACACACACATATATATATATATATATATACATATACATATATATATATATATGTATTATATATATATATGTATATATATATATATATATATATATATATATATATATATATATATATATGTATATATATATATATGTATATATATATATGTATATATATATATATATATATATGTATATGTATATATGTATATGTATATATGTATATGTATATATGTATATGTATATATGTATTTGTGTGTTTTAGGTTTATACACGTTGTTATGTATTCACACTAGGTTTGGGGCACACCCCAAGCTAAAGTTGGGGGCATTATTTGGACATCAATTAGCACTATTTCATCTTAGATTTTTCTCAATTTCCTTCATCACATTGAGCTCTCACGTGATCTTGTATTATCTAATATGTCTTTCCTATTAAATGTGACCTCAGGTGCTCAGTGATATCGTATATGTTCGCGTGCCTACCATGTTTTTTATATTCTTATCTCTGGTGCTTTCTTTATATTTGGTTATATAGTTTCCTTGTTTGATTCATGCTTTCTTAGATTAAGAAATTGTTTGCTCCATGTTTGATGTGTTTTCCTTACATGTACCTAAATTCTCTTATGGTCACATGTTTATGTTTGTTATGTTTTCCTTGATTTCTTTGTATATGATGTACATGAAATGTTTACTATATGTTTCTATGATTCTAGTGAGCCAGTTGTGTGTTATTTGTGTCTTCATTGATTCATATACACATTTTTTAGTGTGTTCTCTATGTTTACTTTGTGTCTGATGTTCTTCATTACTTCCTTTATCTACTCTATGTCTTTTGTTTATTATAGTGTCATGATATATATTATGAAAAATATTTTTACTTTTCATGATTCGTATCATGAATATTTTTTCTTACCCTTGCCTACATTGCCATGATCTATATCATGCATATATTTGGGGAAAGGCTTCATACTTTTGTTTCATGTTCATATATATATTGTTACACTACATTGATTAAGAATTTTTACCTTTAAGATTTATTTATTACATGTTGCACATGTAGGGCATATTGCTCCCATGCTTATATTCCTTGCATTCTACCCATGTGGGGTATCTTACACTTATGCTTGTATAGACTAGATTGTATGCCTGTGTGGGGAAATTTATTTATAACATACATGCTTCCAAGTGGACATATTTATATGTTAGATATATGTGATCTTATTTTATATACTACATATGATGCACATAATCCTTATCTTTTGAGACTTGTAGATACCAAGTTTTGGTCCAGATGTATTTAATAGTCATAAAATTACATTAATATAGGTTACCTATGTATTTGATGATTATTGGTCTAAATTAGGCTCTTATAGGCACATTTTTTCTTGTGTTCTAGTTGTGTCCTACCATTTCCCCCCATTTATTCTCTCTCCACCCCTCTTATTTCCCTAGATTTCTAAGTTTCTCCTCAAGAAGTACAGTGTACAATTCTAGAGCTAGGTCCTTTTGATCTTTTTTGGGGTCCCCTATGACATGTGATCTTGATTTTCTAGCTTTCCCACCCATCGAGTGTCAGCTTAAACACCAATAAGGTCTTAATTTAAATTTTATAAGTCTATAAATATATGGTGCATCAATGCTTTTAGGACATGCTATAGATATATAATGAATGTGTTAAAGCAATTAATTCAAGTATTTAAAGTAGAGATTCAAGAGTCTAAGTGCTACACTCTTAACTATAGTCTATAATGGAATATGTGGCCAACTTATGGCTATCATAAATTATAATTAAGTCATATGATCATTTCTATAACTTAATATTATTAGTAGGTTAAACTTAAGGGTTACACATAACACAATTAGGGTATATATACGAGGTGGTACTTAATATTTTATGATCATATTACAAATTATATGATTATTATAAGGTTATGGAAGTTTTCCCCTCGATGTGATTTAGTCATATGCTTTATTAGTTTTTTATTATTTCAATCATATTGTGATTCTAATTTAGTGATGTATTAATTTTATTACATGTAGTATAAGAGCTTTGAGTTGGGCAAAAGTGTGGTATAAACTCCAATTTTGAAAAAAACACCAATATCTTGCAAATCATTGGAATTTTGTTTGACTTTATACTAAATTTGGATAATTATTTAAGGAATATATGGTAATAAAATTAGGGTTTGGTGTTCATTTTTATAGATTTATTGAGATCTTATGGTTTTTCCTAAATTCTCTTTATAAGCTAAAATTTTAGGTTTTTTTTTATTTCTTTACAATTTTGGAAACCTCTCAAAAATATAATGTGTGTTTGTTCTTTAATTTTTTTGATTTGAAGCCGACCTAAGTCTGAAACTATTTGGTTAAAACTCAGTCAAAGTTAAAAATCAATTATGCATTGTTAAACCTTTGTATATTAGGACTACACGCTAGAGGTGAAGAAAGTGTTCCAAAACTCCAAAAAAACCTCCTAAAAAAAGAGATGGAGTCAGAATTAGCAATTAGTGGATATTTTAATCTAAGGTTTTCTTTAACATATCAAAAAGTGATCCAAATTGAGTACAATGTGTCAAACATATATACTGATATGGCCAATAAAGGATATTTAGACAAAATCAATCATTGACTAGATGAGTTTAGGTAGCGACTCAATCAAATATTGAATATACAAAATTAGCTGCAATTCACTAATTATAAAACCAACTAGTGTGGATATTATAGTCAACCAATGCAAGTCCTAATAAAACTCAACCTTTATCTTCAAATATCTAGCATTCAAGGCCATGAAACATGATGTCAAAAGTGGAATTGCTTAAGTTTTATGGAAAGGATCCTTCACTTAGATCAATCAAATGGAGAAATTTTCAAATGTATATCAAATCCCATGTGGATAGAAGGTGGAAATGACATATTTATATTTGGAACTTGAGAAATTCATTTGGTATCAATGGATTTGTGCTCAAATTAAGAAGATGGGTCTCAATGTCAACTGATCAATTTTTACTGATGAATTACACTTACACTATCATAATAGTGTGATGGATAATTACTTCAACCAATTAGAAAAATTGTATGAAACAAGATTTGTGAGGATTGTATTCAATATTTCTAGAATCTATCATTGAAATTAGAGACAATCATAAATGAAAAGTTGAATGACATGTTTTTTAGTGGGCTCAAGGATCACATCCAACACAAGATTCACATGTTTAATTTGAGTTGTGTTTGAGGCTATTGTCAAGGCATACAAATCATATGAGAGTGCACTAGTCACCAAAATGCAACCATTCAAAATTATAATAGATAGGGGCACTCCAAAATAGTCATTTCCTTAGCTTATTATACTAACTCCTCAAAAACCTAAAGAAAAGAGAGAAAAAAGGTTATGTTTTAACTAATTTAGCAAATACAGTTGAGGACATAAATGTGTAGAAAAGGAATTGTTCTATGTTGAAGCTGTCGATGAAGAAGAAGAGGATGGATAAGTATCATAGGAGGTTGATGATGAGTTATGAGATGAATCAAAATAAAACCAAAATACTATTTTTTGTCATGCACTTTCTGGCATTAGCACTCCACAAACCTTGAAGGTAGTGGGTTTTTTGAAAAAAAAAAGTGATAGTTTTGGTTGAATTGGGTAATTCTCAAAACTTCATCAACACTAAATTGGTTGTATGCTTGAAATGTTTTTTATCCAGTTTCAGGGTTCCAAGTCATGATTGAAAATGTTGGCATAGTCATTTGTTCTATAAAATTCCATAGTATTAAACTCTTCATGGGAGAATATTGACTGAAAATCCCTATGTTTTCCATTCTTATAGATGGAGAAAACATTGTGTTGGGAGTCTAGCATATAACTACCTTGGGAAAAATTGAGATGAATTTCTAAAAGATAGTCATGTGTTTCCATTCAAAGAGTTGAAAATTTTAACTACGTGGGTTACATACAAAGTCTCCACAATTGGTGAATTCCCATCAAATGTAGAAGATTCTAAAAATGGGAGAATGTGTGTTTGTGGCTCAATTATTTTCAATAGAGAAAAAACCATGAAAGGGGTCTACACCCCCAGAACAATAGGTTATTGTGTATGATATGCCAAAATTAATTTCTCTCAAAATGGATCATGATCATGCTAATCAATTAGTGTCAGGGTTCCAACCACCCATTATCAAGCCTTATTAAGTAATATTCTAGAGATGTTGAAAGTAAGTATTATTCATCATAGTCAAATCCATTATTCCTCTCTAGTGGCGATGGTAATAAGAAGGATGACACCTCATGCATGTGTCTTGAATAGAAGGAACTCAACAATTACACCATCAAAAATAAGTTCGCCATTCTTGTAATCGATGATTTTAGAGATGAATTACATGGTGATTTCAATTAAACAAACCTCGATATTAATTATGGGTATCATTAAATCAAAATCAAATATGACAATATTCATAAGACAACTTTCAAAACCCATAAGGGCCATTATGAGCTTATGGTGATGCCTTATAGCCTCACTAATACACCATTTACATTTCAAAGTTTGATGAACTCTATTTTTCATCAATTTTAATATACAATAAAACATGGGAGGAACAGTTGCATCATGTGAATCAAGTTTTGAATATTATTGAGCAACACTAACTTTATTCTAAGCCTTCCAAATGCACTTTTGGAGTCATAAAGGTTGTCAAGTATTTGAGACACATTGTTTCACTTCAAGGCATCAAGGTGGATCCTTAATATCAAGGCTATGGTTGAATGGAAAGTGCCTAAAACACTAAAAATACTCTAAGGATTCTTAGGGCTCACATGTTACTATTGTCATTTTGTAAATACTTATGACAAAATATCATCACCATCAAAACCTTAATAACTAATGATGTGTTTCATTGGAAGGAGGTAACCATCCAAACATTTATGAAACTAAAGGGTGGCATGCGCACCACCATAGTTATATCAACTCTATATTTCTCCAAAACATTCATTGTGGAATGTGATGCTTTAGGTATGACATGGGAAATGTACACATGCAAATGAGCCATTGCATTTGAGAGTTTCCAACTCAAAGGTGAGAATTTTATAAAGCCTATTAACGAGAAGGAAATGATGGCCATTCTTCATGCAATAAAATAATGGTGACTATATTTGATGTGAATACACTTTAAAGTGAAGGCAAATTGTGATAGTTTAAAATACTTCTTAGAATAGATGGTGTCAACAACAAAAAAAGTGGGTCACTAAGATTTTTGAAAATAACTATGAAATTGTATGCAAGAAAGGAAAGGAGAATGTTGTGGCTAATGCATTATCTAGGAAGGATAAGTCAAAAGAGGCAATGTTGTGTGCAAGTCCATATTACAAGTTGTCTAGGTGGATAAATCAAAATCAAAGTGGGAGAATGTTGTAGTTACAAAGGATATTATCCAAAAGCTTTAACTAGATCTGAGCATGTCAGATAAGTTTTTTTTAGAGAGGGGATGCTCTCTGGTATGAGGATATGTTTTACCTAAACTCAACCCTTAAGCATAAGGTACTTATAAAACTTCATGCTTCTCCAATAGTTGGAATTCTGGCTTCTTGAAAACTTATTATAGAGTCAAGCAATATTTATTTTGGGAAAGGTTAAAAGGAGAAGTCCAAAAATTTGTGCCAAAATGTATGGTGTGTCAATAAAACAAAGAAGAGACAATCAAGAAATCAGGTCTTTTACAATCTCTATATATTCCTAACTAGAGGTGGGAGGAGGTTTCCATGGATATCATCATAGGGATGCCAAAATGTGAAGGGGAAACTATCATCATGGTTATTATGGATAGACTCTCTAAATATGCCCAATTTTTTGCATTATCACAATTATTTGTAGCAAGTATAATAGAAACAACTTTTATGGATATGGTTCAAAATCTCTATGGAACCTCAAAGATCATAGTAAGTGATTGTGATCCTATCTTTACTAGTAATTTTTTTACTGAGTTACTCACATGTTTTGGTGCCCAACCAAATCTTTGCTCATCTTATCATTCTAAATTTAATGGAAAAAATGAGGTAATTAACAAGTTATTGGAGGGTTATCTTTTTTATTCAAATAAATAGGAGAGATGGGTTCAATAGCTAACACTAATATAATGGTGGTATAACCCTTTTTTCCATACCTCATCTAAAATGTCTCCATTTTTTGTACTATAGGTAACATCCACCATCCATCACCTCATCTTTGAAGGTCCAACCAAAGGTTAGTGCAGTCAAATAACACATTCAAAACCAATAAGAGTCACTATCTAGTATCAAAGATAGCTTGGCAATGGTGCAGAACCGTATGAAGTAGCAAGCTAACCAACACCATAGGGAAGGATATTTTGAAGTGAGAGATCAAGTTTTGTGTGTTTACAACCAATTAAATGTCATTAAAACATCAAAAGAATAATAATGATCTTTCACCTGAATATTATAGCCCTTATCAATTCATGTAGAAGACTGATAATGTAGCATACAAACTAGAGTTACCTCACTCAACAAAAGACATGAGGTCTTCCATGTTTTATGCTTGAAGAAAGCCACTGGACAAAGAGTTTTAGCCTAGAAAGAGTTACCAAAGCTTTGTGAGGAGGGAAGAATCATTTTAGAACCTAAGGGTATAACTCAAACATGTACTAAGATGTTACAAATGAGAGTGATTACAAAGCATCTAATCAAGTAGAAGAATCTAGCTAGTGAAGATGCGACATGGAAGGATGAATCATTCTTGGAGAAGCATCCAATGATCACCAATATTAAGGAAAATGTTGGTTTGAATGGGAGAGGCTTACTATACCCTTAACCTATAGTGTTTATTGAAATATGTTTGGCCAATTTGTGGCTATCATAAGCTTTAATCAAGTCATATGATCAATTCTATAGATTCATATTGTTAGTAGGGTTGACTTAGGGTGTGTCCATATCATAATTAGGGTATATATAGGAGGTAGTGGTTAGTATTTTATGATCATAATATGAATTCTATTTTTATTTTAAGGTTGTGGATGTTGCCCCATTAAAGTGGCTTAGTCATATGTTTATTATTATACTCTTATTTCATTCATATTGTGATTTATTATTGTGATTCTCCTTTAGTGGTATAGTAATTTCATTACACTAAAGAAATGTAGAGCATTTTATCACATAAAACAATCATTACAACATGAAAATTGATATAATGTAGACATTGTGTCATCATTGGAATCCTTGGCTAAGATGCACAATACTTGGTTTGATGCTTGCAATATTTTGATATGTTGAGAGCTCTGATAAGTAGATGGTGCTAAAAAACCCTCGTAATCTTGATCATAGGGCCCAAAACAACCATTTTATTTATGGATTATTTGTAGGCTCAACTGTCCATGTTAGGGTTTTGATGAAAGATATCGGTTTCCCAAATATTCAAGCACAATTTTAGAAATATAAATGAAGTTTTTAGAGCCCCATATTTGACGAACAAAGTCATTAAATCAGTTTTTACCGATATGTTATTTTCTAGGTGTGTCCCTATTATTCAAGGAACAATCTTAATCTTCTAGAAGTATTGTGATGATTCATGGACTATAAGATATTCCTCAAATTTTGCCTCAATTTCCATATTTACACAAAATTAGATATTCCTCTATTAAACCCTTCTCTCTCTCTCTCTCTCTCTCTCTCTCTCTCTCTCTCTCTCTCTCTCTCTCTTTTGATGGATTAACTATGGGATTATATGGCTTCATAGTGAACCGACACGACCTTCAGTGGCCAATTTAAAGCAATCGCAACCCTAGTGAAACAAATGCAACCAATCAACCCTTTAATGGGCCTAGTCAAACATACACGACCAACTATAGTCAAACGGTTGTAACCAACAAGCTTCTTTTTAGATTTGAACCTAAATGCTCAACCCCTCTCACCAACTCTCTTTTTCATTATTATACTCAAAATTGAAAGAATAATTATGATTTTAATTTTTAATAATTGCTTACCAATTCATTTCAAATATTTAATATTTTCATAATTCATATAGTAAATAAATAGTTTTTTGGAATAAACATCCACATCTGTAATCAAGAGACAATTGAAATGTAGAATAGCATGCAACTTTTATGGAATAGAAGGTTATGATGTTCCACATTTCAATTGTCTCCTATGAAAAATCGCAAAACGTTGAGAAGCTATAAATTTTTTAGAGTTTATTCCAGAAAGAAAGAAGAAAAAAAACAAAAAAATCCATCCATTTACCAATCATTTATGAAAAGATCTCGTATAATGGATCAAAACATACTATTATGGTTACATCTACAACCGTTTCCTCCTCTTCTTATCCCTTAGTCAGAGCCCAAACATTCATCATGCGTCTTTCGCTCCTGCCCACAAATCCCCATATTCATTCTCCATTAAAATCATTCCCGCTCTGCTCCTGTAACGCACTGTTAAAACACCCACAACCATTTCTACCTTCATATTCCTTAGCACCTCTGAGGCCCGTACAACGCTGGGTCCAACGTTCGATTCCCCAAAGCCTCGCCTCTGCTCTGGTCGCCCTTATAATTTCCACCAATGTTTCTGTCTCCTCTTTTTCAGAAGATGCGTTTTCAGACATCCCACAAACTCTATCGGGCATGTAATTTAAATTGTACACTTTCATGCTCAAATAATTTCAGGGCTTTCTAATATTGAAACTGAAATTGCAGGCGCAGATAAAGGTCCGAGGATTCAAAAGCCAAAATCCAGGAAAGCGGAGTCCTGTACGACTAAATGTGTGGTCACTTGTATCAGAGGAGGCGCTGGTTCTCCTGGTGAAGGCCCCCTCAACATCAGAAGGTGAATATCCTCCACACCCAGGAAAAAAAAATGAATAAACACATGCAAAATTCTTTCAATTTTTTTTGGTCTGGAAGTTTTATAATGAAATTTTGGAAAATACAGACCTCTTGTAGTTTTCAAGGATGGTTTCAGGACTCGGCTATACTGGTATGTTTTTAACAATCTCTATCTTTTAAAATGAACCACCCATTTCTTCCAAAATCACCTGCAACTCGAACTCAGTTTCATTTCACGAATCTCTTTAGTTTTTTATCTTGATGGATACTATAATAATTCTAATAAATTATCATTTTTTATCAATTTTATTACAATCATTTTTTAAAAGATGGTATTAAAACTCATCCTAATGGTGAATCACCTAAATGTTCGGAAACATGGATGAAAATTTTATTCACAAATTTTTATGGAAAAATCTCTTTTTATAATTATCATAACTTGTGAAAGTATAAAATCTCTGATTATTGGTACAATATAATTTTTATTTTTAACAATCTTTATCTGTTAGAATCAACATCCATTTTTACCAAATTCACCTCCTGAATCTAGTTTTATCTTAAATATAATTAGGGTTTTATATTTTGATAGATGGTATAACAATCTCGATAAACTATTATTTTCATCAATGTAACTACAACTCTTTTGATAACCTTTTTTTAAATTGAAACAATTTTTTTTTTTAAGGCTTTATTTGCAAAGCCATACATTTTTTTGTGTTGGCAGTTTGACTGAGTGTTCTGATATCTGCAACTTAATCAAAGATGGAGATGATGGTCCATAATAAGTTACTGGGTTTCACCGTAGAATCTGCAATTCAATTTGTTTGAATTTTCACTGGACGGACTAAACCACCCTCGTCTGGCAGTTTTTTGGTGCACAAACCTGTGGTGCATTGTGTACTATAGTCTTCTACAAAAAATTTACCTGGCCTACATTTATCAATAAGGTTTTCTGCATATAGCTTTGAAATGAATTTGTACCATTGATCACTGTAACTTAACAGCTTAGTGTTTGTATAAAACAAATTATTTGTGGTATTCTTCGTCTCGAGCTAAAATATCCAGCCATGATTTTATTTTTAGGGAAATTCCCCTTCATTGGATCATTATATAAGACATGTAACCTTTTACTTCATGTACATACAAATAAAACAAGACGCTACTCATTTATAAATAAGAATTAATGCTTATGACTTAAGTTGGTTAAAATACTTATTAGTGGAGGTATTATAAGTACATTTATTTGAAAAATACAAAGAGAAATCAATTTTATGGAGGCTTTTATCAATTTTGTACATATTATAATTATTAATAATTTTATTATTGTTTTCATATTTTTAAAAAAATGTTTGAAAAAATCCATAATACATTTAATTTTAAGACATTATAACCTATAACATCACAACTTCCAATTCAAATTAATTAAAAAATAATTTAAAAAATATATTTAATTAATTTTTTAGCTCAAGTAATATTTATAAATTGTTGACCAATTTGAACCCCCAAGATCAAAATGTCAACCCCTATATCAAAAAACTTCTTTGTCATGCTTCCATACTTTGTTCATAACCCACCCCATACCTTCTGAAATCTTAAAATGAAGATTTGCTAGTCTTTTTAGCATTGTTTAAGGTATTGTCTTTCTTCAAGCATTCTAATGCTTTCAAGTCAGTCTAATAGATCCTAGGGGTATTTCATGATGTGTCAAGATGGTATATAGTCTATCAAGTCAAGTCCTTTCACTTGGTCATTTGGTTTAAGTTAGTTAAATCTGTTTGAAGAGATTAAAGTATTTTAGCATTTTTTTTTTTTTTTTTTGGAGAAACTTAAGTTTCAATTGTGGCCAAATTAAGATTTCTCAAGGTAATATTCTTGCATAGAGCATCAAAGCCAATGGTAAAGAGGTAATTTAAAGTCAAAGGTGGCTTTCCAAGACTCTATAAGTCATTTAACCATGCAGTAGTCTTTCACCATGCTTATCATGCACTCTAAAATCATTTAAGTCACTTTCTAGGCCAAAATTAAAGATTTGTATGTATTTTTTCAAAGGACAAGTATTTCAAGAGAATCTCTAACATACATGTTGTCAAGAGAAAGTCAGAGTATCAATTTGCATGTAAGAACATATCAGTTACTTCAGTTTCAACTCCAAACAAGCAGTTTAAGGCACTTGTACGGACTTCAAGAGCCCACTTTCAAGTGAAAACATTTTAGAAGTGTCTCTTCAGCTTCAATAGATCATATCCATGCTTGGTTTATAGGTACATGTCTCATGATTACAAAAGTTGTTTCCTTTTCTCCATTGCCCTCTTCACAAGTCCATAAAGGTAAGTTTCATGTGGATGGTACGGTCAGGATAGAGAAAG
This sequence comes from Torreya grandis, assembly GCA_037957365.1. Lineage (NCBI taxonomy): Eukaryota > Viridiplantae > Streptophyta > Pinopsida > Cupressales > Taxaceae > Torreya > Torreya grandis. Next base: position 2,034,722 of record JARHVA010000309.1, read on the forward strand.
TCAGGGTCTGATATTTTGGTTAGAGGAGGGGTTCCTAATAAGCTTCAAATTAATGGCATTGGTTTGCAGATCTATCCCCTCTCTTTTATGAACAATTGATAAGATTCCAAGGTGTTAAAATTGCCTCTCAAACTATGACAAGGTCAGTTTTGGTTCTCTCAAGTGAATTTGTAAACTCGTTGTTGGAGGAAGTTGTTTCAGGTTCCCACATGGTCTTATCAGTCCTCAAGGTTCATTTCCAAGAATATTCATGTTAAACAAGTCATCCATGAGTGGTATTTTTCATGGAAAGTGAGGTTGCAGGTTGGCAATCAGGGTTTAGAGGTTCTTGCAGGATGTAATGGCATCAAATGAGTACATGAAAGTTGGTATGGATTGTTTAGAATTGTCACTATGTTATATTTCCCTTTCAAAGACCTCACACCATTTGTTCATTCCGTACATAGCCCTCCAAACACATTCATGTTCTTAGCCACTTGGATTGTGAATATGATTGCTTGCATAAGAATGATTTGAAAAGGGTCTAAGTTTGCATTTTCAAAGGAATATGAGGGATATAACTTCTTGATAAGTTTGTTGAGGCAATGGAAGGATGATCTCAAGCTCAAAATATCATGTTTGCACCAATTCAAGGCCTAATGTATAGGAATGTAGACCTACAAGTCTGTAGACCTGTAGGTCTGCATTTGGTGTGAAATGGTTAAAATGTGCATTGAGTTTAGTGTTTTGAAAGTTTAAATTGTAATGGAAAATGTAATGTTTCAACATTTTGGAATGGATCAAGACTATTAGAAGAATTGTGTCTTCAAATCCAATCTCCAAGACACCAAGTCACACCTACAGGCAGACAATTAGCTCATGAACAGTTTGAATCTTTGAGCTAGCATAAATGGCATTTGAGAATGCATATGTGAGACCTAAAAAATAGGTAATATCTATTAAAATAGATCTAAACCTCATATTTCACTCATATGGTGATCAAACACATTAAAGAAGTGAAGAGTTTACAATAGACTTACAGGCAGATGCAAGAAAGAAGTTATAAGCTTGTGGGGATATGAGGTCTTGAGAGAGTGAAAAGGTTCAAAAGAGGACATTGAGTCTTTTAAACTATAAAAAAAAATACCATTGAATTATTAGTGATTTGTGATAGATGCCCTAAAACTCCAAACATAGTCAAAACCCCAATCACACCTACAGGTTGGTCTAGGCAACTACAATTGGTTTGCAAGCTTAAGAGATGATGCAATGTTTGACAATATAATTTGGGTGTAGAGAAATGGAAATAGTGATAAGAGTCATTTGAGGTCAAAAATAATCAAAGGAGGATCAGATAAGGAGATGACCAAACAACTCCACTTTACCCCCTGTAGGCATACACACAGTTTGGCACCTACAGGGTTGCTCAGTCTTGATGGTGAGGTACCTACATTGTTATGAAGGAAAAACTATATAGAGAAGAGGAAAACCATATGAAAATAACTATATGATAATGTCATAACCACAGTATAATCTTCAGGGTCTTTAAAAGCAATGTCAAGGTTTGGAAAGGTTTATTTAGACCTAGTAGGATTGAACATGTATACACAGTCATGTGTGTATAAATTAGTGAAGAGGGGTTGTTTGTGGAAGGTAGAATGAAACATAGAGATATCAAGAGGATGAATAATAATTCAATAAATAACCTTATAACATTTTCAACTCTTTAATAGTGAGATAAAAGGGAAGTTCTCAGCCCATGAACACACACAGGCCTAGTTAAGACTATTCAAGACTGCTCATGAAATTTTGGTGGTTTGTGCATATACTGAGATGGAAATGAAGAGTAAGATGGTATGAAAGGTATATAACCTGAGAAGAGACTTTTAAAAACTCCAAACTTAGAGGATTTAGTGAAAAAGAGACCAAACATATACTCTAGAGTCAAGAATGCTTGTTGGGCTATAAACCCTAGTATGGGCTGATGAAGGATGCAGGAGGTATAATGGATGCAATGGAAAATAAGAGAATTATAAAAATTTAAAATAGGTTATACAAACCTTAATGAGGCATTTATATCTAAAACCAAACTCCAACATGCCATGTCCAGCTCACTTTCTCTCTCAAGCTCACCAAATGCAGACTTTCTAGCTTGAGAGGCACTTTCTTATGCTTGGAACAGTACGAACAAGTTGTATGGGATACCAATATCCTAGGGTATGTTAGTGGGTCTTTTACACTTTTTATTTTTGTAATTTTTTCATTGGATAAAGGCCTTTACTTTATGAATATCGTTAAGATGATAAGACACTCACAGGGTGCCAAGAAGGCCAAAATTGACTAGTTGAGATAAATTGGCCTTTAAAGTGCATGAGATGAATTTTATTTCTCTTGAAACATATTGTACATCATTATTCACTCCAATTAGGTCCTCAACATGTACTTTTCTTGTACTTGCAACTGTATGGATGTAATAAATGATATATTTTTATGAGGTTTTGAGCTCTAAACAGGGTATAGAAGATCATGAACAGTTGAAAACTATTGGAGAGGATGTATTGGGTTTTATTATACCTATATAAGTCCAAAAATATGTACAATTCACCCTGAAAGTGCTAAAAAAAATTGGTTTTTAGAGGCAGTCTGAAACAAGGTTGAGAGAGGGCTAGTTTCTTGGCCATTTATTAGTTTGCCTACCTACACAGGGTCTTAGGACCTAAAATTTGGTATGGAGGATTGTTATAGGCTGGGTAAACTTAATCACACAATTTTTTGTGGTTTAAAATATGTGGGAGAAGTCTGGAGTAAATACTCAGCCTTCTAGGCCTAGAGGTCTAATTGAGGCCTAATTGGGGGGAGAGAATAGCATAAAAAGTGTACTTCCAATTGGTTTCAAATCCATAAATTTGAAATGGAACTATAAAGAGATATTGGGTCCTAAAAAATACCTTTATTTTCTTGGTAACATTCATATATTATTATACACAAGGAGGTTTGCATGATTTCAGGGCTACAAGGAAGTGAGGGCTAATGAGAGCTTAAGGTGAAAAATGAGATCTTGGAGAGAGTTTGATGATTCTAAATGAGTTTTTATTGGTCTGATATGATACTAATAGGCCATAAATGGAGATATATTTATTTTATAAGGACAAACTCAAGTTTTGATCCATTTGGACAAGATGGGCATAGTAGGACAAATTGAGCTCCAAGCCACCTAAGGAGTTGTAATCATCATTGTAGCATCAGTTATGAAGACTTATAAACTAATTAAAGGTTCAAAGATCAGATCAAGAGATAATTCAAGAGGATTTAGTGATCAAGTGTGCTATTTGTCCATCACAAGCCAAGACAAAGGGTTGTTTTGAAGAACAAGTGCAAGATGTCAAGAAAAATGAAGACCCCTATGCCACTTTAGAGAAGAAGGAATATTCAATAGATTAACACATGGAATAGAGGCCCTGATGGACAATTTCACATCTCCTTTATTGAATTTAACTCTTCTTGGCACTTGTCATCTCTCTTTCCTATGCCTTTCTATCTTCTTCTCTCTCACTTCTCTATAAATTCAACCTTGATAAGCTATGTTTGTATCCTCCACCTGGGTATGGTGAAGCCCTACCCATTTACAATCCTTTTATCAATGATAAACTTTTGTTTTACCTCCTCCTTTGACTGGTTTCAATGTGTGTGGATAACAAGTTGAATCTAATCTTGCATGCTTGTCCTTTTTTTGACATGAACAGCCTTGTCCTCAAACATGCTATCCTCCTTCCCCTCCATTATATTCCAAAGCTTATCAAGATGGAATGGATGAGATGGAGAGTAAGGTACTAGAATGTGTAAAAAGAGTTTCTTCAACTTCTAAATATGAGGATCCCTTGAAGATCAAATGGTCACTAAGGGAAAGTTAATAGAATAAGTGTAAAAATGAAATCATTATTTCAATTCAAAGATCACATCTTTGGAAAATCATCTCACATATACAAATAATCTATAATATGCAAGTGTTAATCATGCATTTGTATCTTCATCTAGTAATTTTATGCCTACAAGACTTCATATTAAATATGGAAGCTACAACATAATACATCTAAAACTAATGATTTAAAAAGTATGCAAAAGTTTAATAAGATTTCAAGTGAGATTCTAAGAGAAATGATTCAAAATAAGTTGATCAAATTGTCTCCTCTACATCCTCTAAGGAGATCAAAATACTATTTTGAATATCATCGAATGCATGAGCATTATACAGATAATTATTTAGATTTGAAGAATAAAATATAAGAGATGATTGATAATGGTGATCCTCTCATTAATACATCAATCAAGCAACCCACTCACATTATGAGTGCAACTTTTAGAGAACAAGTGCAAAAAAAACAAGTATGGGTACAAAAGGATAATTCAGAGCAACAATAGTTGTAAATGAAAAAATTCAAGAAAGAAAATATTCCAAAAGAAAAATTAGAGCAAGCAAGATTACAAAATGCACAAGATGAAAATGATCAATTACAAAAAGAATAGTTTGAAAATCAAATATTATAAAATCTATAGCAAGAAAAAGTGAAATTACTAAAAGATAAGTTTCAAAATCAAATTCAAGATAAACAAAAAATCATCCTTAAAAGAGGGTTGTTAACAAAAGAGTTTCAAAGAAAGAGATGCCTACAAAAGCTAATGTTTCAAGTGTGGTTTCAAAGGAGGAAATTACAAGCCCTTCCCCACATAAGGAACTTTTTCACTATCACTGCTCATGTAGATGGCAAGTAATTTATAGATGTCATTTATGGTATCTCTTGGATATAAGCTTCAACACTTTAATCAAACTAATGCATCTACAACATGTGTGGGATCAATTAAGTTAAAAGTTTTGTTTGATTCAAAATAATGTTATCTTCCTTTTCACATTATTTATAATCCAAGTGTATACAATGTTGTGCTTGGAGGATCATGGTTAAAATCAATAGGATCAATTATTGATAAAAATAGACGTTGAATTTCATTTGATCACGAAGGCAATGCCATTTTAATTTTAAAAGAGGGAACCTTTTTAGATGAAGAGCAACAAAAAGACAACATATCTTCAGCTAATATTTAGGCAAAGACATCTAATGGAATAACCTTAATGGAAAATGATATAGTACATATTGCACAAAAAAAATCAAAAAGGTTAATACCACAATATGGGGTAATTTGGTATTGATACACAGATACAAAACATGATTATAATAATTATTATGATGGTTCCTATAATAATACAAATTGGTATAATTTTGATGATATAGGGGCATCCCCTTGATGACATCTTAGGCTTCTAAAATCATCATTCCTTGTACATAGCTTATTTGCTTATTATTCCATATATGCAATATACAAAAAAATAACATATTCTAGAAAATTTCAAAATCAATACCTATTCATGCTTATGTCTATTTCATTTACATTAGCTAACTTGTACTCAATATATTCAGTATTTCTATTTATTCAGTTTTTTTATCACATATGTTTCATAAGTGTACATGAGTGCATGCATAACATACATGTTGCCATTCAAAAACACGGTTACAAGTTATTTCATTATCTCAAAATCATAAAATTATAAACAAACAAAAATGCCTTATTCATAGAATAACACCCTATGTCCTTGTCCTATTTCATCGGCCCTATCTTAATGAGCACATGCTATAAATTCTCAAATCAAAACTAGACATAGGCCTCTTACAACTTGTTTATACATCAATAAGCTCATTAGGAGCATCACATACATAGTATCTATCATTATTTGGCTATCCCTTCTTGTTCATATCTAGTTTTTTACACTGTGCAAAATCTATCGATATTACTCATGCATTGATCTCTTATTGGTTACCTAAATTGTTGAATATACTAGCATTAAAAATTATTTATGTTGATTAATTACATGTATTCATGCATGTTTTTCATATTTATTATCTCACTTCATGTCTTGTGCGTATTCTTTGTTTTGGCTTGTGGACATTTGAACATGTCCTTATGTGTGGCTCAAAACCTTCATTGTATGTTTCCATGTGTGTGAGTGACATTTGAACATGTCCCTTATATGTTCTCCGTGTCCTTATTTTGTATGCTTTGTGTATACTCTTTGTATGTGTTTGTCATGGCCATGACACTTGTTTGCTCAGTTTTCTAAGTCTTTGGTACCATAATGGATATCATACATCTTCACAGCCTTTTGATGCCATGATGGATATCATGCATCCCTCTCCAAATAGTTATATTCAACTTCCAGTACTCAATTTTGATCACTTATATGCATGCCAAATTGCTCACGTATATCTTGAAAATGTCACTATGTATGCTTGTTTCTACATGTATCTCATGCTACTATTTTGATCAGTTTGTATATGATGATGCCATACTCTTCATGTTATCATTACTACTCATCTTGATATATTTTTCATAGATCTCTCACATAAATTTTTATTTTGAGTTGAGTTATTATGGAGGATTCGCAACTCACCTCAAAAGAGGGGGTATACATAATGGTTTATCTTAGAGACCAAGCTCCAACACATAGATAGAATTTATAAGGTTTACATAGTGGACCATAGTCCATACCCAAGAATAACCCAAAAAGCAATTTTAGATAAGAGTGATGTATTTAGACAAGGGTCCAAGACAATTATGTCCAAAACAAGGCATTATTGTCCTAGTAAGCAGAAAACAGACATTTTTTAAAATTATAATAATCACATGCAATACATGAAAATTAGCAACAAGTATACATAATCAATTTTTATATCGTAGAATTAAGAAGAAAATAATTAGATCCATGACAACAATTGGAGAAAGAGTAGAATACTTGAATATTTTGACTGAGCCACTTCGAAGGGGAAACCTCCACAATAATGCAATAATAATCGAATTCATAATATGATGATAAATTACTAACTACTACCTCCTATATATATTCTAATTATCCATGGTTATTCCATAGGCTGACCATACTAAGAACATCAAGAAATACAATAAGTTAATATGAAGGTATGTAAGCCATAAGCCGACCACACATATCCCTAGATGCACTATAGGTTAAGGGTGTAGCATGCCCCTCCCCTTAATAAAAATATTGAATCAAACCAGGATGTTATTATAGAAACATTTTATCCTTCCATGTTGCATCTTCAGAATGTAGATTCTTCCATTTGATTAAATACTACTTAATTGCTCTAGTCTGTAGTTGCTTATTGTGTATGTGAAGGATCTCTTCGGGATATAGAATGACTTAGAATTATTCATCTAATTTAGGTAACTCATTCTGAGTGGAAACATTTTGTCTAATTACCTTCTTCAAGAAAGATACATAGAATATTGGATGTATACGAGTGGATGGGGCAATTGCAGTTTGTAGGCCACACTACTATTTTTTTACAAGATCTGATAAGGACCATAAAACTTAGGGGATAATTTGTTATCATTTTTATTTTTATTAAGAGACATCTATCTATATGGATACAAATATACAAAGACCTAATCACCTATGTCAAAACCACTCACTACGGTGTTGATTTGCTTATTGATTCATTCTATTTTGTGTCATTGCTAAATTCTCTTGTAAACTAACTAATACCTCATGTTGATGGTGATTGTGTTTCTCAATAGCTCAATCCTTATGATGCACCATCAAAGATGAAGTGATGGATGGGGATGACACCCATACGATTCTATAAAGGGAGACATTTTTTAAGAAGTGTTATACCACCATTCGACAAGTGGCAACCAATCAACCCATTTGTCCTGTTTGTCAAAAGTAAAACAACGAAGATACCATTATAAACATTTGTTAACTACCTTTATTTAGCTATCATATTAAGGATGATAATATGAGTTATGAGCCAACTAAGTGCCCAAACATATAAATAATTCAGTCTAAAAAATTTTTAGTGAATATGGAATATTGTTCACCTGCAATGATTTTTGGAGTACCATGCAATTTATGAATTGTATCAAGAAAAGCAGAAGCTATTATACTAGAAACAAATGGTTGTGATAAGGAGGAAAAATGAGCATACTTGGTGAGTCAATCCATAATTCTACCATGATAACATTTTTACCCTAAGATTGTGGCAACCCAGTAATGAAATATATGGAAACCTCCTCCCAATGATGGCTACGGATGGATAAAGGATGAAAAAGACCTAGGGTTTTAATGGTTTTGCCTTTGTTCTATTGACATACCATGCATTCAAATTTTTGGACATCCCCCTTGAGTCCTTCCTAAAATAAATCTTGCTTGATTATATGATATGTTTTCAAAAATCTTGAGTGACCTCCCAATGGAGACGCATAAAGTTCCTGAAGGATTTTATGTTTGAGGACATAATACTTACATAGGTATAATCCATTTTTATACCTTAATGTGGTCTCATTCCATGCAAATTTTTTCAAATCCCCCAAAACCTTGCTAAATATTTTGAATCAAATCATGGGTAACACTATCATTCTCCCATTCTGATCTTGCTTCATCTAGCCAATCTGCCTACCAAATAGTCATTGTGCATAACAATGCCTCAGTAGATTCATCCCTTCAGGATAGTGCATCTGCAACCACATTATCACTCATTTTTGTTGTTCTTCAGAAGATAACCATTTTTTCAAAAAGTATTTTAGGCTATCATGATTAGTCTTTACCTGAAAGTGGTGACCCATCAGATAAGGTCTCCATTGCTTGACTGTATGCAAAATAGTCATCATCTCTTTCTCATAAATTAGCTTGATCTTATTTTTTACCTTAAGTTATGACTCTTAAATTCAAGTGGTTTAGTTTCTTGCATGAGTACGACCCCCATGCCATATCCTGGTGCATCACAATATACAACGAAATTTTTAGAAAAACTAGGAGTAGCCAAAATTGGAGTGGTACACATAACCATTTTTAACTGTTCAAATACCTTGTTAGTTGTATCATTCCAATGGAAGGAGTCTTTATTCAAAAAATATGTGAGTGGGGTTATGATGCTACTGACAAACCTACAATATTAACTAGTTAGCCTCAGAAATCCCTAGAGGTTATTGACTGTCTTGGTAACCTGCCACTTTATCATCACTTAGATTTTTTTAGGATCAAATTTCACTCCATGTTAAATAATATAACCCAATTACTCTACCTCTCAAATGTGAAAACAACATTTGGAAGGTTTTTCATAAATTTGATGTTGTTCTAGAACTGAGAGTACCTATTTCACATGTTTCAAATGCTCTTCTCAAATTTTGTTGTAAATGAAATTGTCATCAAACAACACCAACGTAAACCTTCTCAAAAATGGCCTAAAAATAGTATTCATCAAACTTTGAAATGTAGATGGTGGATTTATGAGGACAAAAGGCATGACCATAAAATCATAATGGTCTTCATGAGTTTTAAAAGTTGTTTCAAGTATGTCTCCTGCTTAGATTTGAATTTGATAATACCCAGAGCAAAGATCTAACTTGGTAAAATAAACCGCACCATCATGAAATTCATCTAGAAAATCATAATTAATGGAATAGAAAACTTATCTTTGATGGTGTACTTGTTGAGTTATCTGTAGTTTGGTCACATCCTCCAAGTTTCATCTTTATTCCACACCATGACCACCAGGGAAAAATATTTGATTTGGCTATGTTGAATGATTCCTGCATCCAACATCTCCTACACCATCTTTTCAATTTCACTCTTTTGGGCATATGGATACTTATAAGGTCTAATGTTGGGTGGTTTACTTATGGGAAGTAGTTTAATGGCATGATCATGCATTCAGCTTGGTGGAAGTCCTTTTGGCATGTCACCAAAAATAACATAATGGTTATCCAACACAATTTGTAAATTAGGATGGGTAAAATCCTTGGTTGGTTGAATTTCTATGGAAAACAAGTGTGCCACAAGTATTTTATCACCTTTTCTTAGAATCTTCATCATCTAATGGGAATTAATTAATTATGGAGATTTAGCTCATAATCCACACAATCTAAATGTCATGCCTTCTAAATGGAAGCACATGAATAGTTCTTAGAAATTCATCTCAATAGTACCCAATGTCGTGAGCCATTGTACTCTCAAAATAATGTCATCCCTTCCCATAGGAATATCAAACATAAAATAATCTAACATGCAGTCTCCCATAACAAGCTTAATACTATAGCATTTTCCATAATAATTGACGGTACTACCATCTACAATCATGACCTAAAATTTTGGAGATGGTTAAATGAAATAGTTCAAATGAGTGGCAAAATTATTGTTGATGAAGTTGTGTGTAATTTTAGAGTCAATCAACATGGTCACCTTTTGTTTTTTAAGGAAACCCACCACCTTAAGAGTTTGAGGAGTACTAATACTAGAAAGTGCATGACAGGAAATAGTAGGTTGAGAATATTCAGATTCATCATCAAGTTTATCCAAACTTGCATCCAAGGCTTCATCATCTTCATCATCCTCATTAGTGTCTTTAATGTAAACCACCTTATTTTTAGCACAATAATGTCCTTTTCTCCATTTTCTATCATAGCCAAAACACAAACCTTTTGCATGATTCTCCTGAATTTATTAAGGGGTCAATCAAGTAGGCTGAGAAAATGATGGTGTTGAGAAAGTACATTCATGGACATTAGTGGAAGCTCTTCATATGATAAACTCTTCATATGAGAAGCTCTTTTTTCCTCTGCCATGTGTTCCATTGGGATGGCTTCAGATATTGAACTAGGACTAAACATTTAAACCTCCAATTAGATATTATCCTTGAGGCTACCAAAAAATAAGTCAATCAAATTTTCCTTAGTGATGCCCACCACATATGAGGAGAGATTCTAAAATTTATGAATCTAATATTTTACAGTTCTTATTTTAGATTTATAGCTCTTTAAAAAATATAGACCAAGAAACTGAAAGACCCTTTTTTTTTAATTTTGAGCACAAAGCCATCGATACCAAATGAATTGATCATGTTCTAGATACAAAGAGGTCATGCCCACCATTTTCAAGCATGGAGTTTGATGTAGATCAAATAAATTTTCAATTTGAGTGATACATGTGAGTGGATCATAATCATCAAACTTGCGTAGGTCTATTTTTGACAACACCAACTTTAGACTAGGATTGGCATTGTGAGTGTTTGGAGTAGGAGAACCAAACTAGAGCGGTGGAGAGTTATTTTACAATGGTTGAGTTGTAAATTTGGCCAATTACCTAGTTATTTATTGTAATTGATCCTAAAAGCCATTTAGGTCCCTTCTCAGTCTCATGGTGTCCCCTTTAACCACATTAAGGTCATTTTTCTACACCATACCATGTAACTCTGACTTAAGTTGTTGAACCGCTTCTAAAATACATGTATCAAAAGTTATGGACTCTATGTCATCCTTGTGAGGAGTTTTAGGAGTTTATTTCCCTTTTCCACATCTATGAGTGTTAGGAATATCCATGCAAAAACCCTAGGTGGGTTTCAACCTTGATAAATGTGTAATGGTAGATGAGACTGTTGTGATTACCTCACCAAGATGAATCTAATAGCTGCTAATGCACACAAGGGTGAAAAATTTTGGCCAAAAAAGTGTACTAACAAGATACACCATTACAATCATCTCATAGAGACGAATCTAACAACTACCAATTTACATAAGGTTAGAAAATTTTCAAACTTTTTTTACAATTTTTTTATATTTTTTAATTTTTTCCTTTTTGTAAAAAAATCCATGAATAATATTACGTTGACAAAAAAATTAGTTCCTTTTGGATCGCAAGTTATGTTTTTTGATCTTTTAATGCTCAGGATGCCATATCGTAAAAAACTCCACCATAGAAACTTGTCCAAATCTAAGCTCTGATACCACTTGTAATGAAATTACTTAGATGATTCACAGCAATAGAATAATATATCATAGAATTAAGAACAAAATAAGCATATACTCAACAATAATTTGTGAAAGAGTAGAATACTTGAATATTATGACCGAGCCACTTGGAAGGGGAAACCTCCACAACAATGTAATAAGAATGAAATTTTTAATATGATGATAAAAGACTAACCACTACCTCCTATATATACTCTACTTAGCCTTGGTTATTTTATAGGCCGACCATACTAAGAACATCGAGAAATATAATAAAATAATATGAAGGTATGTAAGCCACAAGTCAACCACATATATCCCTAGATGCACTATAGATTAAGGGCATAACACTCATACACATCAAAGTAGGGCATTATGTAGACACTTAATTTTGGTCTACAGGTATTTATTAGTCATAAAATAGTATTATTCTAGGTTATATGTGTGTTTGATGATTATTAGTCTAGATTAGGCTCTTATATGCATATTTTTTCATAGATCTAGTTATGTCCTATCATTTTCCCTCTCATTTCCCCTCTCTCCTCTCCTCTTATGTTCTTATAGTCATGAGTTTCTCCCCAAAAACATACAATTTATGGTTATAGAGCTAGGCCTTTTTGACATTTTTTGGGGTCTCTAATGATGTGATCTTGATTTGTCAACTTTTTCACCCATTAAATGTTAGCATGAATGCCAATAGTGTCCTAGTTTAATTTTGAGAAGTATTTTAATACACATATGCATGAGTGCATTTAGGACATGCTATAAATATAAGTAAATGTGATAAAGCAATAAATTCAAGCATATAAAGCAGAGATCCAAGAGTCTACATAAATCAATCATTACAACATTAAAATTTGTATAGTGTAGGCATTACATCATCATTGACATCCATGACTAACATGCATAATAATTGGTTTGATGCTTGCACTATTGTGATATGTTGAGGGCCTTGATAAGTAGATGGTGCTTAAAAACCCTGGTAATCTTGAGCATATGTCCCAAAACAAAAATATTCTTTATCCATTTGTAGGTTCACTTGCCCTATTAGAGTTTTTACGAAGGATATCAATTTCCTAGAGATACACATCAAATTTTAGAAATGCAATCAAGGTTTTTAGACACCCATATTTGATGAACAAAATCATTAAATGAGTTTCTAAATACATGTTATTTTCTAGGTCTAGTCATTCCAAGAATAGTCCTAATCTTCCAAAAGCATTGTGATCATTTTGGGAGCAATATATGTTTGCCTCATTTTTCTAGGCTTACTTCATCTTATTGTTTAGAACTATTTTGCAGTCTTTGATCTTGACAACTATTTCCATATTTTCACAAATTAAAATATTCCTCTATTAAACCTTTTACTTTTTTTTTTTTTTTTGATGGTTTAATTCTGAGATTATATGCACACAAATATCAAAAACCAGTTTCAAACAGTTGCAACCATTACAAGTCAAACAAATGCCACCAATATTTATTTGGAACCAATCAAACATACACAACCAGCTGTAGTCAAATGATTATAATCAACTAGCACCACTTGAAATTTGAACCTAAGTGAGTTGGAGAACACTTAACCCACTTAAGTATGATTTTACTCTTTTATGTCTAATTACCAATTTATTAGCTAGAGGCTTATACGGTGGGTCAAAACCTCGAGATTCGTCTCACAAGAGACAAAAAAATGAATATGTTGTTTTGTCCATTCAAACATGGACAAACACAAACATGTCTTGTGGCAGTTTGGGAATGTTTGGTAGTTTACCCAGCAGAGATGAGTGGCTTAATGGAAAATATGGGTGCAGGTCTGGAGGTGGTAACTCAAAAAAAAAATTCTAGCACCCCTTGTATACCTCACCCAAATCTCATCACATGTCACAATAATGTAATGTAGGATGGTGCTTTGGGATGGAAACATAGTAACACAAAAGAGCATAACCAAAAAGAAATGTTAAAAGAACTAAAAGTAAATAAATGAAAATACCTACCTTCACTTTCTTTACTAATTGTAGATGATGTTATGTGTGTTACAACTAATAGAAGGCACCCATTGAAAAGAACAAAAGGTGGACTTGAAAATTAATAGAATTTTTTTAATTTTTACAAAAAAAACTATTAACACTTAAAATTCTCTATCTCGCTAGGATTCTAAAGCTTCTTTCAATTTGTGAAAAGGGCCTTCAAAAATAAAGATACAGGCAAAAAAAGGAATCACACAGTAAATAACCTAATTTTTTAAAAATGAAAAATTTTAGTATAAATGGATAAAAACTATTCATTTGTGCATTTGCTATTTTTGAAAAACCAAAGCTCTATGTGACCAAAAATAGTGTAACAAGAGACTATGGATCGCAAACAAAGAGTTAAATGTGCGAGAGGTCACATCGATGTTGTAGTTTGAGCCTTATAGGTAGGTGGTGCATTTAATGTTCAGTTTTGTCATTTGCTAGAGCAAAATTTATGTCTAAAATGTTTCCTCAACAAACATGAAAATAAAGCTAAAATTAGGATGGATAGTGGGTAGTTGATAGAATTTTAAAATTAAGGCCAAGGGTATTTATTAGGGCCATAAAAAGAAATTTTCACCATCAAACAACTATATCATCTACGTCGATATAATTGGTAAGGGGGATAATTAACTCCTAGATGATACAGAAGGGTATGGTTGGCTATAGTTAAGCATTGTGATGACTGATACCATAAGGTATGGTAGATGCAATATAATTTTTTTAGAATGGTTGATACCATAGGGTATGGTCAGTAGCATTGGATAGTTAAGCATGGTTGGGCAATTAGATGTTTAGTTGATACAATAGAGAAAGATAATCATGGTCAATGTTCTAGAATAATGTGTTGGCTAATACCATAGGGTATGGTTGGTGCAATTATAAATTTGCCATGGCTGATACCATAGGGTATAATCGATGCAGTTATAAGTTCTCCATGGCTGGTACCATATGGTATGGTTGATGCAGTTGAAAATATTTTCATGGACAGTGTAGTTGGATGCTTTGCTGATGCAATAGAAAAAAATGTTTAAATTATTGTTTTACTTTAGTTTTTAATTTACTTTCATACATCTGGATCGTAATATGATTGTGCTTTGTTGTTTAATATTTTATAGAAATATAGATGACTATCAAAAAGTGTAGATGCAAATTGGTTTTTAGATATGTTAGAGAGATTATTGATGATGGATAAAGCTTAGTTTGTGACATTGGGATTTGACAGGATCATTGCGATATATCATGTGCATTTGAGCACAAAGCTCATCACCATGTTTCTAGGTCAATGGGAGAGGATGATAAAAACTATCAAGTGGAGAGGGGAGGGGAATATCATTGAGGTGGTGATCACCTTGGATGATGTCCATGCCATATTGGTTTGTTTGATTATAGGCACTCCTATGGTATGTGACACACCACAGACTATTAATGAGAGGAGAGAGTCATCCCAGTGGGATATAGAGTAAAATTAGTATGATGAGCATAAGCTCATCATATGATTATAGGTATATCAAATATACACAAATCCCTTATTGGATTTATGACCATGCGCTTGTTGTGTAATAATCCCAATGAGGTGGTGCCTATATACATCATTTCCATGTGTTGGTCTACACTGGAGCATGGCACATTATATGATATAGGAGTTGACATATAGGTGTAGTTGGTTCATGATATCTATGGTCTTTTGAGTTAGGGATAGCAAAATATGGTCCTTGTTATTCTTTATATGAGTTATATTTATGAGAGGTTCCCCATGTACAAACTAGCAGGGCTACCTCATGTAGTTGATGATTGTCTCCCTCAAGTGAGGAGATGGGCACAGGTCCATACACTATGATTGATCCCCCATGTGCTTAAATTGGATACTATTGGGAGGGATAAAATTGTGTGTACACCGTACAAGGGCACAATGAACTTTTTCCTATTATGGTCAACCACAATATAGGTGAGGAGTCAAAGCTAGATCATAGGACACTATACATGGTGGGTTGAGACACAACTATGTGACTGTGTCCTGGATAGTTTGGATTGGCACACCTAGTGGCACCTTTGGTTATCCCATTTTATTAGGTGTGACATACTAGAGAGCCAAGTGGAGTGGGGGGCAAGGCATGCTAGCTATAGTGTTGGTGGTGACACCTCATCGATCAATAATTATTACATGATGTTGACAATGATAGTGGGTAACACAAGGAGATGGTGGAGGCAGGCAAGTATTTATCATGTCACAAAGATAAGGGACCCCTAAATAGGCACATAGGTGAGTTGGACCATATGTGGTTAGACCTAGAGGTCAGTTTGACAAGTTGTAGTGGTCTGGTGGGGGAGCTAGAGAGGATTCACCCCAAAGCAAAATGATGACAATAAGTGTGTACTAGGCAGATGAAGTGATGGGATGATTTTAGGTATGAAAATTTTAATTTTATGTTATCACTTTTATATTCTAAAATTTAAAAATATTCATGTTAGGTACTAGTGATAGATATATTGCATATTTGGATATAACTGGTTTGCATTTTGTATATGTGGCAACAGAGGAGGCACAATGGAGGACTCTGGTGGATACATCTCACTATGATATTTTAGATATTGTACTATATTAGGATAATACCATGGGGATACATGCTTTTGTAGCACCTTCAACTATACCACATGCTAGATGGTTTCAATGGGTTGGAGCAGCTACCAGGGAGCTTGAGCACTAATAACATGTTATGGCTCAAGTGATAGTGCTAGTAAGGCAAGAAGGTAGGATGAGGCATGCCATCAGTGTGGCAAGCATTAGCCATGGAGAGAGTTACACACATAGCTACAATAGGGTGAGTGGTGGGTCTGTAGGAACAAGTAACCCATGTGGAGGGATAGGTATGGGGTATGTAGTCTCAAACTTAGACATTGTGGGCGAGTTTATAGGGTGCTCAGTCAGGAACTTCCATGGTAAACGTGGCACCTCGCCTTAGGGGACTAAAGGTGATCCATAGACTTAGGGCCTACATTTTATATTCAGATGTATTTTTGATGTAGCTTGATGAATTGAGATGTATGTATGTAGAAAACTAAGATGTAAATATAGATATCATTTTGACTTATTTATTATCTACATGTATGTGAATGGTTTTATGAGTTATTTCCTTTCTAGCATGCATTTATGTTTTTAATATCATTTTATGAGAAAATGTGATGTATATTTTATTTATTTTTTAATAAATGTGAACAAAATGCATGGTCAAAAATAAAAAAACTAAGATGATAAAAATGATACCTCAAATAAGTAGATAGAAAAATCAACAAACAAAAGATGTAAAAATAAGATAAAATGAATATAAAACATACTCAATCTTAAGATAAAACATGAGATATTGTTTTAGATATGTACAACAATATAAATAAAAAGTTTAAAATCACATAAAAATATAAGACAAAGTGAATTAAAAATTGTGAAAAATAATTATAAAAAATAAAATATCTAATGTAAGAAAATGTGAAAGATAATCAAACAAGGATATCTGAAAAATGTCTGAAAATGTAAGACAAGTAAAATTAACTTGAATAGAACACGAGGAAAGACAAAAATGATTGTAAAATACATCCAATGTACGAAATAAAAAATACACAAATCAAACAAGGACATGTATCAAAATTAACAAAAACCCCAATGAGTGAAAACTCAAAATCAATGTCTAACTAAAGCAAGATGTAAGAAAGCACAACCATCTAGAGACATAAATATGATGACTGAGATGGTGTGGATACAAATGGTGATGGGTGTTTGTGAGTAAGACCTACTTATATTCCCCTAGGTTGTACAATGCAACTCACAAACTAAAAATCTAAGTGGGGTTATAAATGGAAATTAAAATTTAAAGCTGAAGCAAATAAGATTTCAAGAAAATGGGACATAAAGAAGAGGGTTGTGTTCAAGAAAAATTGATATCTATCAAGGGAATATCAAGAAATATATGATAGAAATGTAAGGATACAAGGTGCCACAAAGGTAATGTAGAAATCCTTAGTGAAGACAATGCACTATAATTAAGTGGGCAAGGCTTAAATCCCTTGACATCAAGTGCCTAGAGAACCCCACCTAGCAAGGCGTAACCTTACACTAACAAGTGAATTATATTGATCATCCCATGAAGGTTATATGCATGAAATTAAAAATGTTCCTACCTTATTACTATGTGCTCCTCGCTCCGCAAGCCCCTTTACAGAGTCATTGGTCTACTATGAAGATTTGGTACTTATGTGAGAAAATAGGTGGCAGTAAAATGTAAATATATATTTAATAATGAAATGAGACATCCTAACTTAGTCTATTATCCTAACTTCAGATCTACATTTCTCTCTATAGTCGATATATTGGGACATCATGAACTATATTGTTGCATCATCTGATTTGTCAAGTGATTGCCTTTCAGTTTCGTATCTAAACAATTCTCTTTCCAACATTCTGTAATAAGTTTTTACCCTCTCAAGTCTTGGTTCAAGCCTCTTTATTCCCTTTTGACACTTAATTAGCTCTTTTATAGATTTTGCTGTGAAAGGATTTTTGACCTTCTCAATCAATTTCTTGAACTGTTGATGTAACTGTTCAGATGTCCTTTGAGTTTTTTTAGACCAAATGTTAGTGAGACCAAAGATATAATCTTCCAGATCCATTTTTTCATTGCAAGCATCTTCTTCTAAAGTCTTCATCTCTTCAAGCATAGTCCCAAGAATATGCATGTGGAAAGATAAGATATATTCCTATTATTTTGCTTTCTTTACAAACCCTTCAAGAACAATCTATTCTTTGATTAAAATTTTCTCACTTAAAGTGTTTATTATTTAAAGACTTTTTTTCTATAACTCAAAAATTTCATTCTTATTTTCTATTTCCTTCATAATTACCTTTATTTGTGCTAACTTATTTTCAATATCAGCTTAAGTACCTAGAACCTTGAGAAGTATTTTTGAGTGGTTTGTAGCATCTTCTCTATCCATTCATCAATGAACTTAGCCTTATCTCCAATTTCCTCTACCTCAGTTATTATTTGTTGAGCAATTGCATCACCTAAAAGAATTGGTTTCTAAGGAGTAGATCTTGCCACTTTGGCAATTATTTCACACAACTTTGCGATTTGTTCCTTCAATTTGGTTTTGTTAGTTTTTTCTTCATCTAATTTCTTGAAAATAGTGTTAATCAAAGTTTGAGGATCTTGCTTTAAACCTTCTATAGTAACTTCTCTAACAGACACTTTTGTGACTGTTAAGTCTTGTTCAGTGACTTCATCTTTACCCTTACCCTAAGGAGGAATAGATACTTCTACAAAATTCTACCCTGAAGGTTCAATTATCAGCTTGGAAGTTACCTTAGCGCTCTTGGGATTATTTCATTTTTGATCAAGACTCTTTAATAGCTAAAAATCAATCTCCTCCAAATTTATTACTTCTCTGGTCTTAGCAACTATTTGTAGTGCTAACTAGGATGAGAAGTTTGTACTCTTTGGAGTAACTGAACATACAAACATTTGTTGTTACATGTTCTATCTCTTTCTAAGTGGTTGGTTGATCATCTAAAGGGGGTATAAGTGGAGCAGTGGGTGGAGAAAATGGAGAAATATGAGGAAGAAAAATATTCTTCTTCTGAATGGGCTTCTCAAGAGGCTTGATGCTATGAGATTTTAGAGCTTGCATGAGTATTGATAGATCTGTGGTAGGTGCAGTAGAAGTAAAAATGATGGGAGGAGAAGTATTTGTGAAAGTAACCAAAGGGGGTGTGGTGAAATTTGGTTGAATTAGTTCTTTATCTTTCATCACAGAGTAGGTGTCATCAACATTTTTCTTCAATTTCAATTTCTAAGAAGGAACATGACTGCTTTCTCCTTGAATTACCTTCATCTTCTGACTTATTTGAGTAGTTTTAGTAATTAATTCCTTCATATAATACCCCTTATTAAGGATCCATGTGGGATTCATAGCAAGGACCATAGAATTTCTACCATCAATAGTTTTAACTTGACTTTTACCAAAAATAATCTCTGAAAGTGGAGTGTTATCTCTGCCCACTGCATGGTAGGCATCACTAGTTACAATTCCATCATCCTCTGTGTCCTCTAGAATTGTTTCTAAATCAAAAGCATGAATTTGATCAACAATTAATCTATTATCATCTCTTCTCCTTACATCAAACTCATCCCTGCAATCAATCTAAAAGTCTTCAAGTGCAAGAATATGCATATACTCAAGAGAAATTGTATTTTGAGCTACTCCTCTACAATCAAAATTATTTTTAGATTCAAAATGGGTCTAATTGTAGTTTTGGTACATCTCCTTTTCCATGTTCTTTGCTTTTTAAATGTTGGGACAATGATAATGACCAATAATAATAATAGGAAAATTGACAAAGGGATGATGAACCTTTGACTGTAAATCATGCAACTCAACTAGTTGCCTACACAACTCCATGAGTATACATTTATTAGTAGGATATCTTGGAAATTTGACTAGTGTGCCCAGGAAACCACCAACTCTGATGTATGTAAAATTGATAAATTGAATGTAGAGGCATTCAAAACATGAAACTACTTTTCATACCGATCTAACACTCTCTTATGTTTCAAAGCAATATTCAACTTACAAATGATTTCATAAAAGAACCCATCATTTACCCTCTTATAATATTTGAAGCATTCAAAAAGAACCAATTTGGGGTAATATTCATATATAGGCTCTGATGCCAATGTTCCTTTTGTAGTTAATCTAGAGAAAGCTCCACTTGATGTTATTGCATATACCAAGCATGAAGTCATCTTGAAGTCAAAAGTTGTCAACACTTGACTCAGTTGGTGATTAATGTTATCACTTATCAATATCAACCATTCAATCATTACAAAGCTCATATTGACATCAATGGCCTTGATGTATGCATACATCCAAGTTGAAAAACACTTAGCATTCTTCTCTCCATTTATTATGCACAATAACTAGGTAATTTCATCAACTTTTTGGATGAATTCAGACCTTACTATATATTTTGGGAACCTTGAGGGTTGCTTAGATTTCTTTATATAGTTAGTGGTCATTAATTTAATACATTCTAGAGTCTATCTTTCCCAGAGACTCTTGGCTTTCTCCATTGATAAATATATTACTTTAGACTTTGTTGGAATATTTAAACAATAGTCAAAGTATTGAACATCAAGCCTGATTATTACATTGCCTGAAGTGTCTTTCACTATTCTGGTGAGAGATTCATAGTACTTGGCACATTCTAAGATGAACTCAGGTAATTGTGTAGAACTTAGAAAAGCTATAGCTAGCAAGATTCAACTGTTGGTTATTGCTTGCATGAGTGGAGACTTGACGATAGATTTAGATCTCTCTAATAACTCTGTTATAGACACATGCCCCATATCTATGTCATTGATTTATAACACCTTGAATACAACACTGGACTCAATGGGGTATCCTTTGTACTCATACTTCATCTTTGGTTCCTGAGATATCACAACTTTCTTTGTTTTTTCCCTGCCCTTCCTACTTGGCCTTGGGATTTCTTCAAGTGATAACTTAGGGACTTCTTCAATGAGGGTTTTATGTTCTTCTACTCCAACTATTTCTTCTTCTAATCCTTTTGATCTTGGCATTTGTTTTGGTTAACTCTAGAGACACTTGACAAGTGTTCTAGAACACTTAGTGACTATTCATGTTGGTTTAGAGAAGATTGAAGAAATGATTCAATTTGTTGCCTCAAACAATACTTCTAAGCAATTTTTATATTTCAGGTATTAGAGAGTCTTAAAAACTCCAAATAAATCATAGTAAGTAATAGGGTATCACAACTCCAGGTTGGTCTAGGTAATCCTCAAGTCTTAAGTATTCAATAATTTGAGAAAATAATAAGTAATAGGCATGGACAACTTTAGGTTTCTCTCAGCTTATAACTTTAGATTTATATTAGTAAGTTACTCAAGTTGAAGACTCTGAGTAAGTAGTAAGTTATGAGGAGTCTAGGTTTATCTTGGGTATTTCACCAGGTTTCTTGAGGCTTATGGCTTTGGGTTAATCAAGACAAGTAACTCAGGTTGGAAAACCTGAAGAAGTAGAAGTAAGGAGTTGTTGTAATTTTGAGGAAATAAAGTAGTAATAGGAAGTTTGAGTAGGCAAAGTGATTGAGAGCTTCAGATTTCTTAAGGGCAGTTACTTGGGTTTAGGACTCTGAGTAAGCAAAAAGTAAAGGAAATCTCAGGTAAGCAAAGTTTGGTTAACTATTAGGTTTTATGTAGGGTGATTCTCATTTCTTGTTATTTTTCATATTATTTTACATGTAAAATGTTTATGATTATTATCATAGGGTTTTAAAACAATGATATGCATGTAAAATAATAAACAATTGTCAACAAAATGAGAAAAGATGGAAAAAAATTCATAGCGGTGAATAAAAACTTACTAGAGGAAAGATGAGAATACAACCCAAAATGGAGACATTAAAATAAAGGAGAAATGATCTAAATACCTTGAATGCAAATGGGTCGAGAAGGATTTAGTCCAAAATTGCTTCCAAAGCTCAAATAGTGTTGTCTAGGGCTTGTAGGGGTGGCAACTTGGTCAGATAACTCAAATGCCAGGTAGGAAATGAGGTGTATTTTCTTAATATTTATATTATCCAATGGATTAATGACAAGTAGGAGACACATTTGATGGATCCACGCAAGCCCTTAGCTTTTTATCAAGTTTTTTCGACTACTTTGCTTATTTTGGCTTTTGAAGTGAAGTAACCTCGTAACTCTAATTTGGTCTAGGCTTGAGAGTACTTCAAACTTGTGGACCCTTATTGCTTTTACTTGTATCTTTGAGCATGCCATGTTACTTTGAAAACTTCATTTACTTTAGTTAGTGTTCTACGGGTTTATAGACCTACTTTACTTGGCTTCTAATGAGAAGTAAAGTTATCTGATAATTCCAATTTAAATTGGATTGTACAACTTGGGTTTGTGATGATCGCTTACTATTCACTTGATAAATAAAGTAACTTGGAGAACTCGAGTTGGCCTAGAAGTGAGCTCAAAAACTTAGCTTTTTATCTTTCTTGAAAAGATGAGTAAATAGGTTTATTGGTGATGGCCTTAAGCAGACATTTTTAACCTTTTGGAGCAATTTTTGAAGCAATTGGGTATGAAATCAACTATAATGAAAAAAACTAAAGACTAAGTCTTATTCAGGGGACTGAGTTTCAACAAGAACAACTAACTTTCAAAAGACAAAAGACAAAAATTCAATAGGGGTATCCCAAAATTCCATGAGAAATTTTTTGGGTGATACCAGTTGGCTCTGATCAGGGACATCTTTGTTTCTATCATAAAGAAAGAAACAAGTATGAGATCTCAGTATCTCTAGTTTTGAGTCTTGTCTATTGGGCATCGATTCATGTAAAAACTTAGTCACAAAATAATACAAAACAAACAAATAGATAGAAAAACAAAAACAACTTAACAAAAGAAAGATTGGTGACTTATTTATATATATACAAATGTTATCCTACTGCTCAATTCTTGTATAGTTTCAAGTGCTTCCCATTGAAAGGCAACGATAGTTCAATTCCATCTTGATAAGTGAGGATGAAGCTATCTCTTCCAACAATCTTCTTTATAGTGAAAGGCCCTTTCCACTATGAGTCAAATTTGTCATGTTTTCCTTTTAGTCCATTCTGCTTATCCCATAGAAGGACCAAGTCACCAACTTCAAACTATCTATCTCAAGCCTTCTTATCAAAGATCTTTTTCACTTTCATTTGATGGTCAGTCATCCGGTCAACAACTTGAGTACGAGCCTCTTGCAGTTTAGTGAGAAACATAATCCTCTTCTCAAGTGAATCTTGATAAGTTACATCTTCAATAGCTTTAGACAATTGCACAGTCGATAACTCTATGGTGATTAGTATCTCAACATTTATTCCATATAATAGCTAGAAAGGTGACATGCCAATGGTTTTCTTTAGAGTGATTATGTCAACCCATAGTGCATCGAACAACTTTTTGTGCCAGGTACATTGATTATTATCCACCAACTTGCAAATAATGGTCATCAAGTTCTTGTTACTTGATTCATCTCGACCATTTCCCTGAGTATAGTGATTTGAAGCATGAACTAGGTCCATTCCATATGAGTAACAAAAATTAGTTAGTTATACTGAAGAAAAGTTGGCTACATTATCTGTTACTATCTATTACATTATCTATTACTACTTCTGAAGTGGCATGCTTGACAGGAATTGCTTCTACCCACTTACTGAAGTAGTCAATTGTAGTTAGGAAAAAAGCGAATTTCCATCAATTGAATAAGGAGTTAACGTTCCAATTAAATCCATGCCCCACTATTGGAATGGTTCATTGATTATGACTAGTTTTAATGGTAATGTCGGTGATGTTGGTTCAGACATTTAGATCGTAATATGGTTGTGCTTTGTTGTTTGATATTTTATAGAAATAAAGATGACTATTAGAACGTGTAAATGGGAATTAGTTATTAGATATGTTGGAGAGATTATTGATAATGGATAAAGCTCAGTTCGTGACATTTAGATTCGACAGGGTCATTAAGATATATCATGTGTGTTTAAGCACAAATATCATCACCATATTTCTAGGGCAATGGGAGAGGATGATAAAAACTATCAGGTGGAAGGGGGAGGGGGATATCATTGAGGTGGCAATCACCTTGGATGAATTCCATGCCATATTTGTGTGTTTGATTATAGGCACTCCTATGGTATGTGACACACCACAGACTATTTATGAGAGGAGAGAGTCAGCCCAATGGGCTATAGGGTCAGATCAGTATGATGAGCATTAGCTCATCATATGATTATAAGTTTACATCTTAGGTATATCAAATATACAGAAATCCCTTATTGGATTTATGACCATACGCTTGTTGTGTCATAAGCTTGATGAGGTGGTACCTATATACATCATTTCCATGTGTTGGTCTACGTTGGATCATGGCACATTATATGATATAGGAGTTAACATATGGTTGTGGTTGGTTCATGATATCTATGGTCTTTCGAGTTAGGGCTAGCAAACTATGGGCCTTGTTATTCTTTTTATGAGTCCCCATGTACAAACTAGCAGGGCTACCTCATGTAGTCGATGATCATCTCCTTCAAGTGAGGAGATGGGCACAGGGTCATACACTATGATTGATCCCCCATGTGCTTGCATTGTATACTATTAGGAGGGATCAAATTGTGTGTACATCGTACAAGGTCACAATGAACTTTTTCCAATAATGGCCAACCATAATATAGGTGAGGAGTCAAAGCTAGATCATAGGACACTATACATGGTGGGTTGAGACACAACTATGTGGCTATGTCTTAGATAATTTGGATTGGAAAACCTAGTGGCACCTTTGGTTGTCCCATTTTATTAGGTGTGACATGCTAGAGAGCCACATAGAGTGGGAGGGCAAGGCATGTTAGCTACAGTGTTCATGGTGAGACCTTGTCAATCAGTAATTGTTACATGATGTTGACAATGATAGTGAGCCACATAAAGAGAGGGTGGAGGTAGGCAATTATTTATCATGTCACAAAGATAAGGGACCCCTAAATAATCACATAGGTGATTTGGACCATACATGGTCAGACCTGGAGGTCAGCTCGACAGGTTGTAGTGGTCTGGTGGGGGAGATGGAGAGGATTCACCCCAAAGCAAAATGATGAAAATAGGTGTGTACTAGGTAGATGAAGTGATGGGACAATTATAGGTATGAAAATTTTAAGTTTATTTTATCACTTTTATTTTCCTAAAGGTAAAAATATTCATGTTAGGTACTAGTGATAGATATATTGCAAATTTGGATATAACTGGTTTGCATTTTGTATATGTGGTAATAGAGGAGGCACAATGGAAGACTCTGGTGGATACATCTCACTATGATATTTTAGATATTATGATATCTTAAGATAATACCATGGGGATACATGATCTTGTAACACCTTCAACTATACCACATGTTATATGGTACAGTGGGTTGGAGTAGCTACCAGGGAGCTTGAGCACTAATAACATATTATGGCTCAAGTGATAGTGCTAGTAAGGCAACAAGGTATTATGAGGCATGTCATCAGTGTGGTAAACATTATCCATGGAGAGAGTTACACACATATCTACAATATGGTGAGTGGTAGGTCTATAGGAACAAGTAACTTGTGTGGAGGGATAGTATTGGGTATGCAGTCTCAAACATGGACATTGTGGGTGAGTTTTTAGGGTGCTCAATCAGTAACTTCCATGGTGAACATGGCACCTCGCCTCAAGGGACTAAAGGTGATCCATAGACTTAGGGCCTACATTTTATATTCAGATGTATTTTTGATGTAACTTAATGAATTGAGATGTATGTATGTAGAAAACTAAGATTTAAATATAGATATCATTTGGATTATTTATTATCTACATGTATGTGAATGGTTTTATGAGTTATTTCCTTTCTAGAACACATTTATGTTTTCAATATCATTCTATGAGAAAATTTGATGTATATTTTATTCATTTTTTAATAAATGTGAACAAAATGCATGGTCAAAAATAAAAAAACTAAGATGATAAAAATGATACCTCAAGTAAGTAGATAAAAAAATCAACAAACAAAAGATGTAAAAATAAGATAAAAATGAATATAAAACATACTCAATCTTAAGATAAAACATGAGAAATTGTTTTAGATGTGTAAAACAATATAAATAAAAAGTTTAAAATCACATAAAAATGTAAGACAAAATGAACTAAAATTTGTGAAAAACAATTATAAAAAATAAAATATCCAATGTAAGAAAATGTGAAAGATAATCAAACAAGGATATGTGAAAAATGTCATCCAATGTAAGACAAGTAAAATTAACTTGAATAAAACATACTCAATCTTAACTGCCACGGTGAACATGGCACCTCGCCTCAAGGGACTAAAGGTGATCCATAGACTTAGGGCCTACATTTTGTATTTAGATGTATTTTTTATGTAGCTTGATGAATTGAGATGTATGTATGTATAAAACTAAGATGTAAATATAGATATCATTTTGACTTATTTATTATCTACATGTATGTGAATGGTTTTATGAGTTATTTCCTTTCTAGCATGCATTTATGTTTTTAGTATCATTCTATGAGAAAATTTGATGTATATTTTATTCAATTTTAATAAATGTGAACAAAATGCATGGTCAAAAATAAAAAAACTAAGATGATAAAAATGTTACCTCAAATAAGTAGATAGAAAAATAAACAAACAAAAGATGTAAAAATAAGATAAAAATGAATATAAAACATACTCAATCTTAAGATAAAACATGAAATATTGTTTTAGATATGTAAAACAATGTAAATAAAAAGTTGAAAATCTCATTAAAATGTAAGACAAAGTGAATTAAAAATTGTGAAAAATAATTATAAAAAACAAAATATCCAATGTAAGAAAATGTGAAAGATAATCAAACAAGGATATGTGAAAAATGTCTAAAAAATGTCATCCAATGTAATACAATTAAAATTAACTTGAACAAAACAGGAGGAAAGACAAAAATGATTGTAAAATACATCCAATGTATGAAATAAAAAATACACAAATCAAACAAGGAAATGTATCTAGAGAACCCCACATAGAAAGGTGTAACCTTACGCTAACAAGTGAAGTATATTGATCATCCCATGAAGGTTATATGCATGAAATGAAAAATGATCCTACCTTCTTACAATGTGCTCCCTACTCCGCACGCCCCTTTAAAGAGTTGTTGGTCTACTATGAAGATTTGGTACTTATGTGAGAAAATAGGTGGCAGTAGAATGTAAACATATATTTAATAATGAAATGAGGCATCCTACCTCAATATACTATCCTATTGCACCCCAATAGACCTTCGCTTTATCATGAGGCCAACAATGGAGTTTGAGCTTTTATTACAATAGGATATATGCCAAAATGATCATGTCTTCAGGTGTGATCTGAAATTTAAGATAAAAATTTTCCTTTTACATTTTCTTTTTCTTATAATTTGGCTTTTAATTCTTTTAGGTTTTTCAATTTTTATCTTCCATATGGATTTTTAAAACCCAACTATAGTCAATAAAAATAAATAACACAAGAGACCTTACATCTTGATACTACAGGGAAGAACCTAAAGACCATAGTTCCTAAAGACTCCAAGATGTGCATCAAAGGAAAGAATGTAATCTTGAAATTGATCGAAGTGTGCCTCAAGTAAAAGGAAATGAGGAGGATATGGGTTGTGGAAGATTCATCCATGTGAAAAGGTGATACAATGATGAATATTCCAGTTGTCGACCACAAGAATTGAGAGTTGTACTTCAAAAGTAATTAGGCTAAAAAGAGAGATTTGAAAGTACACAGAAATGTGGGTCAAATCACAGGATGGGAACCCAAGGTGAGGGAAGTGCTATGAAATATGGTAATTGTGTCACTAGAAAAATCATACTAATCTACATAGGATCGAACACAAGCACTGATAAGATAAATCATTGTAAAAGAGGAGGAATGCAAAAATATACCAAAGATTCATGAGCAAACTAAGGCCGTAATAAATGGTAAAAATATAAAATATGATAAAATAAACTAAAGGTGTTACCTAAGATCCACAAGGGACACTAATGCTAAATATAAATCATCTCAAGAGAGCAAAAAGCTAAAAATATGAGAAAATAAAACCTGAAGGTGATATGTAAGATCTATAATGGAAACTAAGACCGACTATAAAGTGATATAAAAGTTGAAAATAAAACCTAAATGTGATACTTAAGATCCATATGGAAACTAAGGCTCACTATAAATTATCCCAAAAGTTAGGGAAGCTAATATACTAAAAAACAAAACTTGAAGGTGATACCTAAGATTCATAAGGGAAACTAAGGTCGATTATAAAATGATAAAAAAATACATGCTAAAAAGTAAAGTGTTGAAATGTAAAGATAATAATATAAGAAAGATATGTACAACAAGCACCACATATACCAAAAATAATAATATAAAATCCAATCATGTTATAATGTGAATTAAATGATATGAAATAATTATCTACTCATAAGTGTCATGAAAAATATTGAAATATAACATCAATAATATTTATTAAATCTTGTTACAATTGATATCTGACTTGGACCATGGTCTCTACTAGTCTTTCTAAGAGTCGTGTTAGAACTACCTACCATATGAGCTCTAAAGAAAAAGTATGTGTACTAGAAGGAGGATGTTGTGGGGCCTCCTTGCGAGAATAATCAATGTTGGGAAGATGTTATGCCATGACACACACATTTTCCCATCTAAGGGATTGATCTAGTCATATGAGAGGGGACTCTTCCATCCTAGATGGACCATGTAAGCATTATTAGGAACCTTGAGGTGGGGGCCTCAAAAAGTCTCTAAAATACTATTGGATAACTCTACATTTATATGTTTTATGTGTATAACACTAGTGCCAAAGACAATACACCTCCCCATGTTTGTGGATATAATCAAATATAATATTTGGAGGCAACAGTTTAGTAGACTAGGAAAATTAACTTCTTCTAAGTGAAGTGCATCAAGATACTGCCAAATAGCTTGACAATGAGTCAAATAATGCATACTAGTCTCATGAAATCAATAAGAATGCCTAAGATTAGCTGACCAACATGGTCGAATATCAATAGTATGAGATGGGCCTTTTGGCTTCTATTATGCTAAAAATATTTGATAAGTTCTACACTTATGATTTGAGTGAGTATATACCTTATGAAACTCACAATGTAATTTTTCTTCTGGGGTGAGTGGGCACAATGTCCAATTCGATTTATGAGGATGATCATATTGGGATCTATCTAGAATATCATCGAATAAATCATCACTATCATTGCATAGAGTGGTTGAGTCATGAACTTGGTTTTATTATTTTATGTCTCTGGTACACTCTCCATTGTTATTGTGTGTGACAATAGAATTTCATGAAATGAATAAAATGGTGTTGTTATTTATTTAACAAACATCCTTGGTGTAGTTTGTATCAGTGTGGTTAGTATCTATGGAGAAAGCAAGCTTGATGGATCACAAAATTTGCCAAACTAATAAGGTCTAGTCATAGCTTAATCATTAAGCATGCTCCGAAGAGGCTTATAAACAACATGAATTGTACATAGACTATAATTCATAATACGTTCCATCTTGACTTGTGAACATCAACCAAATAATGGAAAATGTCAATAAATTGGGGAGAGAAGGAGAGTTCAAATGAACAATGTCAATTAAGATAATGCTAGAAGAAGATAATGATTTCTTGTAAGAGTGTTGAAGGGATGAACAGTAATGGAGTATTTACACATCTTTGGCTTGGGCGTAGCTAAACAAATATGGGTCATCTAATGTGTAATTATCATCACACCTAGAGGTGGGGTGAGATCTATGTTAAAGGATTTGTTGGCTAGATATTATTTAGGATATCAAAAGTACCTAGTTAATTATGTCTATTTAATGGTGAAGTTTCCATATGCTTATGTCTACTTACTTCTAATTATTCACCGCTCTCAGTTATTCACAAATTATATAAATTATTTGCAAGTTGTCTTATTTTGGGGTATTACTTTTATCACAGAGTTCATGAACCATAACAAGGTGATTTTACATCAAGTAAGTAGTTATTTTAGAGAATGTGTAAAGAAATTTTCGGAAATACAAAATGAAAGATGAGAAAATTTGAGAAGAAACAAGTTTTACTTCACAATAGGTAGTTTTACATAGCTTATTGAATCCATAGTAGTAAATAAACATTCAAAAGATGATAATCATTTTAGCAAATGATTAATAAATATTGAAATTCACATTTAGATTTAAAGATAACACAAAGTTTACCATTTTAATCTTCACAAATCCACCAAATGATCTCATGAGATGCAAATTTCCACAGAAATCAACGTCCTTCTTATTCGCTTTGAACTAATTTCATACAAAAGATAAAACTCTGAAATCCAAACACAAAGTTTTAGATTGCTTAAACTCTCTTGCTTCAATTATAGTTTCTTTTTCAAAAATCACCATCCCTAGGCACATAGTCCAACACTTATATTTATACAATTTTAGAAGTTAAAATCAAATAAGAGACAACTCCTTGGATTTCAATGTGTTACACTAAAAATAGGGAACCATTGAGAGGCGTTCTCCTCGAATTTCTCCTCTGTGGCATTCAACGACAAATGACATGTAGCACTTGTTGGTTTTACTATTTGAATTAAAAATAATCTCTTTGCATGCAATGCAAAGTTTGCTTAAGTAATTTGCTTCTATAAAATGACTTTAAGTAATGATGTTTAGATAAGTTATTTGAGTCTTACATCTTACAAAGTAACTTACTTATACTAGTAACTTTACTAAATGACATTACTTACAAAGTAATTACTCAAACCAAAATTACTTTAAATACATCACTTAAAAAAATAGAAGAAAATGGAAGAAGAAAAAAGTTGTCGAGAAGAGGAGCATAAACAATCACTCCATGTCATGAACTTCATATCTACATTTCTCTTTGTATTTGATATGCTAGGACATTATGAACTATATTGCTACATCATCTAATTTGGCAAGTGATTGCCTTTCAATTTCATATCTCAACAATTCTCTTTTCAACTTTCTGAAATAAGTGTTTACCCTCTCAAGTCTCAATTCAAGCCTCTTGATTTCTTGTTGACTCTTAATTAGATCCTTTATATATTTTGTTGTGAAAGGATTTATGACCTTCTCAATCAATTGATTGTACTATTGATGTAACTATTCAGTTGTCCTTGAAATTTTTTCAAAGCAAATGTTAGTGAGACCAAAGATACAATCTTCCAGATCCACTTTTTCATTGCAAGCATCTTCTTCTAAAGTCTTCATCTCTTCAAACATAGTCCCAAGAATACGCATGTGGAAATAAAAGAGGTACTCCTATTATTTTGCTTTCTTTACAGACCATTCAAGAACAATCTATTCTTTGATTAAAACTTTATCACTCAAAGTGTTTATTCTTTGAAGACTTTTTTGCTATAACTCAAAATTTTCAATCTCATTTTCTATTTCCTTCATCAATGATTTTATTTGTGCTAACTTATTTTCGATATCATCTTGAGTACCTATAACCTTGGGAAAGTATTTCTAAGTAGTATGTATCATCTTCTCTATCCATTCTTCAATGGCCTTAGCCTTATCTCCAGTTTCCTCTACCTTAGTTATCATTTGTTGACCAATTGAATCACCTAAAAGAATTAGTTGCTGAGGAGTAGATCTTGCCTCTTTGGCAATTATTTTACACAACTTTGTAATTTGTTCCTTCAATTTGGTTTTTTCATCTTTTTTTTCATCTAACTTCTTGAAAAGAGTGTTAATCAGAGTCTGAGTATCTTACTTTAAGCCCTCTATAGTAACTTCTCCAAGGGACACTTTTGTGACTATTAAGTCTTGTTCAGTGACTTCATATTTACCCTTACCCTAAGGAAGAATAGATACTTCTAAAACCTTCTACCCTCAAGGTTCAATTATCTGCTTGAAAGTTACCTTAGCACTCTTGGGATTCTTTCCTTTTCAATCAAGACTCTTTCATAGCTGCAAATCAATCTCCTCCAAATTTATTACTTCTCTAGTCTCAGGAACTATTTGCAGTGCTAACCAAGATGATAAGTTTGTGCTCATTAGAGTCACTGAACGCACAACCTTTTATTTTTTATTGTTTCTTAATATTATGTCCTGGGAAGGAGCTTTGTATTTGAAACACCTTATACTTCATTGGGAATTATTTGCTCATCCTTTTCTTTATATACTTCTTTTCCTTTCTCCTTCTCCTTCTTAGCTTCCTTCTTCTCTTCCTTCTTAGCTACCTTCTCAGTTGCCTTCTCTTTCTTCTCAGCTACCTCCTTTGTTGCCTCTATTTCTCTCTCAAGTTTAACCATTCCCTTTTGATTTTCTTGTAATATCTCCTAAGATGAGGTCACTTTTTTAGCAGTTACCTG
Source organism: Torreya grandis (assembly GCA_037957365.1). Classification (NCBI taxonomy): domain Eukaryota; kingdom Viridiplantae; phylum Streptophyta; class Pinopsida; order Cupressales; family Taxaceae; genus Torreya; species Torreya grandis. The sequence continues at coordinate 2,067,570 of JARHVA010000309.1, forward strand.
TTCAGGCTCTTTTTGAGTGGTTGGTTGATCATCGAAAGGGGGTGGAGGTGGAGCAGTGGGTGGAGAAAATGGAGGAAGAGGATAAGGAAGAAAAATAGTCATCTTCTGAATGCGATTCTCAAGAGGCTTGATGCTATGAGATTTTGGAGGTGGCATTAGTATTGATGGACCTGTGGTAGGTGCAATAGAAGTAGAAATGATGGGAGGAGAAGTATCTATGAAAGTAACCAAAGGGGGTATGGTGAAATTTAGTTGAATTGGTTCTTTATCTTCATCACAAAGTAGGTGTCATCAACACTTTTCTTCAATTTCAATTTCTTATGAGGAACTTGACTGCTTTCTCCTTGAATTACCTTTCTCTTCTGACTTATTCAAGTAGTTTTAGTCATTAATTCCTTCATATAATACCCCTTATTGAGGATCCATGTGGAATTCATAGAAAGGACCATAGAATTTTTTTCATCAATAGTTTTAACTTGATTTTTACCAAAAACAATCTTTGGAAGTGGATCGTTGTCTCCTCCTGCTGCATGGTAGGCATCACTAGTTACAATTCCATCATCCTCCATGTCCTCTAGAATTGTTGCTAAATCAAAAGCAAAAATTTTCTCAATATTCAATCTAATATTTTCTCTTCTCCTTACATCAAACTCATCCTTGTAATCAATCTAAAAGTCTTCAAGTGCAAGAATATTCATATACTTGAGAAAAATTGTAACCTGAGCTACCCCTCTGCAATCAAAATTTGCTCTAGCTTCAAAATGGGTCTGATTGTAATTGTAATGCATTTACTTTTGCATATTATTTGCTTTATAAATGTTGGGACAATGATAATGACCAATAATAATAGTAAAATTGATAAAGGGACGGTGAACCTTTGACTGTAAATCATGCAACTCAACTAGTTGCCTACACAACTCCATGAGAATACATTTGTCAATAGGATATCTTGGCAATTTGACTACTGTGCCTGAGAAACCACCAAATCTAATGTATGTAAAATTTAGAAATTGAATGTAGAGGCATCCAAAATGTGAAACTGCTTCCCATGTTGCGTCTAACACTCTCTTAGGTTTCAAAGTAATATTCAACTTACAAATGATTTCATAAAAAACCCCATCATTTACCCTCTAATAATGTTTGAAGTATTCAAAAAAAACCAATTGGGGGTAATATTCATATATAGGAATTGATTCCAATGTTCCGTTTGTAGTTAATCTAGAGAAAACTCCACTTGATGTTGTTTCATATACCAAGTATGAAGCCATCTTGAAGTCAAAAGTTGTCAACAATTGACTCAGTTGGTGACCAATGTTATCACTTATCAATCTCAACCATTTAATCATTGTAGAGCTCATGTTGACATCAATGGCCCTCATGTATACATACATCCAACTTGAAAAATACTTAGCATTCTTCTCTCCATTTATTATGCATAATAACTAGGTAATTTCATCAACTTTTTGGATGAAGTCAGACCTTACTATATATTTTGGGAACCTTGAGGCTAGCTTAGGTTTCTTCAGATAGTTAGTGTCCATTACTTTAATACATTCTAGAGTCTATCTTTCCCAGAGACTCTTGGATTTCTCCATTGATAAATCTATTACTTTAGATTTTGCTAGAATCTTTAAATAATAGTCAAAGTATTGAACATCAAACCTAATTATTGCATTGCCTGAAGTGTCATTCACTATTCTGGTGAGAGATTCATAGTACTTGGCACATTCTAGGACAAACTCAGGTAATTGTGCAAAACTTGGAAAAGTTATAGATTGCAGGATTCCACTATTGGTTATTGCTTGCATGAGTGGAGTCTTGATGATAGCTTTTGATCTCTTTAATAAATAAATTATGGACAAATGCTACATATCTATGTCATTAATTTCTAACACCTTGGATACAACACTAGACTCAATTGGGTATCCTTTGTACTCATATTTCATCTTTGGTTCTTGAGATTTCAAAACTTTCTTTGCTTTTGCCCTACCCTTCCTACTTGGCCCTAAGATTTCTTCAAGTGATAACTCAAGGACTTCTTCAATGAGGGTTTTTTTTCTTCTACTCCAACTATTTCTTCCTCTGATCCTTTTGATCTTGGCATTTATTTTGGTTAACTCTATAAACACTTGACAAGTGCTCTAGAACACTTAGTGACTATTCCTGCTAGTTTAGAAAAATTGAATAAATGAGTCAAATTGTTGCCTCAAATAATACTTCTAAGCAAGTTTTATATTTCAGGTAGTAGAGAGTCTTGAAAACTCCAAATAACTCATAGTAAGTAATAGGGTATCACAACTCTGGGTTGGTCTAGATAATCCTCAAGTCTTAAGTATTGAAGAATCCGAGAAAATAATAAGTAATAGGGATGGACAACTTCATGTTTCTCTCAGCTTATAAATTTAGATTTATATTAGCAAGTTACACAGGTTCGAGACTCTGAGTAAGTATTAAGTTATGAGGAGTCTAGGTCTCTCTTAGGTAGTTCACTAGGTTTCTTGAGGCTTACAAATTCAAGTTTATCAAGACAAGTAACTCGGGTTGGAAAATCTGAAGAAGTAAAAATAAGGAGTAACTGGAATTCTAAGGAAAGAAAGTAGTAATATGAAGTCTGAGTAGGCAATGTGCTTAAGAGCTTTAAATTTCTTGAGGGCAATTACTTGGGTTCAAGACTCTAAGTAAGCAAAAAGTAAAGGAAATTCCAGGTAAGCAAAGTTTGGTTAACTGTTAGGTTTTTTGCAGGGTGATTCTCATTTCTTGTTCTTTTACCTAGATTTTTACATGCAAAATGTTTATGAGGATTATAACAGGGTTTTAAAATAATAATATGCATGTAAAATAATAAATAATTGCAAGCAAAATAGGAATAGATAGAAAAAAATTCATAGCAGCAAATGGAAACATATCAGAGGAAAGACAAGAAGAAAAACCAAAATGGAGACATGGAAATAAATGAAAAGTGATCTAAATACTTTGAATGTAAATTGGTCATGAAAGATTTGGTCCAATCACTGCAGAAGATCAAAAGTGTCACTCAGGGTTTGTAAGGGTGACAACTTGGTCAAATAACTTGAATGCCAGGTAGGAAATGAGGTGGAGTTTATCAATATTTATATTATCCAATGCATTAATGACAATTAGGAGAAATGTGTGAGGGAGCCACATAAGCACTTAGCTTTTTATCAAGTTTCTTGGACTACTTTGCTTATTTTGGCTTTTAAATTGAAGTAGCCTTATAACTCTGATTTGGTCTAGGCTTGAGAGTACTTTAGACTTGTAGAACCTTATTGCTTTTACTTATAGCTTTGAGTAAGTGATGTTACTTTGAAAACTTGATTTACTTTAGTTAGTGTTCTATGGGTTTGCGGACCTACTTTAGATGGCTTCTAATGAGAAGTAAAGTTATTTGATAATTCTAGTTTAAACTGGATGGTACAACTTGGGTTTACGATAACCGTTTACTTTTAACTTGATAAGTAAAGTAACTTGGAGAACCCGAGTTGGCCTAGAAGTGAGCTCAAACACTTTTCTTTTTTATCTTTCTTGGAAAGATGAGTAAATGGGTTTTTCAATGATGGCCTTGAGCAGACATTTTTAACCTTCTAGAGAAATTTTTGAAGTAATTGGGAATGAAAGCAACCATAATGAATAAATCTAAAGACTAAGTCTTATTTAGGGGATTGAGTTTCAACAAGAATGACTAATTTTCAAAAGATAAAAGATAAAAATTTAATAGGGGTATCACAAAATTCCATGTGAGAAATTTTGGGTGATACCAACTGGCTCTGATTGGGGACATCTTTGTTTATATCATAAAGAACAAGGACGAGATCTCAGTATCTCTAGTTTTGAGTCTTGTCTATTGGGCATGGAATCATGTAAAAAATTAGTCATGAAAATCTATAAAACAAAAAAACAAATAGAAAAACAAAAACAACTAAACAAAAGAAAGATTGAGGACTTATTTATATACATACAGATGTTACCGTTAGCCATTTTTCACTCCTAGGTTTTACATCTTTTGTTTTGGCTAAGTGCAACATTCTATTTGTTTATCCCCACAATAAAAAAGCATCAATTTTTTTTTCCCTTCAATGCCTTTGGTTCAATCTTTTCGCAAGTGTTATTTTTTGTCTCTTTTTGAATTTGTTTATTTCTTTCAGTGAAGTTTTCTTCATGTTTTTTGTCCAAGTCTCAAAGGAATTCTTTTAGACTTTTTGTCTAAAATAAAAAGTCCGAAAGAATTCTTTCAAATTTTTTGTTTCAGAGAAAAAGTCTGAAAGAATTCTCCTTTGCAACTTTTTTGAAAGAATTGATCTTTACTACTTTTTTGAAAGAATTATTTCAGACTTTTGTCCAAAATAATCTTTTCGAAGGGTACATTATAGATTGTTGAGGGGTCTTTTCTCATGGAAGTGTCCTTTTCAAAATTGTCGAAGGGTCTTTTTTACTCAAAGTGTCCTTATAAAAAATATGGACACTTTCAAAAAGTTTGAAGGGACACTTGAAACATTTTTGAAGGGTCTTTTCTCAGAAATTGGTCACTTCATAAGCCTGAAGGAATTGGTCACTTTCAAAAGCTCGAAGTAATTGGTCACTTTCAAAAAGTCTGAAGGGACACTTGGGAAAAGTCTTAAGGGTATTTTCTTCACCTTCAGAAAAAAGAGTGAAGAGAATAGTTCATTTCTCTGAAAGGCATCTTCCAAAAGTCTAAAGGGTCTTTTTGTTGTAAAAGTGTCATTAAAAAAAAATTTGAAGGGACATTTTCAAAAGTTTGAAGGACCTTTTCAAAAGATCTAAAGGGTCACCTTTATGACAAAGTGCTCTAAACCCAAGGTCCCAAAGGGTATTTCCATGCCAAAGTGTCCTTCAAAAAAATTCCAAAGGGTATAGACACTTGTGCAGACTCCGTATAAGGATTGTCGAAGGGCATGTTGAGCAATCTGAAGGGACACTTTCAGAAACTCCGTAGAAAGACACTTGAAAAAGTTTGTAGAGAGATGGTTTCAAAGAAAAGGGACACCTATAAAGTCTGTAGAAATATGGGTCTAAATAAAAAAGAAGAGAGTCTATAGAAAGATGATGGTTTCAAAGAAAAAAGGGTCCACAGGGAAAGTGCCTAAAGGAATTGGTCCCAATTAAGTTGACACTAGCACAAACATCAACTTTTTCCTCAGCAAATAGCCATTGACATTCAAAATAGTGGGTCCTAGGTACATTGATGGTCCCCGCTTAATCACTCAAGTAGATCCAAGGGCTCGCATTCTTCTTCCACCAAAGCCCATCAAACGGTTCATCTCACCATTGGTCAGACCATGATCTACATCATTTTAGATGGCCAATCAAATGGAGAAAAAGACTTAGTCAAGCTGGAATGAGTTTCAAAGGATTTTGACAAATGCTATGGAGGCATACCCACAGACTTTAGGCAAAACCTCTCTAAGGCCAAACAAAATGAAATCAACTCTTCTCTATGCCATTACACACCTCAATGAACTAGTGGGAAGCTGTTAGGCATCAAGAAAAATCTACAACAAGTGGACTCTCATTTGCATAATCGATTGATGCCATTATCGATCTCAAAAATATATGTTTCTACTAGTGCAACCATTGGGAAAACATCTTTAAGAGAGAAAACTAGTTGCTTAACCACTGGAGGTGACATGGATCAATCAAATGGCTTGAATGAGCATCATTTGTAAATATGGTTGTAGCTAAAGATGAAGACTTCTAACAGATTGATTCCTTCTCTTGGTTTTAAAGGCCTCCTCCTCTCTCTTCCTCTCTGCTATAAATATAGCCCTTGGACTAGTGTAAAAGGGAGACCACACAGAGTACGGTGAAGCCTTATTGGAATGATATCTTACCTTCAAAAATTATTACAAGTCTTTTTCTTTAAAGTTTTGAGTAATTGCCTGAGTGTGTAAGTGATGTATAGTGACAAAAAGTGATAGTTTTCATCCTTATATCCTTTGTCCTTCATGCCTAAGTAAGGGTTTTAGGTCTAACAGGTCATATAAAGTGTGTCCAAGTGTGTTCAATATTTGCATGTGTATAACTAGTGTTAGGATGTATAGGTTGTCTTTCAGTTCATTTCCCTTGTGTCATTTCATACATCTCACCTCTAAACTAAAATACTTGTGTTAGAATCTTTAGAGATTGTAAATAGTCTGTGTCTCTTGCTATATCGTGCAATAAGGTATGATATTCATGTGGAAGATAATCTTGGTGCATCACCATTATTAGAACAAGTTTTCTTTATGCAATTTCTAACTCTTTTCCCTTCAATAAAATTGGTTTAGATAGAGGTTGTTTTGCATAGATACATTTAGGGAGCTAGCCCTTTAAATCTAAAGGTTTATTTCCTCTATAGGTATACCCACATGCCTGGAAATGTTCCAACATTATCCAAATATGGAAGAGGATTGAACACTCTCTTCTAGGGTGCAAGATTGGAGACAATAGTTACCCTAGTGCTCAATTCTTGTATAGCTTCAAGTGTTGCCCATTGAAAAGCAGCGGTAGTTTAATTCTGTGTTGATAAGCTAGGATGAAGTTATCTCTTCTAGCAATCTTATTTATAGAGAACGGCCCTTTTCACAATGAGTCAAATTTTCCATGCTCTCATTTTAGTTCATTATGCTTATCCCATAGAAGGACTAAGTCACCAACTTCAAACTATCTATCTTGAGCCTTCTTATCAAAGATATTTTTTAATTTTATTTGATGGTCAGTCAGCTAGTCAACAACTTGAGTACAAGCCTCTTGCAGTTCAATGAGAAACATAATCCTCTTCTCAAGTGAATCTTGATAAGTTGCATATTCAATATCTTTAGACAATTTCAAAGCAGATAACTCTATGGTGATTGGTATCTTAGCATTTGTTTCATATAATAGCTGAAAAGGTGACATGCCAATGGCTTTCTTTGGAGTGATTTTGTCAGCCCATAGTTCATCAAACAACTTCTTATGCTAGGTACATTGATTATTATCCACCAGCTTGTGAATAATGGTCATCAAGTTCTTGTCACTTGATTTAGCTTGACCATTTCCTTGAGTATAGTTATTTGAAGCATGAACTAGATATATTCCATATGAGTAACATAAATCAATTAGTTCCACTAAAAAAAAGTTGGCTACATTATCTATTACTATCTTGTGTGGGACACCAAAACTTACTATGATATTCTATTTGATAAAATCACATACTACTTTTAAAGTGGCATGCTTGATAGGAATAGATTTTATCCACTTGTTGAAGTAGTTAGTTGCAGTTAGGACATAGAAATGTCTAGCACTTAAAGAAGGATTTAACATGCCAATAAATCCATGCCCCACTGTTGGAATGGTTTATTGATTATGATTGGTTTTAATGGTAATGTTGGTAACTTTACACATCCCACAAAGTGTTATCATGCTTGACACTTAGTGACCCAATCAAAACTATCTTGGAAAAGAGTAGGCCAAAAGTACCTTGCACGTAAGATTTTGTGTTATGACTCACACCAAAAAGTGACCTCCACATGATTTATGATGGAACTAATACAATAGTCTCCTTTTCTAATCTTTGTCCACACAATGGAGGAAGACACCATCAATTCCTCTTTTGTATAAACCATTATCCTAAAGGACATACTCCTTTGACTTCAGCTTAATGGTACATTTTTCCTTGTCTGTAAGATTAGTTGGGCATTCTCCATTGGTTAGAAAGTAAGCAATTTTGTTGTACCATTCATCAATAAGATCAAAAAAATCAGTATAGGTAAATCTTTATCTGATTCATCTTGGAGTGAAGGTGCCACAATATCTGTGTCATCAGGGTTTCTCTCTATCATCAATTAGCACAAGCCTCTTCCTCTTACTAGCTTTGTTGGTTTGATATCAAGATCAAACTCTTTCACCTTAGTTACTTAGGTGCCTCTCATTAATCTGAGATCTTAATATGTTATAATTGATTTGACTACAGTATTAGGTACATAGACTTTAGTATGTGAAGACAAAATATAGTACCTAAAAACTTTGTATGCTTTGACTACAGCAAAGGCATATTTCTCCATTTGTGAATACTTTAATTCAGAGCTTGATAATGGATGACTCATGAAAGTTATAGGAGATTCAATTCCCTCATCATTCTTTTATAGGAGTATGGCTGACATCGTGTGCTCAGAGGAATAATAATAAAGAATAAATTCATTAATAAAATTTGGAGAAACTAGTACTAGAGCTTGATCTATAGTTTCTTTAATCCTTTCAAATGCCAACTTACCTTCAGCATTCCATTGGAATCTTACTTCTTTTTCATCATATCAGAGATGTGGTGAGTCAACTCAGCAAAGTCAGGAATGAATCTTCAGAGAAAGTTGACCTTACCAAAGAAGGAATGGACACCCTTCTTGGAAGTAGGCAAAGATCAAATTTGAATAGATTTCACCCTTTCTAGGTCAATCTTCATTCCTTCCCTTGAGATAATGTGACTGAGAAGTTTCCCTTTAGTCAAGACAAATATTGATTTCTTGGGATTCAGATAAATCCCATGTCTCCTACATTGGATGAGAACTTCTTCAAAGTTAATCATATGATTACTTCTTTGCTTCAAGAAAACTATCAATTCATCAAGGTATACCACTATACTCTTATTCTTTAGATGTATAAATTCTAGATCCATTACTCGCTAAGAAGTTGCTCTATCATTGATAAGCCTAAAAGGCATCTTTCGATAGGTAAATGTCCCCCATGGTGTTGTAAAAGTTATCTTGTATTGATCTTCATTTGCTATTTTTATCTAATTGTACCCTAAGAAACCATCTAACATAGACAACATCTCTAAACCTATAACTACTTGTAAGGTGTGATCCATAATGGGCAATGGGTAGTTATCTTTTAGAGAAGCTTGATTCAGATTGCAAAAATCAACACATAAGTGTATTTCTCCATTTTCTTTCTCATTGAGACAATGTTAGCTAGCCATTCTAAATGATAAATTGGATAAATGATCTTAACATCAATAAGCTTCTATATTTTAGCATGGATAGTATCTGAAATGGTTGGGTTATGATGGTGTAGCTTTTGCTTGAAAAAATTTGCTTCTAGCTGAAGTGGAATATAGTGTTGTACCTCATATGGCTGAAAATTATTCACGTCTTTATAGGACCAAACAAACACATCAATATACCTTTTGAGAATCTCAATGAATGCTTCTTTTTCTTTTTGAGAACAATATTTTCCAATGTTGACCATCCTAGGCTCTTCTTCACTACCTAGATTAACTTGTACTTCTGCAGATGAACTATCACCATACTCTTTCTTTTTTTTTAAACTAATCATGCTTGTCAAATATTTATTCTAAAGAAACTAACCCTTTAGGGATTTTATTTCCCTTTAATTGAATTATATCTTAACTATCAGTAAGCTCAGGGTTAGTAATACATATTGTCATCTAGCATGGAAGTGAGCTACTACCTTCAAAAAATATTTCCTCAAAGTTATCTTGTTGCTTAATGAATGCATCTATCTACTTGTCATCATTGAAAACTTTCCATTGATTGACATTATCTGGTAATTTTGGATGGAAACCCATCTCTACTCTATAATCACCTTCTCTAGTGTGAGTGGTTGATCTAGTCTGAGCAAAGCCACAATGACTGCAAGGGAATCAGCTCTGGAGTTCTGATCATGAGGAATGGAGGTGATTGAGAAAGCTATAAAATCAAGTGTTACACTCAAAAATCGATCACAGTAGGACTTTAGTTTGTCTTTCCTCACTTGATATTGGCCACACATTTGCCTCACTATTAACTCAACATCTCCTTGTACTTTTGGGAGTCTTACTTTTTTTTGCTTGTTCAAGTCCTAACAGGAGTGCCTCATATTATATTATATTATTAGTATTTTTAAACATGATTTTATGGGAATAAGTAAATATTTTACCATCAAGTGATATCAATACCACCCCATCACCTAAACCAAGAAAACTACAGCTGCCATCAAATTTCAGCATCCATATTTTATCTTCTTCTTCTTCTACTTCTTCTAGTTCTTGTACCTCCCACCCAATTCAAGGTAATAGACTCCATGGTCTGATTCTTCAAAAAGAATATGTGATCTTGGATCATCAGACTTAGAAACCATATACTTGGACTTATTTTCAAGTTCAAGGTTCTAATTTGCTCTTTTGATTGGAATGTGAGCACATGACCAATCCATCTTGACTTATCTACCCAGATCTTTGCAGAAGTTTCTACTTAGCAACATTTCATAAGAGATAGGAATATCTGCTACTAGAATAGTCATTTTGAGCCTTTTATTTGGGAAAGCTGCTAAGACAACTTGAGCATCCTTGATATGTCCAATTAGGGTAATTTATCTCTCCATTGACTAACATCTACCTATTATCTTAGTCAAAGTGAGGTCGAGGGCATCAGCTACTTTAGCTAGCATAATATTATCAGAGGCTCCAAAGTCTAGGATACATTTGCTTAACTTAAATCCATTGATAAAAAGAGAGACATAAAATGGCTCTATCCTTTCAGATGTGGAAGTAGACATGGGGGAAGCAATTGTAGCATTATTTTGGGGTGAGGCTTGTTTGGGGGTAGGCAATATACCTTTAGAGGCATTCGCTGTATTGTTTGACCCTTTACTTTGAACATACTTAACTAGTTTATTTAGCTGATTGAACATTTGAATTTTGGTTTTTTTTATGTGATCAATTATGTCAAAAGAGGGAATGGGTGTAGACAGAGCAGGATTAGGTTCACAAGTATAATTTACTGACTTGTGAGGTTGAGAAGAATAAGCTACATACTTATCTTTTGGAGCAAGAGAAGAAGGTAGAGGACTACCTCTTTTAAAAATACTTACATCCGATCAAGAGTTTCCTTTTTTTTGTTCTTTGGAAGGTTTTTCACAAATTTGTTGAGTCTATGACCTTGTAAACACTAAAAAAGAGTGACTATAATCTTCTTCAAATGCTTCTTCATAATCACTTTATGATTGATATTCAAGGTAGCTTATGTTGAAGTCACCAACAAGATCTACAAAGTCATCTTCATCAACAGAAATTTGATGAGTATCATCAATCATCTAATCTTTTTCATTCATCTCAACGTAATTTATGGGAGTATCTTCAATTTTTAGTCTTTGTGTAAGACCAACAATGGGGTTTCTGTTTTGATTATTAAAATTCTATGTAAGTGCGTTCTTAGTAAGAGAAGCATGAGTACCTCAAGAAATTTATCTTTTAACTTGTAGCAAGTCATTAGCCAACTTCTATAATAGGGGATCAATAGTTTGTGATACACTTGAAGTAAAGAATCACCTTTAGAAGTTGTTTTCTTGATCTTTCTAGCCATTATCAAGTCATCTTCAACCTTTGTAGCAATATTTTGAGCTACTACTAAATCAGTCAGACATGCTTTGCATAGTTGATAACTGACTTCTGGTAATTGGGCATTAATGAAGAAGTACTTCTAATTATCTCAAGTGGGCAGGGTGACTTGAGGGATTTTATAGAGTAGTCTATTAAACTTGGTAATGAAATTCGACATGTGTTCATGTGGTTCTTTTTTAAGCTGAGTCAGTTATGTGAGTAATATATGTGAATCTTCTATAGCTTTGAACCTCTTTTAAAATTACTCATGCATAGTGACCCAACTAACTATAGTGCCAGGAGCCAAATGGTAAAACCATTCTACAGCTAAGTCATGCAAGGTCTTAATGAAGAGTCTAACTGAGACATCTTCATGCTCAATGACAATTACTCCACAAGTTATAAATAAAGTATCCAAGTGCTCATCTGGACTTTATTTTCCATCACCTGTGAATTTTGAAAAAATATTTCTTGACCCTTTTGGCAAATCATGGAGAGAAAGAGTCAAATTCAATGGGCCAATCGCTACCCCCAAAGAATAGGAAGTTGTAGCACCATTCTTATGGGAGTAAGGAACTGAGGGTTTTTGAGCTGAATTATTATTAAAGAATTGTGTTGACGCTGATTCTCAGGAGTTTGTGCTTGTATGATAGGTGAGAGATTGGTTCTTCTTGTTTTGGCTTGGATGGGAAAGATGAAATTAAAACATTCTTGCAATTTAAAGAAGTCATATGTTTGGCCTTGATATCTCCTTGCTCTGGTGAAAGGACTATTTGCCAGTTTGAAGTGCAAAAATTATTTTGAAAATTACTCAAGCAATTTCATTTATAAGTAAAGACTTAGGTGGTGGTTCCTTGACATGCAGTGAGATTAAGATAAATAAAGTGTAAAACAAAATGTGGCTTTTGCACATGCAGTAATTCAATAAAAAAACAAAGTGTCTCTTTTTAGCAAGTCAAGTTAACTTCAAAATAAGGAGTTTTAAATAGACAAGCCCATTGCTCTATATACACTGTTTTGGATAGTGGTTTGGAAAATTTGGGATTTTTTTTGGAGAACTGAACGTCAAATTGCATGTGTCTCAACTTATGTGAGTAAGTTAATTCTAGTTCTGGGAGTTAAGTTCATAGTTCCCCAGCAGAGTAGCTAGAAACTATTGACTAGATATTATGTAGGCTATCAATAGAACTTAGGCAATCATGGGATTAAATCTCCTTCATTTAATGGTGAAGATCCTATATGCTTATGTCTATTTACTTATAATTATTCATAGCTCTCAATTATTCACAAATTATTTAAAATATGTCTTATTTTGGGGTATTACTTTAATCACAAAGTTTATAAACCATAACAAGGTGATTTTGTAGCAAGTAAGTACCTGTTTCAGAGAATGTGTAAAGAAATTTTGGGAAATATAGAATGAAATACTAGAATATTTTAGAAGAATGAAGTTTCACTTCACAATAAGTAATTTTATAGAGCTTATTGAATCCGTATTAGTAAATAAACATTTAAAAGATGATAAACCTTTCAGTAAATGATTAAGAAAGATTGAAATTCACATTCAAATTTAAAGATAACACAAAGTTTACCATTTTAATATTCATAAATCCACCAAATGATCTCATGAGATGCAAAGTTCCATAAAAATCAACATCCTTCTTATTCACTTTGAACTAGTTTCATACAAAAGAGAAAACTCAAAAATCTAAACACAAAGTTTTAGATTGATTAAATTCTCTTGCTTCGGTTATAGTTGATTTTCTAAAAATTATCATCCCTAAGCACGTAGGCCTGCACTTAAATTTATACAATTTTAGAAGTCAAAATCAAATAGGAGACAACTCCATGAATTTCTATGTGTTACACTAAAAATAAGGAACTATTGAGAGGCGTTCTCTTAAAATTTCTCCTCTATGGTATGCAATGGTTGATGACATTTAGCACTTATTGGTTTTACTATTTGAATAAAAAATAATCTCTTTGTATGCAATGCAAATTTTTCTTAAGTAATTTGCTTTTACAAAATGACTTCAAGTAATGGCATTTAACCAAGTTACTTGAGTCTTACATCTTACAAAGTAACTTACTTATACTAGTGCTTCACTAAATGATATTACTTACAAAGTAATTACTCCAAACAAAATTACTTCAAATACATCACTTAAAGAAAATAGACTAAAAATGGAAGAAGAAAGAAGAAGTTGAGAAGACAAACAAAAATAATCACTCCACATCGTAAACTTCAGATCTGCATTTCTCTTTGTATTTGATATGATGGGACATCATGAATTGTATTACTACATCATTTTATTTGGCAAGTGATTGTCTTTCAGTTTCATATCTCAACATTTCTCTTTCCAACTTTCTATAATAAGTTTTTACTCTCTCAAGTCTTGGTTCAAGCCTTTTGATTTCTTGTTGACTCTTAATTAGCTCCTTTATAGATTTTGTTGTGAAAGGAGTTGTGGCCTTCTCAATCAATTGATTGAACTACTAATGTAACTATTTAGATTTCCTTGGAGTTTTTTTAGACCAAATGTTAGTGAGACGAAAGATGCTATCCTTCAGATCCACCATTTCATTGCAAGCATCTTCTTCTAAAGTCTTTATCTCTTCAAGCATAGTCCCAAGAAAATATAAGAGGTACTTCTCTTGTTTTTATTTCTTTACGGACCCTTCAAGAACAATCTATTCTTTGATTAAAACTTTCTCACTCAAAGTGTTTATTCTTTGAAGTCTTTCTTGCTATAATTTAGAAATTTCATTCTCATTTTCTCTTTCCTTCATCATTGCCTATATCTGTGCTAACTTATTTTTAGTATCAACTTGAGTACCTAGAACCTCAAGAAAGTATTTCTGAGTAGTTTTAGCACTTCTCTATCCATTTGTTAATGGTCTTAGCATTATCTCCAATTTCCTCTACCTCAGTTATTATTTGTTGACCAATTGAATCACCTAAAAGAATTGGCTGCTAAGGAGTAGATCTTGCCACTTTGACATTTATTTCACACAACTTTGCAATTTATTCCTTTAATATGGCTCTGTTAGCATTTTCTTCATCTAACTTCTTGAAAAGAGTATTAATCAGAGTCTGTGTATCTTACTTTAAACCCTCTATAGTGACTTCTCTAAGGGAAACTTTTGTGACTATTAAGTCTTGTTCAATGACTTCATCTTTACCCTTATCCTGAGGAGGAATGGATACTTCTACAAACTTATGCCCTGAAGGTTCAATTATCAGCTTAGAATTTATCTAGTGCTCTTGGGATTCTTTCCTTTTCAATCAAAACTCTTTAATAGTTTTAAATCAATCTCCTCCAAGTTTATTACTTCTCTAGTCATAGGAACTGTTTGTAATGCTAACCAGAATGAGAAGTCTGTACTTGTTAGAGTAATTGAATGTATAACCATTTGCTACTAATTGTTTCTCACTACTAAGTCCTAAGAAGGAGCTTATTGTGTATCTAAAACACCTTGTAATTCATTGGGAACTACTTGCTCATCCTTTTCTTTCTCTACTTCTATTATTTTTTCCTTCTCCTTTTGATCTTCCTTCTTCTCTTCCTTCTCAGCTACCTTCTTTTCCTTCTTATATGTTTCCTTTGTTGCATATGTTTCTTTCTTAGGTTTAACCATTTCCTTTTGCTCTTCTTGTGATACCTCCTAAGATGAGGTCATTTTTTTAGCAGTTACCTATTCTAGCTCTTTCTGAGTGGTTGGTTAATCATCTAAATGGGCTGGACGTAGAGCAGTGGGTGGATAAAATGGAGGAAGAGGAAGAAGAGGAAAACTAGTATTCTTCTGAATGGGCTTCTCAAAAGGCATGATGCTATGAGATTTTGGAGGTGGCATGAGTATTGATGGATTTGTGGTAGGTGCAATAGAAGTAGAAATGATGGGGGGAGAAGTATATGTGGAAGTAACTAAAGGGGGTGTGGTGACAGCTAGTTGAATTGGTTATTTATCTTTCACCACAGAGTAGGTGTCACCATCATTTCTCTTTAATTTCAATTTCTTATTATGAACTTGACTACTTTCTCCTTGAATTACCTTCTTCTTTTGACTTATTCAAGTAGTTTTAGTCATTAATTCCTTCATATAATACCCCTTATTGAGGATCCATGTGGAAGTCATAGCAAGGACAATAGAGTTATGTCAGTAATAGTTTTAACTTGATCTTTACCAAAAAAAATCTTTGAAAGTGGAGCATTATCTCCTCATACTGCATGGTAGGCATCACTAGCTACAATTCCATCATCCTTCATGTCCTTCAGAATTGCTGCTAACTCAAAAGCATGAATCTGCTCAATAGTCAATATATTATCATGTCTTCTCCTTACATCAAAATCATCCTTGCAATCAATCGAAAAAAATTCAAGTGCGGGAATATGCATAAACTCAAGAGAAATTGTATTTTGAGTTACCCCTCTGCAATCAAAATTTGCTCTTATTTCAAAATGGATCTAACTGTAGTTGTGGTACATCTCCTTTTGCACATTATTTTCTTTGTAAATGTTGTAACAATGATAATGACCAATAATAATAAGAAAACTTACAAAGGGATGGTGAACCTCTGACTGTAAATCATGTAACTCAACTAGTTGCCTACATAGCTCCATGAGAATCCATTTTTTAGTAGGATATCTTGGAAAATTGACTAGTGTGCCTGAGAAACCACCAACTCTGATGTATGTAAAATTGAGTTATTGAATGTAGAGGCATCCAAAATGTGAAACTACTTCCCATGCTGTGTCTGACACTCTTTTATGTTTCAAAGTAATATTCAACTTATAAATGATTTCATAAAAGAACCCATTATTTACCCTCTTATAATGCTTGAAGTATTCAGCAAAACCAATTGGGGTAGTATTCATAATAGGCTCTGATGCCAATGTTCCTTTTATAGTTAAGCTAGAGAAAGCTCCACTTGATGTTGTTGTGTATACCAAGTATGAAGTCATATTGAAGTAAAAAGTTGTCAGCACTTGACTCAGCTAGTGATCAATGTTATCACTTATCAATCTCGATCATTTAATCATTGAAAAGCTTATGTTGACATCAAGGGCCCTAATGTATGCACACATCCAAGTTAAAAAGCATTTAGCATTCTTCTCTCTATTTATTCTGCACAATAATTAGGTAATATCATCAACTTTCTGGATGAAGTCAAACCTTACTATTTGTTTTGGAAACCTTGAGGGTTGTTTAGCTTTGTTTAAATAGTTATTGTTCATTACTTTACTACATTCTCGAGTCTGTCTTTCTTAGAGAATCTTGGCTTTCTTCATTGATAAATCTATTATTTTAGACTTTGTTGGGATCTTTAAATAGTAGTCAAAGTACTAAATATCAAGATTGATTATTACATTGCCTAAAGTATCCTTCACTTTTCTAGTGAGAGAGTCATAGTACTTGGCATATTCTAAACTTAGGTAATTGTACAAAACTTGGGAAAGTTACAACTTGGAGGATTTCATTATTGGTTATTGCGTGCATGAGTGGAGTCTTGATGATAGCTTTAGATCTCTCTAATAACTCAGTTATGGACACATGCCCCATATCTGTGTCACTAATTTCTAACACCTTGGATACGAAATTGGACTCAATGGGGTATCCTTTGTACTCATACTTCATCTTTGGTTCCTGAGATTTCACAAATTTCTTCATTTTTGCCCTACCCTTCGTACTTGGCCTTGGGATTTCTTCAAGTGATAATTTAGGGACTTCTTCAATGAGGGCTTTTTATTCTTCTACTCCAACTATTTCTTCCTCTGATCCTTGTGATCCTAACATTTGTTTTGGTTAACTCTGGAAACACTTGACAAGTGCTCTAGAACACGTAGTGATTGCTCCTACTAGTTTAGAAAATATTGAATAAATGAGTCAAGTTGTTTACTAAAATAATACTTCTAAGTAAGTTTTAGATTTTAGGTAGTAGAGAGTCTTGAAAACTCCAAGTAACTTATAGTAAGTAATAGAGTATCACAACTCTTGGTTGGTCTAGATAATCCTCAAGTCTTCAGTATTCAAGAATCCAATCAAGTAATAAGTAATAGGCATGGACAACTTTGGGTTTCTCTCAGCTTATAACTTTGGATTTATATTAATAAGTTACTCAGGTTCGAGACTCCAAGTAAGTAGTAAGTTATGAGGATTCTAGGTCTCTCTTGGATAGTTCACCGGGTTTCTTAAGGCTTATGACTTTGGGTTTATCAAGACAAGTAACTTGGGGTGGAAAACTTGAAGAAATAGAAGTGAGTAACTAGAATTTTGAAGAAATCAATTAGTAATGGGAAGTCATAGTAGGTAAGGTGCTTGAGAGCTTTGGATTTCTTGAGGGCAGTTACTTAGGTTCAAGACTTCGAGTAAGCAAAAAGTAAAGGAAATCCTGAATAAGTAAAGTGTGGTTAACTGTTATTTTTTTTCCGATGATTCTCTTTTCTTGTTATTTTAGCTAGATTTTTACATCAAAATGTTTATAAAGATTATAATAGGGTTTTAAAATAACAATATGCATGTAAAATAACAAACAATTGCAAGTAAAATAGGAAAAGATAGGAAAAATTTTATAGTGGTGACTGGAAACTTACTAAAGGAAAGATGAGAAGAAAACCCAAAATGGAGACATGAAAATAAAGGAGAAACAATCTAAATACCTTGAATGCAAATGGGTCGAGAAGGATTTGGTCCAAAATCGCTTTAGAAGCTCAAATAGTGTCGCTTGGGGTTCATAGGGGTGGTAGCTTGGTCAAATAACTCGAATGCCAGGTAGGAAATGAGGTGGATTTTCTCAATATTTATATTATCCAATGCATTAATGAAAAGTAGGAGACACATGTGAGGGAACCACGCAAGCCCTTAGCTTTTTATCAGGTTTCTTGGACTACTTTGCTTATTTTGGTTTTTGAAGTGAAGTGACCTCATAACTCTTATTTGGTCTAGGCTTGAGAGTACTTCAGACATGTGGACACTTATTGCTTTTACTTATAGCTTTGAGTAAGTGATGTTACTTTGAAAACTCAATTTACTTTAGTTAGTGTTCTATAGGTTTACGGACCTACTTTACTTGGCTTCTAATGAGAAGTAAAGTTATTTGATAATTCTAGTTTAAACTAGACAATACAACTTGGGTTTGTGATGATCGCTTACTGTTTACTTGATAAATAATAACTCAAAGAACTCAAGTTGGCCTAGAAGTGAGCTCAAACACTTCGCTTTTTTATCTTTCTTGGAAAGATGAGTAAATGGATTTTTTAGTGATGGCCTTGAGCAGACATTTTTAGCCTTTTGGAGCAATTTTTGAAGCAATTGGGAATGAAAGCAACCATAAAGAAAACAACTAAAGACTAAGTCTTATTCAAGGGACTGAGTTTCAACAAGAATGACTAACTTTCGAAAGATAAAATACATAAATTCAATAAGGGTGTCCCAAAATTCCATGTGAGAAATTTTGGGTGACATGGGGACTTTACCACTATGTCTCTAGATGATGTATGGGAAATGGACTTCTTAGGAATGACCACATAAGTGAGAAACTTATCAGTCATATTCTTGAGAGAATGAGGTAGCAAGGTGGGTGGCAACTAAGTTATGATATTAGAGGGAAGTTTTGATGTTTTGATTTTTATACCAATCTCATTGAGTTCATCATCATCATAATTTAGGAGGTTAGGTGAAATATTGCCCACAATCTTAGAGTGACCACTATAACCTTGATTTGAGTTAACATGTGTAGACACACAACTTATTATTTAAGCTAAAATAATACAATTGTGACCACCATTTTGTGCACCTAGTTCATGCCTCATTCCACAATATTTCAATTACCATTTTGTCAATCCTATTTTGGATGATGCATTCTCACAAGCAACTAATGATCCTAAGAAATTTCTATCTATCATTCCAAGCAAACTAAACTCATTTTGGGACTGATCCCCACTTCGGATTTTGTTGTTCTTTCCATTTGGATAAGGTTGCCTTATTTAGACAATTCCACTCCACGTTATTGTCAAGTTTTGGAAATAGCATCCTCCCACCAAATAATGACTAGTTTCTCAAATTTAAATTCATGTAACGGGTCGTTGTGCAAGTTTAGTAATCCTCATCTAAAATAATTCCCAAAATAGCACTATAAAGTCACATTTAAAACCATTTTTCACATAATATTCCATATTGAAAACCACTAGAATTCTAATTGTAAATTGAGAGTAATTTCCCTATTTCTCCCAATTATGAATACATATAGCCCTAGTAGCCCTGAGCTAAAATTTGAGTACACTTACAAGGTCAAAAGTCATAGTTTAAGAACTGAATCACACTAAAATTGTACAAGCATCTAGCATTACAATAGTCTTTCACACACACTATTGTAGCATAGGATAATTACATGGATTTTGGTCCTTCTTTGAAGTATTAGTATGTATGTAACACTCAACACAAGGGGTGTGGAGGTTATTCACAACTTCAACCACTAACCTCTTTTTATTCCATGATTGTATTTACCCTCTTAGTCTATTTATTTAGGGTTAAAAGTGAAGGAGAAGATACACAATATTTTTCATGATATATCAAAGGCTCCCACACTGGAAAATAGAACACACAAGAGAAGGAGAACTTGTCATGGTAGTTTTGAAGACCTATCACATATAGGGCACTGACACTCCCTAAGGACACCATCACACCACACTCCTATTCGAATCCAACAACCTTGTCTAAATATCCTGTAAAACCCTATTTTGGATCCTTACTTAGTCAAGACAGTCACACAACCTATTTTCTAGTCTTAGTCACATCCTTGCATTCTAACTTTCTAGAAAAGTTGTATTTCTTTAATACTTTCCCCTTTCAACATATTTTTAAATTTAGCACGTTTTAAATTAATGTGTGTCATTTTTCACCCATATATAGCATTCTAATTTTACATAGTAGTTTGTCACATTTAGGTAATTAATTCTTATATTTACCTAAAATTTGATAAAACAATTGGTGAACCCATTTTATTTATCGAATATTTCCAACCCTAGTCTTATCCCTAGGGTTTTCTTCTAAAATTTTGTCCTCCTAGGGTTTCAAATTAAACTATGATTTCCTTATCATGTTGGACTACTTTTTAGCATTAGCTTGTTTCTCTTCTCTAGTTATCATTTTAGTATTTTTAAAATTTATAATGGCTAACAAAGAATCTCTTCCTTCATCTAACCCTCAAGATGGTGATAGTTACTTTCCTTCTAACCAGGTACATGTTATCTACTACTCTAATAAGTAAGGTAACCCACCCTACAATGAAAAATTAAGGTCACCAACATGTCCTTCCTCAACCCCATCCACCTCCCATATCTCCTCTTGGCAGTGTTTGCATGCATATCCAACCTGAATTACCTACAGTTTGTGTTTATGGATCCCTTGAAGATCAAATGGTCACTAAGGGAAATTTAATAGAATAAGTGTAAAAGTGAAATTTTTATTTTAGTTCAAAGATCACATATTTGGAAAATCATCTCGCATATACAAATAATCTAGAATATGCTGGTGTTATTCATGCATTTGTATCTTCATCTAACAATTTTGTGCCAACAAGACTTCATATTAAAAATGGAAGCTACAATAAAATACATCTACAACTAGTGATTCAAAAAGTATGCAAAAGGATATTAATATTTCAATTGAGATTCTAATAGAAATACTTCAAAACAAGTTGATTAAATTGTCTCCTTTACATCCTCTAAGGAGATCAAAATACTATTTTGAATGTCATCGAATGTGTGAGCATCATATAGCTAATTATTTATATTTTAAGAACAAAATATAAAAGATGATTGATAGTGGTGAACCTATCATTAATACATCAATCAATCAACCCACTCACATTATGAGTGCAACTTTTATATCACAAGTGCAAAAATAACAAGTACAAGTACAAAAAGATAATTTGGAGCAAAAATAGTTGCAAATGAAAAAATTCAAGCAAGAAAAGATTCCAAAAGAAAAATTAAATCAAGCAAGATTAAAAAATGTACAAGATAAAAAAGATAAATTACAAAAGGAATAGTTTGACAATCAAAGATTATAAAATTCATAGCAAGCAAAAGTGAAATTACTAAAAGACAAGTTGCAAAATCAAATTCAAGATAAACAAAAAATAATTCTTAAAAGAGGGTTTCTAACAAAAAAGTTTCAAACCAAGAGATGCCTACAAAAGCTAATATTTCAAGTGTGGTCTCAAAGGAGGTAATTACAAGCCCTTCCCCATATAAGGAACCCTTTCACTATCTGCTCACATAGATGAAAAAATATTTATAGATGTCAGGGTTATAAATTAATGAAAAACAATTTTTTGTTCTGTCATTTATTGTATCTATTGGATATAAGATTCAACACTTCAATCAAACTAATGCATCTACAACATATGTGGGATCAATTAAGTTAAAAGTTTTGTTTGATTTAAAATAATGTTATCTTCATTTTCTCATTACTTCTAATTCAAGTACATACAATTTTGTGTTTGGAGGCTCATGGTTAAAATCAATAGGATCAATGATTGATAAAAATAGAGGTTGAATTTCATTTGATCGTGAAGGTAATGACATTTTCATTTGAAAATAAGAAATAATTTTAGATGAAGAGCAACAAAAGATAAGATATTTTTAGCTAATATATAGGCAAAGACATCTAATGGAATAATCGTAATGGAAAATGATATAGTACATGTTGCATAAAATAAATCAGAAAGGTTAATACCATAGTATGTGGCAATTTGTTATCGATACATAAATACAAAATATGTTTACAATAGTTATTAAAATGGTTCCTATAATAATAAAAATTGGTATAATTCTGATGATACATGGTCTAACAGAGGCATCCCCTTGATGACATCTTGGGCTTCTAAAATCATCATTCCTTGTACATAGATTATTTGCTTATCATTTCATATATGCAACATACAAAAAAAATAACATATCCTAGAAAATTCTAAAATCAAGACCTATGCATGCTTATGTCTAGTTCATTTACAGTAGCTAACTTGCGCCCATTATATTCAGTATGTCTCTATCTATTGAGTTTTTTTAGCACATATATTTCATAAGTGAACATGAATACATGCATAACATACATGTTGTCATTTAAAAACATAGTTACAAGTTATTTCATTGTCTCAAACTCATAAAATTATAAATAAACAACAATGCCCTATTCATACAGTAGCACCCTATGCCCTTGTCTTGTTTCATCAACCCTATCTTAGTGAGCACAGGCTATAATTTCTCAAATCAAAACTAGACATAGGCCTCGTAAAACTTGTTTATACATCATCAAGCTCATTGGGAGCATCTCATACACAGTACCTATCATTCTTTGGCTATCCTTTCTTATTCATATCTAGTCCTTTACACTATGCAAAATCTATCAATATTTCTCACTTATGCATTGATATTTTACCAGTTACCTAAATTGTTAAATATAATAGTGTTATAAATTGCTTATGTTGATCAATTAAATGTATTCATGCATGTTTTTCATCTTTATTATCTCACTTCATGTCTTGTGTGTATTCTTTGGTTTGGCTTGTGAACATTTGAACATGTCCTTGTGTGTGGTTTAAAGCCTTCATTGTATGTTTCTATATGTGTGAGTGACATTTTAATATGTCCCTTATATGTTCCCCTTGACCTTATCTTGTGTGATTCGTGTATACTCTTTGTATGTGTGTGTCATGGACATGACACTTGTTTGCTTAGTTTTCTAAGTCTTTGGTGCCATGGTGGATATTATCCATCTTCGTAACCTTTTAATGCCATGATGGATATCATGCATCCCTATCCAAGTAGTTATATTCAAATTTTAGTGCCTTATCTTGTTAAAATGTCCACTATGGTTCTAAAAAGGGTTAAGTCATGTTTTGAATGTCACTTAATGTGTTTAGTCTTTGTTACATTTGTTTGATGGTCTAATGTCATTTTAGGCCATATTTCAGGTCATTTTTATGAGATGTATGGTTTATAACCAAAAGAGAAGTGTCTCATGAAGATAGATAATGTGTCTAATGTTAGGTAAGTATCTGAGATAGTTTCTAAATTGAAAATTTTTAGGTTCAATGTATATCCAAGAAGATAAACAACAAACAGGGTAGTTTTAGTTAGTTGTATGGACTGCATAGCTAAATTGGAATATGGGAAGGCTTCAAGTAAGTCTCTTGAGATCCCTAAAATTAAATTTCAAGATTAGGTGGTTCAAAGAAGTCCAAAAATGGCAAAAATTGACCTCTCTCTCCCATCGCTCTCTTTGACAAGTCAAAATAAGTAAGCGGATTTCTATTAATATGGATGGAAGAAAAAGAGTTGGTCTAAATGCACTTGGTAGATGAAATTAGTCTTAGTGAACTTATAATTCATGGTCATGGTCTCAATTTTGATGGTCTGTGCTTCATGAATAATCACTAAGACTGTTAGTGACTCGAAACTGCTTGTATATCCCCAACGGCTTCAATTTTCTCACCTATTTATATTGATCTATGTGAACCAAGTGGTGTATGAGGAGTTACATAACATGTTATACCATTTCATGTTGATTTCAACTAGTTTGGCCTGTGTGGACATGATAGGATAAGCATAATCACTCCTTGTACTAAGAAGTGAACACATTGATGGTCTACATAACATGTTTTGATAGTTGCCTGTGAAGGTTGGAGTGGAGGTTTGAAGAGCTACTTAAAATGAATAGTCACACTGTAATGTGTCTTTTAAACCTTATACTGATCATATAGGCATTTGGTTAGAGGTCACATAGACATACATTCTCACTATCATATGTAGGTAGAGTATACATTGAGTATGTGTGTCTCTGAAGTTGGAAGTGTCACTGATTTGTGAGAGAACCAAGTTGTATGGATTTTAAAGCTTAGTGATAGGTTTCCATTACTTTCAAGACTCATAATATGTCTTGATAACTCAAAGAAGAAAGCTAAGCATTCATACTATGAGATTATTTACCATAGTCAAACCTAATGAAGACATATAGGGTTTCATGTGTAGGCATTCAAATGTATAAGAGCTTGATGATATGCTTTGAGGACACTCTGAGGCTTGGACTATAGTGAGAGTGAATTTTGGTAAGGATTAAAGATTATGACATAGCATGATAGGTTTGGAAGAACACTTCAAGTAACACCTATATTATTATAATTGAAGAGTGTTTCTCATGGTAAAACTTACCTTAACTTCTCTGAAAGGGAACCCTACCTCATATAATGTCACCTGTTAGTGAAAGTTCATGAAGTCTGAGCGATCATAATGGCTTAATTATTGTAGCATAGGACTATAAAAAACATGCCAATTCAAAAAAAGGTTGAGAGACTGATTGTTGAATGGTCGTCAACTTAGTCAAGTTTTTGATGAAAACACTCAGGCAATTATAGTGACATTAAAACAAAATGAACCTGTAGTAATAAAACCTTGCAACTAACAACTAGTGCATTTGAGGTAAGAGATGATACATGGTTCTAAGGAATGAGATGAGTTTATCCAAGTTTAATATGGTCTTAGTAATCTCAGTATGAATCAAAAGGGTGAAAATAAAGTGCTCAAGCATGTATAGTCACCTACAGGAATCCCTTATATTCCTAATTGCCACCTATAGTTGGTCCAATTTGTAGACTAGCCCAAGCTAATGAGAGATGCATGTGTGGAATGTTGATAGAGATGTAAGATGGAATGGCCATGTTGAATAAAATTTCATAGTGATAACATCACATTTCATGTGATTCTCAAAGGCATAAACTAGAGAAAAGACTGGGTTTTGAACCTCGAGCTCAGTCAAGTTAAAACCCTACATAGTCATTTACTAGCCTAAGCTTATGGAGAGTGCAGGTTTAAGAAAGTATGCAGAGGGATATGATGGATGGACCATGTTTAAACCACTCTCATAGTGGTAATGACACATTCCCAAGTGTTTTAAAGAAGTAAGAACCTCAACCTACAGTCATAACTCAAGGTTCTCAGGCCTAACCAAAATCTTGTGCACAGTCATCAGTCCTAGAAGCCAGTCTTGAATAATTTGAAGGTTTAAGGAGTATATATTATGATATATCCTTAAAATTTAACACAAGAGATCATCATGACCAAATAAATCCATCCACAGTCTCATTTAGGTCAAATAATTAGGGTAATTACCCTTTGCTTTGTCTCAAATGGAGGGCACTTCATAAACAAGGTAACCTATAGACCTAATGCATGAAAGGTGAATAAAGGTTGAATTTAATGTAAATACACCTAAATATACAGTCTCGAGTGACCATTATGATATACAAAATTGAATTTAATGTAAATAAAGGTTGAAAAACATCTACATCTATTTTAAACATTCATAGGTGGACATACACCCAAATATACAGTCTTGCAGACTAGGCCTAAAACTAAGCCTAAAACCTTAGGCTTCCAAAATTCATTCATATGATCATGATATCTCTCAAAAAAACTTGAGGAATTTTATGGGAGAGTGAAGGACTATTAATATCCATTAGGTTTCATAGAACAATCTAATATTGGTCATTTTGGCCTAATCCTTTCTTAGGCCTATCCGAAATGCAAACAACTAGTCGAGGAGCTATTTTTTTTTCTCGTATTTGTATGCACAATGTGCATGGTACCTCAAGTAGTTAGGGATGGTTGAAGAGGGTCATTAACTTAAACTTTGTGGAATTGGTTTAAGGGTTAGAAATTTAACTTTTATGAATCATTGTTAACAAGCCAAATGACCTAAAACTCTCTTATGAACCCGATGGAGAAAATATGAATTGAGATTCATCTATAAGTGGTAAAATGGCTTATAAAGTGATTTAGACATGATTGGCACTCTTCTAAGCTCCTCACCATCTAGTTTTTCCCTACCATCACTTGAATGAACATGCCAAAATCTGGGTTTTCTATAGGATTTGAGTTGAATTGCAAGTACATAAGGGAATTGATGAATGAAATTCATTGTAAGAGGTGTGTAGGTACTTTTTATAACTCCTCATACTCATATATAACCTCAATGATGCATGAAAGTAACTCTTCTAATCTTTTCATTGCAGGTAGTCTGAATAGGACAGTGAGAAATCAAAGTGATTAAGTATAATAATGAGAAGAGTGATGTTGAATCTTCTTGAAGTCTATGATATACCAAAGGACAAATAAGGTCTAATTGAGTTGTATAATACCTATGCAATGGATATCCTTGAGTGTGTGCATGCCACCTAAGTGACAAATGTGAAGACGAGCTTAGAGGGATAATGAGTGACTGTAGAAAGTAAAGGACAAGTGACAAAGAAGAGTGTATCAGTTAAAGGGCATAAATGACTATCACAAATCATATATCTACCTTACTGAGTTAGGGTGTATGTGTCAAATTCCCCTATGGTAGTTTTAGATAGTCAAGTAGACTAATCATCATCATGAGGCAATTTCAAGTAAGACAATGAAGAGTTCTACACCAACTTGAGGAAGATGTTATGTTTTAGATTGACACATGTTCAAGATAACTTCATAACATGTCTTTCCACTTCTCTTGCATTGTAACTGGTTTCCAAGTATTGAAACTTGGCCTTGTGACCCTTCATCTTCATGTCTTCTCTCTATTCTCCTATGTTCTATATATGCAAGACATTTTAGCATTGTAAACGATCCACAACTAGTATGGTGAACCCCTACTGCTTTGACATATTGATTTATCTTTGAATAAAATTTTGAAATTGGTTTAATCTTTGTAAGTTCTTTCCTAAGTATGTCAAGTGGTCTATGTGGTTGACAAGTGATGAATGTCTTCTCCTTGCTTCCATTCTGATCTTGCATGTTTTGTGTGAATGATATCTCTTCTAACGGGTCTCATGAAGTGTATTTTTTTAAAGTGTGTTTTGAAGTGTGAGATAGACTAGTAGTGTCTAATATCAGACCTCATTTTCACCAACCTTTGGATATACATATCAATATGCCTCTATGAGAAACACTTATGCTAGAAGGAAATTAAGTTGAGATCAATTTTAACAGTCTTCTTTATTAGTGAAAATGCAAGTGTGTTTTATGGAGTTATCTTTGGTGTATCACCTTAATTTGTTTAGGTTGATTTATGTTTCCTTCTTCCCTTTTTACCCCTAATAGTCATTATCTTAGTGTAGTGTGTGAACCTAAAAGATAGGTTAAGGGAGCTAGCCCTTTCAAATCTAGAGATCTATCTCTTTTAGTAGCTTGCCTATTTATAGAGATAGTTCCATGTTATCCTAAATTTGAGAAGGTATACCTAACTTCCCTAGGGTGAAAAAAAAATTTATAATAGTTTTAGCACACCCGATGAGACATGAAGTCTAAGAAGGTTGTTCAAGGTGGATGTTGGTCTTGACAATAAGGAGTTATAACAGTCCACTTCTTATAGTATATGATGACTCCAAAATTTCAATCTTGGTTGTAGATTAGTGCACTCTTTCATGCCTAAGGTAAACACAAGGTCTCTTACTAAAGTCATCCCTTTTAAATTCCAAGAGCTTCTTTATTATTCATAAAAAGAAAATATATTTTCTAACACTCATCCCAATCCAAAAAAGTCATACCTTGCTCGTAATCCCATAAAAAAGTTCTCGATTACCCCATTCTTGCAAAGTCATAAAGCTACCATGGAAAAGAACATACCTTTTGTAGCTTTCAATGGATATATCCCTTTGAGACTTGCCCACTATGATGATATTTCCATATCTACCTTCAAAAGTGTTCCCTCATACACTGGTGAAACTGCCATTACCCCTATTCAGCATATAAGAAACATTGCTAACTTCTGCAATATCCATCACATCATTAAAGAGAACATAGAAATCAAATTTCTAGTTGTCTCTTTCAATGGTAAAACTCTTGATCGGTATGGTACTTTGGCACTTGAATTAATCACACATGGGATGAGTTGGGATATGCATTGAGGAGAAGATTTGAGGACAAGATTGACAACTTGTCACTAACTGAGGAGCTGACCAACATAAGGAGAGTACCTCAAGAAGTCATTCAAGACTTCAACACAAGATTTTAGAAGACATGGGATGGGCTCCCAATCTTGGTAAGACCCATATCTCACCATGATTTCCTTTAATATCTTAAAGCTTTTGATAGTGACATTTCAATGATGATACAATTTATGGGAGGTAACACTTTGCCCAATGCCTATGAGGTGGTCATTAGGGTAGATAATTGTTTGATTCAAGCTAGGAATATTTCCCCAAGACCTCCCATGCCTCTATTTATTGATTTTAAAATCCTTACACCTATTATTTTTCCCATTATTGCACCTAAACACAAGCTTGTTTCCCCTAGTCAACTAAGTAAGTCTAATGAGGCAGATACGATGAGAGTTATGGATCAAGAGATCTCAGGGCTAAAGAGGATTAACTAACAGTAGAAAGTAAGGCCTTTCCAAAGCCACTATCAACCTAATCATTCTTACCCTCACTATCAAGGCAATAGACCACATTTCCAAGGTCACACTCAAGGTCAAGGGCAGCTAGTTCAAGCCAAGTCATATAATGGATACAATCTGAATGCTCCGTCCACCTCAATGGCATTAGCACTACTCAAAATAACCTTGCCCAAGATCATGAAATTAAACTTTTTGGGATCAACCTCATGATCCATCCTCCTATGTCAATGAGGACTTCAATCAATCCTTCGTGGAAAGTTTGGGAACTATGCCATCTATGACTCAAGATGAGGTACCAAATGGAGGAATGACTAATGGGAAGAGTGCTCAAATGGGGTCTACATTGGTCAATTGGTAGCAAGATGTCTCATGTGTTGTCAATTATTAAGGGCATTCAAGCATGGATGCAAGTCCTATAGCTGTAAATACAATGAGCAATAAAAAGGTAGTTGAATAAGTTCAATGGGATGTTAATGGTCAACCAATGAATGTTCAAACATCCCAAAGGGTAGGTATGTCTAATACAGTTCCAAATACACAAGTAGCTCAAAGAGATCAAAATGTTAGAAGTGCTTTCATGCCTCAAAATTCTCAAGGTGTAGGTAGTACTATTCCTACTAGTGGACAGTCTAAGGTTAGTGGCTCTTTCACTAACATTTTAGAGAAAATGAAGAGGTCTCATGTGAATGTATCAATGTGGGATACATTGGGAATTGTTGGACAAGCAGACCTAATTTAAGAGGAGTTATTTTAACTTAGTTTGGCAACCAAATAGCCTAATGGGAAAGAGGCAACCTTGAAAAATACTTTGAATCCTAGTGAATGATAGTCAATCAAAGTTTAAAAGTTAAACAAACCTCCTCCATTCTATCTATACATCATCATTGGAGATGCCTTGGTACATAATTTTCTTATTGATAGTGGAGATAGTACTTGTGTCATGCCCAAGCAAGTAGCTAATAAGTTAAACCTAAAGTATGAGCCTCATTCCAAAGGAGTGATACAATTAGATGGGTCAGTTGCCAAGACCATTGGCATAATCAAAGTTTTACAACTTGTCCTCCATGCTTATCCAACTTTCAACATTTATCAAGATGTTTTGGTTGTGGATGTGCCACCCCATTTTGCACTTTATTTGTCAAGAGAGTTCACTGCTAAGATTAGAGGTTATATGACTTCAAATTGGTCCACAATGGTATTGAGGACTAGATATAGTGCAAAATTAACAATCAAATCTGAACCTCTCTCTAGTTTTCATGTGGAACTATATGTGCCTTATACATCTAATATGAATTGCAATGTCATTAAGGAAGAATATCATCCTAATGATCAAGAACCTCTAACACTTATTGATGGCATATATAACTTGTATCTTGATGAGTGTGGAGATGAGAAAGTTGGATTTGAAGAGACAATCCTTGGTACTTACATCCTCCATGAGGATTTTGATGGAACTCTTGAGTCAGATTCTGGTAACATTCTAGAGCAAGTTGCATGGTGCAACTATACTGTACACATGGGTGATGATGTTGAGATCCCAATCTATAAAATCATGATAGTATTTTTGAACACTTAATTCTATATGCCAAAGAAGATAATTCTCATAAGTAATAACCTCAATAATAAGTAGATGACATGTAGAAACAATTTAATACCATTGTGTAAGAATTTGAGGAGTTGAACAAGCCTACAAATTTTCAAAATGAGTATAGACCTGATGAAGTTAATCATGATCCATATGAACACAAGGAAGAGCTTGGTGTCTCTACCAAGGAAGAAACAAGCTTGGCAGACCAAGAAGCATTTGACAAGCACAAAGAATATGGTATTGATGACTTACAATAGTAAGCATGTCATGTTTTAGATGCACCTGAGGTTGAGAAGGCTTTGATAACTCCTAATGATTAGTTTAAGGATTGCCAAGCAAACATGACAAAGTCTAAGTAGACTACAAGTTCAAAAAATCCCCTAAGATAGGTAGATGGAGTGTTCATGAAAGCTCTAAGTAGTACACTTGCAGTCAGCAAAAGGTCTAACCATATAAAGTCATTTGACTATCTACATAAGCAAGTGTTCACTGACAAGTATGCATCATATGAAGGTTTGTTTTCTTGCAGAAAAAATGATGCAAGAAGCATTGTCTTTAACCCTGGTTGAATCAATGATGAAGTTGTTCTTCACCTCAATTGTTTGAAGTCTTATACATATGAGGATAGGTGTGCTTTGCTTGAGTTATTATGTGTGTTTTCCCAAAGTGTTCATGAGATCACAAGTGTGTGTTTTGTTTCTTATCTTGTGTGTTTATTTTATAATGTGTTTGGTGTGGTTTGGGGTCATTTCAAAGGCATTTTAGTATCAATTACAGTGTATGGGTGGCTCCATTTCCCAAAGATAGAAGAAGGCAACTAGTATTTAGTATAGCAAGCATGTTACCCCTAAGAAATCATCAAAATGTTGACCAATTTTACCCTTACATCAAATTAAGTAAACCCCCCTACATTTTCAAACTTTCATAGAGTCCTTTTAAGTTTGAAATTTCCACCATGGTGTTAAGAGGGGTTAAGTCATGTTTTTAAGGTCACTTAATGTGTTTAGTCTTTGTCAAACTTGTCTAGATGGTCTTATGTCATTTTAGGCCATCTTTTGGGTCATTTTTATGAAATGTATAATTTATAACCAAAATACAAGTGTCTCAAGAATATGGATAGCATGTATGATGTCAAGTAAGTTTTAGAGTCAGCTTCAAAATTGAAAATTGTAGGTTCAATGTATATCCAAGAAGATAACTCTAAATAGGGCAGTTTTAGTTAATTTTATGAATTGCATAGCTTAGCCAGCATGTGGGAAGGCTTCAGGGAAGTCTCTTGAGATCCCCACAACTCAATTTCAAGATAAGGTGGTTAAAATAGGTCCAAAAATGGCAAAAACTAACCTCTCTCTCACATCACTCTCTTGGACAAGTCAAAATACGTCATGGTTTTCTATTAGTATAGACAAAAAAAAAAGTTATTCTAAATGCACTTGGTGGATAAAATTAGTTCTTTTGAGCTTCCAATTCATGGTCATGGTCTCAAGTTTGATGGTCTATGCTCCATAAACAATCACTAAGACTATTAGTGACTCCAAATTGTCTATGTATCCCCAATGGCTTCAATTTTCTCACCTGTTTATATTGATTTATGTGAACCAAGTGGTGTATAAGGACTTACATAACATCTTCTTAAATTTCATGTTGATTTCAACTAGTTTGGCATGTGTGGGCATGGTAGGATAAGTAGAATCACTCCTTGTACTAAGAAGTAAACATAGTAATGGTATACAAAACATGTTTTGATAATTGCAAGTGATGGTTTTAGTGGAAGTTTGAAGAGATACTTGAAATGAATACTCACACTAATATGTGTCTTATAAACCTAAAATTGATCATATAGGCATCTATTTTGAGGTCATATAGACCTACATTCTCATTATCATGTGTAGGCAGAGCATACATTGAGTATGTGTGTTTTAGAAGTTGGAAGTGTCACTGATTTGTAAGAGAACCAAGTTGTATGGATTTCAAAGCTCGATGATAGGTTTCCATTACCTTCAAGACTCATAATATGTCTTTCCAAATCAAATCAAATAGCTAATTATTCAATAATATGAGACTATTTACCATAGTCAAACCTAATGAATACTACAGGGTTAAGTGTAGGTAGTCAAATGTACAGGAACCTGATGATTTGAGGAGACTATGAGGCTTGGAATATAGTGAGAGTGCATTATAGGAAGGATTAAATATTGTGATATAGAATGAAAGGTTTGAAATAAAACTTCAAGAAACACCTATAGTATTATAATTGAAGAGGGTTGCTCAATGGGAAAACTTACCTTAACTTCTCTGAAAGGGAACCATGCCTCATACAATGTCACCTATTAGTGAAAGTTAATGAAGTCTAAAAAAGCCTAATGGTTTCATTCTTTAGCCTAGGCCTAAAAAAAACATGACAATTAAAGAAAAGTTTGAGAGACTGATGGTTGAATGGTTGTTAACTTAGTCAAATTCTTGATGAAAACACTTCGACAATTATAGTGACTTTAAAACAAAATTAACATGTAGCAATACAACCTTGCAACTAACTAGTATATTGGAGGTAAGAGATGATGCATTGTTATAAGGCATGAGATGATTTTATCTAGGTTTGATATGGTCTTAATGACCTTAGGATGAATCATAAGGGTGAAATTATAGTACTCGATCATGTATAATCACCTATAGGAATCCCTTATATTCCTAATTTCCACCTACAGTTGGTCCAATATGTAGACTATCCCAAGCTAGGGAGAGATGCATGTGTGGAAGATTGATAGAGCTATAAAATGGAATTGAAATGTTGAATATAGTATCATAATGATAACATCACATTTCATATGATTCTCAAAGGCATAAAATAGAGCAAATACTAGGTTTACAACCTCAAGTTTAGTCAAGTCAAAACCCTACACAGTCATAGACTAGCCTAAGCATATGGAGAGTGTAGGTTTAAGAAAGTATGCAAAGGGATATGATGCATAGGCCATATTGAAAACACTTTTACAATGTTAATGACACATTCCCAAGTGTTTTAAATAATTAATAACCTCAACCTACAATCATAACTCAAGGTTCTCAGGCCCAACCAAAATCCTATGCACAGTCATCAGTCCTAGAAGCCAGTCTTTAAGAATTTGAAGGTTTGAGGGATTTATAGATATGATAAAACATTTAAAATTGACATAAGAGGTCATCAAGACCTAATAAATCCATCCACAATTTCATTTGGTTCAAATAAATAGGGTAAGTGCCCTCTATTTTATCTCAGACATAGGGCACTTCATAAAAAAGGTAACTTGTTGACCTAATGCATGAAAGGTGAAAAGATAAAGTGGAGAGTCTTGAGTGACCATTGGATGATATACAGAGTTGAATTAGATGTAAATAAAGGTTTAGAAACATCTAAATCCATTTTAAACATTCAAAGGTGGTCATACACCTAAATATAGAGTCTTGTAGAATAGGACAGAACTAAGCCTAAACCCTCAGGCTTCCGAACTTCATGCATATGATCATGAGATATCTTCAAAAAACTTGATGAATTTCAAGGGAGAGATGAGGACTAGTAAGATCCATCAGGTTGTAGATAAAAATCGAAGATTGGTCATTTTGGCCTAATTCTTTCTTAGGTCTATCCATAATGCAACCAACTAGTCGGGGAGCCATTTTCTTTTGCTCATATTTGTACACACAATATGCATGGTGCCATAAGTAGTTAGGGATGGTTAAAGAGGGTAATTAACCTAGAATTTATGGAATGGGTTCAAGGGTTAGACGTCTAACTTTTATGAATCATTGTTAACAAGCCAAATGACCAAAAAACCTCCTAAAACCCTCTTATGAACCCGATGGAAAAAAGATGAATGGAGATGCATCCAGAAGTGGTAAAATGGCCTAGAAAGTGATTTGGAAATTATTATCACTTTCATAGGCTCCTCACAATTTTATACCATCACTTGTATAAATAGGCCAAAATTTGGGTTTTCTATACGATTTGATTTGAATTGCAAGTACACAAGGGAATTGGTGAATGAAAGTCATTGTAAGAGGTGTGTAGGGACTTGTTCTAACTCCCCATACTTATCTCTCAAATGGGATTTTAAAGACACCATGTTCTTGTAATTTTTCAAAATTAAAAGGGTTAGTATCACTTTATTTCCTATAAATAACACCACTGTAAGAAAAATTCATGCATTTGCATGTAGAAGAGGCCACGACCCTCATAAAATGAGTCCAAAGGCAGTCAAGTGAAATGTTATATGATAGAGGGAATTTGAAAATCATAATATGGACTCTAATTTTAATAGGGGGTACCATGGTAGGGAGCTAAACACATCCTAATGGAGACATTTATCTTCAGTCATATTCACAGAATGTGTTTTGGGAAAATTTAAAATTATATTCAAAGTATCCTAAAGTTTTGATGAATTCTAAGGAGGTGACACAAGTTCCAGAGGATTCACCTATCAAGGCTCACTTGACTTAGATGTCACCAACTTTGATACTAATGAACAAAAAAAGGACATCCACATGGATTAAGATTTTTTCAAGGGTCATAGACATTATAGAAAACTTTAAAGATAAATATGCTTATATAGTTTGTTCATCCTAAATGGAAATATCTTCACATTGTTGTAAAAAAAAATCTTCAGACCTGGGCAAGGTATCTGCTTGACTCATAGGTGGTGGTTGAGGGATTTTATATCAAAAAAAAGCTACATGAGATAGTTTTTATGTTGTGGGGATTTCCTCATGAGCTCAAGAAATGGAATTTGAGATGGGAACTTAGAAGGTTCTTTTATGGGATCCCATTCATCAAAGCCTATGTGAGTTGGATATGACTGTGAAGAGGGATTGAAATATGAAGTGGATCAACTATAGAATAAATTGACCCAAACTTATTATGATTTGGAATCAAATCATTTGATCTTAACACTTTGTGTATAGTTGAGGTAGGTCGAGCCAACTATGTTAACCTTGATAATGCAGTTTGTGGCATAGAGACATCTGAAACAAACTATATCATCATGACCAATATAATAGAATCAATAGTAGGGGTATAAATATATTATACTAAGTTTGTTGATACAGTAGAAATAAAACCATTTCATATGACGGGTTTTGGTATTAAAAAATAAAAAATAAAAAAATGCCTTGGTTAATTAATAATAATCTTACTGCAACATACCAACAATAAACATAATATAAATTATTAATAATAGTCCTCTTAATAATTATAATAGCAAGTAGTTTTTTCCCCTTGTCACTCCATGATTACTTTTAGGTATCTTACTATGCCCCTGTTTATTCTAAGGGCAAAAATTATGGTTTGCTTGATGTTAATGTATTTTTCATACTCATTCTAGAGTAAGACCCTAGAATTGACTACTCTACATGTAATTTTAAACTGGAAATTTAGATACAATAATTTTTTTATGACTAAGGAAAATGATTCTTTGGTTGTTGTAATTTTAGAAATTACATGGATTAAGTTGAGAATTCGTCATTCTTCTAAATATGTTGTAGTTATCCTCCTGAGAGGGCTACGTGTGAATTTGTCATCTTCATGAGTGGATTGTGAGTTAAATTGTTATTATTCTAAGTATGCTAGTTATCCTCCTAAGAGGGTCGCATGTGGCTTTGCCACTCTAAGTTATCTTAAATAACACAGCCATTTGACTAAAAAAATATCTATATTATCTATTTTGGTGGTTGTGTTGTGGTATTATTTTAACCTATGCTTTTGCTTGAGGAAGTCTAGCATAGACATATGGTGAAATTAGAGTGTAATACAAGCAATAAAAATGCTCGTAAATTCCACCAAAATTTATCTTGTAAATAAAATAACACCTTATTTTAAAGTTATGTTATTGTCTCTAGAAATTCCTTGTTAATTAATTGTAAAGTCTACAAAATTATAGCATCTTTTAAGTTACTTAAAATTATAATTGATTGAATTGTAGTATTTAAAGATTGTGGTAAAATAAAGTTAAATGGAATAGTAACCATAAACAACACTATATCTATGTAGAGAAATTATTGTGAGTATAAGAAGTAGCACTTTATTGGTTGAGCTTTACTTTTTTTGTATACATGTAAAATGCCATGGTGTTGTCAACACGTCATTATTTATTAATACTAGTCCTACTGAAGCATTCCAATAGAAAGTGCCATGTAGTACAGATATATTGTTATAAAATAATAATAATTTTACTAAAGCATTTTAATGGAAAGTACCACTATAGCTTAAGAGGGGGGAAACTACAGTTTAGCATTCTCAAATTTCACTTAACATGATGCCACCTTGGCGATGCTTGAAGTCCACCTTAGTTTAACCTCTTGAAGAGTTATTCAAATTGAAAACATTAGAATTTATTATCCCTAGACACACCAATGATTGTGGGATCCATGTTTGTAGCTAATGTTTCTTTTGTTAAAAAAAATAAAGTCAATAATTAGAAGAAAAAAATTCCATTATAAGAGAATCAATTTTTTTTAATAAATTGCTTGCCTCTCTATATAGACAGAAGATGAAACAAAAACAAGAAATATTCCAACAAACATGTTTCCACATTGAGAGTTACAACCATTGATAGCTAGCACTCTAAATGCATGAGATATGTTGCCATTTTATTTTGTTAATAAATTACATGTTGAGAGTGTGATGTTTTTATGTTATATGGTGTTTAGGTGACTAGAATAGTACTAGAAACATTCTTTATCGTTTATATTATCTTAATTATGATGCTTATTGTTTGAATAACATGGTAGATTTGTGAAAATAATTTGCTTGCCAACTTAAGGTTAGCGTATTTTTATATGTGGTTTTAGTGAAGGTGAATGGTATTCAATGGCAAAGTGAATACAAGAGTAATATAGTCGTTTATGCTAAATTCAGTTATTCATCTGAAGAATATCATTATTTCATTTACTTATGCAATAGATGAAATGTTGAGAATTACTATGTACATTAAAGTATACCTTCTGATGAAATGATACTTGAATAGATGTTGACCTTAATTTTATTCTTAGTTAATTGATTGTATTTTAAATGTGGTAAATATCTTTTTGATGCTTATTACCTTCATTATGTAAAAGGAAGGATTATGCAATAGAACGAGAATTTATTACTTTGATACTCTTTTCAGAAAAAAAATTTGTTCATTAAATACAATAGGTGGATATTTACTTTTGGTTGATAATAGTTACATAAATAATGTTTTATATTAGCATCTTAGATAATCCATATCATAATGTGGTTAGGTCTCCAATTTTGAATTGAGTAAGGAAATCCTCTTAACCAAGAAAAGTAACTTCATGAAATTAAAAATTGAATGGTTTATGCCAGTTTATGCGGCAAACCCTTTGAGGGGAAGCTCTATAAAAATGTTATAGAACTTATATGGGTAACGAAATCCTTGTGCTAGTGAAAGAGAGATGGGATGACATTGTTTTAACACTATTCCAAGGTCTAGGAAACTAGTCCTTCAAACAATCAATTTTCTAACTAAGAGATTCAATTCAAAATGAGTGTTGATTTTTTTGTTGTAGCCAAATAATTCAATTTGGAATTAAACTAGAATAATTATCTACATTGAAAGATAACCAAAAATGTGACTTGAAACTAATTCTTTTAAATTATAAATTTGAAATCATACGCTAGATAGTTTTTATCCCTATCAATAATTGATTTTATCATCCAATTCTGGAAGGTGATTGTAGATGGTAAACCTCCTTTGATTCATTTTGTTTGCAGAGTCCATATGGAATTGACATGAAATAAATAACCTTAAGTGAAATTTTCCAAAATTGAAGGTTGTATCAAAATACCTATAGCCTTATATTATCCATGAAACCTTCAATCGATTTTAAATGGGATGTTTACTATTTTTAGCAGGGCATTTTTAAATCCAGTTTGTAAAGGATGTTTGGTACAACATATTCTTGCCGCTTAAACTAATTTGGAATATTAGCCTAAATTGAAATTTTATTCACAATGTATATATTTTTTGCCTTAATCGATCCAATTATAATTTAGATAGTTAGTTCTAAGTGGCAAAAAAATTCTCTCTTTCTTGGGATAATAAAATCAGGGCCATTTTGTAACTAATTTATCTCGCTGAGGGATGGTTGTGTTTTGTGCTTTTAAGGAGTGTCCCTATTGTGATGTTTGATAATGTGCCTTTTAATGTTAATTTTGGTTATTTATAACTCATATTTAGACCATTATTATATGTGAGGGTGATATGACCAAACTGTATCTTCTCTAGAAGTTATGATAACATTGGCCATTCCTGGATAGCAAGGGCTATGGAATTTAAAGAATCAAGATATCCGTTGTCTAAACCTTGTATGATTTTCTTGAGTTTTTTTTCCTATCATTGATCATAATGAGATAAATTCCTTATGATTCCATTGTACCCTACATTATAATTTTTCTTATTAAGGCATAAATAAGAATTTAATGCTTAACAAAGTCTAAATTTGTGTATTCTGACGAAGAAAGAGATACATAAGAATGTAAAACCTACTTGATTGTAACTTTAGTTGAAATTTTCCACATTTAAAATCCTCATGTGAATCCACCCTACAAATATCTCTATCTATTTAGTAGTCACCTTTCTTGATCATGATAATGGATTTTGTTATGCCTCTTAATCTGTG
Source organism: Torreya grandis (assembly GCA_037957365.1). Taxonomy (NCBI): domain Eukaryota; kingdom Viridiplantae; phylum Streptophyta; class Pinopsida; order Cupressales; family Taxaceae; genus Torreya; species Torreya grandis. The sequence goes on from JARHVA010000309.1 coordinate 2,106,611, forward strand.
AGAGGACATGTGGCTCTCACATCATTTTTTTTGGTCAAGAATTAAGTGTGTATGATAATATTTGCTAAGATGATTCTTTTCCTTGCTATTTTAATTCTCTTAATATGTAGGTGGATAATATATATTTATTACTTTTTAAAAATGGGGTGGTTTGGTGTGTGTGATTTGTAGTGATGCAAATTTTTGGACATGACATATAAGGCTTCCTCCAATGATTTTGGAGAAAGAATCGTGACTATATATTGTAATTTGGAATTGAGTACATTATTTAAAAGGTGTAATAATTTTTATTCTAACACATTATTCTCAATTTTTTGGCTAAATATTTCCAATGCTTGATAAAGGCTTGGGAAGTCTCATTGTCTGCTTGTTTACAGTTGATAAAATGAGACAAGTTGTTTTCAGGTAAACCATTGGATTTAAATTCTTGAACTAATGCATTAACTAATTCTTCTATGCTATAAATGGAGTTAGAATTTATCTAATTGTACCATTCTAAAGCATCACTAGAAAACATTTTGGCAAGTAGCTTGGTAGCAACAAAGGTATTAAGTTTAATCCAATCTTTATATAGATTACCGAAGTTTAATCCAACCTTTATATAAATTACCAAAGTCCTTCAAATGCAAATCATGGTCAATGGATCCATTATATAAGAGCTTAGGAGTGATGCCACCTATGTCAATGTATATAACTTGAGAGACTAAGGGTTTGTTTTGAAGCTATTTAATAACTTTATTGTGAAATAATGGTGTCAAAATGAGATAGCCAAGAGTGTCTCTAAGGGGGGTGGGGAGAATTTTCATTTGGCATTCCCCACTAAAGTTATTTAGGTTTATTTTCATTTGAAAATTTTAGTTTTGCATTTTCATCATTTGAGAACTATTGTTTGCTTGAATGTTAGCCATTTGACTCATTTATTATAAGATAATTTTGTTAGGATCGAGATTATTTTGGTTTGAATTAGAGGCTTGAGTAGCACATTGGGATGTATTATATGTAGCATTAACATTGGTGTTAATGTGAGAAATTTGAGTAGGCCCCCTAAAAGAGACAATAACTATACTAGGCATGGTGGATGAGGAAGGAAATGAGGAAGTTGCAAATTGATTTTCCTTAAGTCCTATAAAAAAAATTGTGAGTAGGTTAAGGGGGACACTCCACATGAGGTGTCATCATAAGGTGATAGACAACCATTAGGTCCTTTCCCCCATACTTATGATGCTCTTATAAATATTTTACCATCTCAATTGTATACTCTATGTTGCATTTCTCTTTAGCTTCACAATCTTGGAGCAGGTAACCTCGTCTAGTGGTTTTAGGGTTGTTCTATGGCCCATATTAAAATTAATTGTAATTTAGTTTCATGGAAAAATTACAAGTCATGTAAGCCTTTTTGTATAATCTATCAGGATTAGTTAGTTTTATAGCATTAGGATTGTTACAAAATCTTGATAAATTTTCCCTTCAAATTGGTCGAATAGAGTTCCATAATTGAAGAGAAAAGATCAATTATACCAAGTTAGTCGGTACAATTAATTACAAAAGAGTGATAAAAATAAATTATATTGCATTGGTTGATATAGTTGGGAAATGAAACATGATATATTAAACTATATCAAGCTAGCCAATACAATATAGTCATAAAGATATAGTTGCCAAGGAGATGGTAAAACTAAATTCTATTGGGCTGGCCAGTGTCGTTTGGCAAGAAGAACATAATTATATCAGGTTGGCCAATATGATTGGAAATAAATTAATAAAATTGAATTGTATCAGGTTGGTTAATATAGTTGGAAATACACACATAATCGTGTCACGCTAGTTGATGTAGTTGTCACACAACATATAGTGGTATTGGGCTAGTTGATATAGTCTAAAAACAAACAAGTTAAGAATTGAACTAAGTAGTAGCAAAATCAAAGTAGGGAAGTATTACTAAGTAGGGTGTATTTGACTTGTAGGCTCTTAAATACACTAATTTCAAGCATAAATAGCTAACAAGGCCCAAAGGGCACTAACTAGGGAAGATTATAGTGTCCCCTAGCCTCATTATCTCATCTCTGAGGTATGTTGAGAATAAATTCCCTATGCTAACCACTTATTGGTGCACCAAAAAATCAAATAGGTGAAAGGTTTCCTAGTGGCTGAAAAACAAAAACCTTAGAAGTTTATTATATACAAGTGGTACGTGAAAACTAAAGTATGTATATAGTTTTGTCTAATGGCTTGAGTATTACATTAATACCTATATACACATAATATTTTATGTTAGGTTGTGGAGCTAAAAGCTTCACCAGGATGCGAACAGGAGGAGTTGCTGAAGTGTCACAGACACCGGCGTCGGTCAGGCCAACCGACGTCGTTCAAGAGTGGGCAGGAAGCTGCTGACATCGGTCAGAGATCGGCCAACGTCGGTCATCTCCAGGTAGACAGGGACCGACATCGGTCGCCTGTGCAATTCTAAAACTGCCAGTTCACGAACAGTTTGTTAACGAACCGGTTGTTTGCATGTTAAGAGGCTAATTTTAGTCTTGAGTTACGAGTCTAATTATTGTAATTAAGAAAGTCTAATTATTGTATGCATGAGATCTATATAATAGACTCATAGGTTGTATTGTAAAATCGTACTAGTGTGAGAGAGCAAAGATTAGCTCCTTCAGAAGAGAGAGAGCAAGAGTGCTAGATAGCCAAGAGGGCTTGTAGAAGAGAGCAGGGATTAGCTTCTCCTAGTTCCAAAGGGGTACCGAGTGTGTATGATCAGGGAGAGGTGCAGATTGTGCAAGTTCTGGTAGAAGATCCACCGGGGTACTGGTTGAAGAATCATAAGGACTTGGTGAGGCAAGGACAAGGGTTCTTCAGGGTGTAGAGACATCTACATGGTAAGTAAAGTCTGGTGATTTGCAGGTTGTTGCAAGAGCAGGGAGATCTACTTGGAGTACGGTTGTGTACTTGGTGTACTGGCAGTGGTGTTACTAACTGGTGGAGGTGAACAACAACTCTGTGTTTGAGTTGATTGTTGTGATCGTAATTGAGAGAGTGAACTGTTGAAAGAGAATTACTGGTGAACCCTAGAAGTGTGGGAGCTCTAGAGGTGTGGGAAGAAGAAGTGTGGCATCTTCTTTATTATATTTTCTTCTGAATGAGTATTAATATAATTGGGTATTGTCTCTCATATTCTATGTTGTTTCATATTTCTAGTTACTTATCATTCTGGTTAAATTTCGTGTTTAGTTGCTAATACAAAGGTAATCAAGTGTGCCCTTAGTGGGCAGTAGTTCCTGGCAAAGTGGTATCAGAGCATGTTTGTTGTTCTAGATTACCTGACAAGTGGTATCAGAGCTAAGGTTGCAGGAACAGGTGGACCAGGTTGGTACCAATCTTGATAAGTTGGTATCAGAGGGTGGTTAAGTTACTAACAGGTTATATCAGATCTAGTCAATGTTTGTTGATTACAGGTCACTCTCAGGGGTTTCAGATTGAGTGAGAGTATAGCAATGGCAGAAGAAAGTAAGCTACGAATAGAGAAACTGAATAGCACGAATGGTCAATTACAGATTGATGGAAAGAAAGAGCAGGTAAAGAAAGATTGTTGATTGGTAGAAGATTAGCATGAAGGAATTGAAGACACAGATGTTGCAAGTGTTGTTACACAGGATGATTTGGATAAAGTAGAATCTTGGATTATAGATTATGTTACCTCTTTTCATGCAGCTCGAAATAGAGCATCTTTTCATGGATATGTACAGGGAGACTTTGGAGAGATTTATTTAGGGGTTGGTGAGCCTTGTCACATGGTTGGCAAAGGGGAAGTGAATCTGAAATTGTAGACAGGTAACACACGGGTGTTGAATGAGGTCATGCAGGTATCAGTCTTGGAGATGAGTCTAATTTCTTTAGGAAATTTGGGTGATGAGAGATGCACAGTAACTCTCATAGTGGATACACTTGAATTAGATGATGGTAAGAAAGTAGGTATCTTTTATCTATCTACTTATATTACTGATTCACCTTCTGTTGCAGAGATGTGGCTTTTTAGGCTTGGTCACATATGTAAGAAGGGAATGCATGTTCTTAAGCGGAAGACACATATCTTTGACAAACTTAAGAACTGGAAAGCCTTGGTGTTCATGGAGGAGATGACGGACAAGGATCAGCTGAGGGGACTAAATTATTTTGAGCAGGGCTATGTTAATTTGGACAGGGTTTTGATCCAAGGTGAGCTCGCAGGTAAAAAGTCATCACTCATAGGAGAACACAGGTACCGACATCGGTCAAGTAGAGTCGATGTCAAACAGATAAGCACCGATGTCGGTCATGTGTAGATCAACAGAGTCGATGGTGTCAGGCAGGTGGTGACCGATGTCGGTCATGAAACTGACATCGATAATTTAGGTCAGTTGCAGAGAACCGACGTCGATCGAGTGCAGATTGGGAGATGGCTGAGATCAGTCACTGGAACGGATGTTGGGCAGACATCAAGCTGTCAAGGAGTCTCAAACGCCCATATGGAGGACTGAAAGGGTAAGTGAACCTCATATTCATTGTTCACCTTCTTACTTGTTGCTCACTGATGGTCAAGAACTAGGAAGATGTGAAGAGGCAATACAGGTAGAATCCAAGAAACAGTGGGAGCATGGCATGAATTCTTCAAAAGAGAACTAAGCGAGAGTTTTGGTAGAGTTGTCAGCTAGGATAAAAGCACTGAAAGAGGAATGGATTCCTAGGTTAGAGAAGAGAGTGGATGGACACGTGAGATGGAAGGCTAGGGTATATGGTCTTGAGGAAGCTGTAAGACAGTGGTACAGGTTTTGATAGGTGGATGACAAAGCAGGGCTTCAGTCAATGTCAGTGTAACCATTGTGTTTGTTTAGACCGAGTTGGATGATGATTGCAACATTATCCTATTACTATTGTGTGGTTGCTTGTTGCAGGGTTACACATGCAGGGAGTTTCTGAGCTAAAGGTAAAGTTAGTTTAGAGGTATGTCATGAATAATTTGGGAGTAGCGAAATTCTTTGGCATAAGAGACATGGAAGATCACAGGTTGATTTTGTTTCCAGAGGGAGCTGATGTGAAGAAGGTGTTGGCGGGGTTCAATACATAGGATGCAGAACTAGTAAGCACACCAAGGGCTGAACAGTTCAAGCTGAGCTTAGAACAGTGTTCAAAATCACATGAGGTCTGGTGTAGACCTAAGTTTTCCCAAGCAGTGGGAGTTGTCAGAAAGTTTAGAGCCAATTCAGAGAAGGTGGATTCTCAGGTATCTGAGAGGGACTAGCAGCAGGTTAACATGTTATGCAGGGTCAAGGTCTTCACTACATGGAGTTATAGGTTCAGATGTGGCAGGTTACTTGGATGACAGGAGGTGCACCACAGATTGTGTGATGGTTGGTCTTCAAGATTGAACTTGAAGAGGCATACAAGCCAAAAAATGAATTAGATGAAGGTACAGGTATAGGTACAAGTGCAGCTATTTATCTCCAAGTGGGAGATTGTTAGGTTGTGGAGCTAAAAGCTTCACCAAGATGTGAACAAGAGGAGTTGCTGAAGTGTCACAGACACCGGCATTGGTCAGGCCAACCGACGTCGTTCAGGAGTGGGCAAGAAGCTGCCGACATCGGTCAGGGATTGGCTGATGTCGGTCATCTCCAGGTAGACAAGGACCGATGTTGATCACCTGTGCAATTCTAGAACTGCCAGTTCATGAATAGTTTGTTAACGAACCAGTTGTTTGCATGTTAAGAGGCTAATTTTAGTCTTGAGTTGCGATTCTAATTATTGTAATTAAGAAAGTCTAATTATTGTATGCATGAGATCTATATAATAGACTCATGGATTGTATTGTAAAATCGTACTAGTGTGAGAGAGCAAAGATTAGCTCCTTCAGAAGAGAGAGAGCAAGAGTGCTAGATAGCCAAGAGGGCTTGTAGAAGAGAGCAGGGATTAGCTTCTCCTAGTTCCAAAGGGGTGCTGAGTGTGTATGATTAGGGAGAGTTACAAGTTGTACAAGTTTTGGTAGAAGATCCACTGGGGTACTGGTTGAAGAATCATAAGGACTTGGTGAGGCAAGGACAAGGGTTCTTCAGGGTGTAGAGACATCTACATGGTAAGGTCTGGTGATTTGCAGGTTGTTGCAAGAGCAGGGAGATCTACTTGGAGTACGGTTGTGTACTTGGTGTACTGGCAGTGGTGTTACTGACTGGTGGAGGTGAACAACAACTCTGTGTTTGATTTGATTGTTGTGATCGTAATTGAGAGAGTGAACTGTTGAAGGAGAATTACTAGTGAACCCTAGAAGTGTGGGAGCTCTAGAGGAGTGGGAAGAAGAAGTGTGGCATCTTATTTATTGTATTTTCTTCTGAATGAGTATTAATACAATTGGGTATTGTCTCTTATATTCTGTGTTGTTTCATATTTTTAGTTACTTATCATTCTGGTTAAATTTTGTGTTTAGTTGCTAATACAAAGGTAATCAAGTGTGCCCTTAGTGGGCAGTAGTTCCTGGCAAAGTGGTATCAGAGCATGTTTGTTCTAAATTACCTGACATTTTCAAACTTTATCAATTATTGATGCTTTCTCTCTTATAGGAACCCATCGAATCTCAATCTCTTTTAGTGCACACCTTAAAGGGTGCACCAAGAAAGGGGTGGGTAGACCATTGGAGCTTTGCATGATTGTTTTCCCCGATACCACCACTTGTTATCTACACAACCTTCTCATATGTACTTCCCTAAGCCTTACCTCCTCTCTTACACACTCTTCTAAGCATTTCACCACCTTACGTAGCCCCTTCTTAAGTCTAAAATCCTTTTTTATAGTTTACATTACACTTTTGACCTGGGTTGACCCTATATTGAAATTTTTAAGAGTACATTATGGGTCTAGGTCATCTCTAACCAACCTAGACTAGGATCTAACTTATTTTTATCAATTAATTATACATAGTCAATTGGGCCAACCCTATCAGCTAAACTTTTGGAAAGGTTTAGGGTTAGATCTAGCTATATATACACATTCATTTCATCATTTCTTAGAGAGACAAGAAAGTTTATTATTCATTTGTACTTCCTTATAATTTGCTCTTCCACCATTCTACTTGAGGATTTATTACTTAGGGTTTATACTTGGAGAAGAATCTTGTCTTGTGGAAAAGTTTTGGATGCTTAAGACTTTCTTAATGATCCTTACAAACCACAACAACCTCTTGTGAATCACCTTTGGTTAAGGGAGAGATTGAGTCTCGATGGGGTATTCTTCAAGGTAAGTATCTCTAACTTTACTCCTCTATTTTATTAGATAAAAGTAACATAAGTAATGGCTTTTGAATATATTACTCTCTCCATGATTAGGGTTTTACCTATACATAGTTTAATTAGTATTTTCCTATGCAGTTTATTTTTTATATTTATTACCCACACTTTATGCCATAAGATTTGGTGAGTACTAGATTAGATTTTGATTTACTTGTCATTTAATTAGTGAATATGAAAACATAGGAACTAGTTAGGGTTATTGCATAGTGTTGCTTGACTAGAGGCTTTGAAACCCTCTCTAGTGATGTTATTGTGGTAAAAGATCCCTTGGTTAGGTCTAATAGATCTATCTTGGTCATAACCTTGAATATATAATGTATCAACCATCGAAAGTGTAAATAGGATTTATCTTCTTTGAGCTAGGATTGATTAATAGATTAGTTGCATTTCCCTTTGTATACATTTTAGTGAACCTGACATGAAATAAAACTTTTGAAGGTTTTCTTTCATGCTTTAATTTCATCATTATATTATAAATTTATATTTTTTTAGTACTATATTAAATATGTTAGTATAGTTCTAACAGAATGTGCATAGGTTTAACACACAGTTGCTCCAAAATGACTTTGTTGTGTTTGTGTAGGTTTTCTACAAATACAGGTGATTGGATCTATCATCTTGGCATAGTTTTCTTCTTCAATTCCAAATTTTCATACATAGTCTAACCAGTTAACTTTATTCATAATTCTCCTCTTTCAGGATACAGGTCTGCAAACATAGTCGAGCTAGTCAACCATGTTCACAACTTCATTTTTAGCACACAAGTTTTGCAAACTCCATCGAGCTAGTCAACTCTATTAGCTAAATTTTTGAATCAGTACTTAAGCATCACAACATAAAAAATTTCAATGTAAACATCTTCAAACCCATCTAGGTTCATTCTTACCTTCTCTATCATTTCAATTTTAATTTTTTAGTACTGATTTTCACAAGTATGCAGTCTGTAAAACTACAGCCCTACAACCAACTGGGTCAACTAACTCAACATAGTTTTGTAACTTGTGTTCTTCCAAATCTTACTACCGTAACCCAATCAATTATTTCTACATTGTTTGCACATAGTATCACCTAAACTGATTATATACTCTTCAAAATCAAGGAATTAACCTCCTTTTGCTAGTAATTAATTCACCTTTCTTTTTAGATAATTGCATGCTTAGAGTAACAAACATATATTAATTAGGTGGTTTTTAAAATTAACAATTTATTTGCACTATTTTTCTCTTTTTCCACACACTTCTAAATCAATTTACTCACAAAAATCATTAAAAAAAATTATTTTCAAGGTCTACCTATTTGGATTTCATCACCAAGGGGGAATCCAACTTAGTTTTCTAGCCAAGTATAAACACGTGGTTGATGCTATATATTGGAAAAGCACTTGACACCCTTATTTTTGTGGGATTGTGAAGTGAGAGGGTAAGCCCCAACACCAAGCCAATACCATCACTAATACAGATCCCTTTCAATGTAAACTTTTTGAAACCATCCTTAGATTACTTTCTAGTTCCTTATTATAGTCAACTTCCCATCACATTATATGCAAATTTCATTATAATTTGATAACACTTAGGAATGACCAATTAGGTAGCATTTTATTTCAAATTGATGTTTTCTCTTTGATCATTATATTTTGTATTGCAAAACTTTCAATAGCTAGCATTGGTGCAAGGTTTATGTTGTGTGTTCTAATTAGATAAATCACATTGATCCAATTATTTGTGTGCTTAATTTCATTTGCCTAGATATTATCTTGCCACTCTTTTTTTATTTTTAGAACATTATCATCCCTATCTATACAATCTCTTCTAGACTATCAATCTTATTTACCTTCAATACACAATTTATCCCCATGACTATGTATTTTATCATCCTAATTAGTTCCCCCTTTTCAAGTACATAGTAGACCCATCTCAGTGTGTATCTTTCTCATCTATTTTATTTCCTCATCTACGGTACACTATCAAACCATACAACTTTGTATCTCTCTAGCATATTTCAAGTTTATCCTTTATAGCATATAATCAACTAGCTCGACTATGGCCTTTTATCTTCTTGTTTTATGAATTTTATTCACATACTCTGTCGACCCAATCGACTTTGTACCTATTGACTGACATTGTTCTCTATCTAGCTGACTTTATCTCTATTTTTCATTCTTATTTCTTGATCTCAATTTTTTTCTTCAAGCATCATGAAATCCTCTATCATAATCTTTTTGGACAACCTAAATCCATTTAGACACTATATGAAATGATATTTTCTTCCTGCATTTACTTCCTAAGAGGATCCTTACTCTTGGAGAACCTTTTCTCCTCCCTCATATTTTGAATGCATTATGGTTCAAATCACTCCAACAGATAAGATTGGTGGATTCAGATTCTTTTCATACATATTAAGATAATTCCCATCTTCAAACATCTCACATAAAAAGTACAAAAAAATGAACATAATGCAAACATCTAACACCTCCCAAATTATGCAATTACAACATCATTTGATCAACATGGTTAATAATCAAAATTTTATTCCTTCACCTCTTAAAGATGTCATGGGTAATGTCGTCCCCAAACCTGTCATGCACAATAAGATGCTTAAACACATCCAAAATGAGCCTTTATCCCCTTTCATTATTTATGTTGATATTGGTAATATATCTCCAACTATTAAATATGATGGGACTAAAGACCTTGCATATTTTCTTAAGGCATTTGACAATCTTTATAAAGAGTGGATCCAAACTAGTGCTTTTGTCACAACCAAAATTTTAGTTAAAACCTTCACTGGTGATGTAGTAGAATGGTATAACCAACTTCACCAACATTCTATATGGCACCTAAAAGATTTAGTCAATCCTCTAGTTAAATAATTCCAACACAATGATCCTCCCAAAAATTTCCTTAGTCATTTCATCAATGCTAAGCAATCCCCTACTAAATCAACTCATGATTTTATCAAATGATGGAAATATTTGGCTCACAAGACCAATCACAACATAACTATTGACAACTTTTTTAAACTTTTTATAATAACATTAACACCTTCACTATAATACAAGATTTGAATTTTTGCTCCCCAAACATTAAATTATGCTCTTGACCAAGCTAAGTGCCAAGACTTCTTAATGAAATAGTTTTAACTTAATACTAAAATTAGTAAGGGGTATTTTCAACATTTAACCAATGCAATAATCGACAATCCTCCTCAACCCAAACTAGGAGAAGCCAAAGTAGAAAATCACCAACCTTCTCATCTAATCGTACAACAAATGAAACAATTTTTAACACCCTCTAAACCATTCACGTGCCCTAAGAATCCTCATAAATGGTATGATCCTAATCAATTTTATTGATTCCATGCTAATATAGTTCATTCCCATGAAACATGTCAGGGCTTACAAAATTTGTCATTTCTTTTATGCTTGGTGATTCATTCAATAATAATGCCATGATCAAAATCCATCATCAAGATTACATTAACACTTCTCAAAAGAAACAAGCTTCCAAAGTTTCTTCTTCTAACAACCTAAAATATTTTTCTACATCTAAACCTCAACAAGCAAACAAGGATATTTGTGTGATTGACATCGATTATGATCAATACTATACCAATTCCCAATGTGTAAATGTGGCTACGGTCAATTATCAACACAAACCAACCCTTCAATATCCCATCACCAAACCAAAAAAGTTGTCTTTACATGAGAAACTTCTCAAAGATACCACTACTACTCACTTATCTTCATAATTTAATGACAAACCACCTCCTCCCTCTGAACCTCCAACCACTTCTCTTCCTTTTAAATTTATTTTACCTTCTAAGCCTTTTGTTAATTATTCTTCCAAAACTCATTGGAACTTCTTAGACGAACTCAACTCTATGCCTTGTGAAATTCCTCTCATGGAGTTAGTTCATACCTTTCCTTATCATCATAAGTTTCTAATGCAACAACTCCATGAAATTGAAGAACCATCTCCCTTAGAAGAGAAACCATCTTCTCATGAGACTCAACCAACAGAATATCATACCATTGAATCCATTTGTCCTTCAAAACCTTCCATAGAGTTCCTCGAAGAAGAAGTGATCAATGATGAAATCCTATTTTGAGCCAATGATCCACCCCTCTTTATTAAAATAGCCATTAATACCACCCTCATTCACAAATTATTAGTAGATGAGGGGTCAAGCATTAATATAACATCTCTTTGGCTCATTCAATAACTCAGATATAATAAAGATCATCTCAAGCAAACTTGATTGACATGTCATGGATTCGATAAGACCAATCAAAAGCCACTTGGTTGTATTTGGCTCCCTCTTACTATTGGAACCAAAACTATGTGTACTAAGCTTATGATCCTTAATTTATCATTATCTTATAATATACTCCTAGGATGCCCATGGACTCATTATATGAGGGCTATCACCTCTTTCAAAAGCCATTGTATCAAGCTCATTCATAATGGAAAATGGTATAAACATAAGGTCAATCATAACCCATGGAGTATTCAGCTTCCTAATCTTAAATCTCAATATCAGATTCCCACTATTCCAAAGATTAATAGTGCCCCTTTACTTGAATTTGTTAATATGAATCCTGATTTACAAGTCATTCTTATTGATTTTGATGATGATGAGCCCAATGATTTATAAAATAAATGCAATGCTGCCAAGCTACCTCCTTACATATCAGAGTGGCTACCTCCCTCCTTGTTACCTTGTGATCATACCATCCCTCTTATCAATGAGATCATCGATTTCCCTCCATGTAATTCCCATGAAACATCTTATATAAAAGATGATTTCACATGTAATGATTATGGAGTGGATAAATTATTTCAAGATCCTTTATTATGTCACCACATAAATTTACTAATTTAGGCATCTCACATTCTGAAGTTCCTCTCGAGTCACAAATATGTACTATACTCTGAATTATGATGATAACTACATCATGACCCAAGCTCAATCCCAAGACTTAGATGTTCAACATTATCATCAAAATTTATCCCAAATACATGTTTTTAATCATGATGTTCATACCATTTCCATAGATCTTGAATTAGAACTTGAAGGTCATCTACCTCCAGTTAATTCTCCACTTCTCGATACTCCTTTGGTGGTATAAAAAAAAATTTCCTCAAATATTTAAAACTTTTGGCACCTTATATACCTCCTATTAAATATATTATTCTACTTGATCCTCTTCCCATCATTAATGCTAAATATACACCAATTAAATATAATCAACTTTCCTCTACAGTTCCACATGCTCTTAAGATCACCCTCGATGCCAAGGCCACAAATGTACACTAGATACACTTTGAATATGACTTCCATGATAACAAAATTATTTATCTTAAAGTATACGTGGAATATTGTGGACCTCTACTTATGTTAACTAGTGATGAAGCCATCCTTAAATTGCTCCATGACTGAGAACTTCAACTTCCTTGATAACATTACAAACTTGGGAATTTCAAGCGAAAGGCCTCTCATTTTAACAACTTCATTTCTAGTATTGATCCTAAAACCAATCGCATTTCCTATCTTCCCAATGCATAATAACGTTTTCAAGATGGAAATGTTATGCTTATCAAGGAAACTATAAGAATTGAATATGGCACCCCCTCATGCCCTCAACCTATAATAATTTATATAGAAATCACACCAATTGAACATGATAACTTTAGCTTAATTTTGACAAATATCATGAGAATTTTTTTTGGTCATATGAGGGAATGCCTAGCATTGATCCTAGTATCTTGGTGTGCAACATCATCACATATCCTGATGTTAAACTCGATTGGCAAAAATAGGGAAAATCTTATGCCATAAATGAATTATTAAACTTTGCCAAATTTATCAAACCCATGGACTATTCTGAATGGCTCTCCAACATTGTCTTCATTTGCAAAAAAACAAGGTCATTTGCATTTACATCAATTTTCATAATCTCAATCTTACTTATCCTAAAGACAACTTTCCATTACCTTTGATAGAATCCATCATTTTTTCCACTCCTAGCTATGAAATTTTGTCCCTCATGGATGGTTTTTTGGGCTACAATCAAATTCATATCACCCCTAAAGACCAACACATGAAAACTTTCATAACAAAATGGGGCACCTATTACTATGTGAAAATGCCATTCAGGCTTTAAAATGTTGGATCTACTTATTAGCGGGCTATGACCCATATTTTTCATGACCTTATCCATAAGATTGTGGAAACCTATGTGGATGATCTCATTGCCAAATCCAAAATCTGAAAAATTCATCTTTATGATCTTGTCATCATCTTCGATCGACTCATCAAATATAAAGTTACACTAAACCCCTATAAATGTTTTTTGGCATCACATTTGATAAGTTTTTAGGGTTCTTTGTCTCTCTTTATGGTATTGATGTCGATCCTGCTAAGATCAACACTATTATCAACATGCCTATTCCTTGTTCCATTAAAGACATTTGTACTTACCTTGATAATCCTGGGGTAATACAATGATTTGTATCCAAAATGGCTTATCATATTTATTTTGTTAATTCCCTTCTTAAGAAAGGTAATGCTCTTAAATGGATCAATCCTTGTCAAAAAGCATTTAAAAATATGAAAGAATCATTTCTCCATCCACCCACCCTTTGTCCACCTTCCAATGTTTATCCTTTAATTTTGTACACTTATTCCATACCCATATCAGTTGGGGCAATGCTTACCCAACAAGATGATACTAGAAGAGAGTATGTTATCTACTATATTAGTCGAGGTCTCATCGATTACAATAAAATATTATACCAAAGTTAAACACAATTTCTTTGTTATCTATTTCACAGCTAAAAAGCTCTGTCATTACGTGCTTTATCAAACAACTTATGGCATAGTTCATTCTGACCCACTTTATTACTTTTTATCTAAAGCTTTTCTCCCTAGAGACAAAATTGGCAAGTGGATGGTTCTTTTAATGGAATTTTATCTCCACATTATCACATAAAAAGATATCAAAGGACAAGTCATTATAGACCAACTCACAGTAGCACCCATACCCACTACTAATCATCTTCAAGAAAGTCTCCCCGATGATAGCATCTTCTATATTAAAGGTCTTAACCAGCCTATCTCTCTTAAATATTACTTCTATAACTTCACTTCTGAATTAGAATCAAGTAATCAAGAAGATTCCTACATCATTCCTGATACTACTAAATCTAAATTAGTCATCGAATAACTTTCCAAAATCAACATCAATTTACATGAAAATACTTGGACCCTTCATTTTGATGGTGTCAAATGTCTCCAAGGAGCTGGGATAGGTTTTATACTCACTAGTCCTTAGGGTAAAATTATTCCTTTAGCATTTCAACTTACCTTTGATGTCACTAATAACATGATGGAATATGAAGCATTAATCCTAGGCATGAGACTGACACTTGACTTAGATATTGCATATTTGCATGCTTTGGATGACTCCCAACTCATCTACCAATAGGTTAATAGTGATTATCAATGTAAAAGTGAAAATTTTATTGCTTGTCATCAAATAGCCACTACCCTTTCCAAATAATTCACTTCTTTTACCATCGATCCCATCCTTAGAGATCAAAACTCTATCATTGATTCACTTACTTGTTTCGCATTCTTATTTCATTTGTACAAAGTTCTCATTGATTCTAACTTTATTATTCAAATAATAAAGTCCCCATTTTCCATCCAACCATAAGATTCACTTATTTGTAATATTGAGGTTGTCACCATTCAATAGAACCCATCATATAAATACATTATCCAATTCCTTGAGCATCAAACTCATTCTTTAGATGCACATTCTCATGAAAAGACTCAAATTCACAAGCAAGCATTCAAACATGTATTTCTATATAACACCCTTTATTATCACAATGCCAAAGGTACCCTACTCTATTATGTAATGAAAGAATAAGTTCCTCCTTTTCTTGAACAAGCATGTGAGGGCATTTGCAGTGGTCACTATAGTGAACATGCTACAACATGTCAATGATTATGTATGGGATATTTTTGACCTACTCTTGAAAAGGATGTTATCAAATTTGCTAAAAAGTGTATTCCTTGAAAAATTCATGATGATTCAATCCATTTTCCACCAGTCGAGCTCCAGACTTTGGAATCTCCTTGGCCATTCTCCATGTCGGGATTAGATCTCATATGCAAACTACCTAGATCATAGGATGGGCATGTCTTTATCATCACGGCTACTAAATATTTTACTAAATGGGTAGAAGCCATGCCTCTCATCAATGTAATGGGAACAAATATTTCTAATTTCATCCTCAATCAAATTATTTTTTATTTTGGAGTTCCCCATACTATCATTTTTGATAATGGTGGCAATTTCAAAAATAAGGAAGTGAAGTAACTATGTGTTAAATTTAAAATATCCCACAATTTTTTCAGATCCTAACATCCACATGCAATGGCCAAGCTAAATCCACTAATAAAATCCTCCAAAATACAATCCATGAAACTCACACAGATTGACATCTTCATCTATATCCCACACATTGGGCCTCTCACACTAGTATATGTAGTGCCATTGGGGAAACATTGTTCTCACTAGTCTACGATTCTAATTCTATCTTACCATTAGAATTTGAGCTTCCCTCATTTTGTATATCTCTTCAAGGTATCATAATCGATGATTAATTATGTGAAGCTCATCTTCATACTCTTGATCTTCTTGATTAACACCATCTTATCACTCTACAACATAATCATCAATACAAGGATCATATCGTCAAAAACATAACAAAAAGGTCAAAGTTTATACTCTCAATATCAGTTATCTAATCCTTAAATTAGACTATACTCATGATAAATAAGGAAAATATGCCCAAAAATGGTGGGGTCCTTATTTAGTAAAATATATTCTTGGTCCTAACACCTATCACCTCCAAACTAATGAAGGCCATGTTTTCCATGAGCCCACTAATGTGAAATTCTTGAAGAAATATTTTTCTTAGATATTTCCCTTATTATCATATTTCTTTATTTTATCTTTCTAACACTTTTTGCAAGATTTATTCACGGGTCTCACGCTCTACAGCATTCTTCTCTTTCCACAAACCTTAGTTCCTTCTCTTGGTTCTTTGGTTTCTTTTTCTCATAAGTTGCATTGTAAAAACATGGATAGGACCTAATCTTCCTCATGACTTCCATTCATTGTTATTACTTTGTTATCTTCCAATTATTTTTATACCCACTTGGGTTTTTCTTTTGTGAGTTGTAGTGTAAGACCATGGATAGGACCAGGCCTTCCTCACAAATACCATATTTCTCATTTTTATTTTTCACATGCTTTGTTTACCCTCTTGGGTTTCTCTTTTATGAGTTACAATGTAAGACCATGGATAGGACTAGGCCTTCCTCATAAAATAACCATCTTTAATTCATTTAGTGTTCATTTTATATAATGTTAAGAAATGGTTACAAACTTATGATCCCATATTCTTAGCCTCAATTTTTGTTTCTTTTGTCATTAAAACTTGAACAACAAACTATGTTAGCATGTTTCCCTACAATCCTACCATTCTTATGATAATGAATCATACTTAGCTCTCATTATATCCCTTTTTCACCTCTACCACATTTTTTTTATTTGAAGTCATTCAAATTTTTTCATGTTTGTTCCCCTTGATTTTCTTTCATTCCATTCCACTTTGGATAAACCACGGTCTAATTCAAGATATTAATTTATTTCACATGAATAAATAAGACTCTTAGACACCATGCTCTCTAAGTTTTCTTTCTTAGCATCCAAATCTAAAAGTTTTCAAATGATAGACATCTTTAGCACCCATGTTTGGTTCTCTAAATTCGTATGGAGGATGAATAGAAAAGCATCAAAAGTTAAAATCCAAATCATTTGAAACAAAATGCAATGATGAAAAGGTAAAATACAAAGTCAAAATTCAAAATCACACCAAAATACATGATTCATAGCACATATCCTATCCTCAGTCAAAGTTCAAACTCCATAGTTGGCCTCATGATATAGCTGAGGTCCATTAGGATGTGGTAGGCTAGTAGATTGGGATAGGAGAATTCAAAATAAATATATGGTGATACCTACTTTCTCACATAAGTTCCCAATCTTTATAGTAGACCGATGACTCTATAAGGGATCTTGAGGAACAGAGAACATGTTGTGGGAAGGTAGGTCCATTTTAATTTTAATGCATATAACCTTTATCGAATAATATGCATACTTCATTTGATGACCTAAGATTTGTGTAGTTAGTAAAAATTATTTAGATCCCTTAATGTCGAAATTCCTCTTATTTTGACAAACCAAATTTAACTATCTTAACTTAGATAAAAAGTTTATCTAACTTAATTTTTCCTTATTTATCCCTTCACCCATTTTATTTACCCCCTTGACATGCAAGTTTGATTCTAAATCTATTTTCCCCCTTCTATATTGCCTCTTCTTCACATCTTAAAAACATGCTAGCACTACTTTGTTTCAATTTTATCTATCTTTAGAACAAAACAATATGTTTGAACAACTATGGATTATCTTTTTTACACTATTGCTTTACATTTTTAGAATTGTTTTGATTAATTTAAAAAAAATCCATTGTTATACCTCTTTTTTTGAATAACTACATTTGTTTCTATTTTTTAGTACTTTTTCCATTGTTGAGTGAGGTGGGCTTGTTACTTCACACTCGCCAATGTTGTTTTTCCTTTTATGTACTTTTTCTGTTGATGATTCAGTAAAGATTGTACTGCTCACTTATCAATATTGTTTTACCATTTCTTTCCCATCTTTGTTTAAGTAAGGATTGTTACTACTTTCACATTGATGTTTGATTACCATTTTTACTTGTATCCTTGGTTTGACTTGGTTTATTTACCTTTCTTACATAAGGTTTACTTGTTTGAGTTTTTTAGTCATTTTACTAGTTTGAGTTTTTTAGTCATTTTACTAGCCTTAGCTTTTTGTTTACCTGATTAACTCTAAAGTTTTGACTTGGTCATTTGGTCCTAACTTAATATTTATCATCCCATTTTGCCAAATTTCCAAATCTCCATGCCTACACCATGTCAGTTATCTTGGCCTTCTTATGTTTATTTATTTTTTATCTTTAGTTTTTTATCCTTAGGTTTTTCCAAAGCAAGCTGTGTGCCCCATGATCAAAACTATAAATATAGCAGACAACCATTCAATGATAAAGGTAAGTTGAGGTACAGATCATTACTTTTATTTTTTATATTTTAGTTATTTACTTTTAGTTATTTTATACTTTAAAATACCACAATTTATTTAGCTTCAGTGTTATGTGTGGTTATGTTCTTTTCCCAAAGTACCATCCCCTATTGCACCTACATGACACATAATGAGCTTCGAGTGAGGAATATGTATACACAATATTTTCTAACTCTATCAATTATTGATGCTCTCTCTTATCGTCAAGTCTCAATTTCTCTGAGTACATGCCTTAAAGGGTTATTTGGGAAAGGGGTAGGTAGACCATTGGTACTTCTCAAGATTGTTGTCCCCTATACCACCACTTGATATCTACACAACATTCTCCCATGTACTTCCCTAAGCCTTGCCTCCTCTCTTGCACAATCTTCCAATCATTTCACTGCCATAATTAGCCCCTTCTTAAGCTTAAAACCCTTTTTGATAGTTTACATTACACTGTCAGCCTAAATCGACCCTATATTCAAATTTTTAAGAGAACATTACAGGTCTAGGTCGGTCCTAACTAACCTGGACCAAGATTTAACTTGTTTTTATCAATTAAAAATACATAGTCAATTGGGTTGACCCTATCAACTAAACTTTCAAAAAGGTTTATGGTTATATTCAACTATATATACACATTCATTTTGTCATTTATTAGAGAGACAAGAGATTTAATTATTCATTTGTGCTTCTTTACAATTTGTTCTTCCACCATTCTACTTGAGGAGTTATTTTTTAGGGTTTATACTTAGAGAAGAATCCTTTCTTGTGTTAAATTATTGGATATTTAGGCCTTTCTTAGTGATCCACATAAACCACAACAACCTCTTCTGAAGCACCTTTAGCCAAGGGAGAGATTGAGTCTCAATGGATTCGTCTTCAAGGTAAGTATTTCTAACTTCACTCCTCTAATTTATTAGATAGAAGTAACATAAGTAATGGCTTTTGAATATATTTCCCTCTCCATTCATTATGGTTTTACTTATACATAGCTTAAATAAATATTCTCCTATGCATGTCTACTTTTTATGTTTATTACCCTCACTTTTTGCCAAAATCTTTAGTGAGCACTAGCTTAGATTTTTCTTTACTTGTCATTTACTTAGTGAATATGAAAACATAAGACCTAGTTAGGGTTATTACATAGTGTTTCTTGACTAGAGGCTTTGGAATCCTCTCTAGTGATGTTATTGTGGTAAGATATCCCTTGGTTAGATCTAGCATATCCATTATAGTCATGACCCCCAATATCTAATGTATCAATAATTAAAAGTGTAAGTAGGATTTATCTTATTTGAACTAGGATTGATTAATAGATTAGTTTCATTTTTTTATAAACAATACCCTCCACACCACGATTTGAGTAAAAATGGTGATCATTTAACCTAGAATGGCATTTCCTATTATTTTTACAATTGTTAGAACACAGTTTGAGGAAGATTAAACAAAATTTAGGAATAAATATGATTCAAATCAAAAGTAAAATTCAAAATATGCAATGAAATGAAAAACATTTGTAAATGTATCAAGTTGGTCGATACAATTTTAATAAAAAACTAATTGAAGAAAATAATATCGAGATAGCTGATATAGTTGGTAGAAAATACATATCTATATCATGTAGCTAACATAGTTAAGAAAAGACACAAAGCTATAAGCATAAACTGATTTTTGGGATTATAATTGTGTGCAACATTTTTAATTGATGCATTTTGAATCACCATCTGTGACACAAAATTATATCAACCTAGCCAATATAGTTGGCAGGCAAATAGGAAATTATATCAGGTTGGCATATATAATTTGTAAGACTAATAAATTATATTTGGCTAGCTAATACAATCAGAATAAAAATTATATGATGGTTTTGAATATGTTGCTAAGAAACTAAATGAACAAACATGAAATTGACTCAACCAAAGATAGCATAACATTCACATCGGATTCACTAAAATGTATGCACAAGCTAGGATGACCTACAACTATCCTTTTTCTCTCAATATACTAAGACTTGAATAAGTTAAATCAAATAAAGTATGTGTATTCTTGAACAAGTGGATAAGGGCCAATGATATCCATAGAACAATTAGAGTTTAACCTACAAATCAAATTCCAAAAGGAAAGGGTTCCAAACCCTAAGCTTATGACATATGAATATAAATCTCACTAAGCCTCGACAAAGGTAATGATTATAACTATGATTATAAATATGAATGTAAAGTAAATGATTTTAAAGGGGGTAAAAGTAAATTAAATTATGGGTAAGTGATCATAAATGTGGTAAGGTTCAATGATTAGTCTATGCAATCTAAATTGATAAATGACAAGCCTAAACAACCCTATATCTAAACCATATTATTCGGTATAAGGAGGATCCTAAAAAATTATTACACATACATCCACAAAGTAATAAACAACATCTAATCTACTAAGTAAAGGAACAAGTATAGAGATAGAAACACTTACCTTGGGGTGGACCCATTGACACTTCAATTTTTGCCTTTAGCTCAAGTAGAGATTTACAATAGATGTAGGTTGAAGACCTCAAATTATTGGATGAAGACCTAGATATCCTTAGTTAGGAACTCTTAGTGGCCTATCATATTGAGCAACAATACAAGACCTCAAATATAACATTTTAAACCACTAACTCTCCCAAATACTACTTAGGGTAGAAATTATAATCCATTCAGATTGTATGAATGTGATATATCTTTTTAATAATGAAATATGACCCCTATATATATGACTCTAATACCCAAAATCAACCCTAAACTCTAGGTATAAGATATCGACCAGGTCGATATAGTTGGAAAATGTTGACTAGCACAGTATAATATCAGTTAGGTTGATATAATATGAATGTCAAATGATAAATTTAGAACTTTATCAGGTTGGTTAATTCATTACAAAAAAAACTTAAGCATGAAATAAATTATATTAGCTAGGCTAATACTATAGGATATAGGGAAGCTAGCAAATATAGATGAAAATTAGATAGAGAGGTAGGACAAACAGAGACTTAGAAGATGTCACACTTGTAGTAGTGATGGTGTGACAAGATAGTATGCAAACATATCTCACAAATTACAACGAGTCAATCCTAGCCAATTCCTAGTGCACCCTTTAAGGCATACACTAAGGCAGATTGATGCGTTGACTAACTGTTCCAAGAGAAAATGTGATAGCATTGAAAATATTAGGTGTATTTATTCCCCTCCATCCCTTCCAAGTCTAAACACAACTTTGATATGTCCCTACTTATCATATTTTTGTGTGTGTGGATCATTAGTTTAGATCAGGTTATTATTGGTAGGTTTTCTTCTATTTTCCACCTCTTTATTATTCTTCATGTGGCCATGTGTTATTCCTATTGTTTTGATTTTTTCCTTCCATTATGTTTCTTGGTCTTTAGATGCTTGTGCTTCTTCTTTTATCTTGTGATTTTTCAATTTCTACTATAAAATGTGTTTTAAGAATGGTTTTGCCTATATTAGATTTCTCTAATACTAGTCAACATGATTTTTGGATCCCTTTAGCTCTTAGGTCTAACTTACCATTTCTTGGCCCGTATTTTATCATATTTTAAGTTGTATCTCCATGTCATCTTATGCATTTATATGTCTCTAATTTGAATTGAGTAAGTCTATATATATATATGTGTGTGTGTGTGTGTGTGTGTGTGTGTGTGTGTGTGTGTGTGTGTGTGTGTGTGCCCTAATACATTAAACACATGATACAAATTGATCAATCTTGCAATTATAAGGAAGACATCTAGATTTTGCATTTATTGATTTCATTTCACTACATTGAATACTTTATTAATACATACTTCTACCAAAATAAGGACTAATGAAAACACATATAATTTCCCTAATTACATTTCCATCTCATTCCATAGGGATAAGCACTAGGAACAATCATATATATGGATCTAATTATTTGACATGTATCACTGTTGATTTCCAACTTGTCATAAAGTAGGTGTTAAATTTCATGGTGCTCCCTAGGTATTTTTTGTGTAGATTAAGGCTTGAGAAAATAAGAAGTCATTTTGGTAGTCTCATGCATCTAGTTGTAAATCTAGAAGATATTTTTGATATCCATTTATTAAGGAAGAGGTTTTCAAAGTTTTGGATTGTACAAACATGTTCAAACATTATAGAAATAAACTTGTCACTTTTAGTACTTATTGCCACTATCAAGATGGTCTGACATTAGTATGTCACTATTAGAGGGGCATTGTATTGTTCACATTAGCAAATCTCAACTATATTTCTAAAACTTATTTTGTATTGTCTCAGGGTGCGTTTCTAATCATTTACAATGACTGTCATGATACAAGTGAATCTTAAATCAGGCATGTGTCTACAAACCCCTTTGTCAATTATCAATCATTCTAGACACATTCATTCTCCCCCCTCTAAGACAAATATTTATTTAATGAAGCTAGATAATATTTTATTATGTGCATTATTTTAGTGTATTAAATTAATTTTACTTAGTGTAATATCTATCATGTAATTTTTTAATAAAATATTTTGTTAAACTAGATTCCTTTTGACCACCCAACCTTAGGGTTTTTTACTCTTGCATATTCTAGGGTTTTTTTTAGTAGCTGTATCAAATCTAAATTTTAGGGATTTGTAGACACCTAAATTTTATATTATACACTTTGGAAACATCAACATCAAAATAATTTTACATACATAGACATTTTGTATAAATTTGAATATTGAGCATACTTTCCTTGTATCAGTCTATCTATATGTTGTTTTGCTCAATGGAATGTTGATTAGGCAAGGTTGGTAATAGAATATTTATATCCATCATGGGAGGGGTGAAGGTTTCCTACATAGGAATATGCATCAAAATATATTGAAGGCCTCATGTTTCCCCTAAACTTCTGGCAGAAGTCATATAAGTCATTAAAGGTGTAGGCATAACAATAGTACCAATAATAGTGGTCTAAATACCTAATGTAAAAGATTGAACTAAATTTTTCTAATCATTTCCTATTATATATAACATTGAATAAATCTTATGTGGATTCATGTTAAGATATTCAATGTACTTTTCATCCTCCAAGACATCTTGTTGATCTTTAATACTCGTATCATCAGTTTCAATATTCATGCTAAGCCTATCAATATGATGAATAAGATATATTATACAATCTATAATAGCAAGAAAAAAGGGATTCATACAAGCCATTTACTGTCTAATATTAATAATAGGCATCTCTAAATGAATGTTGTAATAATAGGATTGAAGGAGAGCTTGGGATTGTTCATCAATAACCTTAGCTTTATTAGTGAATTTATATTTAATATTTGTTACCCATTTGCTTACATAATTGATCCAAATAAGATACACTATCCATGTAGAACAATATGACAAAAATAATTTCATTAGTTGTGTTAACCAATAATCTTCATTAAACATGGTCATGATTAGTGTGTATAATTAAGGACTAATAAAAAATTAGATCTATAAAGAAAACCCTAATATTGAAATATGAATCCCTAGAAAGATGAAACCAAAAAACACAGGGATTTGAGGTGTTTGATATGTGTATAGATTCACTAATATGTTTTACCCTAATTTAATTAAGATATAACTCTAAAATGTAATTTAGATCAATAGATATGGCATTCAAGCATGAATCTAAATGTAAATGACTACTATTATATATTTTGATTTGACAAGGGCATATGCTAAATATGTAAAGTACTAAGAAGATCAAAATACTTAGATTGTCTAGTTGTTTAACTCTATTTTTGATAAAATACTAAATTAATTGAATTGGTTAAAATAGTTTTTTAAGTGTATTATAGTGGTGTAAAATTGGAAATATCACATTGTCAAAGATACACAATATTCAAATATTCTAATTTTGAAAAATATGTTAAATATATAAATTTTTATTTTTATAAGTAGTAGGAAGAAACAATACTTATAACATACACTAATTTATGTTGATTATTTTAGTTGTTTGAATATGACAATCAGACAAAGAGATGATTGTGTAAGTATAGTATCAGGTACAAAAACACAAATTAGATTTGGACAATAGTATAGTAGGCAGAAGGTGACTTAGTGCACCTAAATCTATTGAACATAGACTTGTCTGAGGTGATTATGATAGATTATAGGTATAAATAAATAGATAAAATAAGAATCTTGAAATGATAGATATAAAGTAGAAGCAAAAAATAAATCTATATGCGAATATAGTAGGAGGATAAAGGCACATTGAAGCCAATTCTATTGACAGTAAATTTGTTCGATTGACTATGAAATAGAAATAATTATTTCTATGCTTATGTATGCATAAATTATAATCGTGGATGCATATTCATATTAGCCATATCATATAAATTACCTACAATGATCAAACCCTAGCTTCCTGCATACAAACCAAATTAGAAGCAATTGAGGGAGAATCGAGCAAGGGGTTTGAGTTGGACTAACCTTGGTTAATCCCCACCAAAATATTAAGTGTTGCACTATATTGTCAATAATTTGAAGTGGGCTCAAATTCAAATGTAGTTCTCCCACTTATGTGTGTATGTGGAATGATAAATGTGAATATAAATGTTCTTTCTCCTATTTTACCCTTGGCACAAGCATGCAAATGAATATTCAACCTTGAATATTGATTCAATAGACCTATAGATAAAACATGATAATATTTGAATGGATTTTTGAGAGTGAGGAGAATCGTCCTTAATGCCTTAGAGGAATATTGTATCTATATATTTATTACTTTTGAATTTGGGACATACTGACATGAAAAAATTGACCTAAGATAACACACAATGGTTAAAAATAAGAATACAATGAAATGTACCCCTTAAATAATTTCAAAAGTCACACTTGAACAAGTTTGCACCAAGACAACAAGGTCATCTGCTATCCATATTTAGTTACTACAAACTTGTTCAGTAGGACAATAAACTAATATTAGGGATCCCTTTATAAAGTGTAAAGATAAATGACTAATAGGAAAACTTACCAATCAAAAGTAGAAAAAGACTCAAATAAAATACCTCAATATATGCCTCATTTGCTATCAATATTATATATGTATAAAGTTGTTAATAATTGTCATAAAGGATGAACTTGTACTAAATTTGGATGTCTACATTTGCCCCTCCCCCACCTTTTTTTATTATAGTAATGAAATTTATAGAGTAAAAGAAAAAAATAAAACCTGAGTTTGTATGACACACTTTTCCTTTTATCTTGGAACTATGATTTTATGTCAAATACAATGTGACTAAATCTATAATAACATGTATAGTAGTCAATGTCCTTATATTAAAATGTAATAAAATCCAAATTTTGAATTTATAAAGGTAAAGATCAAGGAAAGGGTACTCTTGTATGCGTATTGTATTACGCTAGAATGTTCATGATGTGCCCGATGGAGATGAGGATGTTCTTGGTCTTATTTATTTATTGGTTAAGGAAAAGAATAGTCGTTCAAGCAATAAAGGGAGGGTAATTATGTCATCGGTGTTATTATACCCAAAACCATATTAACCTACTAAGAGATTGGAGAAAATGTGTCCCTTTGATAAGGCACTTGGATAATGTAATTGTTTATGTTGAAGTTTTTTTTGAAGAGTTGAGAGTGATAAAGTCACAACTTTTAGATATAACTAATCAATCCCATGAGTTGGAAATATACATTATTCCAACTCTCAAGAATGAGAAATATTGTCTAATGTACTAACCCTAAAAAGGTGGAACCATGTTAGGTTCGTTAAAAATGATGTCATGATCATTTAGTGTCTATAGATACTAAAATATGATTATATATAGCATTTCAAACTTTTAAACTTGAAAAATACTAATCAAGGCTCTACATTTTAGTTCTAGATCTTCCTACTACCAAAAGGCTCGTATTCACCGTCTCATTGTGCATAACTATTTATTTTGTAATTTGACCCAATAATTATGATGACCTAAATCATTTGTACACTATAGAAAGCTTAAAATATGATCTACATCCTTCACTCTCAGATATATACATTCAACAATTTTCTATCATGTCAAACACTTGAGTTTACATAGGGAAATTAGAGTCGACACTAGTGTCTAGTTTTATTATCAAATGTATGTACCTCAAAAGTCATTCAAATTGAAAATATTTTGAAATGTATGAGTTGACCTATTTGTATTATCTAACCCTTATGTAAAATATTTTCAAAAGGTGTGGTATAAATACAAAACAAATACCATTCATCATTATCAAGCACACATGTAACAAATACCAAGCAAGCACCTATTTAGGCTCATCCAATCAATTATACAACTAATTTTTACTACCTTATTCTTCCTTATTTATATATCAGACATAAGATTAATCATATTACTGGTATAAAGCATTAAAATAATAGCCCTTGAGTGGTATTTATCAAGTTACCATGTAGATTATTGCATGCCCTTGCATATAGCATATTGCACCCTTATGCATATACAAGCCCACACTTAGGGGAGGACTACATATGTTTGAGTCCCTCCTTTATGTATTGGCTACATAGGCAATCCTCATTTAAATAGGGGTTCTTAATGTCATTTGAACTTCATGAGCCCACTAACCCATTTTTGGCAAAGTGACCTACCATAAGGTGAGGAACTAGAATTTGAACTATACACAATCATACAAAACACGTGCACATGATCCAAATACATCAGAAAAAAGGAAACATCAAACCTTGATAGGCATAGGTGGTCACTTTTCAATATAATGAATATTTCATACATGAAAGAACCATAGAAAAATAGACATAAGCATCGATGCAAGTGTCATGGCTTCTAGAAATAATATTTCTAAAATTTGATGATTTGGTCCTAAGCATCAACCTAATTCATTCCACCTATACACAACTCATATCCATCTGCACATTTAAAAATAATATAAGTATTATCCCATCCTTATGTTTTAATTATCATAACATTAATTGGCATTGTACTTTCCATATTTTGTAATTTTTTAGATTCAGTATATTATATCATATGAATAAGTTTAATTGGCCTACTCTAGAACATTTTTATTCATCCTTTAGATTATTCTATTCTACCCATTTAACCCTAACACACTTATCTCAAAAAAAAGGGTTAAACATTTGGTGAACATGACCCTTGTGTCTTCTCATACAACTCCTAGCTTGCTCTAGGGTTTTCAATTTTCTAGGTTTTTTATTTCAGTAATTTGTAGAATTGATTTTTTCCATTTCATTTATCACCATTGTTTACATTTATATAGATAATGTTAAGAAAGATAATTTTGAAACGGAATATAAAAAATCCTTAGTCAATCATTTAAATATAAATAAAGAATTAATTAATGCATTCATACATATTACACAAAAAGAAATCAATAAATATGTTAAGGCTAGTGCATCCACGTCCAATAATGGTGAACCCTTAGATGGTACAAGTCTTGTCACATCCTCCATGGGAATAAATAATACTTCAAATCAATTATCAGTTTCAATCCCTACATCAACACAAGTGGTGTTTTCATCCTCTTTAATGAATTCTCAAATCTCAAATCTAAATCCCAATGGGTATACTATAGAAACTCATCTCCAAGTTATTCAAGCTTTGGAGGCTAAGCTTACCAAAATTGAACATAATGTTTTGCAATCAACTTATTTTATTGATTCACAAGATGTATTA
This sequence comes from Torreya grandis, assembly GCA_037957365.1. Classification (NCBI taxonomy): domain Eukaryota; kingdom Viridiplantae; phylum Streptophyta; class Pinopsida; order Cupressales; family Taxaceae; genus Torreya; species Torreya grandis. The sequence continues at coordinate 2,134,847 of JARHVA010000309.1, forward strand.
CATAATCATCTATCACCTAAGATATATTTGCACCCTTTACCAACCAGTTTTATTTCACCCAAGTTCACATTTTATGATGGAAAGTGTGATCTCGAACAACATCTTCAATATTTCTATGCAACATGCCTTGATTATGCTTCAAATGAAAAAAATTTGATCAAATTATTCCCGAGGAGCCTAAAATACTATGTTATAATATGGTTCTATGACTTACCAATCCAATAATTGAAAGTATTCAAACCTCTAACATATTAGTTTCTAGCACATTTATATATCAACAACACTGAAAATATGTGATATGCACAAATTTATAAGATCAAATAAGGAACAAATGAACATATTAATGAATATGTTTTGAGGTACAAAACAATGTTAGTAAAAATGATAAATCTAATGGCAGATAAAAAACTTCAAGACATCTTTAATCAAAGTTTACTTTCACTATTACATGATATATTGTTTTCAAAAAGTTTAAATATTTTGATGACTTATGCCACATTGTCTAAGATTTTGAAATGAAGCTTATTTCATTAAACAAGCTTAAGTAATAGAAAACACACTGACTACATCTGTAACCAAGTTTCATATCAAACCAAGCTACAAGGTAGAACCTATAGAACTTAAAAAGGAAGTAACCACAATAGTTAATACAATGTCAAAGCAACCCAATCGACTCATGTTATTCTATGCACCTCAAAGACAATTTACATGATTACCTAAGTCTCTAGCTTTGTTACTTAAGAATATTGTTGAGTGTCATCACATATCTCTCCCTCCAATAGAGGTTCATATGAGTTGACCTCTACCAAAAGGATATGGTGTTAATGCATATTATGACTATCATCAAGATGTCAAACATTGTACAAATAAATGTTATACCTTGAAACACAAGATTCAATACATTATTGATAATCAATTGATTACCTTTGATGATCCTCAAAAAGATTCATGATCACAACTTGGTGACCATCAAAACTAAAGATATTTAACAATCTATTACAAGATAATTCTAAGAAAGATCTAAAAGTGCAAATGGCATATAATGCATATCTTCCTCCACCACATTATGGATACCCATTATATGGTATTATTGGCACATTTGCATGCATAGTGACTCGTATGTTTTAGAGACCACCTATTACATTTGATGAAAGTGAAATTATGGATGATAATTATTGTAGGAGCATCAGTCAACACATGTAAATTTTATACATAATCGTCTATATGAGTCAAATGAGTTGTGTTGTGAAGGTCTAGATTCATATCATGATTCAATAACCATTGTAAAAGGTATTGACCAGTCTTAGGAATCATAAGGAGTTTTTTTTATCATGAAAGGATGTCTAGGTAGTTGGAGTCTTACTATTGGCACTTTCCCATCAAAATTTTATGTTTGAATATTTGAATAGTGTAATAAGCCCTTGTGGAAAATTTTGAAAGATTAGTAACCTAATGTAAAGGAATTTTATATATGTAAATGTGATAAACAAATCATCATGATTTAGATACCAAGGAATCCTATGTTCGAAAATGCAAGATTCACATATGATACATTAGGAGGAGGTTGTTGAGATAATTTAGGTATTCTTTATATCAAGAAGCCTATGTTTGAACAATTAATTGAGTAATGATAGGATTCAAACCTATCAGAAGGAGACTAATAAAATCAATAAACAAGATAATGAAAGGAGTGATGAGGAAATGATAATTTCTTAGGAAGGAAAAAAAGGTCTGCCATGAAATTGTAGAAGGTCTGTAATAAAACAAAATTGTATTTGCATATGAGTATGAATAATGAATGATATATATAATTTAAAAATAATATAAAACATCTTGTATCAATTAAATTTATGTGTTTTATTTTTATTTATATGGTTCTATGTTTTGGTACTACCATTCAAGTCTGTTAAGTTTCAAAATGGGGATTCTAGAATACAGTCCTGAAAAAGAGTAAAGATCTACATACTTGTTATGGTATGATGCATGAAAAGTTGAATAAAGAGTTGTGTTTCTTTAGGTTTGATCAATCATATGCATTCCCTAAGGATTTCTAGACATCTATTTAATATTCTTTGAATGAAATTATATGCTAAAAGTCTGATGTTGCAAGACTATCTAACGCAAATACATAATTCTACAAGATATTAGACTGTAATAGTAGAATAAGAACATGTTTTTTTATGTGCATGTATTCTAAATGACATTTATAGAAGTAAGATATCATATTCTAAGATATATTTTATCCATTTCAAGCATTTTATAGGCTATGTTTTTTTTAGTTTAGTCATTTACTCTCTCTCTCAAGTTCTACAAGTTTGTCGTTGTGTCACAGTCAAGTAAGAAAATTGATGTTTTCTTTTACTCATTTAAGAAGTTGTTCAAGCTTTAATGATTATTTAGAGTTAATATATAAGTGGGAGATCCTTGTTAATTCCAAAATATTATTAGGGACCCCTTATCCAATGGAAGCACAATTGATTACTTTCTTATAAGCAATTAAACACGGAATTATACCAGAATGAATAAGTAATTAGAAACTTGAGACAGCAAAGAATTTGAGAGACAATACACACTCTTGTATTAAATATTACTAGAAGAAAATACAATAAGGAAGATGCCACTTCTTCCTCCACCTCAAAGACTTGCCACACCTCAAGACCTTCTTCCCACTCTCTCTTGCTCAACACAACAACTCTATAGCCTGAGTTATTATCCCTCCTTGAATGCTTCAGTTGATCTCCTTGACCTTACACCTATAGATCTCCTTGACCTTGCGTGCTTCAATGCTTTTACTTGCCTTCTTGATAATTACAATACATGCCTCATGGGTCTTTAAATAGAATCCCATGGTTACAAAAATAGAAATCTAACTACAATAATTAGACACGCAGCTCGTGACTATAATTAGTCATTTGACATGCAAACACTCGCTTCACTTAACTGACTGTTCGTCAATAGTTGTTCTGGAACACACAGGTGATCGACATTGGTCCCTGCTTGCCTGGTGCTACCGACGTTGGCTGACTCGCTGCCGTCGCCGGTTGCCTTCTGCACTGCATCTGACCGACGTCGGTCATGCTATCGACGTCGATGCTTCTGGTTCTTCAGCAACCTTCCTTATGTCTGCAATAGTTGAAGCTTTTAGCTCCACACCCTAACAATCTCCCACTTGGAGATAAATAGCTGCTACTGTACCTGTACCTGTACACCATCTATTTTGTCCCTTTGCTTCTGTATCCCTCTTCAAAGTCACTCTTGAAGACCAACCACCACACAAACTTGTGATGCTATATCTGTCACTTATGCCAAAAGAATTTTGATGCTCCCAAATTCTTCATGACATACTTTTGAACCAACTCTACCCTTAGCTCAGAAAACTCCCTGTATATGAAACCCTGCAACAAGTAACACAATACAGTAACAGGATAATGTAGCTAATATTATCCAACCTGGTAAAGATAAATATAATGGTCAAACCACCATTATTCTGCAGCCTAATCAAGACCATATACCATAGCCTTCTGTCTCACATGTCCATCCACTCTCTTCTCTAATATGGGAATCCATCCCTCTATCCAGTGCTTTCTTCCAGCTGACAACTCTACCAACAAATACCTATTTGGTTCTTCTCCAAGGACTCACACTCCTCATCCATGCCAAGCTCCCACTGTTTTTGGACTCTACCTGCATTACTTCTTCCATCTTCCTAGTTCTTGACTATCAGTAAGCAATATAAATAAGGTCAACAATGAATATGAGGTTTACTTACCCTTTCTGACCTCCATATGGGTGTTTGAGACTCCTTGACAGCTTGATGTCCACCCAACATCCGTTTCAGTGACCGATCTCGGCCATCTCGCAGTCTGCTCTCAATCGATGTCGGTTCCCTGCACTGACCCTGACTACCGACATCATTTCCCTGGCCGACGCCGGTGTCCATCCTGTCGACGTCGGTCCTGATGACCGATGTCGGACTTCTCTTGCCCGACCTACCGACCCTGCTGGTCTGCACATGACCGATGTCGATTTCTGGCTAACCGACGTCGGTCCCAAGTGACTGACATCGGTGTCTGTGTGTTCCTATAAGTGATGAATTTTTCATCCGCAAGCTCATCTTGGATCAAATCTCTATCCATACTACCCTACTCATATTTATTCAGTCCCTGTGACTGATCTCTGTCCTTCATCTCCTCCATAAACACCAAGGCTTCTTTGTTCCTGTCAAAAGCATCAAATTTCCTTTTTCTGCAATGAACTCTATCTATGCTTTCCAAATCTAAACACATACCTTTCGAATCAAGAACGTCCATTCCCTTCTTATTCATGTGATCAAGCCTATTAAGCCACGTCTTCGAATCTACAGCTCAAGTAGATAAACCAGAAGTAGAATCAGCAATACAAGTAGATAGATAAAGAGTATCTACTTTCTTACCTCTTGATAGAACAAGTGCACCCTTGGTAACCTTCCAAGAATCCGCTGTGAGGGTTATTGTGCATCCCTCATCACCCAACCTTCCTACAGAAATCAAACTCTGCTTCAGAATTGGAACATGCATGACCTCTTTCAACACCCATGTGTTGTCAATCTGCAATCTCAGCTGCACTTTCCCTTTGCCAACTATCTGACAAGGCATACCATCCCCTAAATAAAGCACTCCAAAGTCTCCCTGTTCATACTCATGGAACAAATCTCTATTTGGGGATGCATGAAAAGATGAACCAGAATCTAAAATCCATGATCCTACCTGACTATCCAAAGAAAGTATGAGAGTGTCTTGTACCACAATATTTGCATCCTTTATTTCTTCAATACCTGCATGTTGATTCTCTTTATCTCTCAACCAACACTCCTTCTTTGTGTGTCCTTTCTTTACACAAAACCAGCAGGTAATACCTTTAGACTCGGATCTCCTTCTCGACCTTGATTTCCCTTGCTCAACCTTCTCCCTTTGCCTTCCCCTGCTTTCTGCACTTAGAGCATTCCCTGATGATTCACTTGTGCTTCTCCTATGTATTTCCTCATTCAAGGTCACACTCACAACATCATCAACTTTTAGGATTTTAGAAGCAGATGCAGAATTACTTACTGCCATAACTAAACTGTCCCAACTTTTAGGCAAAGAACATTAAATCAAGAGAGCCTTTACCTCATCATCAAAAACAATATTGACTGAAGCTAATTGGTTTACCAAACCATGAAAATCACTGAGATGAGTATGTACCGATCCACCTTCCTACATTTTCAAAGTAAATAACTGCTTCATAAGATATACCTTATTAGAAGCCGAGGGCTCTTCGTATAAATTTGCCAAGGATTTTATCAACTCTTCCATTGTCTTGCACTGTGATAAGTTAGAAATCACAGATGATGCAAGGCTCAACCTTATGGAATCAAGAGCCTTCTGATCAAGAACACTCCATTCTTCATCCTTCATATCTATGGGCTTGCATGCAACCCCACCCAACGATAAGTACAAATCCTTCTGATACAGATAATCTTCAATCTGCATCCTCCAATATTGATAATTCTTGCCGTTAAACTTCTCCATTCGTAGCTTACTTTCTTCTACCATTGCTAAACTCCCACTCAATCAGAAACCTATGAATGACCTGTAATCAACAAATAGTAACCTGCTCCCTACAAACCGTAGCTCTGATACCAACTGTTAGGGACCCCTTATCCAATGGAAGCACAATTGATTACTTTCTTATAAGCAATTAAACACGGAATTATACCAGAATGAATAAGTAACTAGAAACTTGAGACAGCAAAGAATTTGAGAGACAATACACACTCTTGTATTAAATATTACTAGAAGAAAATACAATAAGGAAGATGCCACTTCTTCCTCCACCTCAAAGGCTTGCCACACCTCAAGACCTTCTTCCCACTCTCTCTTGCTCAACACAACTCTATAGCCTGAGTTATTATCCCTCCTTGAATGCTTCAGTTGATCTCCTTGAATTTACACCTGTAGATCTCCTTGACCTTGCTTGCTTCAATGCTTTTACTTGCCTTTTTGATAATTACAATACATGCCTCATGGGTCTTTAAATAGAATCCCATGGTTACAAAAATAGAAATCTAACTACAATAATTAGACATGCAGCTCGTGACTATAATTAGTCATTTGACATGCAAACACTCGCTTCACTTAATTGACTATTCATCAACAGCTGTTCTGGAACACACAGGCGATCGACGCCGGTCCCTGCTTGCCTGGTGCTGCCGATGTCGGCCGACTAGCTGCCGTCGCCGGTTGCCTTCTGCACTGCATCTGACCGACGTCGGTCATGCTGCCGACGCCGGTGCTTCTGGTTCTTCAGCAACCTTCCTTATGTCTGCAACAGTTGAAGCTTTTAGCTCGACACCCTAACAAATATAACATCATTATCAATATAAACAAATTAATATAAGCATTTTTACAACCCTACACAAAACATTGTCTTGATTCTAATGACAAAACCTGCATATCTTGTGACTTAACTATAAAAATGAACTCAAAATTTGTATGGGTGTTTAATATGGTCCTTATAATGTATTAAAGATGTTTTTGTGATAAATATCATCATTGTAAAGATAAAAGGGTGAGTAATTAGTCAATAGACCTATGTTTATTAATTCAAAGCCCTATTTGATAATCATAATGTTTGTGTGAGGCTTGAGAAAGTTGAGAATGTTTTAACAAGGTTAGTAACTATTAATAAGAGTATCTTAGACTCTTTTCAATAATAGGAGAAGTCAAGCTCCTTAAGGAAGTTTCATTTATTGTATGATAGGTTTTGAACAAAGCCTAAAAGAAGTAATTATTTACTAACAAAATTCTAAGTTTATAAGTTGGGATTATTGGTAAAATATTTGAGATTTTATACCATTTAAGTATTAAGAGTCTTATGTGGGTAATATAGGAAGGTTATAAGATCATTCATAATCCCATTGGTCTTGAAATACCAATATAAGAAGGATCAAATTCTATAAAAGATAGAATGTTGAAATCAAAATGACTAATAGGGGGAGTTGAATTAATCTTCAAAAACATTCAATCAATTACATCCACTCATATACGAACTATGAAAGCAACACAGTGATCTAACAATGCATTAAGAACCAATCACATGATCATTAAACAAGATAACACATCACATATATGGGAAACCCTCATGGATAAAATTCACTAAAACAAAGCATGGACAAGCTATCTTATAATATAATGTATCGAATTTAGTTGAGCACCAACCCAACATGGATCACCAACCCAAAATTTATCAAGCACCCACTTGACTTTAGCAAGCACCCACTTGATAGGAGGCTAAAAACCCTATAACTAAGCACCAACTCAATCAAAGAATATTTTTTTAAGCACCAACCTACAAGGCAACTCCAACTCCTTCTTGACCAAGCACCAACTCATCCAAGACCAATTTTTCAAGCTCCAACCTGCAAGGAAGCTTCAACTCCCTTAAGCACCAACTCAATCACTCACACTTCTATCCACTTACCTCTTTATCTACTTTGTCTAGAATCTATCCACTATCATACATCAGGAACACATATCTAATTCAACTCTGATATCTTCTTAATATATAGTCAACATATGATGATCACTTCTTTAGCTCTACTCCACTTGATCTCTCTCAAAACTGCCTCTAGGCTTCTTCACTTAATTACCCCTCTTTAAGACTAAATAAGTCATATGACCTTTATCTTCAATTGTAAAACTCCCATTTGATATTCATTATATGTTTTTATACTCTCTTATGATGGTTTACAACTTGTTTCGCAACCTCCTTAGGCTCATTGATTTATCAATCCATTTGCTTACTCCAAATAGGCCTAAAATGCCTTGTATATATACTAATCTCTTGTTCACATACCACTTGGTTGGCCACATACCCATAAACTCTTAGTTTGGACATATAATAGGTCTTAGAACACTTTATGAATGTCATGTCCCATTTTTAGTGGACATCGTTAGAGTTGATGATTAGCCTATTATGCGACCTTCGTAAGTTGATAGGATGGATAGAGGGTCAGGATGGAGCTTGGCTTGGCTTCGATTAGCAGAATTTGTTTTAGTTGGCATTCATTTGGGATTTTTTAAGCACATTTGTCTGAGCTCCTATTATATAGGGAATGTTAGCATTCAGTAGAGCATCCCTGTTATGGCATGATCATGTGCGGAATCACTCCCTGGTTCACCAGCTTCGAATGGTTTGAGGATCCGACATGTATTGAGGGAGATATTAATATTTGATTGATTTAATCAAATAATAATTATTTAGCATATTTTAATTGAGAAACCCTAATTCTTAATTATGAAACCCTAATTAGGGCAAGCACACTTTTTAGAAGATATAAGGGTTTCTTATTGGAGGGAGGCCATTATTGAATGAATGAGATTATTGATATTGATTATTACTAAGAATTCTTCTGTGAAGACTGAGCCAAGGGTTCCAAGATTCCATTTGCATTGGAGAACGTCCACTCTTCAGTGTGTGCAATTCAGATGCTGTGAAATATTAGCTAATTTATTGTCGATTTGAGAGATAGCTTCATACAGAAGTTATCACAGAGGTTTACAGGTTTGGGAGATAACTTCACATAGAAGTTATCACAAGTATTTTAGGTATTTATTTCATTATGTTTTAATTCAATAAATTATACAGGTAGAGATCTCAAATCAGGTATCCAGAATACATGCCGCAGCATATTATCTTATTTCTGTATAAAATTTGTACCGATCCGTACAATTTTGTATCGATCTGCCACAGGCCGGATAGCGCCGCAAGGGACACAGGAACCAAAATTGGCATCTCAGTGACCGACATTGTCCGACTAAAGACCGACGTCGGTAGAGTAGCCAACCAACAGAGACCGACATCGGTCGTATATCGATCAACGATAGTGACTGTGTTGTTGACACAGCAACCCGAGAGCCGCACAGATTCAGGGCTTATGTCCAGATTTGCAAAAGACCAAGTTTTGAGATGAAATTTGTATTACTTTATATGCATGCCATAGATTCATTATTGTAATCAACTGGATGAATAATAAGATTAGTGATTTGCCAGTTAAGATATTTACTGTGGTTTATTTGTCTAATTGAATTTATTCTGCAAAAATTGTATCTTTGTTCGGAGCTTTTGTCTTTCAATATTCCCTATTGGTTGGGGATATTACAGTGGTATCAGAGATTTTGTTAAAAAAAGGATACCCTAAGAAAGGGATATTATAGTGGTATCAGAGCCAAATTCCTGCCATCCTGTTGGGTAGATTGATCTGTACAGTGATAGCTCTGATACAGTGGTATCAGAGCCAAATTCCTGCCATCCTGTTGGGTAGATTGGACTTTGAATCAGTTAGTAAATCATGATTACTTCAAGTACTCAGAAACAGTGGGACAAGGATATGGAGAAGCTGAAACAAAGTTTGAAGAGGTTAAATAATTTTTTTTCAGACCCTACATTTGAAGACAAATTAACACGGAGTATTGCATCCGTTGTTAAAGGGTCCAGGAAAAAGCTTTGCTTATACTGCAAATGTCCATATGATGCCAATAACAATTGTCATTTGAGGCCTAAGGGCAAGGCAAATCATGTAATATGGGCATATTGTGAGGATTCGAAATTAGAAGATTTTGAACAGCAGGATAGTTCAGAGGAGTCAGAGATAGAGGCTTCAGAGCCTAAGGTAGAGGCAATGAAGGTGGCTCACCAGGATTCTGAGAGACATGTGGTTGAGCTTAGTCATGAGGATTTGGACTCTCAATTAGTTGTAGAGGATGAGGGAGCTAGAGATTATGATGATGAAGTAGTTTTAGCAGTAGCTTCTTCGGAGTTAGATGGGGATGAGTCTGATGCTTGCATTCAGAGTGTGGAGGTATACTCTGAGGTTAGTACATTGAGTGTTAGTGGTGAGTACGTTCCTTCAGTTGTTGTTGAGGAACATATTGGAGCTGACACACATGTTCAGGATTTGGGAGTACCTGGTCCTAATGAGTTTTGCATACCAGTGGAGTCGAGTCTCCAGAGTGATTCTTCTCACACCGATGACAGTGTGGTACAGTTGATTGTGCCACCTTTATAGAGGGATCAGTTATGGGATGGATTGGCACCATCTTTTGTAGATGGAATTGGTAGTTGCAAGTTACATAGCCTGCAGTATCGACACATCCAAGGGAGTTGTGATTTTAGAGATTGGTTGAGTTACATTCGCTAGTTTGATTATGGATTCCTCTTTGTTCTATTTCAGAGGATATTACAGGGGCTTACATTGATTTACAACTGTGCAGAGCACTACATATGGGATCTAGGTGGATTGATTGGTTTGTTGTTTCGAGATTGCTTGGGGACAAGCAATTTTAGGAGGGGCAGATTGTCATGTCCCCTTTTTAGTGGACATCATCAGAGTTGATGATTAGCCTATTATGCGACCTTTGTAGGCTGATAGGATGGATAGAGGGTCAGGATGGAGCTTGGCTTGGCTTTGATTAACAGAATTTGTTTTAGTTGGCATTCATTTGGGCTTTTTCAGGCATGTTTGTTTGAGCTCCTATTATATAGGGAATGTTAGCATTCAGCAGAGCATCCCTGTTATGGCATGATCATGTGCGGAATCACTCCCTGGTTCACCAGCTTCAAACAGTTTGAGGATCCGACATGTATTGAGGGAGATATTAATATTTGATTGATTTAATCAAATATTAATTATTTAGCATATTTTAATTGAGAAACCTTAATTCTTAATTATTTAACCCTAATTAGGGCAAGCACACTTTTTAGAAGATATAAGGGTTTCTTATTGGAGGGAGGCCATTATTGAATGAGATTATTGATATTGATTGTTGCTAAGAATTCTTCTGTGAAGATTGAGCCAAGGGTTCTAGGATTCCATTTGCATTGGAGAACGTCCACTCTTTAGTGTGTGCAATTTAGAGGCTATGAAATATCAGTTGATCTATTGCTGATTTGAGAGATAGCTTCATACAGAAGTTATCACAGAGGTTTACAGGTTTGGGAGATAACTTCACACAGAAGTTATCACAGGTATTTCAGGTATTTATTTCATTATGTTTTGATTCAATAAATTATACAGATAGAGATCTCCGATTAGGTATCCAGAATACACGCCGTAACATATTATCTTATTTCTATACAGAATCCGTATCGATCCGTACAATTCTGTACCGATCTGCCACAGGCCGAACAACGTCGCAGGGGACACAGGAACCGACATCGGCATCTCAGTGACCGACATCAGCCGACTAAAGACCGATGCTGGTAGAGTAGCTGACCAATAGAGACCGACGTCAGCCGTATATCGATCGATGATAGCGATTGTGTTGTTGACACAACAACCCGAGAGCCGCATAGATTCAGGTTTTATGTCCAAATTTGCAAAAGACCAAGTTTTGAGATGAAATTTGTATTACTTTATATGCATGTCATAGATTTATTATTGTAATCAACTAGATGAATAATAAGATTAGTGATTTTCCAATTAAGATATTTACTATGGTTTATTTGTTTAATTGAATTTATTCTGCAAAAATCGTATCTTTGTTCGGAGCTTTTGTCTTTCAATATTCCCTATTGGTTGGGGATATTACAGTGGTATCAGAGCTTTTGTTAAAAAAAATGAGACCCTAAGAGAGGTATATTATAATGAACAAGATTAAAATGACCTTTGGACCTCTTTAGGTCTTTAGCAACTCAATTAGGCCTCAATTCTCTTTTAGCTCTCATGGAGACCTAATTGTATTAGGTCTATCTAGTAACGTGTAAAATTGATCCCTTGGAACACCTTTCACCTCTATATACATCGATATTATTTCAAACACAATTAAAATATACCCCATATAACACTCTCCAATCTTTACAAAACATTTTAGGTCCAACCACTTCATAAGAACACTCTTTGTAGTTCACTATCATATTAGGCTTGTGAGTACCAAAAGTTTGTCTGATCTCTCTCATGATTGATCACCTTCATGTCATGTAATTAGGACATAAAAACCATGTTTAAATGAACTATATGACCCTAATTTAATCTTAATTCATATATAACAATCTAACTTAATGACTAATATTGGTCTTATTCATCCTTTAGGTCTCATGGAGACCTATTTCATTAGGTCTACTCTCTTAATGCTAAGACTTGATCTTATTAAACCCAGATGGATTTCTCAAAAAAATAAAAAACTATTCAATAACTTAGTTAATTAACTCTACTATCCTCTTCCATGATTGGTTAGACAAGTATCTTTTAGTCATACTATGAAAGCTCCTTTAGGACCAACTGCCCTATTAGACCTATGTACCTCAAAAAGTCTATCTTGAAAAAAAGAAGCTCAACCACACTTAATCCACTCAAACATGATTAAAAAAATAAATATATAGAATCTTAATGACCTCAATTTAATTACCAAATTCATTAAACATTTTCACTCAGAGCTTAAGACTTCAAGATCAACTCATCATAACACTCACTCAAAAATGTCAAAATACTCAAAACATAGTCATGTTGACTTAGACCTCCAACACCTGTGTAGATAATTTACATGAATTATGATTCATTTAAATGATCCTATGATATATACATACCATTCTTATATATAAATATCATATGCTCAAATGACAAATATTGGTTTTGTATACCAATTTCTTGACCCTATATCACACAATCTAAATTGAACTAGACAAGCCATTTTAGCTTCAACATTTTCATCTCTTTTCCTAACCTCCAAATATTATTAAAAGAATTAACATGAGATAAAATTCCTAAATAACATCTCCATGCACTTGGTTTCATTGTTTTATCATGAAAACACACTCAAATTCATCTTCTCGTTAATGCCTGGGTTTTACACTATTTACACCATTAGGTCTATTTATGACTGGATAACTTGGAACATCAGTTTAGCATACTTGAATGGTAGAAACTATCCAAAAACCTTCATAGGAATTTATTATGATACTCTAGATCCTTCTTCCATCCATTTACTTTTCTTAACTAGAGCAACTTTTAACTGCTACAACAAATTATTCACAAACAAGCCCTTTCCTGTAGGGTCCTCTCACTCACCTGACGACTCAATACCACTTGGAGGTGCCTGAGCGAGTCCAATACAATATTAAATAGCTTTTTTGAGAATTCAAATCCATTTTGAGTGGATTTGAACAAGATCTTTCACATCAGGTCCTTATTAGAGTTTTAGGGAGGTTTAACACAAGTTTTGGGTTTAATGATTGTTCATAAAGGATTGCCCCTTAAATCCAAAACCAATTCCTATAGATCTTATCTAGTACCCTTCCCCATCTCTCCTTAATATCTCAGGTTCCCATGCAATTGTTACATGTGCCAAAAATCACCCAAAAGTCCTCAGGTTGGCATACCTTCATTCTATGCATTTGAGAGACCTCAAAACCACTTTTCATGCCTTTTTATACGAACCATGACCTCATAATTCATTATCACTCTAGAAAAAACTTGAATTACCTCTATCCATGCTCTCCTTCACATATTCACCTCTAAATCGGATCTGCGTGTCTCATTAGGTTAAGCATGGCTAAAGAATGGTCTATGTGTAGACCAAGACTAAAGGACATACCTTTAAATACTCACTTTGAAACACTTATAAGTGTACACACACCTTATTCTCATGCTCACATGACCTCTCACCTTCCTGAGTTCTCTCAACTCATCATGCCACAATCTTATACCTGCACCATGCCATGAATAGGCTTAAACTTCTAATGCACTTGACACCTTGATCTGTTCCTTCCATGTCATGACCTCAACAAAACATCAAACAAGAAGACACAAGACATCACAACACACTCATATCATTACACCATTCTCTTTATGATGACAACAATCTTCCACAACCTCATATAGACCTAAAACCACATCATCAAGCTTCATATAAATTGACATCTCTCTCAATACTCATTGTCAAATCAAATACCTTTGTTCATTCATTTCACTATGCTTCCTTCACATGGCTCACCCTAAAAATCTTCATGTCATGACACCAATGACTTTCATAGACCTATTCATACATTATGCTTCCTATGTAGACATTAGCTGTATTCAAACATCTTCCATGACCTGTACCTTTCATGTTCACAACACTCATGACAATTCTCATCCATGCAACACTCTCACTTTCATGAGTGGCCTTACTCATGACAACTCTCATGATCACACTCTTATGTACCTTGACATTTCACATAATTCCATTTATCCTTAGTCACCTTTGACATCAATGACAATACAATCTTGACATGATACACCTTTTTGACATCAATGACAACAACATGCCAACAAACTCCCCCTTTGTCATTGATGGAAAACACACTACAATCTAAAATCACTTCAAAATGGTACTTTTCCATCTAATCTTTAGACCTAAACATCAATAAATAACATAATTAAATGATAACAAAAACTTACCTTAGGTTCATACCAGTTGTTGTAGACAAATTATGGAACATTTAAACTGTACCTTGAGACACCATGCTTCTTATCACTATCTTGATAATTCACAACACATAGCTATAGAGCTCCCTCTAACTCCATACTCTCCTCTTGAGTCATAAGATGGAAACCACTCTCAAAAACATCTCTAAATAGGCTACTTCTCCCCATTCTAAACTTCCTCCCTTTCTGAACTCTCTCCCCCTTTTGGTAACAAGATCATAGAGTATACAAACATGTTCCCTCTATCTTCATGTATATCTCATTCACTTTGTCTCTGATATAAACCTTTAATCACTTACTAGGCCATCATGTCTATTCTTATATGACATAGATCTTCAAATGGATTCAAATACATAAGACCACTCACTTTCCTTTATGCACCTTGATGCCATAGAGATGGATAATATCCATCTTCATTTCCCTACTCTAGCTTCACAAACATCCATCATGCTCTCAGCCTTGGCCACATTATTTAACCTATCTTCATGTTTCTATATACCTTATTTGACATAGACCATTACTCATCTACTCCTGAAGCTAATGAATCATTTAATTAACTCCCTTTTTGTCCTCATAGCTTGTGCTTATCATATGACTCATCAAGACTTACAAATCATTTTCAAAATGTATATAAGAATCTTGTCATTGGATCACACTGGTAACACTTCCCACAGCACAAGTATGATTTTTATCTTATTTTACCTATGATTGGTCTGCAAGTGCACTTTTAGACTTCTCACTTATTTTTCTTGTGATATGCCCTCTTTGGACCTATTTAGACAATAGTGACATTGTATACAATGTATCCTCATGATTCACATTCCTTGAGTCATGTACATTGACTTGATAAACTCACTTTGATCTCCAACATGTTGTGTATATTTTACTAAAGTACAATTAGATTTTTGCTTACCTCTCATATACCAATCAACTACACAAGCTTTCATCATGCTTCCAGCTCTGTCAACAACATCCAACTTTTCTATATGACCATATTGGTTTTGTAGACCAATCCATATTCCATGTGTCTCTAGACATAATCCTATGCTCTAACTTGCATTCCATACCATGACTCATCATGAACTTATCTCCATAATTAATGATCATACTAACCAAAACTCCTTTCACCTTGTCATATACATACAAGCTACAAAGAAAACAACTTATACCTTGAAATACAGACAACCTAGAATCCTCTCAAGATGAATCCTTCTTTGACTGCAACATCATGCTCCTACTGATAGAAGAGTGTCTCCATGAAGCCTAATAAATTCACCCCTTTCCATAAGGATCTCAAAACACCATGAACTCAATAGATTCCTAGATCTCTAAACAACTCTTCTTATCCATCTTGCAATTATGAGACTGATAGTCCCTCTTTAGAATCCACTTAGGATTGATTGAAGCATTTGACTCATCCACCTTGTCATCCTTCTTCTTCTCTTTGACTACCTTGTCAATATATACTAATAATAAGTGTTCTTGACATTCTTTCACTTTTGGTCCTTACTCTACCTTATCAAATAATCCATCTTGACTATTGGGCTCAATATGATCAGTCCTAAATTTCTTTGGATTCCATACTAATGTTTGACCCTTCTCATGTACCCTAGGAGCTCCATATACCTTGTTAAGTCTTGAAGAACTTCTAACTCTATTAGGATAGAATATTGCAATGTGTCCCATATTATGACAACTGTAGCAAACAACATTATTGTACTTACCTCTTGACTAATCACTCCTCCCATGGTCCCATGATAACTCATCCCTTAAGACCATTCTACAATCACTTGATCTATGACAAAAGATATGACAAGAAAAATAATAACCATTGAAAGAATTGGAATACCTCATTGCATTGGGTTGCCTGATTAGTCTCTTCATGTTGATTTTTATGTTGGTGTTCTTAACTTGATCTAAATTCTCACGCTCTCTCTAAAACTTTCTCATATTGTCTATGAGTTGCTCAAGCTCAACCTTCAAGTAATCTAGCTCTATCTTCAAATGATCGTACTCAACTTCTTTTGATATAAACTTTGTACTGACAACTTTTAACTGATTCTTGATATCCTTGATGGTCTTCTCATCCTTTTTGGCTTCTTTGACCATGTCACTCTTCAAGGTACATATATGTTCCTTAAGATCTTTGTCCATAGATCTCAACACATTCTTCCTCTTATTTTGATGATTTAAATCATCTAGGGCACTTATGATCTCAACTTCAAGGTCTAATTCAGCTTCTCCTTCTTCATTTTCATAATAGACTTCTTCATCATACATGTTGTCTTCTTCCTCTTGATCACTAGACATCTTGTGCTTCTTAGGATAACCTTTAAGATGCTAGGCCTGCTTCAAAGGATAAATCTTTCATACCAATTTTTGTAATCATAATTATTGAGAAGGGGGTGAATTAGTCTTCAAAAACTTTCAATCAATTACATCCACTCATCTATGAATTATGAAAGCAACACAGTGATTTAGCAATGCATTAAGAACCAATCACATGAGCATGAAACAAGATAACACATCACATATGTGGAAAACCCTCATGTGGAATAAAAAAAATTAAAACAAAGTTTTGAGAAACTATCCTATAATAAAATGTATCAAATTTAGTTGAGCACTAACCCAACAAGGAGCACCAACCCCAAATTTATCAAACACCCACTTGACTTTAGTAATCACCCACTTGTTAAAAGGCTACAACCCCCTATGACTAAGCACCAACTTAGTCAAAGAATATTTATGCAAGCACCAACCTAAAAGGAAACTCCAACTGCCTCTTGACTAAGTATTGGCTCATCCAAGACCAATTTTACAAGCTCCAACCTGCAAGGAACGTTTAACTCCCTCAAGCACCAACTCAGTTACTCACACTTCTTTCCACTCAGCTCTTTATCTGATTTTTTTGAAATATATCCACTATCAACATCATAAACACATATATGATGTAAATTTGATAGCCTCTTAATATATAATCAACATATGATGATCACTTCTTCATCTCTAGTCCACTTGATCTCTCTCAAAACTGCGTCTAGGCTACTTCTCTCAACTACCCTCTTCAAGACTGAATAGGTTATATGACCTTGATCATCAATTGCATAACTCTTGTATGATCTTCATGATATTATTCTCTATTATCTCTTAAGGTTTTAAAACATGTTTCCCAACCTCTTTGGGCTCATTTATTTATCAATCCATTCGCTTACTCTAAGCTACTCCAAATAAGCCTAAAATGCCTTGTATATATACTAATCTCTTGTTCACACACCACTTGGTCGGCCACACACCCATAAACTCTTATTCTATCCATATAATAGGTTTTATAACACTTTATGAACAATATTAAAATGACCTTTGGACCTATCTAGGTCTGCAACAACTCAATTAGGCCTCATTTATCTTTTAGGCCTCATGGAGACCTAATTACATTAGGTTTGTCTAGTAACATGTATACTTGATCCCTTGGAACACCTTTCACCTCCATATATGTCAATATTATTTAAAACACAACTCAAATATACCCCATCTAACACTCTCCAATATTTACAAAACATTTTAGGTCCAATTACTTCATAAGAACACTCTTTGCAGTTTACTATCATATTAGGCCTGTGAGTACCAAAAGTATGTTTGATCTCTCTCATGCTTGATCACCATCTTGTCATATAATCAAGACATATAAACCATGTTTATAGGAACTATATGAACCTAAGGTTATCTTCATTCATATAGAACAATCTAACTTAATGACCAATAGTGGTCTTATTCATTCTTTAGATCTCATGGAGACCTACTTCATTACGTCTGCTCTCTTAATGCTAAGACTTGATCTTATTGGACCCATATGGCTTTATCCAACAAATAAAAAACCATTTAATAACTTACCTCTTTCATGCTTGGTTATAAAATTATATTTTTTTCATACCATGAAAGCTCCTTCAGGACCAACAGCCCTATTAGGCATGTGTACCTCAAAAAGTATGTCTTGAAAAAATGAAGCTCAACCACACTTAAGCCACTTAAACATGATCAAAAAAATACATAGATAGAATATTCATGACCTCAAGGTCATTACCAAATTCATTAGACACTTTCAATCAAAGCTTAAGACTTCAAGATCAAATCATCACAACACTAACTCAGAACTGTCAAAATACTCAAAACATAGTCATGGTGACTTAGACCTCCAACACCTGTGTAGATACATTACATGAATTTTTATTCATGTAAATGATCCTATGAGATCTTTAGACCATTTTTAGATAGAAATATCATATGGTCAAATGTAAAAATATTGGTCTTGTAGACCAATTTCTTGACCCTATATCACACAGTCTAAATTGAACCAGGCAAGCCATTTTGGCTTCAATATTTTCATCTCTTTTCATGACCTCCAAAGCTTCTTCAAAGAATTAATATGACATGCAGATCCTGAAAAACATCTCGATGCTCTTGGTTTCATCATTCTATCATTAAAACACATTGTTTACACCATTAGGTCTATCTACAACTGGCTAACTTGGAAGACTTGTTTAACATACTTAAAGGGTGGAACCTATCCAGAAACCTTCATGGGCATGTAGTATGAGTCTCTAGATCCTTATTCCATCTATTTTATTTATTTGACCAATGAAAATTTTGAATACTACAATAAATTCTTCATAAACAAGCCCTTATCTAGAGGGTCTTCTCACTCACCTAACAACTCAATACCACCTGGAGGTGCCTGAGAGAGTCCACTACAAGATCTAATAGTTTTACTGAGCATTTCAATCCATTCTAAGTTTATTTGAACAAGATATTTCACATCATGTCCTTATTAGGGTTTTAGGGATGTTTAACACAGGTTTTGGTGTTAATGATTGTTCATAAAGGACTACCCCTTAAATCCAAAACCAATTCCTATAGATCTTATATAGGACCTTCCCCATCTCTCATTAATAGCTTAGATTCCCATATAAAGGTTACACATGCCAATGATCACCTAAAAGTCCTTCTCAGGTTTGCATATCTTCATTTTGTGCACTCGAGAGACCTCAAAACCACTTTATATGCCTTTTTCTACAAACCATGACCTCATACTTCATGATCACTCCTAAAACAACTTGTCTTACCTACATCTATGCTCTCCTTCACATATTCACCTTGAAATCTGATCCTCATGACTCATTAGGCTAGGCATGGCTAAAGAATGGTCTATGTACATACCAAAATTGAAGGACCTACCTTTAAAGACTCACTTTGAAACACTTATAAGTGCATCCACACCTTATTCTCATGCTCAAACAACCTCTCACCTACCTAAGTTCACTCAAATCATCATGCCACAAGCTTCAGGATCAAGATTCCAATGCACTTGACACCTTGACCTGTTCTTTCCATGTCATGACCTCAACAAAACATCAAATAATTAGACATAATACATCATAACATACTCATATTATTGCACCATTCTCTTTTTTATGACAACAATCTTCCACAACCTCATACAGACCTAAAACCACATGACCAAGCTTCATATGACTCAACATCTCTCTCAATACTCATTGTCACATCACATACCTTTGTTCATTCATTTCACTATGCTTCCTTCACGTGGCTCACCTTGAAACTCTTCATGTCATGACATCAATGACTTGTACATACCTCTTCATACACTATGCTTCTTGTGTAGATAATAGTTGTCTTCAAACATTTTCCATGACTTGTACCCTCCATGCTCACAACACTCATGACAATTCCCATCCATGCAACACTTTCTCTTTCATGAATGACCTTACTCATGAAAATTCTCATGATCACACTCTTATGTACCTTGACATATCACATATTTCCATCTATCCTTAGTCACCTTTGACATCAACCTTGACATCAATGACAATACAATCTTGACATGATACACCTTTTTGACATCAATTAATGCCAACATAGAGAATAGACCTATAAGACAAATTTGTATATCTTTAATAGATAACTATTATTGAGACCCATTATACAAGTTAAAATTGGCCATAAGGAGAATGTTTAAAGTGAGAACTTAGAATTGATTAAAATTAAGGTGTACGATAGTGGGTGATAGGTCATTTACATTAAAAAGAGTAAGTGGATCACTTACCTTAGCATCTAGTGGTATCAGATCTAAGAAGATTTGAGCTAAAGAAGTGGACAAATATGATTTAATTGTATTTTTAATGAAGAAAACCCTATTGGAGAAAAGATTGGCAGCTATTCAAAATTACATGCAATTGATATTTGATGTTTTATTTGAAGTGAATATTGTGAAATTATGAAATTTATTTAAATTTAGAAAGAGAACAAGATAAAGGGAAGTCTCATAGCCATTAAGGCTTGAAGAGATGATAAAGAGTTTAGTGAAGCTCAAGAGTAAGAACACAATGATGATCTAGAGATGGTGAACAAAGGTGAAATAGAATTGGATTTGTTATTTGTGATTTGTTTTGGTTATTTTGCATTTATTGAAGTTGTTGCAGAACATTGACTCAAGGAGAGGCTCATTCAACCCATTGAAAAGGACCTAATTACTAGGGTGAAAAAGACCTAAGTGAGGACCTAAGGGGACCAAAATACCAAGGTGAAAAAGACTTGGGTGAGGATCTTAGTGAATGAGAAATGGACCAAACAAAGAAAAAGAAAGAGTTAAGGAAAGAAAGAGACTTCCAAGAAGAGATAGATTTGATGAAGCCAATTTTGGAAAGTTTGAGGTAGAGACTAGAAGATTCAATTCAGAATCAATATGGGTATGCGTCTAATAAATTATCCAAGTGGCCATTAAATTAAATTTTTGAAATAAGAAGAAGGCAAAAAGAGAGAGTTTCCTCAAAAAGAGAATTAATGTTGCAAAACAAGCAACTTAAGAGATATTTTTAGTTTGAAAATCAAAGGGAAGATGAGAAGGACATATTCATTTCCCACCTTGAAGAGGGAGAGCTATCAGGAAATTTTGATATGGAAGAATAATAATAGCAAGCAACCTCTCAAGAGGCTATGTGACCTCAAAAAAATTCATCTAACATTGCTTTGGATGTTTTGTTTGTAGGTAAACTAGTTATAGGTGAAGGTGAAATCTTTGAGCCAATGAATGGGCTCATGATCAAGCAAGGTGAAACACTTCAAGAAGTAGTGCTTATATCAATGCATAATAAATAAGAGGCTAATTGTAGGTCCATAACAAATGAATACAATCAAGAAGGATAGTTGAACATTCCTCATAAAAAGTTGATTGAACAAGAAGCAATCCTCATTCAAGAGGATAGGAAAGATGAAGACAATGAAAAGAAGGCAGATACAACAGTCATAAGATATGATGACAATGAGTTACAAGGCAAAGAAAAGAGACAAGAACAAAGGTATGATAAACATAAATCATAATTTGTATTGTATGAAGTAATCAAAGAGAAAAGATAAAAGTTTTATTTTGAATAATAATGATGTAGTCTATACTGATGAGAATATTTTAGTTTTTGATAAAGAAATAGAATCTTGAACAACAGATCGCAGGTAAAGGAGATTTTCTAAGTGAGAAACAAGATAATATGTTTGACTGTAAAAGCTTGGAAGAATTTCAATAAGAGATGGAAGTTTTGGAGTATGCCATAAACAATGAAGAAGAGGATAAACTTTGTCCTAAAATAAAAATTGAAAAGGTAGACATTTTATATGAGACAATGATGTCTCAAAGAAGAGAAATTATGGTTGATAGGGCATATTATATACTTGAACAACAAGTATGGAAGTCAAAAGAGTTTGAAGAGACATTAAGGACTCAATGTTTTACATCTCATATTTCCTTATATGCTGTATGTGCAGGTATGTTAGACAAGGAGTTGAAGTGTATAGAGAAGAAAGATATATAAAGAGCCTGAGATAAAAATATATAAGTTGATATCCTCATTCTAGAGGTAAATTTTCAAAGAGGAAAAGTGAAGAGAAGCTAAAAGGAGAACAAGGAGTAGCTTGGATGGAGAAGGCAGCTAAGAAGACAAGGTACAAATGTGGTAGTTAATAACATGTCCACATACATGAGAGACTGATTAAATAAGGCTAAATAAAAAATGTTTATAACAATTAATGGCTTATTAACAAGCTCATGGGTAGAAGCTCATGAAAAGTTTTAAGACCAAGAGTTTGATGCAGAAGCATCAATCAACACGTGTAAATTCTGTACATAATGGTCTATATGAGTGAAATGAGTTGTTTTGTGAAGGTATAGAGTCATATCATGATTCAATAAGTATTTTAAAATGTCTTTATAAGTACAAGGAATCATAAGGAGTTTTGTTTGATCACGAAATCAAGTAGTTAGAGTCTCACGATTGGCACTTTCCTGCCAAAATTACATGTTTGAATATTTAAATAGTGTATTAAGCCCTTGTGGCAAATTGTGAAAGGTTAGTAACCTGATGTAAAGGTCTTTGTACCTATGTAAATATGACAAAAAACTCATCACTATCTAGATACAAAGGAATCTTATATTGAAAAATGCAAGATTAACATACGATAAGTTAAGAGGAGGTTGTTGAGATAACTAAGGTCTTCTTTCTATCAAGAAGCCTATGTTTGGATAATTAGTTGAGTAATGATAGGATTAAAACCTATAGAGAGGAGAATAATAAAATAGATAAACATGATAATGAAAGGAGTGATGAGGAAATGAAAATTTCCTAAGAAGAAAAAAAAGAAAAGGGTCTACCATGAAATTGTAGAAGGTCTGTAATAAAATAGAATTGTATTAGCATATGAAGATGAATGATGAATGATATGAATACATTGAAAAATAATCTCAGACATCCTAGATCATGTAACTTTATGCACTTTATTATTATTTTTATGGTTCTATGTGTTAGTACTACCATTCAAGTCTATTAATTTCAAAACGGGGATTCTAAAATACAATCCTGAAAAAGAGTAAAGATCTATGTACTTGTTGTGGTATGATGCATGAAAAGTTGAATAAAGAGTCATGTTTATTTATGATGGATAAAGCATATGAATTACCTAAGTATTTATAAACATTTTTTGAATATTGTTTATATGACCTCTTATTCCAAAAGTTTAATTTTGCAAGACTATCTTAAGCAAATACATAATTCTATGTGATAGTAGATTGTAATAGGAGAATAAAAACATGTTTTTTGATGTGCATGCGGTCTAAAATACATTTAGATAAGTAATATACCATATTATATGAACTATTTGATCCATTTCAAGCATTTTATAGGTTATATTTTTGTTTAGTTTAGTCATTTACTCTCTCTCAGGTTCTACAAGTCTGTGTTCGTGTCACAATCAAGTAAGAAAACTGATATTTTATTTTACTCATTTAAGAAGTCCTTCAAGATTTAAGGCTTATTGAGAGTTAAGATACAAGTGGTAGATAATTTATAATTCCAAAAGTTAACATCATCATCAATGTTTAAAAATTAATATAAACATTTTTTTAGGGTCTCGCCCGTGTACAACCCTGCGCAAAACGTTGTCTTGATTTTAATGACAAAGCTTGCATATCTTGTGATTTAACTATGAAAATGAAATCAAACTTTGTATGGATGTTTAATATGGTCCTTATAATTTATTTAATATGTTTTTGTCATAAATATCACAATTTTAGAGAGAAAAGGGTGAGTAATCAATCAATAGACTTGTATTTATTAACTCAAAGCCCTATTTGATAATCATAATGTTTGTGTGAGGGTTGAGAAAGTTGTCAATGTTATTCCAAGGTTAGTAACTATTAACAAGAGTATATTATACTCTTTTAAATAATATGATAATTTAAGTTCTTGAAGGAAGTTTCATTGATTATATGATAGGCTTTGAACAAAGCCTAAAAGAACTAATTGTATATTAATAGACTTTTGAGTTTATAAGTTGGGACTGTTGGTAATGTTGGGTGAATATTTTGTCAACCAACTAACTGGTGAGAAAAATAGGTCTCTTCAACCATAGCAAGGCAGATTGGTCAGCCAAATGTGCAGGTATACTACATTAGAGGTGGACAAATCTCTCCTCTCATCAAGGGGAGGTTCCCTTAAATATGCAGGAGCTATATACTATAAATATATGCAGAAAATAACACTCAGGGCTAGGACAACACCATCCATCTCTCTTTTTTCAGAGATGATGTTCAAAAACAAAGGAGAAAATCCTAGTGAAAACACTGAAGGCACTTCTCTTCTTTCAGAACTGATCTTGCAGGAAACAATAGGAGTTTCTTTCAGGTAGTGACAAGTGACTAGTAGCAAGGGCGCAGTAACTAGCAGGATGAAATGGAACACAAAGTCTCCACCTCAACTGCCCAAAGAGTGAAATACAAAGGATAATGGGGGCACAAAGTCATCCCAAGATCCTCTACACAGAAAGAACAAATTAAAAACACACACTGAAAACAATTGACAATAGCTCAAAGTCTTTCAACAATTGGTTTCAGGACACCTTCTTGATTACTTCCACTAGTTTTGCTTCTTAAATTAAATAAACAAGAATGCTTCTAGGAAATAGACATAAGAAAAATCTCCTAAAATAACATAAGATATAATAGCACAAAGTCTAAAAGTAACTTGGTTTCTCATTCAGATAAAGTAATATGATCAACAATCTGAGCTCAAAGTCTCAGTATTCGCCTTTCAATTTGGGTAGAGTTTTGCTTCTCGTAAATGAAAATATCTCCTCTTCATCATACAAGAGATTACAATGTATAGCAGCCAAGAAAGGCTTGGCACTTCTTTCCATGAACAGCCCATGCTGTGGTCAATGCCTTCAATGCATCTTCCATTCTGTCGAGGGACCATGCTTGGAACAGTGTATTGGCCTTAACTGTGGTGTGCCCATTCATTTCATATGTCTCCTCCCTAGCAAGAGTTGTCTGGTTCTTTTTTTCATGTCTACGCAACTGTCCACTTTGCCTTTACTTCATGGAAGAAAAATAGGCCACGTCCTTGATTTGCCATGCTCAGATGACTACTTGGTGAACTATTTCACCTACTAGAAATAACTCACTTGTAGATATTTATGATCTTTTGTATTATTCTACTCTTTAAGTTCTACACCATATTCAAAAACTAACGGATATTCCATTACCTCAATTTTGATGTCCGCGGGGCCGTCAATGGTTGTTGGTTGTTTGAACCATGTTGAACTATGAACCTTTGAACCTGCTAAAGTTCATTGGTTCAATGGTTTAACGGTCCAGGTGATCTTTCTCAGCTTCCTGGTTCAATCGCTACCTTTGTTCATTTGTTTCTTTGCTTTGGCTGTTGAACCATCCTTTGAACTAGTCTCTGGAATCATCCATGTTCTTCCTTTGCTTGGGGCCAACTTTGAACCGCTTGAACCTGTGAACCATTGAACTTTGAACTCTTTTGGTTCAAGGTTCAATCGGTTCATTGGTTCATTCTCTACTTTGGTTCGATCGCTGCTTCTTTTATTTTTCTAAGTCTCTTGAAGCCTTGAAATGTTGAACCTTGAACCCTTGAACCATTTGGTTCAAGGTTCAACGGTTCAATCCTTGTTCTTTGAAGCCTCCTTTTAGCCTAAGTCTTTTTAAAGCTTTCCCTTCATCTTTATCAAGCCTTTGGAATACCTTGAAGGGAAGGTGTCCCTTCGGGGCTTTTAGAAAGGTCCTTTTTGTTGGTGCTGAGAGCCCCCCACAAGGGCACATACCCTTCGGGGTCCTTTAGGCAGCCTTCGGGCTATAATTCCTTTGGACGGCCTTCATCGGTTCTTTTCCTTCAGACAATTTGTTCGAAGGAAATCTTCCTTGGCTTTTTCCATTTTCTTTTGGGTTTTTCCTTTCAGGCTTTTCCTTCAGACAAAACTCTGAAGGAATTCTTTTAGACTTTTTGTCCGAAAGAATTTTCCTTTGCCTTATCTATTTTTTCGAGGAAAATATTCTTGAAGGAATTCTTACGGTTCCTTCACTTAGTAATTTCCTCAGACAATAAGTCTGAAGGAAATGTTCTCTTTTAGCCTTAATCGCTTTTTAATCCTTTGAACCCATGTTTCCTGCCCTCCACAAGGGCACTTGTCTCTAGTTCACTTCCCTCCGCAAGGGTACTTGTTCCTTCGGCTTTGGGGCAATCCCTT
Source organism: Torreya grandis (assembly GCA_037957365.1). Lineage (NCBI taxonomy): Eukaryota > Viridiplantae > Streptophyta > Pinopsida > Cupressales > Taxaceae > Torreya > Torreya grandis. The sequence goes on from JARHVA010000309.1 coordinate 2,161,437, forward strand.
GAACTGACCAATTGAACTGACTGATTAAACCAACTTTGGTTCAATGGTTCAACGGTTCAATCTTGCATTTGAAGCCTCTTTTCTTCTAAGTCTTTTGATCTCTTGAACCAAATGCATTGAACCAATCGTTCGTTGAACTCGTTGAACCTGTGAACCAAAATGGTTCAAGGTTCAATGGTTCAATGGTTCAAGCCTTTATTTTTTGCTAAGTGTTTTGAAGTCGTTGAACCTTGAAGCAGTTGAACTTTGAACCTTTGACAAAGCGCTTAACTCTTGCCGACGACGTTGAACCTTCGAACCCGTTGAACCATTGAACCTTTTGGGTTCAAGGTTCAATGGTTCAATCCTTCCTTTGAAGCTTGCCGATTAACATTTTGATTTAAACCAAGGCATTGAACCGATCCTGAAAATGTCTAAGTGTTGGAAACTTACTCCTTTGAAATAATTTGCCTATTGAAGCCATTGAACCTATTGAACCTACTAGTCCCTTAACTAAAAAAGCTTGAAAAATGAGGAATTTGAATGCTCATAACAAATTTTTGAAAAGGGAAGAGACAATTTTGGCCTATAGGACCAAAATAGTTCATATGTTGTCCCAAAAAATGAGAGGCAGATTTTGGGAACAACAAGTAAGATATTTGAGAGTTTGTTCTATTTAAGTATTAACAGTCTTTTGTGGGTAACAGAGTAAGGTTATAAGATCATTCATAATCTCATTATTCTTGAAATACCAATATAATAAGATACAAATTCTATAACAGATAAAGAACAGACCTATAAGACAGATTCATGGATCTTTAACAAATAACTATTATTGAGACCCATTGTACAAGTTAAAATTGGCCATAAGGAGAATTTTTAAAAGGAGAAGTTAGAATTGATCAAAATTAGGGTGCATAATAGTGGGTAATAGGTCATTACATTAAAAATAATAAGTGGATCACTTACCTTGGCACTAATAATTCAAACCTCCACTCATTGTTTGTTAGAGCATACCTAGATCATTAGCCTATACACAATGTTATGGTGCTAGTGAGAATGTATGTAACATGACATTATTCATGGGTATATACATGATGATTTATACGCTCTGACCAAAATAGTCAGAGCATTTAATGGGACATCACAATAGGGTATTGGTGAGATTGATTTACCTTTACAAGTTGGTCCAATACATGTGATCACTAGTTTTTATGTTATACCATAATAGGAATATTTGATATGTTATTAGGATGACCTTGGATACATAATCTCCATGTAGTACCTTTCATAGTGCATGGGTGTATTAAATGCATTCATTCTAATAAGTAATTACAGTTTACATAATTCCATGTGAACATCCACTTGAACATGAGAAGTTTATTCCAAGACAACTAATTATAAAACCTACTAAGGTTAATAATGTGAAAAAGGGTAATAAAAATCCAATCCTCTTTCCTAAGTAATGGATAGTTGAGTGACCATTGCACTAAAGATACATAGTGGACTCCATGGATTCCTTATCTACAGCTATATGGTCCACCCAGTTGATAAGAGCAAATAAACAATTACAACTCCAGCAAAGAAACCTTCGAGTACTAAACAATGGGTTTCAAGAACCACTACTCATATTACCTATTCATGTCCATAGATTCATATGAGACATATGTAGAGTACCACATATTCTACAACTCTAGATATGACACTTATGCATGTTGCTTGGCAATATCACTAGTTTGATGTACCATATTATGAGTTTGGAGCTTCTTATCAGCATCCCTTAGATGGGATCATATGTTAAAAAAATTTCCTTTCAAAAAATTTAAAAAAAATAAAATACTCCAATAAAATATAAAAATATTCAAATAAATCAAAAATACAAAAAATTATTCAGCATACATATGTTTACTAGCTACTTAGCATATATGTTTTTTACTTTATGTTAGTAGATAACATATCATTTATTTTATGTACGCACATACATTTCATACATGCTTGAGTGTGATACAGGCATACACCAAATTGGTGATACTTGCACATATAGATGTTGGACCTTTTCTCTTCCCACATGGCATATAATGTAAGGGCATTTGCTTCCTTGATCACAACCGATACATGTTATATTATTTTATGATCACTTTTACATTATCATGTTGAGCTTATATACTAATGCTTACACATGCCAATACTCATGTTTACATATTACACCATGTACTTGATATGTTATGTTGAATTTTTTTACTAACTCATACATGCAGGGACTAGTATGATATGCTTATGTTGGTTGTTTATACTTCATTTATTCATATTGTCACTTCTTTGAGTGTAATTCTTGCTTGTTATTGTATTTATTATAGAACATTTGAATATGTTTCTTGATTTTAGCCCTTGTGCCATTGATTTTTATTTATTTGTGAGTGTAAATTTGAATGTCCCCCCTTTGAGTGTGCAACATTTGCACATGCCCCTTGTTTATAGTTTCCTTGGACCCCCTTTATTTGACATTGAGTGCTCTTATGTGTGTGCTTGATTGTTTGTTGATATTATAATGTTACCTTATAGACATTATCATGATCTACATCATGCATATTAGGTTTTATTGTGATCGCATACTATGAGTTTCAATGATATTTATACTTAGACATGTTACTCCTATATTCAATAAGATTCATAAACATATAATACAATTATATTATCCTTTTAAGGTAAGGTGACTAGCAGATTGCATTTCCCTCACCTCAAAAAGAGGGGCATATTAGTGGGGGAATGTCAGATAGACATGACTCCACACATGCATTGTTGGCATAATTTGATATGGTTTACATGATTCAAATATACACTTGGGTTAGAATCATATACATTTGACATCATTTGGGTTAAAATTATACAAGATGATTTACATGCTTCAAATATAGTTTATCATATAGTTTTATTGATTTGGGACGGAGTTTTTTAGATTTGTGATAGATATTATACACATTTATAGATTAGAGGTTACATTCTAATAGATAGTTTAGCTTAAGACACATTAGAAGAGCATATGCCATACAAGTGCACCAAAAATTACAAATGCATATTCAAAATGTTTTATCAAGAAGCATTGTTTTGAACTTATTTGTCTATATAAATTGGCTCTTTTGAGTAGTGTGATCAAGATTCAATGCCCTCAATGACCTTATCGCTATTCCCTTTTTGTAGGTTTAGTTGGTTATACCACTTAACTTGGCTTAATTATACTTTCATTTGAGTTGTGTGATTGAGATTCAGTGATCTCAATGGTCGTGTCACAACTCACCACTTGCACCAGGTTGGGGGCATAATTACCCTCTAAATACTACTCTTCAAATATCCAAGGTTCAGGTTTGAACCTTTTTCAACTCCAATGCTTCATATAGAAGCATTTTTTACCAAATCAAAATACCAAGGGGAAACATGGTTACATCAACACACAAGTTTACTCTTTCCTTAATCTCTTTAATTTTCAAGCATTTTAATTATTCAATTTCAAATTAAATGCACTAATTTATATTGTAACATGTTCTTAGTTATAGGTCATAAACTAACAAAAAAAATTCATTAGGGCTTTAGCAAAGGCAAGGTGTGTTGTACACATTTGGATACACATTTCTTTCCTTTAACCTAGTAATTTCATCCTTATACATTACTAGATTAAAGGGGAGGGTAAATTTAGATACTAAAATATTATTATATATAACATCTCAGTCATGTACACTTGACAAATACCAATCAGGGATCTATCCTTCAATTTTAGACCCTCATGTTGTCAATAGGTTAACGTTCACCATCTCACTGTACTTAATTATTTATCATGTAGTATGGCCCTATCATTCTTATGACATAGATAACCTCTACACTATAGAAAGATTCAAATGTGATATATATCATTCATTTTTAGTTATATACCTTGTCAGACACTCGTGTTTACACATGGACACTAGCATCAATGTTAGTGTCCAGTTTCTTTATCAAGTGTTTATACCTCAAAAATCATCCAAATTATAAATATTTTGAAACATATGGGTCAGCCTATTTATCTTATCTAACCCTTCTATGAGATATTTTAAAAAGGTGTGGTATAAATATGAAACAAACTCCATTCATCATTATCAAACACACATGTAATAAATACCAAGCAAACACCTATTCATGTTCATTCAATCAATTGCACAACTAAGTCTATTGACCTATTCTTCCCTATTTCTATATTAGTCATAGAAACAATCCTATTATAGGTTTGAATCATTCAAAAAACATCCCATTAGTGGTATTTATCAAATTACAAGCTAGATCATTGCATGCCATTGCATATAGCATATTGCACCTCTGTGCACACATAAAACTAAACTTATGGTAGAACTAGATATGTCTGAGACCCTCCTTGAAGTATTGGCTATGTTTAGAGTGCTCATTGATAGAGGGATCCTTGAGGTCATTTCAACTTTATGAAACCACTAACCCATTTTGTAAGATGACCTTACCTAAGGTGAGGAACTAGGGTTTGAGCTATACATAATCATATAGAGCATGTGTACATGATCTAGATACATCAATAGAAAGTCAATGGAAAACCATAACAAGACTAGGTGGTAGCTTCATAATAAAGGGAATATTTCATACAAGATAGAATCATTGAGACATAGATAGAAGTGTTGATGTAAGTGTCCAAGCCTCTAGAAATAATATTTCCATAATCTTACGACTGGATCCTGAGCATCAACCTATTTGCTTCCACATATACACAACTCAAATATTCCTACACATTTGCAAATAAGCTAAGTATTTTCTCTTCTTTGTGTTGAAATAATCAAAATATCAATTCACATTAGATTTTACATATTTATTAATTTATTAACTTTCTAGATTTAATATATTGTATTATCTAAATAAGTTTAGTTGGATTGCTCTATAATAGTTTTATTCATCTATTTGATTAGGCTATTCTATGCCTTTAACCCTAGTACATTTATCTTAAAATAGGGTTAAACAGTGTCACTAGACTCAAACATACATCACCCACACGTATTCAAATCACACTATTGTAGATGGGTCTAGATTCTAGACTTGTATGATCAAAATGGAATGATTTTTATTCATGCCCCCATCATGACTACATTGTTTATAGAATTTTTTTTTAATGTAAATATTTTACTTTGAATTTACATATTTTTCTCTTTGAATTTTGAAACTCTAAAAATTTGAATTTTGTATATTTGAATAAACTTGAGCATGAATGAGTATCATGCCCCCTCTAAATATGTGCCAAAATGATTTAGAGTATTATGCACCTATATGCTCAATCATATTTACAACTTGTAACATGGATTTTTTTGTAATTAATTTTCACATGCCCATGCATATGCCTTAAATTTTACATGATTGTGTGTTATGTGTTTTTTCTAAGTGGGTGCATATGCTTGTCATATGCCCCCAGAATTTATATTAGTGTATTAATATATGTTATATGCTTGCCTTCGAAGAATATTTACATTGTTAAAGAATATGAATTTGCATTATCTATGTATTTATTATTTGCCTTTGATATGATTTTTAAGTGCACCTGTATGTTATAAACCTATAGCATGACTCATTTAAACCATTTTGAATACTAAATAGTGAGGTGATATTTATTCTATAATAAGCTCATTGGATTCCCCCCTTTCAATGTGGCATGTGACTCATTTAAGCCATTCTGAATACAATATAGTGTGGTGATATTTATTTTGTAATAATCTCATTGGATGCCCCCCTTTCAGTGTGAGGCATGAGATAATTGAATGGGTCGTATCAAAAGAATACAGTGTTTGCTTATAAAATGAATTTTTATTACATATTGAGTGTTTTTGAGTGACCATTTTGATTATAGTATGATGATTGATTATATTATGAAATATATTTTGCTAAAGGCTATAAAATATGTAGGAGATAATGTGTATAAATAGGCATAAAATTTGACATTTTATAAAAGTTTGATATATGTGATAAAAACAATAGCATGTGGAAGGGTACATTGCATGTCCTAGTGCAACTCACGAGGAGTTATTTTGGTATATTTTAGTTGAGTTATAGTGTGCGCAAGTTTGAAGCATTATTAAAAAGATTTTAACTATTGAAAAAAAACATCAACTCGTATAAATAGATTGTTTAAAAAAGAAACTGTAATTCATTTCCATATTGACACTGTGATTTTGATCTCTAAGAAAGACACCATGACACTATATGGTTACGATACCGATCGCCAAATGTATACAATCATTTTTAATATGAGTGTGTACCTGACAGTTCAACATCCCTTAGGATGTGTCCCCTAAAACATACATATGGACTCAATTTGTTAGGGCCCCATACATGAGGGTGATTTGCTCATGCAAATTTAGCACCTATCCCCTTAGCATATGTGGACCCCATTTTTTAGACAATTAATACATATGATGCATGTTGCACCTTGCTTATAAATGATTGTGATTGGACCATAGGTGGCCTATTTTGTTCTCAGTAATTGTGGATGCTCATATGACCTAGGGTGGAGCATATGCAAGTGGTGCTTTGTAGTTGATCCTCAAGCTCTGCTATCAAGTAAGTATATATGCGTTTTAGTATTTGGTATATATTTTGATTGATTGAGATAATATTAATTATAAATTTAATGTATTGATTTTATTTATTACAAGGGGTGATGATTATAGGTCGATTATCATAGATACATCCCTCTAGGTGCTCACACATTATGTGCCTAGTGAGGCAGTTATTGGTGGACTATTAGAATTGGTCATGGTTATTAACGAAGAACATGCTCCCTTGTTCGATCATACAATGATAGTGATGATAGCCTATGTTTTTGTTGTGTTGGTTACAACATAATATGATGTGGTGTCTGAATGGGATGCCCTTATCATTGAGTGTGATCAATTGAGAGCTGAGATTATGAGGCAATATATGCTACCTCCATCTCCATTGACTAATCTAGACTAGAATGTTTTTTAGGAGTAGGTGTAGTTGTAGCAAGAGCATGTGACAATATAGGTGTGTGTGGTTTTATATGAGGATCAAGATCAGAGGAGTCAATCATGCTCGAGATCATGGGTGGTTATTAGTGGAGCTTCTTCTTTACATAATCAATTTTTGATAGAGGATGATGATGTAGTAGCTAAGGGAGGTGGATATGGATAGGGTGATGAGCCCATTATAGATTAATGGATTGATAATGTTATAATTGTATAAACATTATTGTATATATGTATATGGATTTGATTTACTTGTGCTTATTTGAGACTTATATGGACTATTTGAATTTTTTTATATGCTCATTTGATATTATTTATACTTTGATAAGTAGCTCATGTGTTATTTTAATATTTTATATGTGTTTTGAGATTTGGACTTTTTTATAATAATGCATGTGTTATTTTGGGTTTTGTTAAATGGAAATATTAATTTATTCAAAAATAAAATGGTTTATGTAAATTTACAATACATGAATATATTGAACTTAGTTGCAAACTAGCGAGTGGATCATCCTGACGGAAGTAAGAATTTTAGACCATTCATAGTTGTCCTTTGATACTATATTTGTGGCTCTGTAAAGATGTTTGCACCAATAGTTATTGCTTATGATACCTTTTTTTGAGACTACTCATTAGATATTACTTTATTGTATCTTTGATATACATTGTGATATTTTTGATTTGGTATCCAAATTGGAGATGTGTTATTATCATTAATATGTGTATCTTTTTTTACTAATTCTTTTGCTCTAAAATGCAATGATCCCTTTATTTGCAAGTTGTGAAACCTTTTCTTGTGATGCATAACAATCATTACCCTAATGTCCATTAATTCCATGATAAGTAAAAAACTCTTTTCTTTTATATACTCACAACAATGAGGAGGATGATAATTTTTAGGAGGGAGAGTGATGATATTTTTATCCAATAATGCATGTATAATATTATATGGTCGCTCTTCTAATTTTTCAAATAAGAGTAATGGATTCTTGTTGAAAGTATATTTATTCACTATAGGGGATGATTTTCAAACCATTTCCTTTCCTTTATTAAGTACTTCCCTGGTAGGACCCAGTTTGGGTGCTTTATCTATCTTGTAAATTCATTCTTTGGGTTGATACTTTGATAAATGGTTTCTTGGTTGTAGATGATTTTGACTGAGTAATCTTTCTTGCTGTGGAGTTAAACTCACATGCATATTTGGAAACATCCATGTATAAATTTTCAAAAGAGGTGCAAAGTTTAGGTATGGCCTTTTCTTTGAGCGGAGATAAAAAACTCATACTTAAGATAAACTAATTTTCCAAGTTTGAGTGTTAATAAGCTAAAGAGTATAAATTATTTTTGAGCCATTAGTATTCAATTATCTCATTTTGACCTTGTTTCAACTTTGTATATGTTCCAATTTTAAGTTTGGATACCAAATGTTTATGATAATCAAACAAGAGTTTATCTTATAACTTTTGGAAGTTGGATGAAGAGCCATTAGGTAAACTATGTAACCGATATGAAACTTATCTTGTAAGACTTTTATTAAAATATTTTAAGTAATATATGTACATTATTCCCACAATTTCCAAAATAAATGGTATATTGTGCGAAACGAGTATAAGGATCTCCACAACCAACAAATGATGGTAGTGTAGGCATAACAAAATACTTTGGATATGTATGCTCAAATAAAATACATGTAAGGGGTTGTCATAGGATAAAATTATCTTTAATATTAGCATAACATGATTTAATCTGTAATGTGAGATCATGGAATTGCTTCTAGATCTCTCCAAGGGCATGCATCATTGATATAGTATGACTTGTTGGGATAGTGGTTGTTTGGAAAGATTTGCTTATGGGTTGCAAGTGATTATCCATTTTAAATATTGGTATAATAGGATCATGACAATTCTCATTACATCATTGATGAGTGGATTCTAAGGTAACATTGGTATAGACTTGAGGATCATGGCTTAGCTTATGGTTTTGAACTTGGATAGGATTAGAATCATGAGAGTGCTCTTTAGTAGGCTCTAGTGATTGAACAAAGAAAGAATAATATTCATAATTGGTATCTTTATACATTTCACATCGAGGAAGACTATGTGGATAATCATTACATAATACATAATTAGCTCTAATTTATAAATCTAAAGCTATGTTATCATTTTGGATTTATGATTTAAAATCATTTACATATTTTAATTTATTTCAAACTAGGAAAACAAAGCAACTGTGTTATTTATTGTTTCCAAAGGAAGAGAGGGATTATCAATATCTTTCATATCACTAATTATGATAAAAGGATAATGTGTAACATATGTATGTACAAAATATACATTTTAAAATAGAGAGAGGGATTTGTACATGTATTTGTAATATTTGACATTTCTATGCAAGAGATATGCTTATGTAATTTATATTGATTAATGCGATGGAATTCATGAGCCAAGTCAAAAGGTAAATAAGGTATTTTAATTAATGATTTTTCATATTTTAGTCCTTTTGAGAGATTAAGGTAGATAATATATTCATTATCAATGTGTTCTTTTTATTTTGATTTTCAAAAAGAGGAATTCAAGAGAGGAATCGGTTGTGTAATTTTTACATTAGTTAGCTTAGTTTCATCTTTACTATATTCTTCACTATTGTAACATTCATCTTGATTTTCACTGCCATAATCATATCTATTAAAATCATAACCTTTATTAACATCATAAATTGTACAAGTAAGATCATTATTCTATTCATTATAATAAGCATAAGGTGTAGCATTGATAGAAAAAAATAAATCTAAAAGATGACCAACATTGGGAATTTCATATATAAAGACATATTGAGAAGCCATTTTAGATTTGTTAACCCAAAATATAGAAAATATGACAAAAATAATGTTTAATGTGAGCAAACAACCAATCATATGAATATCAAGGTTATCAATGGGTGGAACTAGGAAAGATGGGGTTGTTTTGTAGGCTCTCAAACATACTGATCCTAATCATAAATATTGAATACTATCATGAAGACACTTACTATGAAGGATTCCACCATTCCCATAGCCACACCATTTTGTCTTTTGGGGTATGTTCAAAGTAAATTTCTAGAGCTATAACTACTTACCAATGCACTAGAAGAATAAATAATCAAAGGCTTCATACGGATAAAAATAGAATCATCAGTGTTTCTAATATACCATGAGGTATGTGAAAACTATAATATTTAAATAGTTTTGTCTAATGGATTGAGCATTAGGGCATTACCCCTCACACCATGGGGTAAGGAAAATTGCTAATGACTTTGTCCAAAATGATAACTTATATGACATTTAAAACTATAATAACACAATTTCTGGGAAAACCAAGAAAAATAAAATAAAAAAGTAGAGGCTCAAAACAAAGGTTTGGGTTCATCGATATGTTTTACCCTATTTTTTAAAAAACACTAAATGAATAGAATTGGTTAAAATAGTTTCTTAAGTGCATATTATATGTGAAAAAATGGAAATATCATAATGCTAAAGATATACAATATTCAACTATTTTAATTTTGATAAAGATGTTAAACATAGACATTGCTATTTTTCAAAACAATAGGAAGAAATAATAATTAGATCACACACTAATTATTATTGACTATTCCAGTTGTTTGGCTGTGAAATCAGATGAAGAGATGACTATGTAGGCTTAGTATTATGTATATAATTAGAAATTAGATCTAGATCTGGATAGAAACATAATAGATAGAAGGCGGTGTAGTGCACATGATTTCATTGACCTTAGACTTCTCTTAGGTGATTGTGATAGAATATAGGTAGAAATAGATAGAGAAATCAAGAATCTAAAAATGATAGATAGAAAGTAGAAGCAAAAAATACATCTAGACACGAGAATAGTAGGAGGATAGAGATTTAGTGTGCCCGAGTTTGTTGACCATAGATTTATCCCCATTGATTATGAAATCTAAGTGATTATTTAAATGTGTGTGCATGCATAAATTATGGTAATAGTCACATCTTTAGATTTACAAGAGCATAAAAAATACCTGTAATGATCAAACCCTATCTTCCTCTACACAATCCAAATTAGAATCAAATTGAGGGGAATCAAGCCAGGGGATTGAGTTGGACTGACCTTGGTCAATTCTTATTGAAAGACCAAGCACCACACTACATTTCCAATACTTTGAATAGGACTCAAACTCAAATGTATTTCTCCCACTTATGTATGTGTGTGTGGAATGATGAATGTGAATGTATATGTTCTTTCTCCTATTTTACCCTTGGCATAAGTATGAATATGAAGATTCAGCCTTGAATATTGCTTAAATAGACCTATAGATAAAAATGAAAATCTTTGAATGATTTTTTTACAGTGAGGAGAATTGCCTTTAATTACTTAGAGGAAATTTATATTTATGTATGCTTTACTTTTGAATTTGGGACCTATTAGCATGTGAAATCCGACCCAGGATGAGACACAATGGTCAAAACTAAGAATAAAATGAAATGTGCCCCTAAAATAATTTTGAAAAGTATGCTTGGACAAGTCTGCACCAAATAAATAGGGTTGTAAGCCACCCTTATGCAGTCACTATGAACTCATCTAGAAGGATAAAATACTAAGATTAGGGATCCCTGTAACAAATTAGAAAGATAAATGGACCAATAGGAAAACTAACCAATTAGAAGTAGAGAAAGACTCAAATAAAATATGCCAATACATGTCTCATTCACTATCAATATTCTATGTATATAAAGTTTTAATAAATGACATAAAGGATGGGTTTGTACCAAAATTGGCTGTCTACAATAGTTGACTTTACAACTGTGACTATATTTTGCAAGTGAAAATTAAGGATAAGCATGTGGTTCATTTAGTTCTAAAACTGATTTGATGTCTATACTGGGTCGGTTCCACAAGATTAGGTTAGTATCACCAATCAATATTGACCTTATAATCAGTATTGACCTTCACAGAAATAGGGTGTAGTGCTTGTTTGATCACCTAAGATTGTCTTTTCATTCCTTATGTTTACAGGATTCCCGAACCCTTTCACATCTTGTTTTTGCCTACAAATAGGGAAAAATTAATAGTATTTAAATAATGGCTTGTGGATTAAATTTTATGATCTCATATGATTCTATTATTGAGATGGATACATATGTTTGTTGGTGTTATAGATATGATAGTTTTATTATTATATTTATTTTGCACATTTCATTATTACAACATAGTTAAGATGATAATAATTGTTATCATACTTGTTATGCACATTATAAATTTGTAGCATGTTTAATATGATATTCACTAATGATTATACATGTGATGTTTTATATATGTGTGTGTGTGCACGCATGTGTGTGTGTGTGTCAATGTAACATGTTGATATTTATAAGTCAATACATTGGTTATGACAGAGTTGATTATCATTTATTACTAGTATGTGACTGTTATTGTTTTAGTATTTATGATTTAAGATTTTATGTATTAGGTTAACTACAACTTATTTGGCTTGAAGTGGAAGCATGATTTGTATTTTACCCCTCATGAAGGATTTTCCTCAAGGGAGGGCAACTTACATGAGAGTGAGGTAGATTTTAATGATGTGTTGATGTACCAAACTTTTTGAGAACACATCACATACTTGCATAAGTCCTTGTCATGTGTGTTTGTTGCATTTGTAGGCATTTTGATGATACCTCAGTTAGTTGGACTATGTAGATAATTTTTTGGATGCAATATGAGATCAATGATTGGATCGATTTAATTTTTTGGTTTATTGATTAGTATTTTGTAAAAATTTAAGGTAACAGTCCTTAGCCAATTTTTAGGTAGTCGTTTAAATCAATCTAATTTGTATGTAAGACTGCCAAGTATAAAAAAAATGAAAGAAAATTTATTTTATAGGCACCTGACCTTCATCATCATTTTTGAATACAAATTTTCCTAGTAAATATATTACCTTAAGGCAAGTTTATCAACAAGTTATTGAGGTATGCTTGTTTATAATAAAAGTGTTGTATATTTTCAAATAACAATAAAATGGTTTAAAAGGTCTTAAAGCCACCCTTGGGTCATTTCTGATTTAGTGACCTTGAATTTGCATTACACAAATATTAAATATTGACATTTAAAATGTTGTGGATTAGTATTTACATTGAGTAAAATATTATTTACATTGGTTGATTATTTATTGTAGGGTAAATAATACTTAATGTTTGTAAGTTACTGTATGGGTAAATACGACAATATAGTTAGTTAATAATATATTATTGTTATGTAACAATAATATATATTTAGAGTTTTTTATAATATGTTTGTACGTGAGTTTGGAGTGAACCACCCAACTCACTAACTTAATAGATTACGAGATATTTGTGGAAGGAGTAGTTGTAGCAGCCTCCTAGAATATAGGACCACCATCTCCTATATATTTGTAGCAATGTGTAATAGGAAATATTCATGGTATGAGAAATAATATATTGTGTTTAATATATTTTGTGATTGAAAAGATTATGAGTTCAGCTTTATAATGGATTGCATGAGTTAAATCTCTTTTGAATCTCGTACAATACCTAACATTGGTATTAGAATAGAAATAGTAATGGCTTGTTAATCTGTGAAGGGGTAGATCTACTACAAGCTATGGTTGCCCCACCTCTAAGAGTCATTCTTAGCTATGAGACTGAGAGTTTAGTACTTATAATTTTTTAACAAATTTTAGAGAAGCTTATGAACTATTGTGAAGTATTTTTATGAACCAAAGGTATTCGTTTTACCTATAACAGTCCTATCAATAGTCATCAATCATTTCTCTTGTGTACCTATCAGTTTTGTAGATGAAATCTATGTGCACTTATTAGCTACTATTCTGCACAGCCATGCCCTACTTCAAAACTCTAAGCACAGTTCATTATGAAGACTATATACTTATTTTATTCAAAATTTGCATTCTTCTTACTCGTGTGTCTTATATTCTCATTCAAGCTGTGAAATCCCCAAGAGGAGCTTGTATATTGGTAACTCACATTTGACTCAGCTTGACTATGGATAAAGATCTAACACTAGCTCGATTTAGATTCAAGGATTCCTGGATTGTCAATGCGACTCACTACTTCCTGATCTTGTATTGTTCCATGGCTCATGCTTGACTTATCTACATGACTTCTCAATCTCAACTTTCAAAAAGTGTCAATGTATCCTAAATAGAATAGTGGTTTTGTCATTAGTTAATAATTTTAGGTTTAACAAAAAGTAAATTATCATTTTATCCTTTACTTTTAAGTTTAGATTTTTATATTAATGTTATTTTTTCTTAATGTGTCCAAAATTCCTATAGTTGAGTCTTTGTTTTAAAATTTGTGTTTAAGTGTATCTATTGTATTATTTGTCAAAGTTGTTTATGAGTCTTGTCTAGGTGAATATAGAATTATTTTTGTATTGTTAAGTATAAGTTTGGTATTAACTATTATTTAGGTCTTGCCTATTTGTGTATTTTTTATATGTTCAAAAACTCAAAAGCATCATCAAATCATTTCATTATAAAAGAGTCAAATTTTATGTTGAGTCATTTTTTCATTGGGACCAAGTTAATGTATGTAATCAAAGTCAATGTCTGGTCATTAAAATATTTAAGAATATCAAAAATGTTGTTTTTAAAGTGTGTCATATTTGTCAAGAGTCAAATAAAAGGATGCATTTTTGGGTGACCCCAACGTTTTATATAAACATACTATTTCACATTGAGGGGGAAGTAAACCCAATGTGGAAACTGTTGAGCTTCAAATCTTCATCAATTGAGTAAGCAATAACATAAAGGAGGTCAGAAGGAACAAAGGATGGAGGCCATTCAAGCCTCTCATTAGCCACTAGTTATGGGGCCACTTCTACTTTAGTGGCATATATTTTTTTAGTTTTATGGTGTGGTAGATACATTTCTTTTTTCATTGTGTTATGTAACAAGAATAGAGGTTCATTCATGTTCACTTATGATTATTACCCATGAAACCCCTTTTGTATAAACATTGTAGAATGTTGATCAAGATGTATTGTAGAAATCATGATGCTTGTAAAGGGTTGATGCTAAACCTTTATAAAACCATTAAAGGTTGTGTAAATGGTTCATAATTGTGTTACCACATTGAGTAGGTAAGACATGTTCCCTATAGTGAATGGTTGATAAGCAGATGGTTCTTGTACGTGTTCCCATACTAGTTTGGTCAAATGTGTTCCTTACAAGTGCATGGTTGATAATAAGTTGATGTGTTCCTTCTTTTACCTTTAGTTGGAGTTGAAGAAAATATCACGAGCACACAGAGGTGGCACACTATAATTAGAGAATGGGATATCTTTTACCATGTAAAAACTAAGGGGGGGAAATGTTGAGGATTAATATTTGCATTAGGTAAAATACTATTTACATTGGTTGATTATTTATCATAGGGTAAATAATAGTTATTGTTTATAAGTTATTGTATGGGCAAATATGATATATAATTAGCTAATAAAATATTATTATTATGTACTACTAATATATGTTAGGAAATTGTTATAGTATATTTGTACATGAGTTTTGAGTGAATCACCCAACTCGCTAACATAGGAGATTATGAGATATTTGTGGGAGCAGTAATTATGGAAACTTCCTAGAATATAGGACCACCATCTCCTATATATTTGTAGCAATGTGTAATAGAAATATTCATAGTATGATAAATAATATATTATGTGTTTAATTTATTCAATGATTGAAAAGATTCTGAGTTCAGCTCTATAGTAGATTGCATGAGTTAAATCTCTTTTTAAGCTCGTGTAATACCTAACATAAAACTCATCATATCATTTGATTTTAGGGTTGAAAATCCATGAAGTGAAGTAGGAATGAGGTTATTTTTTATTCATTGAACTTTTTATGCCATTTGTTTTGATGGAAAAACTATTGTCACATAAATGGAGGTCTTATTATGGAAACATAAACCTGGATGAGAGTGTTTCAAGCCCCACCATTCACTATTTATCAAGTTTAAAAGATGAGGAAGCTTTTGGGTCAATGCACCAAAAGTTTTGATAGTTTTAGTGGCAAAAACCAATTAAAACACCTTCCATAAAGGCTAAATTTTTAGGGCTTACTTGTCATAAAGCCTAGGAATGCATAACAACCATCTTGAATTTCTAGAGAGTAATTTTATCTTCAAATTCAAGGAGAATAGACCCTATATTTTGTCATAGGAAGAAGGAACCTGGAGATTTTTCAAGCTAGATGTGTGGGAAGAGAAACTAGATGCACTTTGCTTATTGTTAATAGTTAAAATCAAGGGAAATGTTTTGTTGCACAAGTACCATTTCTATTTTTAGTTTTGTTGAAGAAAAAATTACATTAAAAGTTGTTACTAGCTAGGTAATGGTTGTTTTTAATCTTTATATATATCTAAATTGAAATATAATAAAACCCAAAAAAATAAAGTAAGAGTTGGTGGCTTGTTATAGCTATGGTAATAAGAGATTAATGAGAGTATAAAAGGAAAAATATATATTTTGTAGGTCTAATTTATTTTTTAGTACCTTGTGGTTATTATTTCCAAGCATGGGTTTTTGAGACTATGCAAGCCAAGTGTTTGATAAAATGTCATAGATAATCATTTACCTTTGTGAACCATATTTTTATTATATCATCACTCAAAGGATATTATGGACAGAACGTCTTATTGGACAGATAGTTTTTTTTATAAAACTCAGATTAAATGCAAGTAAAAATTCTAAGCAGATCATACCCAAATTAGTGAGTTATGCATGTCAACTATGTAGTTGGTTGCATGCCAAATTTAGGGGACTATGTGAACAACAAACCTGTAGGTGTGAATTTTGAATTTGTAGTGTTTCTTTTTAGCTTAATGGGGTTGAAATATGTGAACAACAGACCTATAACAAATCTATAGGTGGATTTACCTAAACATAACAGTGATATAATAATTTTTCACAAATGAAATGAGCTACTTTGAGAATTTAATGAGAATTTGGCAAGGACCAAATAGTAGCAAGTCTATATGGTGTTCCTGAAGAACACCTTGATACATTTTAAAGATCACTTGCATGTTATGAAATGGTTCATATTCAACCTTAGTGTAAATGTCATACTCATAAATGAGAAATCACATATATATATATATATAGTTCTCTTATTAGATGTATATATATATATATATATATATATATATATATATATATATATATATATATATATACATCTAATAAGAGAACTATATATGTGTATATATATATATATAGTTCTCTTATTAGATATATGTGATTTCTCATTTATGAGTATGACATTTACACTAAGGCTGAATATGAACCATTTCATAACATGAAAGTGATCTTTAAAATGTACCAAGGTGTTCTTTAGGAACACCATATTGTTTACCTTAAAATAGATACAACACCATTTTGGAGACTAGAAGACTGTTAGACTTAATTGGAATTCATTTACTCACCTTTACATGATTTTTTGCATATTGCTTAGTAATGAAAAGTGTTGTTTACACAATAACTCTATAGAGGCCATAATTTTATTTGACTTGACGAGTTAATCCCATTAAATGACTTAGAATGTTTTAAATAATATGCAAGAGAAACAAGTGTTTTATCAATATGTAAAATCATGCATTGTAGGGATCATAAAAGTTTGTTCTTCCCCTCCCCTAATTATTTCCATTAAGCATTCTAAAAGGTATTATCAACATATAACTTTATGCAAGAGAGTGTTCATACCATGCTTGCATTAAAGTATGTGCATATTTGTTATCAAACTTTATTATCAACATATACCTTTATGCAAGAGAGTATTCATACCATGATTGCATTTAAGTATGTGCATATTTGTTATCAAACTTTGCAAGTGATTTATATTCATTTACAATTTATAAGGGGTACCACGTAAGGGTATAAAACTATGTGAATTAAGTAGCCATTAGATTATATATATGTCAATTCATTATCTCTATTATATAAGTGAAATTCATTTTTTAGATTAGTATGTAATCAATACCATATGGGCAAATTTACCCCCCGAAACTTGAATCTGTGTAGTGGTTGTTTAATGGTGTTTTGTTACAAAGTTCTACTATGTAAATGAATTGATCTTGTTTATGATTTTGACCTAAACCTACTTAATGGATGATGGATGTGGAAGTAAATATTTCTATATTATAAATTATTCCTATACATCCTCTTTTTTCTTGAAAATGATTGTTAATAGCAAGTCAAGCATGAGATAGTTGTGTTGTGAATGAATGACCCATATTATTGTATGTTTATGGCATATGATTATAAATTAAACACTTTAGCCAAAGTGATCATATATTTGTATGTGTTGTCAATTCATTATAATTTTTAGAGTTACATGTTTGGTCTAAAGTCATGATTAGATAGAGGGTATCTAAGCCTACTTGATTGGTTACATATAATAGTGATTGTACTTAAAAAATATGGTTCTCAGATGGATCTAGGATTTTCCATGGATGTTCATTATCTACCATCCTCATTGAAGGGTAGGGCCACTCCTGGATAAGGAGGTGTGTGGGGGATCATTGGGTCTATGTTTGGAGGAGAAGCACATAGATTATGCTCTCCCTCCTTACAATTGATTGAATTAAATCCAAACTACTTACTCGGGACTATTAAACACATTTATTGATATCTTGGATGTATATTCCAATTTTTAACATATAATTTGATCAAACACAATATTTCTTATACATTTATATGCTAGTGGGTAGGCAATTGTTTCCATGGGCGATTTTAATAATTATGTACTTTTATATTCAATTTATTACAGTAGAAATTAGAATTAATTATTACAGATTATGTTATTGAAGTTGTTCTTTTATTTTAGTATCTAGTCTGAAACTAATTAAAATGTTACTTGTGTATTTATTGTATGCAGAATATGGTTATTTTTAGTTATTAAATGAGTTGTATATAATTAGATAAACTAAAAATAGTGGTGAAGTTTTGAGAGTATCCTGATTGGAATGTTACAAAACTTGATGATGCACATAGTTCAATATTTCAGTCTCTTTTGCCTTGAAACCTTAAGTGTACATGTGAGGGATATAAACCTACAAAAATGGGGAAAGTGTAATGTGCTGAGTTGAATCCAATCACCCTTATCTTGTGATTGACCATTACCTATGTATCTAACTCCATGGAGGGAAATCAAGACACATGTAGTTTTCCCACCTAGTGTGATTTTGAAAATATGCTCCTTCATGATATGTATGCAACTAATGATGTGGCCTTTGGTACTTGATAATGCTTACTTTGACGTAGCTTTTGAGTGCTTCAGATTTGGCTAATGACTTATCTTATTGATAGGTTTACAAATTGGGAATAATAAGGCATATCTACTTAGCGTGAAATAGTGTATAGATGTATCTCAGATAAGTGCCAAGTCCCTTTTTGAATGAGACATTGATGTATTTATATATGGATCTGATTGAATAATTCCTCATGCCACTACACGCTAGGTTTTTAGGTAGACCCTAAGGATGAGTTTGATTTTTAAAAATAGCCATTATTGGGAGTAGTTCTTTATTGACCAAATAAATTTAGTATCGACTGGTGATACTGACTATATATGGTGAAATTGGTCCATATAAAAATAAACTAAACTGAGAGTTTAGAGATATTTATGTAAGATATTTAACAAGTTTGAAATAGACAGTAAGATTAAAGTGTGGGTTGACTGATAAGTTAACATACAAGTATGAGAGGATTGCAAATTAAGTCCTTATTTGAGTGGTTAAGTCATGCATGGTGCATGTGTGTCAATCTTGTCATTATCAAGTATCGAAGACCATATTTTACTATATACAATTTCCTTGTAATCTTGTTTGTCTCATAATGTGAATCATATCATTATATTGTTGCATATGTTCAGTGTGAGTTAGACTTGATTTGTTGATCATGTGATTGGACCATGTCCACTTTTTAAATAATATAAACTATCATTGATGCTCCAAATAATTATATTACATTCATGTTATAAAATAATACAATTAAAATTCTCTGTGATGAAAATAACAAGAACCAAAAGATCAAATATTCAATAACAAGTGAATTAGCATCATTTAATAAGAGGGCACATGATCCCTCACATAGTGTTAATGAAAATAAAGTGTGTACACATAAAATCCTTGAAAGGGCAAAAGGAAAGTGATCGACATACCTAAGTATGATGGATCTAATAGTGATGACATGTGGACCTTTTGTATGTGTCTAGAGATAAGCTATGTATCACTAGATCCTATGTCAACATTTAGGCATTCTTTAGATGTGATTTTAGGACTAAAATTTTTAATAAAATTAAATATATATATATATATATTCAAAAAATTAAAAAATAGGACCTTTATATGCCATTCATCATTGGTATACATGATTGATTAATATTATTTATCATATACGATGAATTACATATCAATTTTATTTGCACATGTTTTTCATAACATACATGAGTGGGATGTAGGACATACGTGATACATATGGTACATGGACATACATATGTGTGACATTATTTACACATAATGGAAACCTTTCTATGTTGGGGAGCATGCCTACATTGGGAACATCATTTCACACTTATCAAGTTGTATATTTTTATATTTATCCATTGATTATATTACTCTTTACACATTCCTTGCACATACATATTATTTATAGGGCGTTATTTCCTATGGACATTATGCTTTACTATATATTGGATGATGACATTAATTGACTATGCAGACAAACATTACATGCTTTGTGTATGTTCAATGTTGATGAATATTACATTATGCGATCTTTGATGTGTGTTATATTGCATATCGTGTGAGTACATTGATTGTGTTTTACCATGTCATGCATCAATGTTGTAAAAATATCCTTTAGTCAATGGCATGGCCATGTCATATTTGTGTTGGATCTGAGTCAAGCCATGTCTTAAGTGTTTTTGTGATTCATGATCATGACATTGTGTACATTTGTGGATACATATACAACATTCATTGTTATTAGTGACATGATTTATATCACCATGATTTTACTTTGTGTGATGCCATGATTTCCATTAAACATCTAGTGTGATGTTTATTACTGCATGCCTGATTACTATATCTAATTGACAAGAAACTTGTATGCCCATTGCCTTAGGTTACATGTTTCATACATACTTTAATGATCAAATCTTTATATTGTGACATATCTTATCATGTTTGTGTACATACTTTACATGATCACATTTTTCTATATAATGCATGGTGCACATGACTCCTTATTTTGATATGAGTGATTCACACACTTCATATCTCATTTCAAAGGGGGCATATAGTTGGCTTATCTTAAAGATTAAATTCATGATAGATAGGTAGCTCATAATTTGGGTTAGATTGTGTGGTTTAGATGCAACAAATTGAGTAGATTAAGGCATATGTGGGGCATTACACATGATTATGAGGAACAATTAACATATTTAATGACATTTTGAGACAAATTATATGGGTTAAATTGAGAAGATTGAGGAGCATTCTGTGACATTATGACTAATATATTATGGCATTTTATATCACTTTGAGGTATAAATGGATCTTATTTGGGGCATGAATGTGGTTCATGCAAACACTTTTTTTATTTCTATATTGAGGATCGATGGGAACAATGATACTATGTAAGCACATTGGATCTAAAATAAATTTCCAAATGTTTGATTCAGAGTTTTAATTTGCATATGAACATTTTTTAGGGTTCCACCTTAACATATGAACCTATTTCAGGGTTCCAAATTTGCATATGAAATTGTTTCAAGGTTTCACAATAGAGTTATGATATTTAAATTGGTGCAATATTTTTTTGTGGTGCTCAACTTCTAGCACTTCTTTGTCTCCAATAGTGGTTGAGGCATTAACACTCAACACATGATTGTAGTAGTTGCATCTCTTTAAGACATAATCACCCCATGACATTCTCAAAATGAGTTTAAAAAATGGTTGCTTGGTTCATGTACCTAAAGTGTATTTGTTCCTTGACTTTTCAATTTCAAATAAATTCAATTATCTAGAATATTTCATATTTTCTATCATGATTGGACATTGATCTATACATGTTTCTTTGTGGTTTTGCATGGAACAAATTGAACATTTGGGGCATAATTGTCAAAACTAAGTGTGGATAATCATAGGTACCAAATTTACTCTTTTATCCTTAAATTTAACATTTTCAATACTTAGACTAAAAGGAGGGCCATTTTTAGACACTTAAATATGGTATTAGACACTTGATAGCATAAAATTTGGCACACTTTGACATTATTAGACTTTGTACACATATATGAATCTTGTTCACACTTTCCCCTATCTATCCACCCACCTATTATATTGGATAATCTAATTTATCGTATATACATATTCATTATCACCATAATTCATGAACCTTCCAAAATCCTAAGCATATTATTTACATATCCTATATCACTAATTTTCACTCCAAAGGCATTATCAGAAATAATAAAAAATTGTGTTTTGTTGTAAGTGTTTGTCTTTGTTAGTAGTGTCCAATAACAATCAATGGCTATTTTTTAAATTGGGAAGTCTATATTAGGTCAGCCTTGACATGTTTCAAGGGTCAATCATAGTGGAAAATATCAAAGAGTCATATATAAATATAGATCATTCTTAAGGTCATACTCACTTGGTCATTTACTCACTGCTTGAAAACTACATTGAAAAATCAATTAACACTCTCTTAAGGTATTATCAAAAAGGCATACACATCTGAAAACCATTTAAAGGAGAATCCCTAGAGCCAAGTCCAAATACAAACTATGTCAAAGTTGCATGTTGTCAAATGTCAAAAGCCTAACATTACATTACATTCTAACATGATCATGTTGGTGTGCACACACACCTAGGTAAGAGAACTACACGTGGTTTCATCCCACTTTAGATTATTCGAACCTAGGTAACAGTTAGTCACTCCGTGAGTTATGGTTTGGGTTGTCCAACCCATCTTTCCAACCTCTTTTTAAGGGTCCTTCTTGTCTAAAAAGTGCAATTATAGTTTGAAAGGGAAGAGAAACAAAATAAGGATTATCACACAAGATTGAGGGTAAACACACATACGTAAGATATTTATAGGTGTAGGCACAAAGATATGAGGTGGTATAGATTAGCACAGTCAACTAGGATAGTATCAACAAAGGTTAGATAATACTAGTCACCATAGGTGTTTGAGATTTGCAAACAACATTAATGTAAGTTTTTATCTCATGTTTCTTGATTTGAGCAGTTATTGAGTAGATACAGAACATTTTCAATGATTGTGATGAATGTAGTGAGCAACTGAAATAAGAAATTAACTAAGTGCATGTCTTTATTATTTTTTTTGTTCTAAAATTTAATTAGTGCAATATCAATTTACTTCTCTCAATTTAGATTTTAATGATTATTACCATATATTACATAATATGAATATTCATAGTTTTATCTTGTTTGTATAATATTAATCACAAAACAAGTAAAATAATGATGTATTATCATGTTATACTCAATCTCAATGTATTATCAAATGTAATATTTTTGTGTTGCCCCCAAGTGGCAAGATATGTATAATATGCTCAAAAAGTGATAGGGTCAAATAGTG
The DNA here is from genome assembly GCA_037957365.1 of Torreya grandis. NCBI lineage: Eukaryota > Viridiplantae > Streptophyta > Pinopsida > Cupressales > Taxaceae > Torreya > Torreya grandis. The sequence continues at coordinate 2,185,105 of JARHVA010000309.1, forward strand.
TGGCTCAATAGATACTTCCAATGTGTAGGATATATATGATAAGTTATAAGAGATATGTGTCAAAATATTGCCTCCAGTAATAAGGCATGATGTGTAAATAATGTCTTGGATAGGTTACAAATAATAATGATGTCTAAATCATGGTCATAATAGTATGGATCATATAGTATGAAAATAAAATAATATATCAGTCAAGGCATGTCATATAATCCATGTAACAAGTAATATGAAATGATAGTATTGATTATGTCCATTTAATCACTCAAAATATGTCTACTCTATGAAAGTAATAGAAAGATACATGTAATCTATGTAAAGTGGTTTTGTACTGACAATGGAAGAATCCAAAAAAGGTGTGACCATGTAATGACCACTTGTATTGATGATGTCACCATAGGTGAGACATAAATATGTCCATAATTATATGTAACCTATATATTTGCATCAGGTTCACCATTTATGTTTACCCTAATTATTGGTTTATGTAAAATAATGATAAACAATTACACTAATGAATAGATCTAAACATATATAATAGTAAATTACATAAATCAAATATATTATAGACTCAAAACTAGGAATGTAGCTTAAGTGTATTATAATAATGATAAATGCAATGTAAATAAGAGTTAATGAGTTGGAATGATCACACCTTGACTGTTTCTAGAAATATGAACCTGAAATATGACTATATACAGTGTCTACCACCTGTGTGTGACATTTGAGTCTTCTAAATAGAGTGGTCATTTGTTATGATTTTAACTTGGTGTAGTCACTAAAATTAACATTTAATGCTAAAATAATGAACTTGTGACCACTTCTTATACACACTTGACATGTGCTCAATTCCATAGTTCCAAATTGTTATTCCTCTACTTCTATGTGGATGACCCTCTATCCTTAGGTAAATATGATACTAAATTTTCTTATTATTCATTTCAAACAACCTAGACTCACTATCAAACTGATTCATACATCTAATTTAGTTGTCTCTACTCCTCAGACAAGGTCATTCCTTTTGGACAATCTTATTGGCCAATAAATTTTGAAGCCACTGGTTTCATTCTCCTACCATATAATGGCTAATTTTCCAAATTCAAATTCACCTAATGCATCATCCCACTATTTTGCGTGCCCCATTTGAGAAAATATCAAATATATTGTTATATAAGTACATTTTTCTATTCATTTGTTTAATAGTTGGAAAGAGGTTGATATATTGCAAACACCAAAATTATTTTAATTACGCATTGAGAGGAAAACACCTATTCTTCCCAATTACTATTCCACACAACATAACTAGCCCGAATCTAAGTTTGAATACAACAACAAGATCACAAGTCATTGTTCAAGCACTTAATTACACTAGGATTGAATCAACATATATCTTTACACCAATATTTCACACACACCACCATATCATAGGAGAACTACACATGGATTTTGATCCCTATTCAAAACGTTGGTATGTAAGCAACACTCAACACATGGGGTATTGATGTCAAGCACAACTTTAGCTCCAAACCCCTTTTTCCTATTTCACTTCATTTTTTCCTCATTATTTATTAAACTAGGGTTCCAAGTGAAAAAAAGGGACATAGTAGCTTCCACAATGAATTAAGAGACCACAAATATACACACATGACCTATAGGCAAAAGCGCATTGATCTAAATTCACACAAAGGGAAAAAAACCCTAATGGACACCAACACACCCTATAAAGGACAATGCAAGTTGGCCTTATCCGAATAGCATGACTTTGTCTCATAATCAAACAGAGCCCTATTCTCAATTCACAATGACCTCACAAAATCCCATAATTGATTATGTTATTTTGTTGTAGTCTATCATATCTAAATGCCAGTTAAGTTATTTGTCTTTAGTACTTTCCCCATTTAGCACATTTCTAAAAATAGTGAGTTCCACATAAGTCTTGTGTATTTATACATATATCATACATTCTAATTTTACTTAGCAATTTGCCATAAATTAGATGAACACTTGATTAATCCTCAATATTGATAAAACATATTGGTGATATTGTTTATTGTTGAATATTGTAAACCCCAGTTTGTCTTAGGGTTCTCCTTCTATCATTTTAGCACTTTGTTGAATTTTTAAATTTTTAAAATTTATAATAATCATGATAATAATGACTGAATCTATTTATCATTTCTTAATTCAATTTTTTAGTATTATTTGCATGTAGCTTGCTTGTAATACGTAAAATATTTAAGCTACATATAAATTAATAGATACATAAATTAGTGAAAAATATAAAATTCAATATAAACCAAGACCTTAACAATGAATAATTTCACGATGCTTATTGTTGCATGGTTCGGTTTGAGTTGTCACCTATTACTACTAAACATTAGAGAGAATAGTTGATTCATTTCATTCTTCCTTCATTGCATGGCCTTATCCGAATAACATGACCTTGTCTCATAATCAAACAGAGTCCTATTCCCAATTCACAATGACCTCACATAATCCCATAATTGATTACGTTATTTTGTTGTAGTCTATCATATCTAAATGCTAGCTAAGTTATTTTTCTTTAGTACTTTCCCCTTTTAACACGTTTCTAAAAATAGTGAGATCTAAATAAGTCTTGTGTATTTATACATATATCATACATTCTGATTTTACTTAGCAATTTGCCATAAATTAGATGAACACTTGATTAATCCTCAATATTGATAAAACATATTGGTGATCTTGTTTATTATTGAATATTGCAAACACTAGTTTGTCTTAGGGTTTAGCACTTTGTTAGGGTTTTAATTTTTTTAATTTTATAATAATCATGATAATAATGACTGAATCTATTTATCATTTCTTAATTCAATTTTTTTAGTATTATTTGCATGTAGCTTACTTGTAATACTTAAAATATTTAAGCTACATATAAATTAATGGATACATAAATTAATGAAAAATATAAAATTCAATATAAACCAAAACCTTAACAATGAATAATTTCATGATGCTTATTGTTTTATGGTTTGGTTTGAGTTGTCACCTATTACTACTAAATGCCAGAGAGAATAGTTGATTCATTTCATTCTTCCTTCATTGCATGGCTTTATCCAAATAGCATGACCTTGTCTCATAATCAAACATAGCCCTATTCCCAATTCATAATGACTTCACATAATCCTATAATTGATTACGTTATTTTTTTTTAGTCTATCATATCTAAATGCCAGCTAAGTTATTTATCTTTAGTACTTTCCCCTTTTAGCACATTTCTAAAAATAGTGAGTTCCAAACAAGTCTTGTGTATTTATACATATATCATACGTTATGATTTTACTTATCAATTTGCCATAAATTAGATGCACACTTGATTAATCCTCAATATTGATAAAACATATTGGTGATCTTGTTTATTGTTGAATATTGTAAACACTAGTTTGTCTTAGGGTTCTCCTTCTATCATTTTAGCACTTTGTTAGAGTTTTAAATTTTTTAATTTTATAATAATAATGATAATAATGACTGAATTTATTTATCATTTCTTAATTCAAATTTTTAGTATTATTTGCATGTAGCTTGCCTGTAATACGTAAAATATTTAAGCTACATATGTGAGGATCCTACTGCCCACTAAGGGCACACTTGATTACCTTTGTATTAGCAACTAAACACGAAATTTAACCAGAATGAATAAGTAACTAGAAATATGAAACAACACAGGATATGAGAGACAATACCCAATTGTATTAATACTCATTCAGAAGAAAATACAATACAGAAGATGCCACACTTCTTCTTCCACCTCTAAGGCTTGCCACACCTCAAGGACTTCTTCCCTCTCTCTCTTGCTCAACCACAACCAACTCAACAACCTGAGTTGTTATCCCCTCCTTGAATGCTTCAACTAATCTCCTTGACCTTACACCTTGTAGATCTCCTTTGACCTTGCTTTCTTACTTCAATGCTTTACTTGCCTTAATTACAATACATGCCCCATGGGTCTCTTAAATAAGATCCCATGCATACAATAATTAGACCTCTAATTAAAATAATTAGAAACACAGACTCAAGACTTAAATTAGTCTTCAACATGCAAACACTCTTGGACCTCTTAAATTAGACGAGTCTAATTCTGGAAATGCATTCTGGAAACACATGCAACTGCATGCACACGCACAGGTGACCGACGTCGATTGTTGCCAATCTGCTCCTGACCAATGTCAGTCGATCCCTGGTCCCTGCCTGACTGACATCGTCAATACTATCGATGCCGGTTACTGGTTGCACTTAGTAACTCCCTAATTAGCACCCTGGTGAAGTTTTTAGCTCCACAACTTAACAATCTCCCACTTGGAGATAAACAGCTGCACCTGTACACCAACCTCCACTAACCATCTCAGGCACCTCCATCTTCAAGCTCAATTTTGAAGACCAACCACCACACATCATGTGATGCTATACCTATCATCCAAGTCCCCTACCACATCTGAACTTTCTGACAACTCCCATTGGAGACAAAATCAACCTGTGATCTTCCATGTCTCTTATGCCAAAGAATTTCGCTGCTCCCAAATTCTTCATGACATACCTCTGAACTAACTTTACCTTTAGCCCAAAAACACCCTGTATGTGTAACCCTACAACAAGCAACCACACAATAGTAATAGGATAATGTTGTAATCATCATCCAACCTGATAAAGACAAACACAATGGTTACACTGACATTGACTAAAGCCCTGCTTTGTCATCCACCTGTCAAACCTGTACCACTGTCCTGCAGCTTCCTTAAGACCATATACCTTGGCCTTCTATCTCACGTGTCCATTCACTCTCTTCTCTAACCTGGGAATCCATCCATCTATTAGTGCTGGCAACTCTACCAAATCTCTTGCTTGGTTCTCTTTTAAAGAATTCATGCCATGCTCCCACTGTTTCCTAGATTCTACCTGCATTGCCTCTTCACGTCTTCCTAGTTCTTGACCATCAGTAAGCAACAAGTAAGAAGGTGAACAATGAATATGAGGTCCACTTACACTTTCAGTCCTCCACATGGGCATTTGAGAGTCCTTGACAGCTTGTTATCCACCCAACATCCGTTCTGGTGACCGATCTCAACCATCTCCCAATCTGCACCCGATCGACGTCAGTTCCCTATGACTGACCCTTACTGTCGACGTCAGTTCTCCATGACCGACATCGGTGTCTATGTTGCCGACGTTGGTTCCTATTTGACCGACGTTGGTCTTCACCTACCTGACACCACCGACTCTGCTGATCTGCACATGATCGACATCGGTGCCTGTCTGTTCAACGTCAGTTCCCCCTGATCGACGTCGATAACTGTGTTTTCCTGTGAGTGATGACTTTTTACCCGTGAGCTCACCTTGGATCAAAACCCTGTCGAAATCAACATAGCCCTACTCAGAATAATCCAGCCTTCTCCACTGATCTCTGTCCGTCATCTCCTCCATGAACACCAAGGCTTTCCAGTTCTTAAGTTTATCAAAGATATCTGTCTTTCACTTAAGAACATGCATTCCCTTCTTACACATGTGACCAAGCCTACAAAGCCACATCTCTGCAATAGAAGGTGAATCAATAATATATGTAGATAGATAAAGAATACCTACTTTCTTACCATCGTCTAATTCAAGTGCATCTGCTATGAGAGTTACTGTGCATCTCTCATCACCCAACTTTTCTAAAGAAATTAGACTCATCTCCAAGACTAGAACCTGCATGACCTTCTTCAACACCTGTGTGTTACCCGTTTGCAATTTCAGCTTCACTTCCCCTTTGCCAACAATCTGACAAGGCTCACCAACCCCTAAATAAATCTCTCCAAAGTCTCCCTGGACATACTCTTGAAAAGATGCTCTATTTCGGGTTGCATGGAAAGAGGCAAAAGAATCTGTAAACCAAGATTCTACTTTGTCCAAAGCAACCTGTGTAACAACACCTGCAACATCTGCTTCTACACACTGATCTTCTATCGACCAACAATCTTCCTTTACCTGCTCTTTCTTTCCATCAATCTGACCATTCGTGCTATTCAGTTTCTCCATTCGTAGCTTACTTTCTTCTGCCATTTCTATACTCCCACTCAATCTGAAACCCCTGAGAGTGACCTGGTCAACCTGCTCAACCTGGCTCTGATACCAACTGTCAGGATCCTACTACCCACTAAGGGCACACTTTATTACCTTTGTATTAGCAACTAAACACGAAATTTAACCAAAATGAATAAGTAACTAGAAATATGAAATAACACAGGATATGAGAGACAATACCCAATTGTATTAATACTCATTCAGAAGAAAATACAATAAAGAAGATGCCACACTTCTTCTTCTACCTCTAAGGCTTGCCACACCTCAAGGACTTCTTCCCTCTCTCTCTTGCTCAACCACAACCAACTCAACAACCTGAGTTGTTATCCCCTCCTTGAATGCTTCAGCTGATCTCCTTGACCTTACACCTTGCAGATCTCCTTTGACCTTGCTTTCTTGCTTCAATGTTTTACTTGCCTTAATTACAATACATGCCCCATGGGTCTCTTAAATAGGATCCCATGCATATAATAATTAGACCTCTAATTACAATAATTAGAAACATAGACTCAAGACTTAAATTAGTCTTCAACATGCAAACACTCTCGGACCTCTTAAATTAGATGAGTCTAATCTGGAAACGCGTTCTGGAAACACATGCAACTGCATGCACACGCATAGGTGACCAATGTCGGTTGTTGTTAGTCTGCTCCTGACCGACATCAGCCGATCCCTGGTCCCTGCCTGACTGACGTCGGCAATACTGCCAATGCCGATTACAGGTTGCACTCAGTAACTCCCTGATTAACACCCTGGTGAAGCTTTTAGCTCCACAACTTAACAACATATAAATTAATGGATTCATAAATTAAAGAAAAATATAAAATTCAATATAAACCAAGACCTTAACAATGAATAATTTCATGATGCTTATTGTTGCATGGTTTAGTTTGAGTTGTCACCTATTACTACTAAACGTCAGAAAGAATAGTTGATTTATTTCATTCCTCTTTCCCCTACACCTCTAAAATATCCCATCTACCATCCTGCATCTACTATTCACCCTACACTTATATAAGATTTTGTGGTTCATGTTATCATCTCTAAAAAAGAGGTCGGGAACCCCATCATGCATGGCAAGATGGAATAACTCAAGGATTTAATATCATCGATCAACTTGATAACACAACAACAAATATTTCCATTTTAGAGTTACTCCAATAATAAAATGTGTACAAAGATATTTTATATGCATAATTGTGTTATACTACTATTCCATGAAATGTAGAACCAAATTACGTTGTTTCCATCATCAACACATTATGATGAATAGAAGAGTCTAGATATCTTTTAAAAAGGAAGATTTGCCACAACAACATATCATTAATCAATATTTACATTTATGCATTCATCTAGTAATTTATGACATGGGTGTTAAGTGAGTCTTAGTTGATAATGGTTCGGGCTTGAATATTTTCAATGTTTATTTTCTCCAACTACTCAATATAAATGTTAAAAAATTGGATTATTCAGATATGAATATTAGAGGTTTTGATAATATTCCTCATAACGTATTAGGGCAAACAGCCTTGAGTATCTCATTGGGTCATATAAATACTTATGCAACAAGTCAAGTTATGCCCAATAACCTTAATTATAACATCTTGCTTTGAAGGCTATGTATTCATGTTATGCAAGCCGTCATTTCCACTTTACATGCATGTTTCAATTTTGGTTACCAAAGGTATATATAAACATGTCCCATGGATCATGATCCATTTAATTATTGCCAAGAAACCAAATCTACACAAAATTATGTCCCTCATATGGATTTTTCTACTCAGACAATGTACAACCTACTATTCACAGTTCTATCATGACTCCTATAGTTACATAGGAAGTACCTTCATCTGATAATAAAAATGGCAAATAATATGATTTTAGATTAAAATATTTACAAAAGATGGGTTGTATAGGACAGGGGATAGGAAATGATGCACAAGGCATTCTTCCTCTTATTAAGGCATCTACTCATAAAGATAAACAAAGTCTTGGTTTCACAGGTTATTCAGGAAATTCAAATTCAGTTACATCTACAAAGGGACATATAGGTTTCTGTAAATCTATACAATAAGATAAATAGTTGGTAAACCATATATCCACATTATTAGTTGTATATCTAGAGCTTATTGATGATAGTTTCATCATAACTTTTAAAATTTGATGAATTTTATAATGACAAGTCTCTACTATAATATTTAGGAGCGTATGAGGATCTCCCTCCCTTCTATCATAAGAATAGGTTTCCTCATCCCATAAATGCTCATGCATATTTTTATGAAATTTATATTTCATAGAATGATGTTTAAGTTGATGCTTCTAATACAATTCCTACTACACCTTATATCTAAGATAGATCCACACTTATAAATGAAGAGACAATTGGTAGAGGATTATGTGAATGATTTACTTGTAAAGTCAAAATAAAGACAAGATCATGCAATGAATTCACAACATATATTTGAGCAACTACAACAGTATAATTTACATCTACATCCAAAAAAAATTATTTTTAGAGTAACATTAGGGAATTTTTTATGTTTTATTATATTACAATGAGATATTTATGATGATCCTAAAAATGTCAAAACTATTATTGATATGCCTCCACCTTAATGTTTAAATCAATTCCAATCTTTATAGGGTAAAATTCAAGTGATATGTCACTTTTTAACTTAGTTAGTAGATAAAACACAATACTTTAAAATATTACTCAAAAAATAAACAAGGTTTGAATGGGACATAAAATTTTAGGAGAGATTCAAGGTACTTAAACAAAATTGTAATGTCTCTAAATGGGATGATTTAACCAAAAATGGGTTTCCCCTAAAATCCACAAAATTTTGAATTTCTGAATTTAGAAATCAGCAAACCCCACCATGCAAGAAATGATCCAAAACCCTTACCAAATCCCAATAAACCCTAGGCACCAATATGCAAGAGATATATAGTCAATTTCCAATAACTAATTCATCTAAAATTCACCTTAATACTTGCAAATATGAGCAACAAACTGAAAATGGAAAAGATGTACTTTTTTGCCAATTTTTTAGGATCAATTGTTATTTTATGATAGCTAAAAAAATACAATTTTTATATCAGATATAGTTGTTCCTTAATTTCTACTTCAAACCCTTGCCAATAACATGCCACATGTGCCAAAAATAAGGGAAAAAATCCAGTGATCCCCTAGGGCATCCAAAGTGGCCCAAAAGTCCTTCCAAGCAAGTCACCTGAGTCACTAAGGTGTAGAATAAATTGTAGAATATTTATTAGACAAAATTTCACCTTTCACAAGTCAATTTGATCAAGAAACTCTGTCAATAAATTAAATAATAATTTTATCTAAATTATTGTTTCATATCATAGCAAGTTAGAGCCTCAAAACTACATCAAATCTTCACAAAACCCAATGCCAATATTCAAAAAAAATATTAATTTTTTTTAGAATATTAAATTGATCAACTAGACCCCAAAAAGGATCTAAAAACACTTCCAAGAGCTTCCCAAACCAAGTCACCCCACTTGTATTATTAAATGTAAATAATAATCAAAATTATTATGCTCATATTAGACATCAAATTATCCACCAAACCCTCTCAACAAGCACACAAAGCAAATCGCCCCACTCTAGGGCAAGTATCAAATCCACCTTAGCAATAGGTGGCATCAAAAAACACATTTTATAAAATAATCAGCTCCACATATATAAACACTTACTACGAATACATCCCAATATTTTCTTCGAGTATGAAGAATCAATATCAATTTTTAGCATATCTTCAATTTAGATCTTCATCATGTATTTGTACCTTTGAAAGGGGGTTGAAACACCTTGGGGAGGTAAAATACCTCATAACCCTCCCTTGCCAGCTTTTAAGATATCTTTTTTCTTTTATTTGCTTAACTCCCAAGCCAACATTATTTTTTTTAGAATATAATATTAGATTTATTGCCTTAATAATAAATAATGATTAAAATTATTTTTAGGCAATAATTATTTTAATTAAATACCTTAGTAGTAAAAACCACTTTTATAAAATATTCTATTAATCAAATAATAATTGTCTTATATGAGCAAATGATTAAAATCACTATTTGGCAATTAATAATTAACGAATAAAATAAAGCCCCAAAAGGAATCCTTTAGTCTATGGGGAAGGAGACTAAAGATATTCAATACCTACTCATACATGATGTGGAATTAGGAACATCACAGTCATCCCTTCCCACATTTTCTTGCCCTCAAGCAATTCCAAACAAGGCTTCCTTGATAGAGCATTTGTTACCACATTGTTTTTGCCTTTCACATATTCAATATCAAAATCATAAGTTTGCACCTTGATTTTCCACTTTTGTTGTATGTCATTCAATTTCTTTTGATTGAGGAAAAACCTCAAACTGTTGTGGTTTGATTTAACAATGAATTTGCCATAAATCAAATATTGCCTAAACTTACTCAAAGCATGCATAATTGCCAACATCTCCTTATCATAGATTGAATAAGTTTTTTCTGAATCTTTGAGTTTCCTACTCTTAAAATCAATAGGGTGTCTATTATGCATTAGGATAGCCTTTATCCTTTCACTTGAAGCATCACATTCAACCACAAAAGGGGTATAAAAATCTAGAATAACAAGTACAGGATAAGAACACATTACCTCCTTGAGTTTTTTAAATGTTAGTTGGGTTGTTTTGGACCATTTGAAAGCCCCTTTATTAGTCAAATCTATTAAAGGGTTGCACATTATGAAAAAACCCTCACAAATCTCCTGTAATAACTACAAATATCACAAAAACCTCTCAATTGTGTGAGTGTAGAGGGAATAGGCCAATCCATGATAGTTGTAATGTTTTTGTTTATCTACTTGCACACCTTGTGCATTGATGATATGTCCCAAATACAAGATCTCTATTAATTCAAACTCACACTTGGATTTCTTTGCAAAGAAAAATGTTGCTTCAATGTGCCCAAAGCCAAATCCAAGTGCCTCAAATGCTCATCCAAAGTTTTGTTATACACAAGAATATCATCAAAGAAAACTAACACAAACTTCCTTAGATATTTTCCAAACATATTATTCATACATGACTGAAAATTAGCTGGGGCATTAGTCAATCCAAAAGGCATAACCAAAAACTCAAAATGCCCAAAATGACATTTAAAAGTAGCTTTATGAACATCATCTTCTTTTACCTTGGTTTGGTGATAACCGGATCTCAAATCAATCTTGGAAAAGTATGTGGCACCATGTAACTCATCCATCAATTCATCAATCCTAGGTATTGGATACCTACTCTTGATGGTATTCTTATTCAACAATCTGTAATCAATGCAAATCCTCATAATACCATCTTTTTTCTTCACTAAAACAACTGAAAAAGCAAAAGGACTTGAGCTAGGTCTTATGTCTCCCATGTCAAGTAACTCTTTGATGTTTTTTCAATCTCCTACTTGAAAACTCTTGGATGATGGTAAGCAGCGACAATAACTGGTTGACACCCACTTCTAACTCAATATTATGCTCAAAATCTCTATCCAATGGTGAACCAAAAGGTAAATCATTAAAGACATGAACATGCTTGTCTAAAGTAGCTTGTAACACACCATTGGGGGGTTGTTTTTTTATTTTTTTGTATTTATTGTGATAAGGTAGCTTTCTACCCAAGAAATTTGACCTCTTCTAAAGGCCCTTTCCATCCTCTTTATAGACACCTCTTGTGGAACACCATTTGCTAGAACCTCGAGGACCACTTCCTTGTCCTCTTTGAATAATTTCAGTTCCATAATTTTATAATTTTGAGTGAATTCAACTAAGGAAAGAAATAATTGAACACCCAAAACAATATCAATATCTCCAATGTCAAGAATGTAAAAATCATCAATTACCTTGTGTTTCCCAAGAGTGATTGGGAGTTGTGGCAACTTCTTGGAACAAGAAATGGTGAACCCATCTACCATAGTCACATTGAAGCCCTTGAAATTTGTGGTTTCCCATGCCATCTTCTCCACTAAGCCTCCATCAATGAATTTATGTGTGGCTCCAGTATCAATCAATGTAGTTACTCTTTATCCCCTAAATGTACCTTTTATTTTGAAAACATGATACTTAGGAGCTCATAAAAGAGAAACAATTGTGTTACCTAAGTCTTGTGTGTCCTCCTCATGTACACTCTCAACAATAACATTTTCATTTTACTCAATATTAATATCAATAATATCAAAATCTGCATCATCCTCAATTACCTCAATGTAGTGGACATGTCCCTCACCCATGCAATTGAGGCCTTTGGTCTATGGATCCTTGCAAGTGAAACACAACCCTTTCCTTCTCAACTCATCCCTAGCATTCTTCATATTATTACGATAGGGAAGAGATCTATGAGGTGGTACATATGGTATATAAGGCTTCTTTTATTACTCATTGGGTGGTGTCCTACGTTGCCCACTTTGAGCCCTTGACTGCCCACCAAAATCAGACCTTGGTTACCCTATATTTGCCCCTTTGGTTAGTAAATAGGTGGTTTCCATTAGCTTCCCTCTTAGCCATTCATGACCCCTGTATGTTGAACATTCTAAGTTCAAATCCTTAGTGATAACATCTTATGAATAAAAAGGGTTACAAGCCTTAACCAAACCCCTCAAAGGTTCAATCAAACCCTCAACAAACAAAATAACCAACCTCCTCTCACTAACATCTGGTACCATAACTAAAACCTTTTGAAAATCAACAACATACCTTTCAACATCATGATTTTGCTTGAGTTGTGCCAACTCACAAAAATATATTTTTGGATCTCTCCTATCAAATCTCTCCATGATCCTCTTACCAAACTCCTCCAAGGTAGTAATAAATCCATGGCCTTGTGTGATTAAGCCATGAAACTACCACTCATGAGAAATACCCTCCAAATATAGGGTAACAAACTTAAGAGCCTCATCCTCAAACATGGGGTTAAGTGATAAATATGTCTCCAATTTATGCAATTTATGCAACCATGATCTCACAAGAAGTTTATCAGTACCTTGAAAGATAGGAAGAGAAATCTTACCCAATCTTTATAGTAAATCTCTATGGGGTTTCATGTTAGGAACCCTTGGTTTTGATCCTTCCATGTCATAATAGTCATGAAAACACAAGAGTGCTTATGTGGCAAAGCTTAGGGCTACATACTCTTGTTGATGAATATCAAATAGATCACCCCTTGGTGTCTCCATCTCCACTATTGGCTCTCTCTGCAAAAAAGTAGCCATGCAGAATTTATGAGGGGGGTTAATAGAAACCCTCTCATTGTCATTCAAATTTCCTTCTCCATTGAAGGGGTGGCCCTTGCTTGGAGTTATAGTACCTTTTAACATAGCTACAAATTGCACACCCAAATTATGTTGAAGATCATCTTGTCTTTCTTTGATCAAGCCTTGCAAAACCTTAACCTATTATGAAGTAAACCCTTGATCATCCATGGTTTTTCCCTTTCTTTGATAATACAAAATATTTTTATCTACTTGCATCCAAATTAATACCAAACCTCATAGGTGAACAAGATCAATGCTCTGATACCACTATAATGTCTCCAAATGGGATGATTTAACCAAAAAGGAGTTTCCTCTACAATTCACAAAATTCTAAATTTCCAAAATTAGAAATCAACAAACTCTAGCATGCAAAAAATGATCCAAAACCCTTAACAGATATCAATAAACCCTAGGCACTAATATGCAAGGATATATAGACAATTTTCAGCAACCAATTCATCCAAAATTTACCTTAATATTTGCAAAGATGAGCAATAAATTGAAAATAGAAAAGATGTACCTTTTTGCCATTTTTGGAGGATCAATTGATATTTTATGATAGTTTAAAAAATACAATTTTATATCAAATACAATTGATGTTCCTTGCTTAATTTCTACTTCAAACCCTTGCCAATAACATGCCACATGTGACAAAAATAAGGTAAAAATTCTAATGATCCCCTAGGACATCCAAAGTGGCCCAAAATTCTTTCCAAGCAAGTCGCCCAAGTTGCCAAGGTGTAGAATAAATTATAGAATATTTATTAGACAAAATTCCACATTCACAAGTCAATTTGATCAAGAAACTTTGCCAATAAATTAAATAATAATTTAGAAAATTATTATTTAATATCATAGCAAGTTAGAGCCTCAAAACTTCATCAAATCTTCACAAAAACTAATGCCAATAATAAAAAAATTATCAATAAATTTTAGAATATTAAATTAATCAACTAGACCCCAAAAAGGATCTCAAAACACTCCCAAGAGCCTCCCAAACCAAGTTGCCCCACTTACAGAATTAATGTAAATAATAATTATTATTATTATGCTCAAATTGGATATCAAATTGTCCACCAAACCCTCTTAACAAATACACAAAGCAAATTTCCCCACTCTAGGGTAGGTATCAAATCCACCTTAGCAATAGGTGGCGTCAAAGGACATTTTTTATAGAAAAATCAACTCCAAATCTGTAAATAGTTATTGGACATACGTCCCAATCTTTTTTTCAAGTGTGAAGAATCAATATCAATTTTTAGCATATCTTCAATTTAGATCATCATCACGTATTTGTACCTTCCAAAGGGGGGTGAACCACCTTGGGGAGTTAAAATACCTCATAACCCTTCCTTGCCAACTTTTAGGATATCTTTTTTCTTTTCTTTGCTTAACTCCCAAGCCGACATTCTTTTTTTTCAAATATAATATTAAATTTGTTGCCTTAATAATAAATAGCAATTAAAATTACTTTTAGGAAGTAATTCAATAATTATTTCAATTAACACTTTTTATAGAATAATCAGTTCCAAATCTGCAAATACTTATTAGGCATACATCTCAATATTTTCTTCAAGCATGAAGAATCAATATCAATTTTCAGCATATCTTCAATTTAGATTTTCATCATGTATTTTTACCTATCAAAGGGGGGCGAACCACCTTGGGGAGGTAAAATACCTCATAACCCTCCCTTGCCAACTTTTAGGATTTCTTTTTTCTTTTTTTTGCTTAACTCCCAAGTTGGCATTCCTTTTTTTCAAATATAATATTAAATTTGTTGCCTTAATAATAAATAGTAATTAAAATTAATTTTAGGTAATAATTCAATAATTATTTCAATTAAGTACCTTTATGGTAAAAAACATTTTTATAAAATATTCTATTAACCAACTAATAAAATATTCTATTAATCAACTAATAATTATCTTATATGAGCAAATGATTAAAATCACTATTTGGTAATTAATAATTAACTAATAAAATAAAATCTCATAAGGAAACATTTAGTCTATGGGGAAGTAGACTAAAGGTCTTCAATACTTGTTCATACATGATGTGTAAATGGGGGCATCCCAAAAATCCACCTATTCTCATGCTTTTAGTACCAGATAGATAACTTTTATTATACATTTCAACTAAAGATCATGTACTAGATGCTTTTCTAGCACAATATGATGACGATCACATAGAACAAGCAATATTTTATACTAGTTGCACACTTGTTGATTATGATAAAAAGTACACTACAATAGAAAAACTATATTTGGCTCTCGTATTCACTATGCAAAAACTTTGACACTACATAATAAATAATGAGACCCAATTTGTTACTAGCGTTGATTCATTAACATCTCTCATGTTGAAACCTCATATGTCAGGTTGTGTAGAAAAATGGGTAATGTTCCATATGGAATTTGATTTAAATATTATATCTCAAAAATCGATAAAAGGCCAAGTTATTGCAGACCAGCTAACTACTACCCCATTACAAGATATAACGCCACTCAGAGATACTTTTAATGATGATTTCATAGCATTTAATATTACTGGGGATACATGGATAATGTTTTTTGATGTTCAAAATGTGCATTAGGTACTAGTGCAAAAATTATTCTTATTAATCCATAAGAAGAACCTATACCATTTGCATACATATTAGTTTTTTCATGTACAAAAATATCACAGAATATGAGGCATTGATTTTAGGAGTGTATGATGTTTGTGCTTTACAAATGAAATCTATTAAGATTTGTGAGGTTTAACAATTAATTGTTGATCATGTTACAAATGATTACTAGATAATGGAAGAAAAGTTGACCCCATATAGAAATATTGTACAATGTTTACATGCACATTTCAATAATTTTTCAATTGAGAATATACAACGAAAAGATAATCATCATGTAGATGTGATGTCTAGTATACCTTATTTAATACCAATTGACTTAAATGATGGATCAAACAATATTCACTATATAATGTTTACAAAAATAATTAGTCTCAATCTCAAATTTAGTAGTTTTGTCTGTCTTGACAACTACACATAATGCATAAAATTCATATTAGTTTATTCATGTATATAATTTTTTGAATAAATCAATTACACCAAACACTTTAACCATAAATGATAAGCATAAATTATAGAGAGATGTATTTTGATATGTTATTATTGGATGAGATTTGTTTAAACGATCATTTTAAGGGTAGTTATTTTGATGCCTAAACATTGAGGAAGCTAGGTTGACAATCCAACAAGTACATGACAATGAATGTGGCAAACATTTCATTGGAAAAGCAATGTCACATAAATTACTTTGACTACATAACTATTAGCCTAATATGGAACATAAATGTCAAGAACTTATGAAATTATGTGAAAAATGCCAAAGGCACAATAATTTAAACCATTTCCCTTCACATGAATTATAACCTATCTTTTTGCTTTGGCCATTTTCACTTTGGGGTTTTGATATTATAGGAAAAATAAAATCTAGAGTCATCACGTGGGAATAAATTTAAACTTACAACTATTGGATATTTCACTAAATGGGTGGAATTTTTACCCTTATATTTTACTATAGGAGAAGACATATGTCAGTTCTTGATGACACATAATCTCTCACTTTGAGCTTCTTTCAGCTATTATTACAGATAATGGTACATCTTTTAAGAACAAGACTATCGAAAAAATTTAAACTAAATATAGGATCAGGAATACATTATATACCCCTTATTACCCTCAGGGTAATGGACATGAAAAAGCTACGAATAAGACTATAAATAAAATATTGAGCAAGATAGTTAGTGAATTTGGTGATGATATGGGATTATCACATGAACATTCTTACACCCACTAGAGCTACTCCAAATTCTTTGGTCTATGGGATAAAATCAATACTTCCATTACAATTGGAAATTATAGATTTATGAGTATCTTTTAAAGGGCTTATTGTATATTACCAATACAAATAAAAGTGTTTGCACAAGTTAGAACAACTAGACAATACATGTATACAACTAGTAAAACACATCAAAATATATTAGAATCACATTCAAAAGACATATAACAAAATAATCCATAGTATAGAGTTTGAGGTTGGTGACTTGGTTTTACAAGAAAATCTAAGGAAAGTTAATGTAAAAGAGGAAACCAAAGGCAAGTTCAAGCCAAATTAGTTGGGTCCATATATGATTGTAAAAAAAATAGAGTACAAAAATTTATCATTTAGCTTCACTTGAAGGAAAAGCACTCAAGAATCCAATAAACATTATTCATCTATGGTGGTTCCATACTTAAAATTTTAAAATGTTATGTATATTAAAAAATACAAAAAGGTAGAAAATTCTTAAAACATGGACCTATGCATGATATTGGCAATTCATTTACATCAGTTGATTTATGCTTCAGCATATGCAGTATTTATATATATCTAGTTTTATATCAAATATATTTCAAAATTGTACTTTAGTGAGTTGAAAAACATATAGGTTGTCACTTTCAGATGTAGTTGTAGGTGGCGATATTGTCTTAGACCAAAAAAAGTTACATAGATTAAATCACTCTAATCTAGAGAGTAATGCACATGCTCTTATCAAATTCCATCAGACACATCTAAGTGAACACATGCTATAATTTCACATATCCAAAATAGTCACAGGCCTTCTACAACTTATGTACAACATGATAAGTTCACTAAGGGTATCTTTTACTCAGGTTTTATCACTCTATGACCATCCATTTTGTTCCTACTACATTATAGTACATTGCTTGCATCTTTCCATATCTCCTCACTTAATTTTACATTGTTATCTTACTAAATACGTGAATTATTGAATATACTAATGTTACTAGTTACTTGTATAGATCAATTTCACTTATTCATGCATGTTTATCATATTTGATTCTTTGCTTCGTGCTTTGTGTATTTATTAGTTTAAAATGTGGACATTTGAACATGTCCTTGTTTACTGCCCTAAGACTTATCGTGTGTTTTATGTGTGTGAGTGACATTTGAACATGTCCCTTGTATGTGACCCCTTGGACTTCTTCCATGTTTTGTGTGCTTTTTACATGTGCTCTATGTGTATGTATCATGACCATAACTCTTATTTATTATTATTTGTTTAGTTTATGATGTCATGATATATGTCATGCATCTCCCTAGTTTACTAATGCCATGATCCATATCATGCATCTTTCCCAAGTAGTTATATATCGATTTCACATACTCAATATCAATCATTTATTCACTGCATGCCTAATTGCTAACACCTATCTAGATATGCCACTATGTATGCTAGGTTATACATGTATCATACATTACTATTTTGCTCAAATTATCAATATGATGTCATGTATCACCAATGTTATCATTATTACTCTAGCTTTGAATCTTTTATATAACATAATTTGCATAACTTTTTTCTTTTAAGCAAGTTATTGTGTAGGCTTCATAACTCACCTAAAAAGAGGTTGCATACATAGTGGTTGATCTTAGATACTACACTAAAATTATTCATTAGACATAAAAAAAACAACAATACTTGCTTAGTTAATCACAATGCATACCTAATTTTTGCCTAAAAAGCATATTCAGACAAAACTACACCATTTGGACAAAAACACATGTTGTAGTTGTCTAGAACAACATGCTTTCATCCCAAAATTTTAAAAAAATGCTTTTCAAAATTTTCAAAATTATACTCAGCCTATAGAATAATTTTCAATGGTTACTAAAGAATTTTTTTAGATTGATACACATGTTATCACAAATTTTACTCGGATTTAAGGCATAATATGCAATAAGTGTTCCAAAATTAAACACATATTTACCAAAAAATTTAATTGATATTATTTAGTTAACAAAATATATATACTCTTGTATCATATTATGGGTACGTGCGCAACACATGATCACTTTCTTGCTTAGGTTTTTCACAATTTTTTGTATTGAGAATGATAATTCATGTCATTCTTTATGTTGTGTACACAAGACTTCACAATATTTTTTCATTAGTTTTGATCCAAAATGAATCTTATTTCATCTATAGTAGTTGATTCAACCTCTTTGCACCACTTTTTACATATAATCATATATTGGAATTCATACAGGGATTCCAAACTACTTTATTATATTGAGTTGTACGATGATGGAGTCAAAGTGCATCTTGAGTTCTTGATCACATTCTCTTACTAATGAGGATTGGGGCATGCACAGTCCAATCCAAGTGTTTCAATGAAAATAAATCTCCAATGATTTTACCCTCTCCATTCACCAATTTTACCCAGAAAACATAACGATTCACATACATGAAAGGGTGTATTCATTCCTTGTTATTTGAACTATAATTTTATTGTCTGTACTTTTATATTTCCATCATAAGTAAAGACTTATTCATACATGTTTCATTTAAAGATTACATGAAGCATAGTTCAATGTGTGGTCTACATCCAAGCCTACTCAACATAGGTAAGCTCAGATATAACCCTCTTTATTTTACTTTAGTACTTTCACTTTGTTGCATTACTAAAATAAGCAGGGGGTAAACAAAGTCATTGAAATTAAGATTTAATACTAAAATAATGCACTTGTGACCACTCTTTATGCATAATTCACCTATGCTCAATTCCTCAGTTCCAAATCAGTATTCCTCTAATTTTATGTGGATGACCCTATATCTTTAGGTAATTATAACACTAAATATTCCTATTATTCATTTGAAGAGGCCTAGACTCACTATTAGACTTATTCACATTACTAATTTAGTTGTCTCTGCTCCTTAGACAAGGTCGCTCCTTCAGGGTAATCCCACTGACCAATAGTGTCTAAAAATTTCAGCTTCATCCTCCAATAAAATAATGACTAATTTTTCAAATTCAAAATCATATAACAAGTCATACCACACATTTCTCAAGCCCCATTTGAGGAAATCCTGTAAAGACCATTGTATAAGCACACTTTATTTTTCATTATTCACCAATTGGAAAGAGGTTGCTATATTGCAAACACCCAAATTTTCCTAACTACACATTGAGATTAAAAAACCTATTCTTTAAAAATCTAAGTCCACACAACTAAGTATCCCAAAGCTAAGTCTAAATACACCCATTATTACATATTGATTTCTTGCCAAACAAATTATCTGATTATCCGTGCATATTTATAGTTGACAAATTGAATTTGAGTATTTTTTACTAAGCTTTGAGATATATATTGTTGTGGGGCAGTAGGATATTGCTTAGGCTATAGTTTACTTTGCTATGAGGTAGTTGTTATGTATGATATTACATTACAAACATGTTGATTTGTTATTTTCGCTGTATTTTATGATATATGTATATCATGATTATTATGGTCTAACTATTTGCTTTGTTGTGAGGTAGACGAAGGAGAACTCATCCTTCAAAGTGTGATGGAAGGAGAGCATAATTGAAGAGGGTGATATAGATCGAGACATTAGAGGATGACAAAAAAATTGACTGGTACCCTACACATACCACTTTAGTTAGCACATGGTGGAATGCATTAAAAGTGGTTTGCACATGGTGTGTTTATATCTACTTGCTTCATAAAGTTAATTTTCATGGTTTTTCAGTTAAGGTTTAATAGTGTAATGAACTCTTTTTATGTAATTGGTACATTTTATCATTAATGTTTGTAGAAACCTTACTAACATGAGTAGATTTAATATCCAGATTATTGATAATTGGAAATTTATCACTTAAATTGTTATAACATTTGTGGATGCTAATTCAAATTAATAAAATTATGGAATTGTGATATTTAATGTTGTAATAAAAAAAATAGAATTTTCCATTAAGAAAAAAGGCAACAAGAAATAAAAGGAAAAACAAAGACTAAATATAGAAAGAAAAAAAATCATATATAACTAAAAATTAATTTTTTTTTTAAAAAAAAGCAACGCTTTATTCATAAGAGTGAATAAAGGATGTAGGAGGGGCACAATTCTTGAAGGAAAAGCCAAAATGAGAGTCGGGATATTAGAAGTAAAAAAAAATAGTAGCACAAGAACACATAGGAAAGATGAGTATAGAAAAGGTTTAAACAAGTAGGCCATAGTCTTGTATAGTTTCTAGATTTCTATACAGTTAAAGGTGTTTAATTCTAGAACAAATTATTTATATGGAAATGAGGAAGCTATGTATACCTATCAATCAATCAAATAAAACATTATTTTAATGCAATAAAAGATAAACATGCATAGAATGGTAAATAAAATGCATTGCTTTATACACAGCTAGGCGATATGATGTAGTAAAAGTCTTCAATACTTACCTAAACTCAGTCATACATGTGATAACAGTCACTTATTAAACATGCATTGTTATACATAAGCATGAAAATTTATGTCACATTTATATATTGCTATTATATTATTACAGCAACGACTTACAGTCTAAATATGACCAATAGTGACTTTAAAAGTATAGGTGTAACATTTAGTGAATAAATAAAGGAAACTATTTAAAAAAATCCCACAAATTACTGATGATCGTGGTGAATAAGAGTATTTTTATTCATTCATATGCTAAGTATGCTATGATAATTGTTATCTCATTTATCAGCATGATAATAAAACCCTTGAGGCGTTACCATAGTAAATTGTTGTAAGGGATTTATGGATCGTTGTTGTTATAGTAATGTTGTATTTTTTTGAGACTGATGTGACTTGGATTTTAATTTAGTAGTTATTATGTCCTATGCATCATTGATTTGTTATTATGTTATACTTAATTGAGAATATGCTATTATAGAGTTGTTAATACAAAAAGAATATATAATTAACATAGGATAAATAAGTACAAAGAATGAAATCCATTACATTCATCTAGTCTATTTATTAATAATTGGATTGTATCATCATCATATGTAAATCATTTAATGCAAGGGAGTCTTCATTCATTTTAAATTCTAGCCAATGTGAATCATTGGGTGAGCATATCATTGAGGGTAATATTTATGTAAGTCTTTGCAGCAACTTTTGAAATTCACTTAAAATTAATATACAACATGTAATCTCTAAGGCGTTGTTCCCTTTGCGTCTGAGGCATATTATATCTGAGTACATTTATGAATAAGTGGATCTTGTTATGCAAACATATTTGTATCCTATCGATGGCATCAGATTTCGAATAAGAAATTATGAATCGCTATCTGTAAATAAAGAGAACGGAGATTGTTGTATTTGTAGTGTGTTGAGAACCCTTTTGTTGAAGCATCACCATTCATGATTCCCAGCTATATGTGTGTGTGTGTGTGTGTGTGTGTGTGTGTGTGTGTGTGTGTGTGTGTGTGTGTGTGTGTGTGTGTGTGTGTGTGTGTGTGCGTGTGTGTGTGTGTGTGTGATAAAATTGATTCATAGATTATTATTTGGGACACTGTAATATTAATGAGCTAGCTTTATGTAAATTCACATCATCCTAACCTTTTAAAACTGAGTGTTATTATTGGATAGATTATTGGAATATTAATGTCCTTAGCCATGTATGTTAGAACATTTTCTTAGGTGCCATGTGTATCATATGAAAGCTGGAAACTCAAATTGTATAACTTATATGGAAGTTATGTGTTATTATTAAAATTATTAAAAATTGCTTCTACAATAATAATAATTGACTTGTTTATTATAATGCTTAAGGGCATCATCGTATGTAGTTTCCAATTAGAGATGAAAGTCCTCTATGGAGCTAAGGTTAGACTGTTAACAATCTCTATGTCCACAATTGATGACATCTTATGTTATATGTCAAATAGTTAGGAGATTTTTATATGGGGTTGATGTCATAGTTACATGGTATTTAATGATTTAAATATTGAGTGCCTTGTGTTTATAAAATCAACGTAGTAGACCACATTAAATATAACTATGTGATAATGCTATGTATGGATAATCAATAGTTAGTCTATACAACCTAGATTACTATGGAACAACTTGCGTGGGGCCAAGTTTCCTAATATGATATATTATGTAATATGAAACATCATGATAGAAATGAATCCTAAAAAAATTAAAGGAAAATAGGAATAAGAGAAAATTGAAATCAAAGTAAGAGCATTTTGATAATTATTGTTATTGAGGATATGTAGTATATAATAACTATGCGAGAGTTTTTCACTTGTGTTCTGTAGCATTGTATATCTTGAAACATTTTTATGGCATCCATTACATGTGATACATATATACAAAATTGTATATTTAGTGGTCTCTTTGTTAGATCTAACGTAATTAGAATCCTTAAGTGTGCATAAGTACTATTTTCAACAAATGAGAAAAACCAAACTTTCATGGAATAATATGCACATATGGCCATGAAGAATTGGGTGTACCAGGTTCTATGCCTCTAGATTTTGATAATAAATATAAAACAATGGCTCACGGGACCTGAGAGTTGAGAAACTGCTATTCCCTATGAGAAAAATTACTTTTCTTTAATAATACATAAATGTTATTAGGATTAGTAATAGCTTGTCAATAAGATTTCATTCACCAAGTAATTGATTGCGGACTAAAAAGGACCCTCTTTATCTTTAACTATATCCAATACATTGTGGAAATATATTTGTTTGATGATTTAGTTACTTATATTTATAACATTATGGGTGTATTGGGTAGTGTGCCTATATCTATGATTAATGGATCTTTTGAATAAAAGTGACTATTGGATTAGTGCAACATAAATTATGCTAAAAACATATTTATATTTACATATGGATTTAAATATACAATATATGTGCATAATGAAAATGGTTGTGATGGATTGTAAGCCTAAGTCATAACTAAAAGTATGATTTTATCTAAACATCGGGTGTTCCAAAGAACCAAAACTATAATCATTTTAAAAATAGTCTTCAAGAAAATAGAATGAGATGTCTTAATGCATGTTATAATGGGTTATGATTTCTCTGTTTCTCTACAAATGATGGATTGGGTGTTAGTTATATGTATTCAGTATTGAATATTTATGTGCAGTACAAGTCATGAGGGTATTAATATGTATAAATGCTTGGTTATATCTAGTATATAATAGTGCATTGTGATGTGTGCTTATATTTTATACTACTTTGAATATTAGTATGCAGTTTAAATTTAAAGTATATTCGGGTGGTATAATCCCATACTTGCTTGATTGTTATTATGTATGTGAGTCATTGGATTCTTGAAATCATAAGTTTGATTATGTGTATTATGTAGCTACAAACTATGATAGTATGGGATATCATAGAGTACTACAGTGTGAATGTATATTAAACATGGATGGTACATATTGTAATTGATATGTTTAGACTCATACTTACATTTGACTGATTTAAAGTAGACATGATAGTTATTACTATGAATAGTGTATTTTATGATAATTGGTACGTGTTTGTGTATGCATGCATACAACCTTAGGAGTGTAGCATATGCTAAGTTAGTATATTATTGTGTTCTATGAAAATTGTTACTTGCTTTTTTATGTCTAGTTAGTTAAATAGAAGCTTATGTTTCCATATATTTAACACTCTATTATATGATTGATTGTGGAAAACTAGTAGTTATGTCATAGAATACTAGACTATGGTAATATGGGTTATCATAGGATGTCGTATGTTTGAAAAATAATTATGATAATTAAAATCTATAGTTAAATGTGTATTTACTTAGATGGTATGAACTGTAGTCATTATTTCTAGAATAAAATAAAAAATAATGTAAGATTCATTCATGTGTTTGATGGAATAAATGTATGATTTGGTTGCTCCTACATTTAGCCTGTTATATGATGTGTTTGTTAGTAGGATGTAAATTAAATAAATCTTGTGGTTGAATTGTATTTAACCAATTTGCATTGTCGATATGAAGTAAAGAGTGAGATGGACTTCACTGGCTTACCAGTATCACAATGATAGATGAAGGCAGTTGATCAAGTGGTGTGTATGAATTTAATTGATTTATAGATCATTATTATTTAACTTTTAGTGAGACATTATCATTTCATGAGTATGATTTACATGTTTATGTGATAACTTACAATAAAATGGTTTTCTATGATACACTGCATGTTTAGTTTAGAAATTATACAACACACAGATACTAACTTGTCTCTCTAGATTCTCGTGCTGTCACTATTTACTCATCCGTGAAGGGAGGGCCATTTCCTGATGGGATTAAAGTGGAAGATCACTGGTCTATGGTTGGTGTGGAAAATCTCTTGAATGATGCTCTCCCTCACCAAAGTAGTACTACTTATTGGGATGACACTTGAGATTACCACAAATAATTGAGTTTGGGAACTATGCTTTGGGAGAGCCACGTATATTATATGTACATTGTATTGTATTGTACTTATTAATGAATATTGTCATGAGAGTTGTAAGTACTCGTATTTTGATAGCAGTGGTTGTAGACTTGTATTAGTTGTGGTTGAGTTAATATAGTTACTTTTTGTACTTGTATTATGATGTGCTCTCATGATAGTAAATATCAATGATATGTGATGAATTATGCTTGTATGCTATTATCACACTTTAAGTTTTTTTTGTCTCTGTATATGCTCGTGGTGTAATCTATTTTTAGTATATATGTTTAATTTTTTAAAATCACATACTTCTATGTCTAACCCATCAGGGTTGTTACATGTGATATCAAAGTTGTGGCTCAAACTCTAGGACCTAATGAGTCTATTAGTATTTTTGTGTCTTTTTATTCACTAGTGTGAACCTAGTGACATGAAGTATTGCACTAGTATTTAGGATTTGTAGTGTCTTAGTGTAGAACTATGTTACACCATGATTAGAGTTTTTGAGACTTGATAGATCCTCCTGTATGGCTTGGTGACTCTTTTAAGTTTGGGACATTCATGAAGCATGTGTGGGAAAACACTGTGTACCCTTAGGAGCACTTGCACCCTTTTGAGTTGTATAGGAAATTTATTTATTGAGTATCTCAATGGTGATGGTTGTATATGAGGTGGGTAGGTGAGTACACAACGTAGTTCATGAATTATGAACAAAAGATTGCTACCATAGTTTGATCACTTAAATCGAACACCTTGAATATGATTACATTATTCTTGGTAATCAAGTCACCTTTGCTATTTGTGTTTTTTAAGTGTTTAATAAGCACGGGATGCTTCTCACATAAATATATGTGCTTTAGTTTTTGAGATGATAGCTCTCTACTTTTCACTTATGACTCTTTAGGGTCACTACTTTATCTAGCTTGTGATTTTAGACCACGTGGAGTAGTAAACCATATATATATATATATATATATATATATATATATTAAATTTTAGATTAAGAACTACAAGTTAATTATAATTATTATGTTACTATTCACCCTTGATTAGATTGATATTGTTATCTTTTTGTCTTAATGCATGTTTTTTAAAGAGTTATTTTGTTACCTTTCATCGAAAGTGAGTAAGGTATAGGATGTGTGGAACATCTCGTCAATCTAGGGGTCGCGATAGACCTTTAACTTATTGCGTGTTAGCTGAGCAAGCAAGGAGATAATGTTTTGCTTGTTACCTTTATAAGGTTATAAGGATGGTGTGATCATTGACCTTTATATGTTATGTTAATTTTAACATTACTTCTTCTTAACCATGAATATACAGAATAAGTTAAGTTGTGAAATATGATACTAATTATGTTTGGCTAATGGCAACTTAGTTCATTTATGAACTGATTGTATGATTTCTCTTATATGTATGTTGATACATCTAGAGTTATTTAGCATATAACATTGATTTCAATGATCTATTAGTATAGAACTATGATTCATTGAACATTGTGACTTTAAAGAGATCATCGGGTCATGGAGACCTAAGGGAAGAGTGGTGAAGTAAGAACCTGAGTACTAAGTGATAAGATTTGATCCTACTGAGCCTCATTTTGGCTCAGTAGTTACTGAGTTTAGATGTGATAAATGGACTTGTTAAATCCATGATCTGATAGATAGACCTTTTAAATTCAGTCATATAGCCATATACATGTATACAAATGAAACATTTATTCCTTAATTTTGTATATAGTGGAGATGTAGTATTTCTAGTTCATATTCATCATCATACTTGTTAGGAGCTCCATGGAATAATGATAGTATTGGCATGTTATACTTATCATGAGCTATGTGAGGTAGCGATAGTATTAACTTATGCACATCATTCTTGCCAGGTTCCCTAAATACTTTTCTCCAAAATAAGAAAAATACTCTAGGTTAGAGATATAAGCAGAGGGGTTGGAAGATTTTGTGGAACTCCCCTTGGTCATTTGTTTTGGTTGGTATGATGATCTCATGTGCTCTTGAGAAGTCAGTTAAACTTTCACTGAGATATGTGGGACCCTTCAAGGTAACAGAGCTGGTCAATCCTATTAGGCTTGTCTTGATGGTTTTGGACCCTGGGGTGGTCATTACAGAACCAATTAGAGTAAGTAAAACTCACAACCAAGTTTGAATAATGGGGAGATGTCATTTAGCAGGGTCTTGTGGAACCAATACTCCAAGAATAGTGCAACTTGAGGGAACTTTAGTGAGTTTTACAGGTAATTTATAGTTTTTTACTTGATTTGATAATTTATACTAAGTTATTTATCTACTGAATAACATTTTTAATACAAAATTTATGTTTTAGGAATAGTCATCGAGGACAATGACTAGTTTTAGGGGAAGGATGTTACATCTCGATTCCTCACCAAATAAACTATCTGATTATTTGTAGATATTTATAGTTGACAAATTAGATTTGGTTATTTTTTACTAAGATTTGAGATACATACTATTATGGGGCAATAGGATATTACTTAGGCTACATGTTTACTTTGCTACGAGGTAGTTGTTGTGTATGAGATTACATTACAAACATGTTGATCTATTATTTTAGTTATATTTTATGATTTATGTATATCATGATTATTATGGTCTAACTACCTACTTTGTTGTGAGGTGGATGCAAGAGAACTTATCCCTCAGAGTGTGATGGAGGGAGAGCATCATCGGAGAGGGTGATGTAGATCAAGATGTTAGAGGATGACAAAGAAATTGATCGGTACTCTGTACACATCACTTTCGTTAGCACATGGTAAAATGTATTAAAAATAGTTTACACAGGGTGTGTTTATTTCTACTTGCTTTGAAAAGTTGATTTTTATGGTTTGCTAGTTAAAGTTGAATAGTGTAATGAACTCTTTTTACGTAATTGGTATGTTTTGTCATTAATGCTTACAAAAACCTTTCTATCATGATTACATTTAAAATCTAGATTATTGATAATTTTGGAAATTGTCATTTAAATTGTTATAAAATTTGTGGATGTTAATTCAATTTAATAAAATTAGGGAAATATGATATTTAATGTTTAAAAAAAATACCATAAAAAAAGGCAAAAAGAAATAAAAGGAAAAATAAAGACTAAATTTAGGAAAAAAAATAAATTATATATAACTAAAAAAATAATTAAAAGAGAGAATTCTTTAAAATAAAAAGAAAAACAATGGTTTATTCATAAGAGTGAATAAAGGATGTAGGAGGGGCGCAATTATGGAAGGAGGAGGCAGAATGAGAGTGAGGAGATTAGAAGGAAAAAAAGAAGCAGCAGTGCAGGAACACACATGAGAGACAAGTACCGATAAGGTTTAAATAGATAGGCCATAGCCTTGTGTAGCTTCTATATTTCTGTACAGTGAATAGTGTGTAATTCTAGAACAAATTATTTAAATGGAATTGAGGAAACTTTTTATATATGTCAATTAGTCAAATAAAACATTCTTTTCATGAAATAAAAGATAAACATGTAGAGGATGGTAGATTAAAATGCATTGCTTTATACACAACTTGATGATATGCTGCAGTAAAAGTCCTCAATACTTACATAAAATCAGTCATACATGTCATAACAACCACTTATTAAACATGCACTGTTATACATAAGCATGAAAAGTTATGTCACATTTATATATTGTTATTATATTATTACAATGACTTAGAGTCTAAATATGAGCAATAACGACTTATAAAAATATAGGTGCAGTGTTTAGTGAATAAATAAAGGAAATTATTTAAAACAATCCCACAAATTGCTGATAATCGTGGTGAATAAGAGTATTTTTATTCATTTATATGATAACTAGCGTCTCAATATCCAGTGTGATAATAAAATTCTTGAGACATCGCCATAGTAAATTGCTGAAAGGGATTTATGGATCACTGTCGTTATAGCAGTATTGTATTTTTTTTAGTCTAATGTGTCTTGGATGCTAATTTAGTAGTTATTATGTCCTATGCATCATTGATTTGTTATTATGATGTATTTCATTAAGAATATGCTATTATATAGTTGTTAATATAAAAAGAATTTATAATTAACATAGGACAAATAAGTACAAAGAATGAAAGCCATTGCATTCATCTAGTCTATTTATTAATCATTGGATTGTATCCTCATCCTTTGTAAATCATTTAATGCAAGGGAGTCTTCATTCATTTAAACTTCCAGCCAACATGAATTGTTGGGTGAGTAGATCATTGAGGGTAAGATTTATGTAAGTCTTTGCAGTGACTTTTGAAATTGACTTAAAATTAATATACAACCTATAATCTTTAAGGAGTTGTTGTTCCCTTTAACTCTGAGGCATATTATATATGAGTATATTTATGAGTAAGTAGATCTTGTTATGCAAACATATTTGTATCCTATCAATGGCATTGGAGTTGGAATAAGGAATTATGAATCGTTGTCTACAAGCAAAGAGAACCAAGATCATTATATTTGTAGTGTGTTGATAACCCTTTTGTTGAAGCATCGCCATCCATGTATTCCCAACAATGTTATATATATCTAAGAAATGTAAAATTGTCATATGTGTGATACAATTGATTCATGGATTATTATTTAAGATGTAATATTAATGAGCTAGATTTATGTAATTTGGCATCGCCTTAACCTTTTAAAATCGAGTGTTATTATTGGATAGATCACTGGAATATTAATGTCTTTAGTTGTGTATGTTAGAACATTTCCTTAGGCACCATGTATATTATATGAAAGTTGGACGCTCAAATTGTATAACTTATATGGAAGTCATGTGTCATTATTAAAATTTGAAAATTACTTCTGGAATAATAATAATTAACTTGCTTATATAATTCTTAAGGGCATTGTTGTATGTAGTTTCCACTTGAAGACAAAAATCCTCTATGGAACTAAGGTCAAATCATTAACAATCTCTATGTCCACAATGGATGACGTCTCATGTGACACGTTGAATAGTTAGGAGATTTTTATTAAGGGGTTGATGTCATAGTTACATGGTCTTTAATGATTTAAATATTGAGTTCTTAGTGTTTATATAAGTAATGTAGTAGACCACAATAAATATAACTATGTGATAATGAGATATATGGATAATCAATAGTTCGTCTATACAACCTAGATTACTATGGAATAACTTGCATAGGGCCAAGTTTCCTAATATGATATATTATGTAATATGAAATATGAAGATAGAAATGAATCTTAAATAAAGTAAAGGAAACTAGGAATTAGATAAAATTAAATCAAATTAAGAGCGTTTTAACAATTATTGTTATTGAAGATATGTAGTATATAACAACTATGCGAGAGATTCTCACTTGTGTTCTATAGCATTACGTATCTTGGAATATTTCCTTTTTATGGCATTTGTTACATGCGATACATAAATAAGGACTTGCATATTTAACATTATCTTTGTTGGATCTAAAGTAATTAGAATCCTTAAGTGTAAGTATTATTTTCAACAAATGAACAAAACCAAACTTTCATGGAATAATATGTACATATGGCCATAAGGAATTGGGTGTACCAGGTTGTATGCCTCTAGGTTTTGCTAACAAATATAAAAAAATGGGTCACGAGGCCTGAGAGTTGAGAAATTGTTATTCTCTACAAGTAAAATTACTTTTCCTTGATAATACGTAAATATTATTAAGATTAGTAATAGCTTGTCAATAGATTTCATTAACCAAGTAATTGACTAGGGACTAAAAAGGACCCTCTCTATCTTTAACTATATTCAATATATCACAGAAATATATTTGTTTGATGATTCAGTTAATTATATTTATAACATTATGGGTGTATTGGGTAGTGTGCCTATATCTATGATTAATGGATCTTTTAAATAAAAGAGATTATTGGAATAGTGTGATAAATTATGTTGAAAACATATTTATATTTATATATGAATTTAAATATATAATATAAGTGCATAATGAAAATGATTGTGATGGATTGTAAGCCTAAGTCATAACTAGAAGTATGATTTTATCTAAACAACAGGGGTTTCGAGGAACCAAAACTATAACCATTTTAAAAATAGTCTTCTATAAAATAGAATGAGATGTCTTAATGAATGTTATAATGGGTTATGAGTTCTCTATTTCTTTGCAAATGATGGATTGGCTATTAGTTATATGTATTCAGTATTGAATATTTATGTACAATACACGTCATGAGGGTATTAATATGTATAAATGCTTGGTTATATCTAGTATATAATAGTGCATCGTGATATGTGCTTATATTTTACGTTGTTTTGAATATTAATATGCAGTTTAAACTTAGGGTATATTCGAGTGGTATAATCCCGTACTTGCTTGATTGTTATTATGTATATGGGTTATTGGATTCTTGAAGTCATAAGTTTGATTCTGTGTATTACATAGTTGTGAACTATGATAATGTAGGATATCATAGAGTACTACAGTGTGAATGTATGTTAAACCATGATGGTACAAACTGTAATTGATATATTTAGACTCATACCTACATTTAATTGATTTAATGTAGATATGATGGTCTATAAATAACATGTTTTGTGACAATTGATAGGTTTTTGTGTATGCGTGCATACAACCTTAGGAGTGTAGCATATGCTAAGTTAGTATATTATTGTGTTCTATGAGAACTATGACTTGCTTTGTTATGTCTAGTTGCTTAAATAGAATCTTATGTTTCCATGTATTTAAGACTACATTAAATGACTGATTGTGAAAAACTAATAGTTATGTCATAGAATACAAGATTATGGTAATATGGGTTATCATAGGGTGTAGTATGTTTGGAAATTAGTTATGGTAATGAAAATCTATAGTGAAATGTGTATTTATCTGGATAGTATAAACTGTAGTCATTATTTCTAGTATGGGATAGAAAATAATGTAAGATTCATTCATGCATTTGACGGAATAAATGTATGCTTTGGTTAATCCTACATATAGCATGTTATATGATGTGTTTGCTAATATGATCTAAATTAAACGAATCTGGTATTTGAATTGTATTTAACCAATCTGCATTCTTGATATAAAGTAAGGAGTGAGATGGACTTCACTAGCTTATTAATATCATAATAATAGATGAAGACAGTTTGATCAAGTGGTGTGTATGAATTTGATTGATTTATATATCATTATTATTTATTATTCATAAAACTTTTGGCCAAAGTATGTTTAATGAGACATTATCATTTTACGAGTATGATTTACATATTTGTGTGATATCTTGTAATAGAATAGTTTTTTTATGATACACTACATGTTTAGTTTAGAAATCATACTGTCAGGGAAACCCCCAGAAAATAATAAACATGCTCCAATCCCTACTGAGTCAGGATCTTGCTCTACCAATTAGAACACATGTGATTACTTCTTGTATTAGCAACTAAACACGGAATTATACCAGAATCAATAAGTAACTATAAATATGAAACAACACAGGAATTAAGAGACAATACACAATTGTATTATATACATAGAAGAATATACAATAAGGAAGATGCCACTTCTTCCTCCACCTCAAAGGTTCGCCACACCTCAAGACCTTCTTCCCTCTCTCTCTCAGTCCCAACAATCAACTCCAATACAGAATTGATGTTCACCTCTCCAACCAGTCAGTAACACGCTGCCAGTTCACCAAGTACACATCCGTACTCCAAGTAGATCCCCTGCTCTCTACTACCTGCAAATCACTAGACCTTACTCACCATGTAGACATCTCTACACCCCTGAAGAACCCTTGTCCTTGCCTCACCAAGTCCTTATGATTCTTCAACCAGTACTCCAGTGGATCAGCTCCTTGACCTTGTAGACCTTGCAACTCTCCCTGATCATACACACTCAGCACCCCTTTGGAACTAGAAGGAGCTACACTAGCTCTCTCTAAAAGCTCTCTGGCTTTCTAGCACACATTTACAATATAGCCCATGAGTCCATATATAGATCTCATGCTTACAATAATTAGACTAACCTAATTACAATAATTAGACTCGCAACTCAAGACTACGACTAGCCTTCAACATGCAAACTAACAGTCTCAAAATAGACTCTCCCGAATTCATCATGCAAACTGCCTGTTCTCGCACAGGCTGCCGACGTCGGCACCTCCATGACCGATGTCGATCGACTGGTAACCAACGTCGGTTGCTTCCTCTTGCTATCTGACCGACGTCGGCTGATCAGACCAACGCCATTTCTCCTGTAACTCTGCATCCTCTATAACTTCTCCTGTTTGCATCCTGGTGAAGCTTTTAGCTCCACAACCTAACAATCTCCCACTTGGAGATAAATAGCTGCACCTATACCTATACCTGTACACTGTCTAAATTATTCCCTGGCTTGTATCCCTCTTCAAGATCCATCCTAAAGACCAACCACCACGCAACTGTGATGTTATACCTGTCATTCAAGTAACCTGCCACATCCGAACCTACACATCCATGTAGTGAAGAACTTGACCCTACAAAACAAGAACCCCTGCTGCTAGTCCCACTAAACTGCCCTCCAGTACTCCTTCCCCGAATTGGCTCCATACTTTCTGACAACCCCCACTACTTGGGAAAACTCAGGCCTACACTAGACCTCATGTGATTTCGAACCCTATTTCAAGCTAAGCTTGAACTGTCCAGCCCTTGGTGTGCTTACCGATTCTGCATCCTGCGTAATGAACCTCGCCAACACCATATTCACATCAGCTCCCACTGAAGATAAAATCTCCATGTCTCTTATGCCAAAGAATTTTGCTGCTCCAAATTCTTCATGACACACCTCTGAACTAACCTTACCCTTAGCTCAGCAAATACCTGTATGTACAAACCTACTAGTAAATCACCCACATACAGTAACAAGATGATGTCATGACTCATCATCCACCTGGTAAGATAAACACAATAGTCACACTGACATTGACTGAAGCCATGCTTAGTCATCCACCTGTCAAACCCTGTACCACTGTCCTGCAGCTTCCTCAAGACCATATGCCTTGGTCTTCTATCTCTTATATCCATCCACTCTCTTCTCTAAAATGGGAATCCGTCTCTCAGTGCTTTCTTCCAGCTGACAACTCTACCAACAAATACCTGTTTGGTTTTTCTCCAAGGATTCACACTCCTCATCCATGCCAAGCTCCCACTGTATCTGGACTCTACCTGCATTGCTTCTTCCATCTTCCTGGTTCTTGACCATCAATAAGCAATATAAAGAAGGTGAACAACGAATATGAGGTTCACTTACCCTTTCTGACCTCCACATGAGCGTTTGAGACTTGCTGTCTGCCCAATATCCGTTCCAGTGATCGATCTCGGCCATCTCCCAGTCTGCTCTCGACCGATGTCAGTTCCCTGCACTGACCCTGACTGTCGATGTCGTTTCCCTGGCTGACGCCGGTATCCTTTCTGCCGACGTCGATTCCCTCATGACCGACGTCGGTCTTTCTGTTGCCGACGTCGGTTACTGAGTGACCGACGCCAGTACCTGTGTTCGCTTGTGAGTGATAACTTTTTACTCGCGAGCTCTGCATGGATCAAAATCCTGATCAAATCAACCCTGCTCTGCTCAGAATAATTCAATTCTCTCACCTGATCTCTGTCCGTCATCTCCTCCATGAACACCAAGGCTTTCCAGTTCTTTAGCTTGTCAAAAACATCTGTCTTCCGCTTCAGAACCTGCATTCTCCTTCTACATATGTGACTAAGCCTATGAAGCCACATCTCTACAACAGAAAGTGAATCAGCAATATAAGTAGATAGATAAAGGATACCTACTTTCTTACCACCATCTAATTCAAGTGTATCCTCTGTGAGAGTTACAGAATATCTCCCATCACCCAAATTTATTGAAGAAATTAGACTCATCTCCAAGACTGGTACCTGCATGACTTCCTTCAACCACTGTGTGTCGTCCATCTGCAATTTCAGCTTCACTTCCCCTTTGCCAATCATTTGACAAGGCTCTCCAGCTCCTAAACCTGGGGTTGCATGGAAAGAGGCAACATAATCTGTTATCCAAGATTCAACTTTATCCAAGAAACCTCCCAAAGCATCCTGTGCAACAACACCTGCAACATCTGCGTCTTCAGTTCCTTCATGCTGATCTGCTACCAACCAACAATATCTTTTTCTCTGCTCTTTCTTTCCATCAATCAGACCATTCGTGCTATTCAGTTTCTCCATTCATAGCTTACTTCCTTCTGCCATTGCTATACTCCCACTCAATCAAAAACCCCTGTGAGCAACCTGTAATCAACAAACACTACCAGATCTGAAACCACCTGTTAGTAACCCAACCAAAAGCTCTGATACCACGTGTCAGGGAAACCCCCAGAAAACAATAAACATGCTCCAATCCCTACTGAGTCAGGATCTTGCTCTACCAATTAGAACACATGTGATTACTTCTTGTATTAGCAACTAAACACGGAATTATACCAGAATCAATAAGTAACTAGAAATATGAAACAACACAGGAATTAAGAGACAATACACAATTGTATTATATACATAGAAGAATATACAATAAGGAAGATGCCACTTCTTCCTCCACCTCAAAGGTTCGCCACACCTCAAGACCTTCTTCCCTCTCTCTCTCGGTCCCAACAATCAACTCCAATACAGAATTGATGTTCACCTCTCCAACCAGTCAGTAACACGCTACCAGTTCACCAAGTACACATCCGTACTCCAAGTAGATCCCCTGCTCTTTGCTACCTGCAAATCACTAGACCTTACTCACCATGTAGACATCTCTACACCCCTGAAGAACCCTTGTCCTTGCCTCACCAAGTCCTTATGATTCTTCAACCAGTACTCCAGTGGATCAGCGCCTTGACCTTGCAGACCTTGCAACTCTCCCTGATCATACACACTCATCACCCCTTTGGAACTAGGAGGAGCTACACTAGCTCTCTCTAAAAGCTCTCTGGCTTTCTAGCACACATTTACAATACAGCCCATGAGTCCATATATAGATCTCATGCTTACAATAATTAGACTAACCTAATTACAATAATTAGACTCGCAACTCAAGACTACGACTAGCCTTCAACATGCAAACTAACAGTCTCAAAATAGACTCTCCCAGATTCGTCATGCAAACTGCCTGTTCTCGCACGGGCTGTCGACGTCGGCACCTCCATGACCGATGTCGGCTGACTGGTAACCGACGTCAGTTGCTTCCTCTTGCTATCTGACCGACGTCGGCTGATCAGACCGACGCCATTTCTCTTGCAACTGATTCTGCAACTCTGCATCCTCCGTAACTTCTCCTGTTTGCATCTTGGTGAAGCTTTTAGCTCCACAACCTAACACATACAACACATGGGTACTTACTTGTCTCTTTAGATTCCCACGTCGTCGTTATCTACTCATTCGTGAAGAGAGGGTCATAACCTAATTGGATTAGTGTGAGGGATCATTGGTACGTGGTTGGTGTGGAAAAGCACTTGAATGATGCTCTCCCTCCCCATAGAAGTACTACTTATCAAGAGGACACTTGAGATTGCCACAAATACTTGAGTTCAGAAACTATGCTCCGAAGGAGCCATGTATCTTATATGTACATTGTATTATATTTTACTTATTAATGAATATTGTCATGAGAGTTATAAATAGTTGTTTTTGTATATTGACAGTGCTGGTTGTAGACTTGTATCAGTTGTGGTTGAGTTAATATAGTTATTTTATGTACTTGCATTATGATGTGATCTCATGATATTAGAGATCAATGATATGTGATGAATTATGCTTGTTTGCTATTATCACACTTTGAGTTTTCTTTTGGTCTCTTTAGATTCTCTTGGTGTAATCTATTTTTGGTATATATGTTTACTTTAAGGAAAAATCACATATTTATATGTTTAACCCAGCGAGGTTGTTACACCAACAAGGTCGCAAGTAATTGTTTAAGCACTTAATGACACCAAGATTGCACCATCATATAACATTACATATTTATTTCACTAACACCACCATAGTATGGGAGAACTACATGGAATTTGATCCCTCTTCAGATTATTGGTATATAGGCAATGTTTAACACATGGGGTGTTGAGGTCAATAATAACTGCAGCCCTTAACCCTTTTTGCTATTTCACTGCATTTGTTCATTGTTGTTTATTGAACTATGAGTTCTAAGTGAAGAATAAGGCTCACATCAGCTTCCACAATGAATCGAGTGACCATAAATATACACATAAAACCTATAGGCAAAGGCAGACTTATTTGAATTCACACACAGAAAAAAAAACCTAACAAATGTGAGTGCACCTTGTAGATAAAAATGCATTTTAACCTTATCCGAATAGCGTGGCTTTATTTTAGAATCAAATAGAGCCATGATTTCAATTCATAATGACCTCACAAAGTCCCATAGTTGATTACATAGTTTCTGTTGCAGTCCATCAAATTTGAATTCCAACTAAGTTATTTAATTTTAGTACTTCCCCTTTTAACACATTTCTAAAAATAATAAGTTCTAAATCAATCTTGCATATGGATTACATATATTATACATTTTGATTTTACTCGACAATTTCTCATAAATTAGATTAACACTTGCTTCATCTCTAATTTTGATTAAACACTTGGGTAGATTCGTCATTGAGTAGATTTGTGTGCCAAGTATATATATGGTTTTTGAGTCTCACTTGCATAAGGTTTTAAGACCTGCTCTTGTTAGGGATACCTCACTTTCTGATGATGCTTTGTCTTGTGTATTTGCTTATTTGTTTCACTCAATTTTAATTTTTTTAATTCCCTTCTTGTCCTACCTTGGCACAAGGAGATTCCAATTCAAAAGAGATAAGGAAGAAGTTGTTATGTTGGGATACCATCAAAGTGGAGTTGCAACTACATATTGTTTGAAATGTGTTGTATATTTTCCCTTTTTTGGGTTACCCATGGTTTTGGTACCCCCATGGTCTACCTATTGATGTAGCTATATATACTTGCACATCAAATAATGAAAACACAAAACTTGGTAGTATATTATTATATTGTAAATGGTTAAGTTAATACAATAAAAAAGTTTTTTATGTTGGGTTTTTTACCCAAAAGGGTTCTCCCAAGTGAAATCATGTGTACAGTGTAATCTTGTGCATATTCCATTTCTCTCATTTTGTTAGTTGAAAGATTCTATTAGTATTACTTCTCTTGTTTTTAGTTTATCATATTTATTTTTTCTTCATTTGGTATCAAACCGAGCTCTTAGTTTTGCGTGAAGAATTAGGTTTATTTAGCCTATGATAAACTATTGTTTGAGTTGGAGCTTTGCATGTGAGATTCTTTTTGGTGCAAAAGAGAATGATGGGTAGCATACAGATAAAGACTAAAAAAATCAATGGTCAACATTTTGAGTTGTGGAAGTCTAAGATGGATGATATTCTTGTGGATAAAGATCAGTGGGTTTCTATATTAGGAGTGCAACCTATGGGTATGAAGTTAAAAGATTGGAAAAATATCAATAATAAGGAAAAGAGTTTAATAAAAATATTTTTGTCAGATTCAATTTTACTGAATGTCTCAATGGATAAAATATCTAAAGATCTATGGGAGTAGCTGGGGACTTTGTATCAGGTAAAGTCTCTAGTGAACAAGTTTTTTTTCCAAAATAAGTTGTATTCATTGAGAATGAATGACAATGACTTTGTAGTTGAACATTTGAATGCTTTCAATACTATGGTAAGTTACTTACTTTTAGTTGAAATTAAAATGGATGAGAAGAAAAGTGTATTACTTTATTTTGTTCTTTGACTGACTCTTAGGATAATTCAGTTATACTAATAACTACAACTGCATCAACACTGAAAATTGAGGACATAATGGGAGCCTTGTTATTGGAAGAAATGAGATAGAAATCTACTTAGGATTATTCAACAAAGGATGCCTTATTTATTCCCAAGAAATAAGTAAAAGAAATTCAGACCAGTAAAAGTCTAAAGGTAAATATAAAACTACAAGAAAAGATAAGAGGAAATCTTAGAACTATGGTAAAATGGAGCATTTCAAGAAAGATTGCAAATATAAAAAGGTTGAAAAGGGTAAGTCATCTAATGATTCCTAGTATGTAGAAGAAAAAGCCTCTAGTGAAGACTTGGGGGATTTATTCTTGGCAACTTCAAGCTCACATGTATATGATGATGCATGGTTGATTGACTCACGTGTCTCTTTTCATATGACCACTTGCACGGACTAGTTTTGTGAATATGAAAAGATCAATGGAGGTGATGTCTTTTTAAAAGACAACTTAACCTATAAGATCATAGGTAGAGTGAGAATCAAGTTGAGGTTTAAAGATAAAAGGGCTAAAACTCTCTCTGGTGTTATGCACATTCAATGTTTGATAAGAAATATAAAATTTATAAGTAAGACAAATAATGTGGGTGTGTATATAGTATTTCATAAAGATAATTACAAGATGGATCATGGAGCAATGGTATTGAAAAGAGGAGTCTGCATAGGAATGTTGTTCAAGCTTAAGGCAAACACTGTAAGTGATGTGTTAGCATATGCATAACTCTAGTTGAATTTAATATAGTTTTGTATTATGAAAATTTGAGAAAAGCCATGTATCGTGTGAAGACAAAAGAAAAACCATATAGAAGCTAAATAGACATGAAGGAAGACAAAGAGAATTTTTTTTGGTTATATAAACAAACAAGAAGGACATTGTAAAGCAAGCAAGTAATTAGTAAACGTATGAATGAGAGGGTATTCCCCCACTTCTTAACCATGAGAATGATCAGCGTGGTCATTTTTTAATGGAGATCTCTTTGTGGTTTATAGTTCATCTTGCTTCTCTTATTATTTTATTGTTTCTCACGAATGATTTTTATTTATTTGATTCTTGTCATTATTATTTAAGAGTAAATATGGTTACCTTGGTTTTGATTAACTACAATCCATAATGGTGTGGCTACTTCATTGAAATGAGCCCAATTTCACGCAGGGAAGATTTGGTAAAAGTAAAGGGAAACCAACAAAGGTTAAAAAGAGTAAGGAGTTTTTAGAATAGGGGCAACATTCTGAAGCGTACTAAATTTGAGAGATGGCTTTGATAGAATGGGAAGTAGTTAAAAAGGAGGTGGAGAGGATAAGCCAAACATTTCAAATACAAATGAAGGAATTGAATGGACATATACTTCCAAGGAATAATCTAAACTGAAAAGAATGCTTAAAGATAAGTCAATTTACATGCATAAACAAAAAATTATAATTAGAGGTATACAAGTTGCAAATCTTGACATTTTGTGTGCCCTTAACAAGTAGGAGACAATTTATACTACAGTCAATGGTAGTAAACTAACAAATAGTCTCTTTATTATACAAAATAACATAGGAAAGGAACATTCAGAAAGCATGCGAGTCCATCATGGCCTTGATATTTTGAGAATACTTATTCTTCACATATTGTGAGTCATCTTAATGGAATACTTTTGGTTTGTCAAATGGCATGTATATAACATTCAGGAATTGAGTGACAAGTGTTTGAAAAAATGCCTAAAAAGAACATCGTGCCATGGAATACTTTGATTGGAATATATGGAAAAAATAGTTGTATTGAGAGAAAGATTTTAAAAGTTAAGGAAAATATGGATTGGAACATTTAAGGGAGAGGTTCAGGCTTTATGGCCTTCTCATCCATAGAGGGTGCAAACCAAAATGTTACCCTGGATGAGTGAAAAGACAAGAGAGCATTTTCCTATGGAAAAATAGCAATATCCATAGGTATAGTGAAGTGTAAATAATATGTCAAAAATATGGATTCCATGGATGGAAAATGTGCTCATAAAAGTTCTAATGCCTTATGAATGCACATAAATTGTAATGGAAGTTGAGCATGCAAAGTGTCAAAAATGTGCGATTATAGTGTAAAATTGTCTATGTTCAATTTAAAGTTAATATTGGCATTTTCATATACTTGAATACAACAAAGAAACAAACATATTTTAGAAGGATCATCAGGAGACCTTTGGAAAGTCAGGGTGCACCTAAATAGTACCATGGAAATATTTAGCCATTAATTCAAAGGGTCATTCTATTATAGTTTTCAGTTATGAGAAGTAGATTTACGAACTAATTAAGATGTGTTGATATTATCTGTTGCAAATCACAAACAAAACTCAATGTTTTTATTTTTGCTGTAGACTAAGAGGGCCAAAATAACTTCTCTTAATCATTGAAATTTCAGAAAGAGACATATTTTTATGTAATATGTGGTTCAAATTTGAAAAGGTCTAAACAGAGCTAAGTGTTTAAAAAAATTTCAAATTAGAAATGCATTTGATGGTAGTGAAAATAACATAAGAGGAGTTCCAACATGAGAAACTGAGTGTAGAAATTAAATTAGAGGATACAAGATGTCCAACAAATGTGTTGAAACTAGCTAGAGGATATGGGATGTCTGACAAATGGGCCAAGACTAGCTAGAGGATATGGCATGTCCAACAAATGGGTCGAGACTAGTTAGAGGACAAGAAAGATCCAGTGATGGAGGCTGATGTTAGGAGTAGGTAGCATGTCTCAAATGCATTATAATGGAGAAAAATTGTAAACACTTGAAAAGATATGGCCTTTCATCTAAGTGTCTCGAGATGAGACACCTGTATTCGTCTAGGTGAGTGTTAGCATAAGCATAAGTCTAGTTGAATTTAATATAGTTTTGCATAATGGAAAATTGAGAAAAACCATGTATCATGTGAAGACAAAGGAAAATCCATCTAGAAGCGTAATAGATAGGAAGGAAGACAAAATGTTATTAATTTCAGTTTTATAAGCAAACAAAAAGAACATTGTAAAGTAGACAAGCAATTAACATGTCTATGAATGAGAGGGTGTTCCCTAGCATCTCGGCCTTGGGAATGATCAATTTGGTCATTTGTAAATAGAGATCTCTTTATGGTTTATTGTTCGTCTTACTTCTTTTATTATTTTGTTATTGCTCATGAATGTTGCTTCTTTATTTGATCCCCTTCATTATTATTTAAGATCAAATCTTGTTAGGTTGGTTTTGATTAACTACAATAAACATGATGAATGTAATAGCTTTGTGGTTCCTAAGGTGAATGATAGATCAAATCAGGCTCCTACATCTTTTGCAAAGAAGACAATGTTGTGGCATTATAGGATGAGACACATTAAAGAGAAAGACCTTCGAGTATTAAAATCCAAATTGAATGAATTTTTGATTGCCCATTAGACTTTGATTTTTGTGAGCATTTTGTGTTTGGTAAGAAAACTTAGGCAAAGTTTCTCAATAGCACTACAAGACCAGAGGGGATTTTGCATTTAGTGCATCATGATGTGCTTAGACCTATGAAGGTTCCATCCATAGGGAATTCTCTATATTATGTTTCTTTTATAGATGAATACTTGAGAAAAACTTGGTTTTATTGTATCAAGGTTAAATTTGAGGTTTTCAATAAGTTTAAGGAGTTCAAGGCTCTTTTTTGAAACCAGATAGAGAAGAATATTAATGTCTTGAGAAGTGAAAATGGTGGATAATATTACTCAAATGATTTCAAGAAGTTCTACGAGGTTGTGGAATAGAAAGGTAAAAGACAACTCCATATACACCTTAGTAGATTTTAGTTTGGATAAATAATGAATAGGACTCTGATGGATAAGGTGAGAAACATGGTTT
The DNA here is from genome assembly GCA_037957365.1 of Torreya grandis. Classification (NCBI taxonomy): domain Eukaryota; kingdom Viridiplantae; phylum Streptophyta; class Pinopsida; order Cupressales; family Taxaceae; genus Torreya; species Torreya grandis. The sequence goes on from JARHVA010000309.1 coordinate 2,228,456, forward strand.
GTGGTGCAAGATTGGAAACAATTTTTTAGGCACAAATAATCATGATTGCTTACTATTTGATCAATAGATCACCCACATCAGCCTTGGTTGATAAAACCTTGTAAGAAGCATGGACTAGTAAGAAACCATCTCTCAAACATCTTAGAGTTTTTAGTAATGATGCTTATATGTATATTCCAAAGAAAAAAAGTACTAAGCTAGAAAATAAATCAACAGTGTATCTTTATTGGATACGGTATTAGTATAAAGTGATATAAGCTATGAAATCCTAAAATGAAAAATACTATTTACAATCACAATGTTATCTTTAGATATTTTAAAGGTGTTTCCAAATATGAAGGACAACCAAATGATGAACATAAACTTATTCACCTTGAAGGAGAGGGAGAAGAAGTGTTTAAAGTTGAATCAATTAAGAAAATGAACCAGAGTAGGAGTTGTAAGACCAAGATTTAGATGAAGCTAAGGAGGAAGAACCAAAAGATGCAGAACTATAAACTATATTCTTAAGAATATTAGATCGAGTGAGAAGATCACCAAATAAGTATAGTCATTTTGTTTTTCATTTTGTATTTTTTTTATCAATTTTTTCTGTTATTGATGAAGACCCCAAGACTATAAATGAGGTTTTTGCCTAAAAATAAATTAAGTCTTGGAATAACACTATGGAGGAAGAAATGGAGTCCTTAGATAAAAATTAGACACAGGACTTGGTAAAATTACCTCTTGGAGGAAAATATGTTGGTTGTACATGGGTATTTAAGAAGAAGTACAATGAAATGGAAAAAAAAAGAAGTATAAAACTCACCTGGTTGCAGAGGGATTCTCTTACATAGAGGGAATTTATTTTGGTGAGATTTTTTCTCATATTGCTAAATTGCACTCAATTAAATTTCTTATAGCTATTGCTATTGCTTTCGATCTGGAAATAAAACAAATGGATATAAAGAAAACTTTTCTACATGGTGAGCTTGAGGAGGAAATATACGCAACACAATAAAAAAAACTTTAAGATGGAAATGAAGATTTGGTGTGCAGACTAAAAAGGTCTCTATATGACTTGAAGCAATCACCAAGAATGTGGAATTAGAAATTTGATATGTATGTGTTGGGACTTGGTTTTGGAAGAAGCAAAGCTGATCAGGGGAAAAAATTATTATCATAGTATTTTATGTGGATGACACACTATTAACTTGTAATAATAAGGAAACAATCAACCTAGTTAAGTCTCAATTATCTTCTCAATTTGATATGAAGGATTTCGGTGCTACAATATATATTTTGGGCATGGAAATTAAAAGAGATAAGGTAAACAAGAAACTATGGTTGAATCAAAAGAAGTTCATTGAAATGCGATTGTAAAGGATTAAGATACAGAAAAACAAGCCTATCAATACTCCCTTTCCCATTGGTCAAAAGTTATCTGCTAAACAATTTACTAAAATAGAAGAAGAAATTGAGGACATGTCTATAGTCCCATATGCTAGTGTTGTTGGTAGCTTGATGTATGCAATTTTATGTACCAGACTTAACATTATTCATGCAATGGGAGTAGTGTGTAGGTTTACGTTAAATCTGGGAAATGAACATTGGATTGCGATAAAGAGGATATTCATGTATTTACGTGGGATGTCAAACTATGCAATCTACTATCGATGTAATATCAATGAAATCAAAACATTGAATCTACATGGTTTTGTGGATTAAAATTGGGCCAAAGGTCTTGATTTCCAAAGATATAACGGTGGGTACATGTTAAGCTTATTTGGTGGAGCTATAAGTTGGACGAGCAAATGACATGATAGTGTTGTGATATCCATCACAGAGGCTAAGTACATCACAACTACTCAGGCAAGTAAGGAAGTGATTTAACTTCAAAGGTTAAGTTTCATTATTGGGTTTGTTCAAAAAGGTTGTAAGGATAGATTGTGATTCTCAAAGTGCAATTTTTCTATCAAAGAACACTAAGTATCACTCTAGAACGAAACATGTTGATGTGCAATACCATTTTGTAAGGGAAATTATGGAGGAAAAACATATACTATTGGAGAAGGTGGACACAAGTGAGAACATTGTTGATTCCTTGAAAAATGCTATGAGTACTGAGAAATTTTCTTGGTACAAAAAATCAATTGGCATAATTGCCCTTAGTTGTTGAAGGTATGGCCATGTGCCCCCTATGGAAAGTATTCAATAAGTGGAAGATTATTAGAAATTTATTATATATATTCCATGTTTTTTGATTACCCATGGTTTTGGTAATCGTGGTTCACCTACAATGTGCCTATATACACTTGGACATACAATAGGGGAAAATTCTAACTTGGTAGTGCAATGATTAAGTTAATACGATAAAAGAGTTTATGCATTGAGTTTTTTACCGGAAAGGATTTTCTTAGGTGAAATTGTGTGTACTATGTAATTTTGTGTGTATTCTATTTATCTTATTTTGTTACCTAAAAGATTATGTTAGTATTGCTTCTCTTGTTCTTAGTTTATCATATCTATTTTCTCTTCACATATCCCACATGTCATAATCAAATCCCTTGCAATTCATGAAATGAGTAGATGATGTGTTTGAGGTAGGGCTTCCGCCTCCTCTCCCTACGTGGAGATGCAACTAGATTTTACTTAGGCCTTCTCTTGGTATAAAATGCAATTATGTGATGCAAGTCCTTAGAGCATAAATAAATCCTTTGCGAGTGTGCCTAGACTTGAATTGAAATTGAATCTAAGGATGTTTAATGTAATACTTAATATTTTATTGCTCATAAACCATTTATTTATACATGGTTGTCATGATCTGAACTAAGGACTAATTGGCATGCAAATGCTGAGTAAACAAAAAGAAAAAGACTAAAAGATGGATCCAAACATTGAAAAAATGTAAAGACAGGTATAAGGGCCACCAAAGCAAAAAGGGCAGACTCATAGGTTGTATGAGTCTGCATAGGGAAACTTGTATGATCTACAAGTATGCTTAGGAAGAAAGAACGATATATGAGAGAGAAACATGTACATGGGCACACATATAACAATATATAAAATAATAGAGGGGACCACAGGGTTAGACAAAGAGGAAAAGACACAAACAAGTACCAATTAACCCCTAAATTAAGGTGATGACCCACATACATAAATAAATATCAAAAACATTATAATGACAAGGCTTGTATCGAATTTGGATGTCTATACACTTCCACTTTAGATAGTCCAAACCTTTGTACTATTCTAAACAAAAGTGTAGACAAGCCCAAAATAATTTGACCCTATTAGTTTACAAACTGACATCAACCTATAACAAGGTAAAAAGACTTGACAAATAAAGCGAGTACACTCTACCAAAAGAGGCCACACAAGTTCATTGAAGCACTCAATTTCATGTTAGAGATATTGTTTGACACTGGTTTGAATACTTGAATTATAACAATTATTGAGGTGTGTTGTTTTCAATATTATTACCGTTGAAGTGTTTGACAAATATCAAGATACTTCAACTATTCTCTAGTATAACATAGGCCCCAAAAACATATTTTGTCTTCCTTATGCTTTTTAGGTATTGCATTCCAATTAGAAAAAGAAGAAGAATTTATGTTTTGTAGACGACTAGAACGATGATAAAATATTATAAACGAGGCTTTTAAAACCTAGAACCAAACAAACACAATAAAAAAACCTTTGGTCTTGTCTACATTTTTACCCAAAACATCTATAAGGTCTAGAAAATGATTGAAAAATATACTATGGTTTAAAACAAATTATTTATTTAATATGATTTTTCTTGGGTCAATTTTATTTTATTTATGAATTAAACATTTTTATTATCAAATCTTAATCACTATCATTAAATCTAGCGATAATAAAAATACATGTCTAATTTATATGTAACTCTTTTACTCATTTTTAAAACTAATTATATTATATATACTATTAAATCTAATAAACTTTTACAAATATTTGTATATAATTTTTTTTCCCCTAAATCAATCTTAATCTTCGACTTAATGTAAGAACTCACTCCAATCCATTTCATCAAATTCATTGAAATTAAAAACACAAACCAACGGCAAGCGACCCTTTTTTTAGGTGGGTAACATGGGAAAGATCGACGAGTATATCTAAGTACTGAAAACAACCCTTTGCGTGGAAATTTTATGAGGAGTGCTTTCTGCCGTGGATTTAACTATAAACTAAACCTACCAAAGTGGGCGGAAAAAAAAAAAACATCATTAAAAAGACGGATAAAAAGGTCTAAAGAGGGAAATAATTTTTTTTTTTATTAATCCGAAACTTTCAAACCCGCTTTGGCACGGTTCGTCGGGGGTCCTAGAACCCTCTTGACACGGCTTTCCTAATCGGACGTGACCGAATGGTTCATTGTTTATTTATTTATGTAATTTTTAAAATTTTTTTTGGACTCGAAAGTACAGCGAGCGAGGGTATGATAAATGCCTATAAATACAGATCAATGAAATCCTGCATGTCTTAAACCATTTTCCAAATTTGTGCGGAAATTGGTTGAATGTCTCATTTCAATTATTCCGTCTAAAATGCTGCTGTTTGTTTCGTCCTGCACTTAAAAAAATGGCCACAAAATGTCAATTTTAACACAGATCAGACGCTTCAAACCCTTACTTACAAACATTGTATAATTTTCTGCGGTGAATATTTTTGAATCATTTTTGCGGCGATTTTTAAATAGTTGTTTGCAGTGATTCTTGAGCAGCAACCATGATCACAGGAAGTAAGATCAAGTCTTTGGACTTTTACAGGTAAATTTAAATTTTAACTTTGCGCTTTTTAGTTCATTTTTATTTATATTTAAGGACTGCCACAGCTTATATTTTCTAGCAATTTGATCTCTTAAGTGTACCTACCCTGAAAATGAAAGCAAGGAATATGTTTATTTTCATGCCTTATTTTATTTACCGAACTTAATTTTAAATCGGGCAATTTCCGGTTAAATTTAGGCAGGTTGTGGGTTTTGGTTTAGAAAATGTGGCAAATTGAAGTCTGACATGGTTAATTGATCGATTTCTGGGAAGCATTGACCATGTAAACAATTCAAATGACTGTATTTTAAAACTAGAAAACAGCTTCTGGAAAACACATGAGATCAAAACTTTAAACGTAGACTTTTAAGATCACATTGCTTGATCCATCTTCAGGACGAAAATGTGCATTGAATTCCAGATTAAATTTCCTTTTAAAGATAAATCTTACATTTTTTTAAAGCTTTGATTAAAACACGTTTTGTAAAGTCTAGAAGCATGCAACGAGTAATAGTTCTTGTAGATTTCAGATATTCTGATTCAGGGTTTGCATGCCTTGATCCCGCGTTTAAATTGTAAGGACAACATCCCATTGAGGGGGCTGCCACTCCTATTTTTACTGCGAACTAATCAAACTTAGGTAGCAGTCCCATGCAGGGGTCTACAGCTCCTATTTGCAATGTGCGGGTAGCCCCATAAAAATTAAAATCCATGGAAATAGGAAATTTTAGAATCATTTTCTAAAAACAACGAGGTGGTAAATTTTCAGGTGGAAAGTTTGAGTTGGTGAGAAAAAGGAGGGGCTGAAAGATTTCCACACCCGCTCCTATTTTGTAGGAATACATTTGGACAAATGTCAATTTATGAAAAATCAAATTTTGTTTAAACTTTTCAGGTAAATAAAATATGACAGTTTTGAATATTATCTTGTAAACAATTGTCAGCTCATCCTCATGATTTTTAATACCATGGGACCACTTTTGCTTTAAAACCTCCTAAAGTTGTTCTGCAGCACCTGCTGAGAAAATTTAGGAGCAAGCCCCTTCCATGGGACCACGTCCTTAGCAACACCATCTTAACCTTAAATGCAGAGTCTATAGTTTTCAAGGAGGAAATTGCAAGGCTGCTACAGAGAGGGGTCGGATGTTTGCAGTATCCTTACAGAAAATTTGGAAGATTTTTTGCCAAATGGTAGCATCCATTTGACAAATATTCCGAAGATGCTTTTTAGTTAGAAGTTAAGAGTATTATAGTAGAATGAAATTCTCAACTATTAGGATAAGCCACTTGATTTGTAACCTGCCTGTAATTAGAATCTTGTAAGTTATGCCACACGATAACAACCACAAACTAGAGAAGGCTTACAAGGCATGCTTCTGAAACTGCATACAGGAGAAAAGGAAAATGCTAATACATTAACCCAGGGAATGATAAAATCTATTCCGATTTTTTCTATTTTTGTTGCCAAAATGGGAAATTTCATCTTACATAAGATCATTTCTGTGCAAAAACACCCCTAAAACCTTTCATCAGCACCTGCTGAGAATATCCCTACTTCGGATCATCGCCTAGGAATAGCCAGCTTGGTAGTTTTTTTTTCCTTAGAGTTGTGACTAATTCAGTTTCACTGTTGAGGATACTATGAATATCTTTCTTTCAGTGAGAGAGGAGCCCTATTAGGAAATGATACCCTGATGCGGAGGTGCTGTGATTTTCTCAGCAGGTACTGGTGAGAAAGTTTCAGAGCATTTTGCAGAATATGATTCCATGCAAAATGAAATTTGTCAAAGTTTCTCACCAGTCTGCATCCAAATTTGCAAATGAATCTTTTTGGAAGAAAATCATGATACAGAGGCTTCCATTTGGAAGAAGAGTTCTCTTAAATATCTGAGCCGTTGCTGAAAATTTCCACAGCCCCTGCTCTTCAGCGATGCACTCAAACTCTACGGACATAAAATTTGCTGCTTCCGTTTTTAAGGAAAATATTCAATTTATTCCTGTTATTGTGTTTCATGTATAAGGCAAATCTGAGCGGAAGCCTCCTCCATGGGACTGTGTCCTTTGTCAGATTGTAATGCCCATGGCAGACTGCAGGTGCTGGATCCTTGCTATTTGTAAAGGAGGCTAAATGTACCATGTTTTTTGTAATTTTTTAATGATTATGAGTTAACTCTATCGAGTAATTAAGTTTTCATGTAAATTTGGCCTGGGGAGTTGAATTGTTCAAATGGTATCAGAAGTGTGATCAGCATGCACACAAGGTATTTCATTGATATTCAGAGTATTCGTTTTAAAGGATTATCTTGTGGACCTTTTTGTATGTAAATCTTTCATATAGCAGTATTTCACTGCTGTTGTTACCATTCGCCATCTGATTTCTGTGTTCTGGACTCCTGAATTAAACTATGTCTGAATCATGATACCATTATACTTGATACCCCTTTGTTTTTACAATGATTATGGTTGCCAATGGACATACGAGTTCCCTGATAAGTATAACAACCATTTCTTCTGATGCCCTCATCTCTGATTGATTTTGGCTTTGGTAGCTCCATGCCTCTATATTTTTCAGATTCTATGGAATTTTAAGAATATTTTCAGTCTCCATTTAAAGTCCCCCATGCTAATTTTTTTGGGTACAGGTATATTGTTTGTTGATATGTAAATTATTCCTCCCTGGTTCATATTTTGTTATGATGGATTCAATGCCAAAACAGGTTTGTGCTCCCATTTGTGCTATTTGTGTTATGTGACAAAATCCTCATTCTAATAGTTATAATTGAATATATGAATAACTATAACATATGAGGACATCTTAAGTTTTTAAAAGTAAATTATTAAGTCTCATATCTATTAAATAATAGTAATATTAAATTTTTTAGAAAGGATGTGACTTTTGGGATCATACTTGTAGGAATGCTATTAACAGGTATTAATTGTTTAGTGGTGGGGAAAGAAAGGAAGATAGAAATAGGGGAAAGAAAGGAAGATAGAAATAGTTCCTCTAAAAGAATCTCATTAGAGTCATGAAGAGAATAAGGAACGAGATTTTGTTCCGTCTCATTTTGGTACCAGAGCAATGGTTGAAAACCTTGGAAATCTGTTGTCATTAGAGGCCCTGTCTTTAGTAAATATTGCTTTCAATTGGTGAGTCTTCCAACCAACTTCGGTGAGCCTAAGTCCCTAAGGTTTTTAGACATGACTTCAAGTAAAGAAATAGTTACATTGGCCGATAGCTTTTCAATTTTATCTGCTTTGCAACAGCTCTTTTTATCCAGGTGTGCTTAGCTAGTGAACCTTACCTCCACCTGTGGCCAACTTAACTCTTTAGTTTTTTATACTTGTGTGAAACAAATCTCGAAGAAATTCCTGGCAGCTTTGGCAATATATTTTCTTTGAAAAAGCTGCATTTATGAGGATGTTCTCAATCGAATGTAACGAAAAAATCTCACAAAAGTACTTGCCTTACAAATGTTGTCCTGAATGCTGCCACATAAACTTGACACACGCTTCAGTTTGCTCAGATCTATGGGTACATAACTGCTGCCAAGATCAACATATCTTAAATTTTCAAAGCTTCTTGTACATCTTCCATTGATTTTGAAACCATATGCGTCAAGAACTCTCAACAAACTATTCATCATGTCCAGATGCTCTGCTTCAAGTATGAATTCAGATTCATCATTGGGAAAACAAATCCCTTTTATTTTCTGCAGCTTCTGCAAGAGCATTTGGATAAAAAGTTACATAGGCAAGATGCATAGAAGTTTGGTTAAGAACATGGATGTTCTTCCTGACGGGTAAACTAAAATGTATTATGTAAATTATGGATTTCTACACTAATAAGAAAATTATTATAGTCCCTGATTACTATGGTGAAGTCCAAATTGACAAACACAAAATTAGAGGAGGATGTACCTGTGTATCTTGGACAACATCAGCTAGCAATTGCATGTCTGCAATTATTTGTTGCTGTGATAGTCTTCTCCCTCTTGCTTTGACTATATTATGAACTTTCAAAATACCTTCCTCCTTATCCATATGTCCACAAAATCACTCATTTTACAGAATACATCATATCGATATTCCTCATCTTCATGAAATGCTTTCACAAGCGCTGCATCTACAAGAGCTTGAAGTTGACTTATCTAATATAATAAGGTACAATGCATCTTGGTCGGTTGTGAAAGAAGCAAACTATGTATAGAAATGCTTCTTTGCAATCCTCATCTTAACTATTATATACAACATCCACCACATGTTCTCTCATTTCTCCTTCTCCTTGTATAAATGATTTTTTCAAGAATTTGACCTTTTCATTACAACCAGACATATCATTAACATATTTTCTCAACTTTGAGCCCACCATCTCTAAAGGAGAAGAATTTTAACACAGATCTCCACCAACCCATCTATATCTACACTTAGGTTTTTTACACAAAAGTTCCTTTGACTCTACTAGAGATAGAAAAATAAATGCTATGGGCATAGCTTTAGATATGATCTACATCCATAAGCATATAATTTTCATCTAGTTTTCTAGTGGTGATAAGTATCCTTGTGTGCGTTGGAAGGTGTGATAGCTCCACAAGTAGAAAAGCTTAGAGAGGTCATCCCCTTTGAGAGCATTGTCGATAAACATGAATAATGGGTGAGTCACTTTTGTAAAATCCTTTTTAAAATTGTTTCCTACCCTCGACATGACTCGTCAACTTAATGTTTTTGCCAAATGACTCCAACAACATCTACTCATGTAGTTACCTTAGACGATTATTGGAAATAAGGTGTGCCGGAATTGGAGCTAAATGCCACAATTTCACGTGTATTGATTGTATTGGGTGCCTTTACCAACCTTTCCAACAATATTGTGCACAGGAAGTTGTTCAGTGAGAAGATTTTACAAATAGACTAGGAAATAATTTGATACGTGATTGCTCAATGTTTGGTTATTGTTAGTTGGAACTTCATGTGAACGACACTCTGGGTTGTTGAATTATGCAGCATATGAGAACAATGCCGTGAAATTCCACCCCGCTTTTGAAGTAAAATGATCGAGGTTATTAAAGATTTACATAGATAGGCAAAGACATAGTGTCTATGCTAGGACACATGGATTTATAACCCCTCATGATTTCTTTTGAAAATTGAGTAGCACAACAAAAGCGAGCTAAATCACGCATATATGTAAAAACATGTGAAGTTTCTTAGTTTAAGCACGTGCAAAAAAATGATTTCCCCAATATTAGAATCCGTGGCATCCGTTTCCACCTCATTTCTACCGCAAATGATAGCTGCAAATTAAGTAGTGCCAAAACTGGTGCACTTTTAATTTTATGCTTCAACTCAACACATGCATTTTGGTGACTTCTATCTGAGGTAATTGAGCTACCACTTAATAAATGCAAAGGTGTTGCTATTGCAGATTATAATTTGATGAACTTTCCCAAGTATTGGACTGCCCTTTCAAAACTTCTTGTCTTGGTCCCATTGGAAGGCTTGGGTCACTTCAAAATGGCTTCTAATTTTGCTAGATTAATTGTCAAATCATCATCTCCAACCAAATTCTCCAACTTGCATTTCTTCTCATTGAGCAACAACTTATTCTCCTTCAAAACTTGTTTCAAATGCATTAGATGCTCATCATAAGCTTTATTGAAAACCAATATATAATCCAAGTAGACAATGACATAAAAATTATTGAATGGCCTCAATACTTCATTTATCAATTTCATGAAAGTAGTAGGAGCATTACACAACCCAAAAGGGGGTACAAACCACTTATACAAAACTTCCCTTATCTTGACTGCCATTTTCCATACATCTTCTTCCTTAATTCTTTCTTGATGATGCCCGGATTTCAAATCTAACTATGTTAAATATTTAGGGAGACAAGCCTCTTATACAAAAATTCCCTTCTATTGATTGCCATTTTCCATACATCCTCTTCCTTGATTCTTTCTTAATGATACCCGGATTTCAAATCCAACTTTGTTATGTACTTAGCATGTTGAAGTTGGTCCAACAAATCACCAGTTTGTGGAAGAGGGTATTTGTTTTTGATGATTATTTTATTCAAGTTCTTATAATCAATACACATCCAACACTAACCATCATTTTTTAGGTACAATAACAATAAGAGAACTACATGGAGATTTGCTAGGTCAAATTACAACTTTGATGTAACAAAGTGAAGTTGTTTTGTTACCTCATTAGCTTCCACCATTGATTACCCATAGATACTAATGTTGGGGAGAGGACAATGTGGTAGCCAATTGGATCTTATGATTAACTGCTCTCTTAGGTGGCATTTTCATGGGCTCTTGAAAAACTTTCCTAAATTACTATAAGAACTCTTTCGTTTACTTTTGTTCTTTGTTAGTATAAATTCTAGAAGAAACATTGTATTTAACTGCATCATTATCTTGCTTCTCTCTCAAAAGAATGAAAACAACGTTCCCACTAGCATAAATCAACCTCTTGGATTGGTTGTGTATTGTCCCCAATTTGGGATAATAATGCAAAAGAGGGTTTTCCAGCAAACCCCTAAACAAATCTGAATTCTGAAAATAAAACCAGCGAACCCGAGGGTTGTATTTGCACCACCAGATTGGAATTATTACACCTCCAATCACTTTAGCAAATAAATAGAAAAGTTCTTTGTGAAGTTTAGCCAATCCATGGCTCACACCGTATGAAGAAAGGAGCTGAATTGGTATGTTTTTCACTCCCAAACCTGCAATGTCACCAAGCTGAATTTTTAAGTCTTCTTTCTGTCACCAAATCCTATTCAAAATTCCTCTACAACTGAAAATAAAATTCAGATAAATTCCAAAATACATATCATATAGAATTAGCCCAAGTTAGGACTTCAAACATGATCAAACTCTCTCCAAACCAAGTCGCCAAAATCAGGAATAATTAATATTAAATAATTTAAAAAATCAGACTTGTAACCCTGCCAAACTTGATGAAAATATGTTATAAATTCCACCAATATTCGCAACAATAATTGCCCAATTGTTTGGAGCCAATGAAGGCCCCAAAATCCTTGCCACACTTCTTCCAAGTGAATCACCCAACTCATAAATTAATGGCAAAATTATTAGAATTAAACCCTTGCTTGAAGCCATTAAAAATCTTTCAAACCCTTGTGATTTATTATCAAATAAATCATAAATAATAATATAAATTTACCTTATCAAATTGGAGTCTAGAAATAAATATAAAATATTTGTGAATATTTTATCCACTAATTGACCATCAAAATAGCCTTTTGTGATGCCTTAGGCAAGTCATCCAAGTAGAATAAATTCGCCAATTGATCCTTCAGACCTTCAAGGGCCTCTATGTAGCGCAACCCTTTTAAGAGGGGTCTTCTACTCCACCCAAGGAAATGGCTCTAAACTTTATGAACAAGCTTCCAATGCGAATCGCCACTCTCCAAAATTTGCAATTTCTCTAAAAATTAACTTTCAATAGAGTTTGCAAAATTCTTTAATGTAGGTGGTGTCCAAAAACACTTTTTTAGATCCACTTGCATGTAAACATGCAATTTTGAAGCTGAACTACAACCCTTGAATAGAGCTACCCAAGTAATAGGAATGGAGGTTTTCGTCCGCAATTTTTTTACACATCTTGAAGGTTTTCGTCGTTAAGATGTGGTAATCAAGCTTGATATATTTGATCAAGGATTTCAAATCAATATTTAGCATACCTTCGAAATGACAACTTACTTTTTTTTATATCCCTTTTAGAAGATAACTTTCCTTCTCAAAACTTTAAAATGATATTCTTTATAATGCTCCACTTGACCCATAAGCGCTCATGACCCTCAAAAGGGCCCGAACTTAAGTGGAACTCAAATTAGATTAATATTATTACTTAATATTTAAGTATTTAAAAATACTTCTATTTTAGCAATAATTTAATTTAAAAAATGGGGATATTACAATCCTCCTCGCCCAAAATTGCTTTTCCTCAAGCAATTGTAATATCCAAAGAGGTGTTCTCATACACCTTATGATGCAATGTCCCCTTGTAATCCCCTCCCATGGAAGAGAAGTTCTGAATTGAAATCTGAACTTGTTTTTTGGAGCTGCCCCCAAGTGTTCCAAGTGTCAAAAGAGTCATCCAATGACTTCCCATGTCCCCATGCCAACAATTTTTTTCAATACCGAGTGGTGCATGATGGAGTCCATATCCATACCAAGCCAATTATTGCACCTGGAAAGTGCCTTCTTGCTGCCCTATATGTAGCAGTTTGCTTGTACTATCCTTAGGGAAAGTAAACAAGTAAGGTCAAGGCCACTATTTACCTTACTGGTTCTTTTAGGCCATGAGGGACCTCCCAATCTTGCATAGAACTAATCAAATGAATCACTCTACACAACATACCTTGCAAATGTCTCACCTCCATATGTAATTCTTCATGAAGAGTCCACCCAAGGCTCCCCTTTCTCGTGGCTTACGTGCAAGTAAGTGATCAAGTGGTCATCAAGGGAATGCTCAAAATGCAACCAAATACACTGCTGTTCCATACTTAATTTTTCATCCTTTCCTTGTGCAAACCATGATTCCAAAAGATGTCACTCTCAAAACTTATGAGTAGCTGGAAATATGCAATGAAATCAGCCATATAGCTTCCATAAGGGGACTGTGATAATGTCAAGAAAACTGAATTTTCTGATTTCAAAAAATCATAATTAAATAGCACACTAATTTCTCTTGGTTTGAAGGGTACCAAGCTCAAAAAATCAAATTTTCTGAATGTGATAGGTGGCTGTAGTAAATGACACAACTTATAAATTTTAGAAACAAAATTTTCATACATTCCAACAACCATTTCAGGCCCCTTAGTTGGCTACGATATACAAACACTGAGCCCTTTTTTGGGGGTCAATGGGCAAGATTGTTGCAAACAATTTTCTGAAAATTCCGGAAAGGAAAAAGACATTTTTCTTCACCAATTTACCTTGCTAGCTGCTGCTCATGATTTGAGCCTTTGTCCAATCTATGATGGATCTCAAATCTTCTTCTATGTCCTCCAAATCATCAGTTGGTTGCCCATGTATGGAAGTCAACTTATTCCTTGCATTGCCCTTTGCAAGGGATCTCCAAAATAAACCTACACATGAAACAAGCAAGTTAGGGAAAACATTGGTATTTAATTACACCCTTTTGATCCAATTGTACATCCTTCCTTGTTGCCTTGGTTCTTCTTTGCAACTCTTTCTTACTTGAAAACCAAGAGGTATTTTCTTGTTGCTTTTAATATGATTGTAGCAACTCCCTCTTTTCTTTTTTCTTTCCCCTATGGTGGCTTGGAATTCATTTATGAATCTTTGAACCACCCTCTTGATGTTGGAGGGTGTGACGCTCACCTCCTTGAGACCCATGCATAACATGTGCACCAAAAATCGTGAACGAGACAAGCTGAAAATGCAAAAACCAGCCGTCAAATGATTATCAACAGCTCTTGCAATGACCCATGGGTCATAGCACTTGTCACCTCTTATCGTTCTCATGTCTAGCCAAGTTTTTCCCTTGGCACATCCACTTAAAACATCATAGACAAGGGCTGTATAAGGACTGTAACAGCTCATAATTGCTTGCCTTTTCCCTTCAAAAGACAATGCACACTTTGCATAACTTGAAACTTGGGATCCCACATAGCAATCTTTTACCATTCTATCATAGGACAATGCATTATTTCTTATGTAGTGCATCCTTTCACCTAAAAACTGAATTGTAATTATCGTAGTTGATTTACCAACAACAATACATACTTCAAGCCTTGCCATTGGTTGGATACACTCCTCTTGCATTTTCCTTTTAAACACAACAATTATATGTAGCATATGAAATGTATCAAACGAATGGTGATGCTTACCAATTTCATGATGTGTTTGCATATTTTTTGGCATGCCCTTGACCTTGTCCTTACTCTTGGCATGATCCTCATATCCTCCAAAGTGTTGTAGGAGCATAGTAGGAAGGTTGTGCAATGATGACTTGTCGGAAATTACAGCAAGCTGATAGTGATCATTAGCCTTTGTGGTGTGGACCTTGTTCACCGATTTCCCTTCATCAATGTGCAATATTGATTTCCCTTTATCTTGGGCATGATTATGTAGGTGTTTAAGGGACTCACCTTCCTCCTTAAACTTCCTTACGTGTTGCCTAGCTTGGAAGGCTATCATCTTTGCTTGCTTTGCCCTCTTCATCCACTCATCACACCTTGCTTGTATCCTTGACATAAGGACACAATTTTATTTTCCTTGGTTTAACATTTTTTCCTTCCTCATGACTTGTTTCTTCATTACAAGTGGCTGCGCCACTTAATCCTTCTTTCATGGTGTATCTAGAGTTCACCTCTCTTGGTTCATCCATCCTTTTGTCTTCAACTTGCAATCTGAAATTATGAAAAGAAAGTGATCAATGATTAAAGATAATGCATAAATTTTCTTTTATGATATACCTTTTCATCGTGGTTTTTTTATCACTTTCCAAGCTTCTCTCTTGAAGCTTGCTTGTTTCCTTGCTCCAAGTGGCTGCCCCACTTGGTTCCTTTTCATGCTTATCATCAATTTGCAACACTCTTGGCTGCCTCTGAACTCCTGACTTTTGAGGCTTAGAAATTTCAACACTTCGCTGCCCCAAAGTGTTTGACATTTCTTCATTGATGTCTCCCCTTTGCAACTCTGTTGCCCCCAAAGGTCTGATTTTTTTACATGTACAAATTGTTTGACAAGCCCTTTACCAAGTTCCTCATGAGTTTTAATGAGGTCATGCCTTTGTGACTTCCATCTTAGATGCCACCATTCATGGGCAGCGCCTTTCTAGTGTATTATGACAAATTTTAGAGCTTGCTTCTCACCTCTAGGTCTCAATTCAAGGTAGTCATTAACCTTGTTTACCCATATTCTAATTGAAGTATTTGGATCTCCATCAAAGGTAGGAAGAAAAATCTTCCCCAAGTCGTCATGTGTAGCTATGTGCTCATGGAGCCCTTTGTCTTGTCTCAAAGATAGCCATTCCTTGAAGCTCTTTCCCTTTTTGTACTGCGGTGCAAGTGTCAAATATTCATCATAATCTTCTATTAGATCCCAACGAACCAAACGCTGGTCCTCCATTTTAAGGCGCTAATCCCTTTTCATATTTTTTATCGTTTGAAGGAATGGAGCCATAGCTCCCATCAACTGATCTTGGGATCGAGTGATCCGTTCCAATCTAGCCTTATCCTTGTCACTATCCTATCTTAGTCACTGTTTGACAAATACTTTTTCATTCTACAGTTGGCCAAGAAATTGGCCCTGATACCATTGTAATGTCTCTAATTTGGGACAATAATGCAAAAGAGGGTTTTCCAACAAATCCCTAAACAAATATGAAATAAAATTTGAATTCTGAAAATAAAACCAACCAACCTTAGGGTTGTATTTGCACTATCAAATTGGTATTATTAAACCTCCAATCACTTCAACAAATAAATAATAAAAAAATCCTTTAAACCCTGTGATTTATTATCAAATAAATCATAAATAATAATATAAATTTACCTTCGTGAATTGAAGTCTAAAAGCCCTTCAAAAGGTTCACTATCTCCTCGAACTGGTTTGCCCCACTCCATAAATAAATATAAAATATTTGTGAATATTTTATCCACCAATTGACCACCAAAATAACCTTTGTGATGCCCTAGGCAAGTCGCCCAATTAGAATAAATTTGCCAATTGATCCTTCAAACTCTCAAGGGCCTATGTATAGCGCAACCCTCTCAAGAGGGGTCTTCTACTCCACCCAAACAAGTCGCCACCCAAGGAAATGGCTCTAAACTTCACAAACAAGCTCTCAATGCAAATCGCCATTCTCCAAGATCTGCAATTTCGTCAAAAACCAGTGTTTGATAGAGTTTGCAAAATTTTTTAATGTAGTTGGTGTCCAAAAACACCCATGTAGATCCACTTGCATATAAACATGCAATTTTGAAGCTCAACTACAGCGCTTGAATAAAGCTGCTCAAGTAATAGGAATGAAGGTTTTCGTCTCCAAACTCTTGACATTTCTTGAAGGTTTTTATCCTCAAGATGTGGTAATCAAGCTTGACATACCTGATCAAAGATTCCAAATCAATATTCAACATACTTTCCAAATGAAAACTTTCTTTCTGTATTCCTTTTATAAGATAACTCTCCCTCTCAAAACTTAAAAAAGATATTCTTTTTAATTCTCCACTTGACCCATATGCGCCCATGACCCTCAAAAGGGCCTTAAGTGGAACTCAAATTAGATTAATATTATTACTTTATATTTAAGTATTTTAAAAATACTTTTATTTTAGCAATAATATTATTTTAATTTCAAAAATGGGGACGTTACAGGTTGGCACTTACTAAGAAGATTTTTGATTTACCTCCATTTACATTGATGATATAGATTTCCCCATGTTTAATCAAAAGATACTTGTTAGCTCTCCTCATGAATATATCATGCCTAATGTATGTGGATGGGCTGATAAAGACCACATCACCTTCACTTCTACAACTACCTCATCAATGAAATGATGTTCATAAACTTAACTTTAAATTGTTTGGCTACCTCTATATCAATGAATAAGGATTAGGATGATCATATGCCACCAATTCAAACTTGTCTACCGACTCTTTGAACATTTAATTTTTTTTGTGAACAAGAATAAAATTGGGTTATCAACTTTTTGTCTTCCAAATTTGAGTCTTGATATAAAAAGAGTTTGGTAAGTTCACCTTTATCATGAGTGTCATTGCTACTCAAACATATCCCTATTCGGATGGAAGTACAAGCAATCCTTTCATCCACTTTGGAGATGCTCACTATTTCCATTTCTTCAAAAGGAGTCATAGTTGCCTCCTTTTTGCTCTTACAAGGATGAAATTCTGGACATAATTTCCAGTTAGTCTGATTTGTATGACCATCATTGTCAAAATACCCATAGTGTCTCTTATAATCTTTCTTTGCAATAGAATTAGTAGCATTATGCTTATCTTTTCCTTTTGGTTTGCAACCACCTTACGTTTTGGTGCATTTGAAAAGGCTGATGAACCCTCCTTCTTGTCCATCTCATGATAACATTCTTAGAAATATGCCTCATCTATATCTTTAGGCTTGGCCAGCAACACTGGCCTCCTTAGATTAGTATGAAGGCCTCCAATATGCTTCATCAAATAGACCTTTTGCCTTGTTTTTGTCTAAAATATCAATAGCAAAAATATTGGTGCACGCTTTGGCCTTGTCTTTGCCTAAAATATTGCCAATCATTAGGCCTTTCCTCTTCATAACAAAGAGGATAAAATTGCTGTTTAATCAACTTCTTAAATTCATGCCATTTAGAAATTGGCGGTAATGACTCTAAAGCCAATGAATGAGCATAAATCTCAAACTAGGTGATTGCAACAAGGCAAAACAAATTTGTTTTTCTTCAGTAATGTTATATATTCTGAAATATGCCTCAAGCTAAGCCAAGCAATGGTCAAGTTTCTCAGTGTTTACATCCCCTTCATATGACGGGATTTCAATTTTGGATTTCGCTTTGAATGAAGGTTGAATTGGAGGTGTTAGGCTGGCATGGGGCTCCTCCTCCTCATGAGCCTGGGTATGGTCTTTGCTTGGCTCTTCATTTTATTTAGGAACCTACATGGAAACACCTAGCTTTCCCATACGACCCTCTGTGGTCTTCTCCAACCAATTAAGTTTCCCAATAGATTGAGAAATGCTTGCTTCATCTTCTTCTAATGTGAGACACTCTTTCTCTTCATTTGCCATGCTTTTCATTTCCTTATTTAACTTCTTGATGGATATCTTCGGCTGCAAGGGAACCAATTTACCTTTTCCTTTTGCAATAGTTGTTCCAGTCATGGGCATCAATCTGCAAAACTGATCACATACAAGAAGATCACACAAACAATGAAGACAACCTTCTTTGATACCAATCTGATCTATAATTAGCATAGATATTCAATAGCTAATTTACTTACACAAATCTTATCACAAATGAAAATAACTTAGTTTTTATGTTTGCGGTCCACTTAGGATTTGCTTAAGAAAATGGTCAAATGTGCTTAGAAATGAGTTGCTCAAGTTGTGCAATTAATGTAGGCAGTTGCATGGATGAAAAGAAACAAGCAAATAGCTGAAGCACAGATAAACAGAGCTCATAACACAAGGGATTATCCTGTAGTAAGCTACTGTGGGAAAACTCCAGAAGAGTGAGGTCTATGCCTCTTGCCACCATCTCTTGTGTTATTACAAGTGAGTTTTTTTTATTGAGGCCTCCAAGAACCCCTACAACATATCAACAGTGCTCTTACAGCTTGCCATGCTATGCAACTTACTTCCCACACTCTCCTTTTGTGCTTACATGCCACAACTCTCAAAATACTTAACCACAAATTTTTTACACACATCTTAGGGTGTACATACGCCAAACTATGCAAGAATGAACCAAATAGATAGCCCAAGTGCCAAAGAACATGGAGAGACAATATTTCTTGTCGTTACACTTCTTTTCTTGCTGACTCTTGTAAAAATGCCATGGGTGTCAGGATGAAACCTCTATATCACATATGCAACTGCCATGACACTGGCGAAACTGCCATGACACTAGCAAAATTACCATGGCACTAATGGAGCTGCACTAACACAAGCGTAACAGCCATGACAATAACACAACTGCCACCCAGCTGTATTTGGCGGTTTTGTCGTTGTGCAGCTTGTTCTCTGTTTTAGGAACTTTGTTTGTTGTATACGACTCCAAGTTGTCTGGATCACTTTAGAACCCTTATGCAACCTTGTGCTGAAACATGCGATATTAGGATTAACAAGAGTGTCCTCAAGTTACATAATCAATTTGACTAAAGATTGGGACTAGTGGCTTAGTTCGCTGAACTTACTAACTTTGCAGATCCAATTTGGATCAGTCCAAAGGGAGTCTGGTATTGCCAGGTTTGGTTGAATTATCAGAGATGGGCATGGATTTATGATCGAGGTTTTTTTCCTTCATAGTCCCCTTAGCATTAACGACGAAGCAAAGTTTGGAGAATTGGTTCAAGGTGCATGGTTAGTGCTAAAATGTGGATGCGACAAGTATATAGTTGAAGTGGACTCAATAAAAATCATCAATGCTTATGATCAAGGGATTAACTCCAAATGGAATATTGAACATGATATTATGAGTCATATTTCCTTGCTCAACAATACAATAAGATTTCTTATCAACACTGTTTTGGAGAGACTCCAAGACGAGTATACAAAGTAACCTCTTTGACGATTATGTGTGTGAAATTTTCAATTGCTGTCAATATATGGAGAACATATAGGAGATGAAATTGTGAATCCTGGTAACTTGGTCTTTCAAATGGCAAAGCCAGTAGAAAAAGGTTTAGTGAGATCCTATGAATTCATTCCCTAGTTTGCGAAGATTAATAGAAAAAGTTGTATTTGGGCAATGGCTTTTTCCCTGGAGTGCACTCATGGCCCGTATGCTTGGGTTGGAAAATTCCATCACTGATACTAAAATATTCCTCGATGAGCTTTTGTGAAAAACATAATGTTCAAAGGGAGGAGGAAGTTGGTCTGGTGGGGTAGTGTCTCCGACACCAATATCAGTGCCTCTTACCTCTCTTGCTAGTGTTACTAAGAGCCATCTCGTTTATAATTTTTATATTTTTTGAATGTGGCAATATTTTGAAAAGTCTCTTTTTAATATAATTGTGCTCCTTTTTTCTTTTTTCTTAATTGATTTTTTTAGTACATAAAATATTAATTTGTATTAACTTCTGATTTTTCTCTTTTTTTGTAGTATGTTTTTCAGTTATTTAATATATTTGTTTGTATATATCAACTTAATATGTTTTTACTTCCAATTATTTTCAAAAAATATTTTTAATGCTTTTTTTTAAATTTAATTTTTTTTCATAAGTTCCAATAAAAAAAATTTAAAATTGTTTCTTAAGTTTCAATAAAAAAAATTGAAAATTGTTTCTCAGGTTCCGAATGAATTGTTTATTTCTTTCTTCCCAACTATGCCCAAAGGGACTTTCTCAGCCGAAGTTGCCCTTTTTATGCTTAAGTGCCTTCGAATCGAAATGTACTCCTTTCTTTATCTTGTATTCCTTTTTGCAGATCCAGAGAAAGAAGAGAAATACTAAATATAAAAATAGAAAACTGCCATTTTATTATCCTATTCTATTAGATCTGTTATCATTTGTTTTTCTTATGCCTTTAGAAAGTCCATGTGATGACATACTGATATGATAATATATTTATGCAGAAAGATTCCTCGAGATCTAACAGAGGCATCTTTATCCGGGGCAGGTTTATCCATAATTGCGGCATTGTCTATGATCTTTCTGTTTGGAATGGTATGGATCCTCTTGCATCATGTTTTCTGAATGGTTTTATTGTTTGATTTATGTGGCTAATTTTGAGAGCACATAACTGTCAATAGTTAATGTTCTTTTAGTTCTTAATTGGATTGCTTCATTCGAGTGTACAAGATTTTATGCATAGCAGTGGATGCTTTCCTCCCCTCTTGTACAGTTTTACTTGGATTCTGTTACTAGCATGTGTATTTATATATTTGCATGTTCATAGTTGGAAAAATACAGAGTATTATGAACTAGGAGAGGCATGGCAGAAGCATGTGTTGCATGCTTTGCCTAGATTTCCCCTTCAGAATAATTAATTTAACATTTTCCTTATGTATTGTCAGGAATTGAACAATTACTTGTCAGTTAGTACTACAACGAATGTTGTTGTTGATAGAAGTCTGGATGGAGAGCATTTACGGATCGACTTCAATATAAGGTATGTTGAAGCCTATTCAAACTTTAGATACACTGGAATTTTATTAATACTTATTTACATTTAATGATGAAGATGAAAGCATCTTAGGTTTGTTTTCCTCTTTTTTATTTGTTTCCCACTTATTACCTGTGCAAACCATCTCGTTATTGTGTACCATGTCACTATCTTTTTAACAAAATTTTCTATTGTCTATAATTTTTTAATAATTTTCATTACTTAATTAGATAATCTATTGCTCATAGTTGCTTGATTGTTCCCTTCTTGTTGACTATGTATTATGTAATGTCATCATTGTTGTAGGCTGGATGTTGTAGAAGTATATATTGTTCTTTTGGACTCGTTTTTATTGCATATCCTTCCTTCCCATTGGGTTATATTGCTGTAGAAATAGATACCTTCCTCTATTGCAAATTATTTATAGAATATGCATTTCTGTATCTAAGATGACCATACTTTTTGAGGATATAAATTTTGTACAAAACTGCCTATAATAAACTTGGTCATAGACTTCGTCTTTTATTCTCAAGGGAATGCAAGTGTAGATTTTTTGGACCATTGAAACATAATTTTGATTGATTTTTAAAAGCCCTATGACAGTGAAATGAGAAAGATTGAACCACGATATATTGTCCCTTTGACAGGATACTAAAAATTAGCTACGTTGCAGTGCGAGAAGTGTGAATATGGATTTTTGCCATGTCCTTGCAAACTTGTGCTTGTGATGCATTGTTCTGTATATGCAGGCTGCTTATGTAGTTCTAAACGTCATGATCTGTATTATGGAATTGTCGAGAATTAGCTATCTTAATATGTAGAAGTGTCTTACCTCTTTTCAGTTGTTTGATTATTTTTTTTTGGTGATTTTTATTGCAGCCTTCTAGCTTTGTCATGTGAGTTTGCTTCAGTTGATGTCAGCGACGTGTTAGGGACGGTAAGTCTATTCTATTCTATTCTATGTTCTGATTATTTAAACCAGGCTAGAATGGCACTTGAATTTCTTATACATATCCCATGGGTCTTTCTCCTTTTTTGCCAAAGTAAATAATATTTATATTTAACAGGCGCAGTGCTTAGGTATAGTACAAAAACAAAATATCAGCTGTAGCTTTATTGAGTTCAAGTCCTCCTTGGGCAGAAGAGTTGTTGTGCAGTCTACTAAACAGAAGCAACTTTGCATTAACTCTTCACTTAGACGCGGGGCTCATATAACAGCACTGGGTGAACACGAGCTTCTTTGTTTATATCTTATCCCATACTAAAAACCTTATGGAAGCAAATTGCACGGTAGTTTTGTAGTCCCACAATTGAGCATTTAGAGACTTTAATACATCAATTTCTCCTTTGCATCTACATTCGTTCTGTGCCTCCCATGTTAATTGTCACCAGGCAAATTCATTTTGAATGAAAAAATAATCTTTGTGGGATACTTGGATGAAGTCATTCTTCCCAGGCCATACTGGAACTCCTTCCTGTAGAATAATAATGCCTAAAGGTCACGATGAATGTTGAATCAAGATTAAAGCCTTTATGCCACACATCTCACAGACCAGCAGTTTGGAACTGATGTTTGTTGAAGAAATTATCTCTGTCTGCCTGTCGAATCCCTTAAGAAATCAATGGTTCTGCTGGTCTTACATTTATGC
The DNA here is from genome assembly GCA_037957365.1 of Torreya grandis. Taxonomy (NCBI): domain Eukaryota; kingdom Viridiplantae; phylum Streptophyta; class Pinopsida; order Cupressales; family Taxaceae; genus Torreya; species Torreya grandis. The sequence goes on from JARHVA010000309.1 coordinate 2,251,713, forward strand.
CACTTAGGCCAAATCTCTTTAGAGCGCAAATCAACAAAGCCTCTTAGAGCGCAAATCAACAATGGTAGCAGGGTTTACCATTTTTTGTTTGGACTATCCAGTAGTAAGAGATATGACTGATTTTTCAATACTTTTAATGATCTCCTTTTGCTATTGGATTAACTTTAGAAAGTATTATTGAAGAAATCACTTTAAACAGCCTTATAATTTGCTTCTGCTTGCAAAATGGCAAGACTCAAATTAGGTAGCCTTAGAGCCCTTGACATTTCTCTTGATGGATTCTTTCAATCCATCGGTGTACATATAAATCACACACCCGGGAGAAACTTGGTGAAATAAATTGAATAATAAGCTGTGCCTTGTTGTTTCACATTCTTCAGGGAAGAGAAGTAGTCTTCTTGGGTACAAGGCAGGCACAAATTGATCGTAGATGAATATTTATGGTTTTCTGTTCCTTCCTCGCAGCCCCCCTCCCATTGTTGTTCATTCATTTGCCACCAATCAATCACTGATCCTTCAAGTTGTAGACTGAAATTTTTGGTAATCCTCCATTCCGTTTAACTGGATGGAAAATATTGTCCCCTCTTAGAGGGAAATGTCCCGGGGACGGCGGCAGTTCGGGGCAGCGGGGGGACATCCCCCTGACGTCCCCACGTCCCAGGCACGTTCCCATCCCGGAAACGTGGGGATTTTTTTGTGGGGGGGCGGGGGGATGGCCCCCTCATGGAACACTGAAAAATAGAAAAACCAAAATCATATTAAAATGATAATTAAATTAGAAATCTTAAAAAAAATAATTGAGTCTCTAAATTTTAATAAATAAAAATAGAAAAACCAAAATAATATTAAAATGATATTTAAATTAGAAAACATTTCAAAACAACAATAAAAACCTAAAAGAGATTAAATGTTTAAAATTTTAAATATATCATCTTTGTAAACTATTTTAATTTCATAATGACCTTTTTTTTTTTTTTTTAACTATTATGTAATCATGCGTGCATTGTGAATGGAACTTGAAAAAATAAATTTCTTCCAAGTTCCATTCACAATGCACACATGATTTAGGTTTTCTTTCTTTAAAAGAGAATTCGACGCAAAAAAAAGAATGGCTTTCTTTGTTGCCATTTTCTTTCTTTCTTTGCCATTTTCAAGGTAAAAAATACAGAAAGAAAACCTCTTTTATATACCTTGAATCTTCCAATCTTTGCTGCTGCTGCTGCTATTGCTTTTAAACTCTAAACTTGTTGTTCTTGCTTATTGAAACCCCACATTGGCTGCCAATGAAAGTCTGAAATGCAAAATGAATAAACTGTTGAGTTTTTAACTTCTTTGATATGTTTTTACTTTTGTTTATGATTTAGGTATTTTACTGTTTGTTTTGTTTTCAACATATTCAACTGTGGCTAGGGGATGGGTTTAGGGAAGGTGAGTTTAGTGTTAAGGTTTAATTTTTTTTTGGTTTTAATTGTCAAAATGTGCCACAAACGGCTTTGCCAATAGTTGGCAGGAGATGGGTATGGGTACGGTTATGGGGAGATGGGTATGGGTACTGGTACACCATTTTTTGAAAAATAGGAGATGGGGGTGCAAGGAGATGACTATATATATATATATATATATATATATAATTATAAATAAATAATATAATATATGGTATATACTATGAAATTAATATTAAAATAGTTATAAAATTAAAATTATTTTAAAAATCTAAACTTATAAACTTAAAGTTAGAACTTATAAGTTAAAAGTTATAACAATGAAATATATATATATATATATATATATATATATATATATATATATATGCGTTATTAATATTATATAATTAAAATCATTTAAAAATTAAAAATAAAAAAATATATAATTATAACTTATAAGTAATAGTAAAAAAATATTAATTTAATAAATAATTATAAATATATATTATATAGCTATAATAATAGTTCTAACAATTAAAAAGAAAACATTAAAAAATAAAACAGAACATAAGTAAAAAAAACAAAAAAAAACTAAGTGTTTCAATCAAATGATTTGCGCTTGCAATGAATCCGTCGACTGTGTAATATGATCGGCTTGCTGGTAAAATTTGTAAGTTTTTTTATGTGTTTTGCACGCAGTTAGGGCATTTTTTTATTAGGGTTCTGGGAGACGTGCTTTTGCTATGCGGGAATGCGTTGGAGATGTGGAGACGGCCAGGCATACGTCTCTCGACATGGGAGATATCTCCATACCCGAAACGTGTCTCGGAACCTGAGACACGTCCCAGGTGTGGGGAGATGCGTCTCCCTACAACACTGGGTTTGCCATTTCCTGCACGTACCCAAATTTTATCATCGTTTTAGGGGTGTTTCGGTTTGCCGTTTTGGCTCTGAAACGTTTCCAACAAGAAACACCTTGTGCAGGGGGCACTCCCTGCAACTTAGTAAAAAGTCAATCACAAGATTAATTGTTTGGCAAATTATTTTGACTTCAAAATTTTAATTAACTACAAAATTTAAATGAATTTCAATGTTAATTTTATAATTATAGCACAGGAAAGAGTGTCACTAGCTATGTCTACACACTTAGAGAGTATGCCCGTGTGTTGGCTGTGGCTCGTTTGTCTTTTTTCTCCAATGTATTAATCTTGTTTTTTTCTTGTGTTTTTTTCTAATGTTAAATTATAATTATGGGAGCCTTCTAATTACAATAGTTTTGGTTGTGTCTTAGGATCATTAATTAAGTGTTTTTGGTTATGAAGATGATAGGTTGTGTTATAGGGGAGAATACATGACACACAAACAATATACATGTGAATGAGAGAGTGAGAGCCCATGATCTTTCACTTGGCACTAGGGTCTCACAAAATTGAAACAAAAAGTATGGTTCTCCATGAATCATTATCTACTCTCTCACTGCACAACTTAAGCTTAGATTTGGTTAGCCATTTCAGAGTTACTTCAAAATTTGGAAGCAATAGCAATATTTTGCAACTGTCTCTCCTACCTTGACAGATTACTAGCCTAAAAAGTATTAAATTTTTATTAAATATATTTAGTAGAAGCTATAAAGAATCAAATTGTTCTTTGGAATAGAAAAGAAGAAAGTATAACTTGTTATTATAATTGTATAACTTTTAAGAATTCCTTATCAGCGTATCCTTTGCAACTAATGGTGTGATTACTAGTTTTGTGTTGTCTTGTTCTTGAGAACCTTGGGTTTAGTTATGTAGTTAAAGTAGCATGCCACATGAATGCATGTCATTCCAAGACCAAGACATGTGTTGAACCACCTGCATCATCAGCATCACCTTCAGTCTCACAATCACTGTACTTAGGGATCTTCAAAGACCTCCTGTGGCACACAAAGTAAGGTTATGAGAGTATTTAGATATGGTATCCTAGGGTATAATTTTGGTTGAAAAGCTTTTTAAAAAGAGCATTATGTTTTCATCTCTGTGGTTTCATAAAGAGTGTTATTTTTTCATATTCGTAAGTTAATTGTTCGAGGGGTCAGTTTCCCCAAATACATTTGTTGCAGGGATGGAGGATGTCTAGGCATCGCTTTTGGGGATGAGAATGTCTAAGAAACTTTTCATTTGTATTTAGCAATAAGTAGACGTTTATGGATGCTTCCTACTACTCCCATAAGGAACACCAAACCACATCGCCAACATTGGTGTATGCATCCCAATATTTTGTAGATGGTAAGGCATCCTTTTATGAGGGGCCTTTTTGATTGATTATGATTCGAACCATAATTTTTTTTGAAGTTATCATTATAACATATGGTATTTCTGTTATTAAGGTACGTTGCATCTATATTTCACTCATTCTATGCAGTGAACTCATCCCTCTTCTTGCTAGCTATGAGTTCACAAATTTCTGTTTTGGTAAAGATCATGTTGTTATTGTGTTATAAACATTGTTAGGAAATTCAAGATAGGAAAATATGAAAAAGCATCTACATGATATTTTATTCAAAAGAAAGTTTCATATAAATGTTTGGGTTTCACATTGATTTTCTTCTTTCTCATATAAGCTTTAATAAGCTTGTTTACACTGAACTTAACCACCTTACAGGTCCAATTACCTATTATACTAACTACATACTTGTAACAATGCTAACACAAGTAAATTAATGACTAATATTAATTACTACTTAACATTAATTTAAAGTTACTAACATAACATTAATCTAAAAGGGGTGTCTCACACACGAGATGCATACCCTGAATAACTACTAATAAACTAACAATAAAATATGTTTTGGATTACAAGACCCAAAAAAATCTTTCCTTGATTCAAGGGGACCAAAAGATGATTTGGAGCAATCAACTATGAAGCCATCCAACAATATCTGCTGCAACCTTCAAATTGGCACATTGTACATCCTAGTATTGATCAATTTTTTCCAAATTTCTCCCCATAACTAATAATCACCAAAATGCATGTATCAAACCTTTATTTATTAATCAACCACAAAATGTTTATGTTGTTAATACTTGATGAGGTAGAGTCCCTAATGTGTAAAACCCCTTTCATCATGGCAAAGTACTCAATATAAGGGATTTGACATCCTAGATCAATTAAAAAATACTAATGCTTAGATTTCATCATTATAACTCTTGAATATAACACCAATATACAAAGATATCTTATATGAGGCCTTATGCAATCTACATTTACCTAACAATGGTGAACCTCCTTACGTAGCTACTATTATTAATACTATTTGATATATAAATTAGATTATTTATTTTTTTGGTGTCGCTTATGCAAAGCTTGAGTTGACACAAAGATGTGCATCATCTTGGGCACACACATCCTCCCTGATCATATATACTTATACTACAATATGAGCATCATCATGGGTATAGTCAACCACATCGATCATTGTCTCAAAGATAATTCGGTACCTTGTATGGCACATCTCATATGATGCCCAATAACACTAACGACTATGCTCAACATTGTTGGTGTTAGCAACGAATGTTTGCTATACAATCATTGATGACTAATTGAAACCAACACAATATTTTTCCTCCAAACGAGAGGTGAGAAGCTACGTGACAAAAAAATTCACTGGATAATTAGTTTGCTCTTCAACAATGGTATCAAATAAATCAAAACTGGAATTTGGACAAAAAATACATCAAACTCTTATTATTTATTCAAAAATGTCATTGTAGCAAAATCGGATTTCAAAGCTAGTAGCAAACTCAAGATGGGTGGGTCGTTGGCTTTGTCAGCTTGTTTGATTCCGAGGGATCTATAAACCTCAAAATGCAATTGGTTTGTCTCCAACAACACTGATGGTGGGAAACAATGTTACATTTATGGTTTCCTCATAAATATAACCCATTTTCAAATTCATAGTAAAACTAGGGTGTCAAATTCGACCAAAAATGCACTTGTTAATACATTTTAAACTCGTTATTTCTTCACTCTTAATACATAATCACAAGGGGAGGCCTCCATCTCAAAAATAAACATTTCTAGTGGGCTTTTAAACTCCTTATTTCTTGAGAAAAGCAAAAAAAATAGCTTGTGCATAGGCTATAACACTAAAAATCACAGAAATTTGAAAAAATAGCTTTCTACGTAGTGGGAATGGAACACATAACCTCATATGCTCACAATGTCTTAGAAAAAGCAAATTGTCTTAACAACCACTTGAAAGATATTGTTTCAAACATGCACTTGACTCAGATTTGCATGTATGACACTTGAAATTTGCACTGTAAGCAAAATAAGGTAAAAGTGAGACTTGATCCTATGACCTCTATAATTTCAAAACTTTTATTAAATGCCTTTTACAAAGTTGCCTATATCATCAGTTGAAACGTAATTTCAACATACTTGTATATAGCACTTGCTTTGTATTGTGATCCATATGCCTTTGAAGAATTAAATTGGACTTTTATCAACTTTCCAACACCGACTCAGCACCATGTTACAGTTTTCAATGCTATGCTCAGCTTTTAACGCCATGTTCAGCACTTACACAGAATTTTAAGCTTTTACAACAACAAAGCAATGGTTTTAGTGCCCTCCAGACAGAATATTCATCACCACATCAGCAAATAGCAATATTATCATGCACAGCAGCAATTTTGAATGATTTTCAGACTTATTCCAATGCTTTCCCTCTGGCAATTTCCAGACACAACTATGAGTTCACAGATTTTTGTTTCGGTAAACGTCAAACTATTATTGTGTTGTAGATTTTTACACAATTATTCTGTTCTTGATGCATGCATTAACCTTTTTAAATTCTCCAAGATTACCTTGTTGTCACTTACAAATTACATTTTCAGACTATAAATGGTTTGCCTAGTATCCGGTTATTTTTTAATGGTCTGCTTCCATATATGTCAAAATTAGAGGCTGTCAACATTGATGAACTACTTTTTTTGTTGCAGTTAGCAAAACATCATTGTTTCAATTTTTTTGATAGAGACGTTACTAATTATTAAAATCTAGCCTTCGATACTTTTTTCTTTGGGTTTTCCCGCCCTGTTATTGCTGTTTTGGTAAACATCAAGCTGTTATTGTGTTGTAGAGTTCTGCACCATTATTTTGCGCTTGATGGATGCATTAAACTTTTTAAATTCTCCAAGATTACCTTGTTGTCACTTACAAATTACATTTTCATAGACAATAAAATATTTGCATAGTATCCAGTTACTTTTTAATTGGCTTCTTCCATATATGCCATAAATTGACGCTGTCAGTATTGATGAACTAGTATTTTTTGTGCAGTTTGTATCACATCATTGTTTCAATTCTTTGATATAGAGATTATTAGTTATCAAAATCGATAGCCTTTTATACTTTTTTATTTGAGTTTTCCCACCGTGTTATTTGTTGCGGTCTAATATGATTTGGTTTCACATGACTTATTGTTGACTTGCAGAATAGGCTGAATATAACAAAGACAGTGCGCAAATATTCCATTAGTCCTGACATGGAGGTTACGGGGCAAGAATTTCATCCAGGACCTATTCCGGGTCTTTCAAAGCATGGAGATCATGACAGCGAAAGTTACGAGGATCTAGGAGATGGAGCTGTCAAACTGAATGGGAAGAATTTCGATCGATATGCTCATGAGTATGCATATTCCTGCTGGCAGTATTAGGGGTCACGATGTTCTGAGCCTTATAATTTTCTGAAGGATATGAAAACTTTTCCTTTGATTGCCCTTTTGATGTCTTCAAATATTCTAGGATATTAGGACATTTCAGGTTAAATGAGAATCAAGCGAGAAATCATTCCATGTCTCCAGATTCAGATCAGGCCATTTGCCTGCTTTTTATATTGTGTCTTTATTCCCTGTTTGTTATGCTTCTGATTCTTCTCCTAGACAGCAGCCTAAATCATGAATTAGAGTCTTTAATTGCATATTTTCTTGATTTTATTATGTAGTTTTGTAAACATTTTGCTCTCTCACCCTATATATTCAGGCGCTCACACACACATATATATACATGTGTGTATGTGTCTATATTTAGTTGTTTAAAGTTAAACAACTTACTAGTTTGACCATGCAAGGATACATTTTCCCACAGGCAATTGAATAAGGTATTCTGTAGTAATGACAGGATGAATTATGTAAAAATGATGTAATAACAATATGGCTATTTTCATTTGTTTGCCTTTCTTACAAATCAAACATTTGTAAGGATTACAAATACATTGATCTTTTTCCCTTTCCATGATTTTGTAGATCAGGCTCTCTAGCTGCCTAATTTTTTTGCATTTTTGCTTAAATATGCTGTATGTTGGTATTAGTTCTTTGGAATTTTTTGTGTATAGGATTGTGTTGAGGATATTTTAGTAGGGCAACATGCTCATGTTCCACTTGTTGCAAATGTTGTCAAATAATGTCCTTGATAACCTGTCTTTTTAAATTTTTTTTGGGTAACATTTCTGTTCTTGCAAATATGGTGCTCGGTTAGGTGGCGTACACAGTTACACCCCTAATCCCTATACGTGTCATTTACCGTGTATAATCAAGTTATGGAGTAGCCGACATTTTGCGCATAACTGTTGAGTAGTCTATAATAGGTTATTAGGCTTTCTCTTTTTTGTTAGGTTGCCCTAATAAGTGGCTTATGGGTTGCCCTAATCTAATCATGATTATATAATTAGAGAAGAGGACTACATTTGGGATCATCATTGTTGAATTATTATCCTATAATGTTATATTTGGAGGTCGCACCCTTGAAGTGGCTCACCTATTGTATTTCATGATATCAATTGTTTCGTATTTTGGATATGTTCTATTGCGCTTCTGCTCTATTTGGATTTTATTGTGTGGTTTGTATAATATAGAACCATCATTATAATTGGTATTAGAGTGACGATTTGGGCCTCAAATCAGCAGTGCAAAGGCAAGGATTGAGGGATATTAGTTTGTTGGCAGCAAATTTTTTCAGGTTTTCTTTTTGAAATTGTTTTTTCATGTCTATTTTTGATATTCTGCCTTTCCCGTTCCACAATATTTTAGGTATTGTCTTTTTGGCCCTTTTCAGACCTCTTTTTGTTGTCTTCATTATCACTTACGGACTCAACATGGTCAAACCCTCTTGAAAATATTCTCCTAAATTGAGAGGCATTTTGTTCTGACTTTACTATGTACTCCATGTGAAAATTAGTGTTTCTGAAAATACTAGTCATTAGATTTAACTTAATGAGATGATTTCAACCAAATGTCACTTGTGAGATGATTGCAACCATGCCACTTGTAACATTTTGTACACTCCTCGATTTTGGGTTCCAGTGATGCTATTATTAATGACCTATCATATTGAACTGTCGTGTGGTGTTGGTCACAATGGTAAATATCTCCAGTAATCCCCTAGAACCATGACAGAAAATACCAGCTAAATGAACAAAAAGGCAAAACCATCACTACCACTCCTAGGAAAAGCACCCTTCCTACACCACAACAACATGATGAGTGATTTGCTAAGGGGTTGTGCTGGTATTTTGATAGCAAATAGTTATAGGGTCACAAGTGTGCATAAAAGAATTTCATGATCATCAAGAACTCGATGGTCGATGAACTTGTGAAGGAGAAACAGAAGACACAACCATCACTACCACCCCTAGAACCATGACAGAAAATACCAGCTAAATGAAAAAAAGGCACAACCATCACTACTACTCCTAGAAAAAGCACCCTTCCTACACCACAACAACATGATGAGTGATTTGCTAAGGGGTTGTGATGGTATTTCGGTAGCAAATAGTTATAGGGTCACAAGTGTGCAGAAAAGAATTTCATGATCATCAAGAACTCAATGGTCGATGAACTTGTGAAGGAGAAACAAGAGGAAGAGGGTTGTGACGACTTACAAGAAGAATTGTGCGAAGAGTTTGCTCCTACCATCTCTCTTCATGCCTCTGCAAAATCAACACCCCTCAAAACGCTTTTGATTGAAGCAATCATCGAGTACCAGGTGGTCCTATTGATAGGGGTAGCACATATAATTTTGTTTATAGGAAGCTGGTAGAGAATCTAAACTGCTTTGCCTATCTTGTGTCCAAATATTAAGTCGGGAATATGAATGGAAAATCCATTACGTGTGGAAAAGCCACAGTATGAAACTATATGGGAAATTTTGTTCTAGATTCTCCTATGCATTCTAGTCCTCTATGGGGCACAGGTATTGTTTTCGGGGTGCAAATGGCTTAACACTTGGGCACTTTTGCAGTGAGGCTTCAACAAATGTTCATTCATTTTTACTCAGAATGTAAATTCTATCTAGTCAAGGGATACTAGAGTCCACCAAATAAGGTGAGTAGCTCCCATCAAATGAAAAAACTTCTAAGGGTCTGGCAATGTGGTGGCAATACCATACTTATTAGAAATTAATGAGGAGCCCCAATTTGTTCGACAGAAATTGCAAGAGATCATTCAGGAGTATGAGCAGGTATTACAAGATATTCCTTAGGGTTTCCCCCTTGGTCACCAAATCATGCTAGATCATGCCCAGATCCTGTCGGATCTAATTTAATATTCATATACCGAATCTGCCCTTATCCAATCCGGACATTTTTAATCATTACAATTATTTTTTAAAATTTAAATTTCATTTCTTTTCAAACTGTTCTTAATTTCATTAAAAAAACTAATTCTTGTTTACTATCTCTCTATCTTCTTTTGGGACAACATGGAATCAAACAGTGGTGATATTTATATATGTTGGAGATTACATAAATAAATTTCGGCACAAAGGTTTTATAATGTGTTCTCCTTTCGGATGATAGAATAGGATGTGATTTTGATGGTTTATGTTTTGGAAATTTGAAAAGGTAGTCAAGTCCAATTGTTAATCAAAACTCACAGAGTCCATCATTATTGTAATTATGCTAATGTAGACGGGTGCTTTGTCTTTTGAAAATTACTGAGTTCAGGAATGTGAATATTCAAAGAAAGTAGTAATTCTTTGATGTTTTTCAAATCTATACTGACATTGTGGGAAATTGATTGCTTCGAATCTTGAGATATTCATTGCTGGCTATCTGCAATGATTCTAATTGCTTTTATTTGTTTTTGTTGCTAGGTATACAATTTTTGTGGTCAATTTTTTTGCCCCTTGGTGCTTATGGAGCACTCGCCTGGTAATCAATTTCACGCTAAATGAATTAATGACTTTAACTGGTTTTCTGGCTTATTCTCAAACTGTTCTATGTTTGAATTTTGAGAATGTAAAATAAGTAAAATACTAGTTCATTCAAATATAAATAATTTTTTTAAGTGGCCTGCCAAATATTGTATAATTAAATCCAATTTTACCTTGCTGCACACTAGTTAGACAATCTCTGATTTTGACGTGCATGTTTTATGCCTTATTTTTCAGAAACCTTCGTGGGAAAAAGCAGCCAAAATTATGAAGGAGAGGTAATGCTGGATTTTTCTCACATTGGAAGATTAATTTTTTGTATGTGAACTTCAGCATGTGCATTTCTGTAAAGGTCTTTCAAAGTCTTCTTTCTTATTGTTTGAATGCATTTGCTTCTCTATTTTTTGTCATTTGTGGACATTAATATGATTTCTCTTTCTCTATGGGGTTTTAAACCAAGTTGTTGATATTCAGATATGATCCTGAGATGGACAGAAGAATCTTATTGGGAAAGGTTGACTGCACCGAGGAAGTTGATTTATGTAGAAGGTATTGCCTATTTTCCTTACATTTCATCTTTGCATATGGTTGATATGAGAACACAATTATACTATACTTGTATTATGGGTTTCTCTCTTTTCTGCCTTCATATTATCTAAAGGTAAAGGTAAGGATAGTTTTTAAGGGTGAGGTCAAGTGAGACACCAATTTGGTGTACGAGCCACCCCTTTTGGAAACCCACAAGAGGATTGTTTTTCCATTTGCCTTATATATTATTAATTATTCATATTCGGTTTACATGTCTTACCCCCTCCTTATTCAAACCTGTACCTCCTCTATGGGGCATCGCCATTAGGACTTCTGAGGAATTGAGAAAGGTTTGTAGTGGGGCTTGTTAAAGTAGGCAATATGCCATTGGTACATCACCGTGGATACTTTCTTCTGCAAATGCAGGGTCGTATGAAGGAGAAAAACGCAATTCATGCCTAGGAGAGTGGACAATAAACCAATCAAAAGAGTTGTATGTTAAATAAGAGATGGAAAATTCCTACTTTCAACCTTTTCAAATTCTAACCCATTTTTTCATATTGCTGGAAAAGTTCACAAAGAGTATGTGTCCAAATAGACAACTAATGCAGGGACATAAAGCGAAGAGCAGTTTTCTAAGCCCAGAATGGCTACCAGATCCAAACAAACACAAGGGCACCTTATTCAAAACACGTTATTAAATTTGTAAGGCACTGGGGCCATAAAACAACAAAGTGAAATGAAATAATGAGAGCACTAGATAATACAACCATTCATGGTTTTTCCCTCAGCACAAAGATAAAAGTCTTTGTTCAGGTCCCTCATCCGCAATAATAGGGCCCTTATGCTCACTTGCCCCAATCTCATTCTTTCTCTTAGCTATCCATGCCTAATTAAACTCAAGTTTCTTTTGCACGCGGTCAATAATTTTACTCACATAGGCCTCATTGAGTTTCTCCAGCCACAATGGCAACACACCTTCAAGTCTGGTAGTAGGTACATGTGTATCAACAAGAGACTAAGAAGAAGAAATGGCGCAATCTGAATTATAACCACCACCCTGCTCTACAAGGTCCTCAAACCCATCCTTAATCCCAACAAACCTTTATTCTCCTGTGCTCAACATTTGTCAATCCTTTGGTGAGTTGCATGAATAGCTTCCATAATATCCTCTTGAGAAGCAAGGTTTCTATGCAACTGCTCAGAACTACTAGAAGGATCAACGATCATGTTGGAGGGTTCCACTTGATCTCATTCCAACCCAGTTCACAAGCTTCAGAATCAGGAGTTAGTTCATCATAAGTAGGCCAATCAAGAGAAGGCATAAATTTTGGAAAATTACCCGTATCCACCAGATAGGGAAATGATGTGAGATCCCATCCACAGGAAGTTTTCAAACTCCTCTTGAGGAAATTTTAACTGAATGTTAACCTGTACAATAAAGAGATCAACTATGACTTCACTAATGAAGTCAGTAAGCATTCTGCCCTTTCTTTGAAACACATCGTTATTCCTTTTTTTCCATATAAACCATAACACTACAGTGGACAAAATATTACCTTTACAAACAACTGTAGCTTACGGACATTCACATAAAATATGTTCAATAGTTTCCTCATCATCATGAGCAAAACAAAACTTACCATCCAAAGTTTAAACCAATCCTAGCAAGTAATGAACCACAACTAACTTTTTATGCAAGAGTAGCCATCTAAAGCAAGATTTCTTAGGCTCAACACAAGAAGACCAAATAACAACAAATCTATCATCCCACCTCCAAAAATGGATCATGCAAAGCCCACTTGAATAACTCTTGGGAGAAGGCCAACTTATCATAGACTTCTTTGGAGGAGACTTAAAAAGGGGAGGATGCGAGGGGACGGGTACGGGTGCTTCATTTTCTAGGAAAATAGGGGATGGGTATGGTGAGATAGCTATATATATTAATATTTTATTATTATATATATCATATTAAAATAATAAAAACTAAAAAATTAAAATTTAAAAATAATTTATTAAAATATTCAATAAATATTAAAATATAAATTTAACATTTTAAATTTTAATATTATATAATAAAATAATAAATATTATAAACTTATAAATTATAATTAAAAAATTATAAAAATAAAACAAAGTTAATAATTAATAAGTAAAAAGTCATCTAAAATAAAAAATAAAAAAAATTAAAACATAGACTTTATTAACAATTATAGTTATAGAAGTTAATTTTTAAACAATTTTTTTTTTTTGACATCGGACAATGCCACAACATTGTCGTCAAATATCTTTTTTTCAACTTCCCACTTTTATAAGCGTTGAAGTATGCATTTTTTCCAACAGGGAACGACTGAGAGATGTGGGCGATCTCTGGCAGACGTCTTAGGGTACAAAAGACGTCTACCACACTTGAGACACATCCCAGGAGTAGGGGATGCATCTCCTTGCAACACTGGGGAGGACCCTTTAACCATTTGACATCCTCCAAAAAATCCACATTTGATTCCATAATGAGCCTTGCAATAGGAGGCTTCAGAGCAATCATAAGAATATATAATTTCTCAAGTGAGAGTCAAGAAAATTGAACAAGGACTTAATATTATTCCAAGAAAGCCAATTAACATTTCTATAAATATCCTCAAAGGTCTTAATTCCTTTAGAAAACCAGGAGTTAGTAGAACAACCTTTGAGGTTAGCCAAATTAGTGTTGTTATAGGACAAATTATACTTAAAGGATCTAAAACCCTGACATGTAGTGTGAGTAGAGAGAAAACAGGGCACACCATCACCAAGTGCTTCACATATGCTCAAGCCTTCGAAATGGTCATGAAGAAGCTAGATCCTAAAATTTTGACAGAGAAGGAACCAAAGAGGAGATCCACCAAAGGAAACCCTTTCTAGAGGTTCTACCCCTTAGGTGTTTCATTGACAATATTGAATCTGACTAGGACTTTCCAAGGCTTATTCCCAGATAAAGCTCTCAAGTTCCACTTAACTGCTAGAGAATTTCCTTGGAGTCTAAGGTTGTCAAGCTGTAGGTCCCCAATAACTTTGGGCTCAAAGGAAGTATCCCATAGACAACATGAATTTGCTTAAACCATTTGTAGTCAGACCAAAAACAATCCTGGATCATTTGTGCAACTTATGTAAGTGAGAACTATGGAACAACTAGGAAGAGGAGCAAAAAATGCTAAAAGAGGAGAAACTTATGGATAGGCTTGGATCCTACCCGATAAAGAGAGAAGATGGCCATGCCGCTTGGTTACCTTTTTTAGAAATCTTATCACGAATCCGCAATCACATATCCTTTAAAGAAGGCGAGAGAGCAAAGCGTATTCCAAGATACCTCACAAACTTACTGGGGACACCTCACGATCTTACTGGGGACACCCCAAGACCAACCAAGCATTGACACCCAATCAAGGGGAACATCATCCCAACCCAACAAGCCAGATTTGGAAAATGAAATTTTGGAACCAAAAGCACTACAATAAATATCTAATCTCAAGGCAATTCGAGCAAAATTCTCTTGGTGCAGGGAACATATAGGTATCATCTACAAATTGGATGTCAGTGAGCTCATTCTCATTGGGGAGCACAACTCTAATAGTGTGTTTAATAGAAGCATCCCTAAGCAGGTTTTGGAGGGGTTCATCAACCATCACAAAAATGGCTGGAGCCAAGGGGAACCCATGTCTGATGGGTCTTTCTAACAAAAAAGAGTTGGTAAGTTTCCCATTGATTTCAACTTGAACCGATGCATCTCGAAATAAATTAGAAGTCATTATGTACAATGTCCATAAGGTCATCAAAAGGCTACTCAATTCTATCATATGCTTTCTTAAAGTCCAAGAGAGCCATGCAAACCAGTGCATACCTTTCCAGCCCGTGATGAAGCTATCCAAGATATATTTGCCTTTAACAAAACCAATTTGAGTAGCCGAGATGATTTTTGGGATGACCCTAACAAGTATAAGGGCCAAGACTTTAGCATAGATCTTTTATAGGAAACACTCAACAAACTAATAGGCCTCTAATTCTTGATTTGCATCTTATTCCCTTCTTTAGGGATCAACTTAATCACACCACGGTTGATATCACTCCCAAGAATACTTGCCCAAATGGCTTCCTTCTGAATTAAATAAACCTCCTCTACAATCCAATCCTTATTGACTTTAAAGAACTCAGCATAAAAACCATCAAGCCCTAGTGATTTTTCATATTAATGAAATATCCCCTTTCATATTAGTGATTTTATTTATTGCTAACCTATTCAAATATGAAATTTCATACAACAGCTGATAAAAATAATATGGATGGGTATACGCCGTCCGAACAAAACCTTTAAACAATGCTGGAAAGTACAAATAACAAAACAAATAAAGATTTAATTTTTCCTCTTGCAATGCACATAAATCCTAACCCAGTAATGTCCACGATTTGCCCCAATTGCTGTGACATCAGTCTGAGGTGTAAGGCTGGATGGAAAAGGTCCTGTTAGTATGGCAGGCCTGCACAAGTGATGCCAGCCCTTGGAAGTGATGAATCAACAACAAACTCTGCCAAAACAGCTGGTGAAAGGTCTGAAATTCAACGCTGCCCCCTTAAATGCTGCGATCAGGTCCAAATGAGGCTGCAACAACAGCAATTTGATGAGGAAGGGTGACGTCAACCTAGAATAAGGCCGCCAATGGTGATGCCAATTATAATAGACCAAACCCTAATTGTACGGCCTTGATTATGCTTGTAAAAGTGCGTTTATCTGCTCAATCCCTTGATCAAACCCTGATTTTTGATAACTTGTAAATAACCCAACTGTGTGAAGCAATTGTAAACCCCATACAAAGATACCTCAATAGACTGGAGGGGATTTGTCCTCTAATCCGGCTGCAATGAAGGTTTTTGTCCTCAAGTAGAAGTTGGAAGAATTCTAGATTCTGTCATGAATTGTAAAAATGAATAATCTCTATAATGATTGCCCCATTGTCCTTTTAATAAACCCACCTTTCTAAATTTTATGCTAACTCTAAAGTAATTAAAATTATTTTTTAATTAAATATTTACTTTCCCCCTTTCATAATAATAATTACTTTTGGCGTTTGGCCCCATTTAATAATAATGAATAAGTGTCATTTTTCAATTAATTAAATATAGTGACTTTAAGAACAACTTAAAACATTATTATTAAATTATTTCTCTTTACTAGTGCCCCTTAGCTTACAGGAAATAAAAATAGGCTTCGGGTCCTCCAATTTATTCAATTCGGAAAAGGGGACACTACAATACTCCCTTCTCAGAATTGCTTGCCCTCAAGCAATTGCAAATTCGGATGTTCAAGAATTTTTGCACCCTCCCATGTAACATCCTCTGCTGTTAGATCCTTCCAACGTACCATATGCTTTGTGATTATTTTCTTCCTCAAATTTTTCTCTCTGAAATCTATGATAACTTTAGGAACCAGGGTTAGCTTACCTTCATCATCCAAAGGAGGCAACTCAACTGAAGGGATGATGTGTTATCCCAATGCCTTTTTGAGGCATGAAACGTGAAATACATTGTGTATCCTGTTGTGTTCCGGCAACTAAAGCTCATAGGCAACCTCTCCAATTCTTTGCTTAATCCTATGTCAACTCCACTTTGCTTGAGAGAAAACTACCTGTACCGTTGCAACCTCAAGAAAACTATGTTTCCAACCTCAAAAGATCTCTCAATATGGTACTGGTCCCACATAGAACTTGTGATGATTCTATGCATGTTGGCAATGTTCTTTGAGTATACCCAATCGCTCTTGGCTCTATGCAACCAAGTCTCTTGCCCGTGGCACTCTATTATCTATAATGACCAATTCCTCAAAAGAAAAAGCATCATAACCATACAAAGCTTTGAAAGAAGTCATGCTGATGCATATATGGTGTGTAGTGTTGTAATAATGCTCTCCTATGTAGATACACCGGACCCAATCCACTTATTTACAATCTTAGTTTGCCCATTTATTCGAGGGTGGTAACTGGTGCTTGGAGTCAATTCTGTCCCTGCTAAATGAAAGAGTTCTTGCCAAAACAGATTAAGGAACCTGCTATACCTGTCACTCACAATATTCTTAGGCAAACCATGTAGCCTAAAAACTTCTTTGAAAAACAAATCAGCAACCTGAGGTGCCTTAAACTCAGTGGGAATACCAAAGGAATGAGCATATTTGCTAAGTCTATCAACTACCACAAATACAATTCTTACCTTGAACTTTTGGAAGACCTGTGATGAAATCCATTGAAATAGTCTCCAATTTTCTATTCGGAATTGGTAAGGGCTGCAACAAACCCGCTGGAAAAACATGCTCTACTTTGTTTTGTTGGTAGGTAATACACTCCTTGATGTATTGGAGAACCTCTCCCTTGAGTCTTCTCGAGAAAAACCTATCCCTTATTTGCATGTAAGTCTTGAAATACCCTAGGTGACCAGCCAAAGATGTATCATGGATGGCCCTCAAGACTTTACTCTTTACTTTTGATTCAGGGACTAGATAAATTCAATCCTTGTAGAGGATGAGGTCATCAATCACTTTTTCCCTGTCATCTTGTACTTTGCTTTTAAGGACATCATTAGTGAAAGCATTGTTTGCATATTCTTTTATTATTATGACCTTCCAATCAACAAAAATTTCAGACATAGAGCGTAAAAATGGCTTTCTAGACAAAGCATCAGCGACAACATTATATTTCCTTTTAACATACGTTATGTCAAAATCATAAGCTTGGATTTTACTCATCCAATTTTGTTGTCTATCTTTCAAGTGCTTTTAGCTGAGAAAAAAACTTCAAACTGTTGTGATTTGTCTTGACCACAAATTTGCCACAAACCAAGTGTTGCTTGAATTTTGCTAATGCATGCATGGTGGCCAACTTCTCTGTCATAAATAGAAAATCCCCGTTCTGTATCCTTGAATTTTAGACTCTCAAAGGCAATAAATGACTCTTTTGCATCAAAACTGGCCCAATTCCTTCACCTGAAGCATCACACTCTAAAACGAAACAAATAGAAAAATCTGGGACAACAAGTACTAGACACGAACTCATTACATTTTAAAGTTTTTCAAAGGCTGTTTGAGCTGATTCGGACTAGTTGAATGCTCCTTTCTTGGTCAAATTAGTCAATGGGACAGCCAACTGTGAAAATCCTCTAACAAACCTCTTGTAGTAGCTACAAAGGCCCAATAATCCTCTCAACTGTGCCAGAATGGTAGGAGGCCATGCCAATATGGCTTTGATCTTCTTTTCATCAACCTATACTCCTTGTGCATTAATAACGTGTCCCATGTATAAGATTTCAGTCATGCCAAATCAAAACTTAGACTCTTTTGCAAAAAGAGTTTCCCGTTTGAAAATTTCCAGCACTGTATCCAAGTGCTTAAGGTGCTCTTCTCAAGTCTTACTATACATTAAAATGTCATCACAGGATACTAAAACAAATTTCCTCAAGTGCTCACTAAAAATGTGGTTTATGCATGATTGAAATTAGTTGGAGCTTTGGTCAAACCAAAAGGCATAACCAAAAATTCAAAATGACCAAAATGACATTGGAAGATTGTTTTGTGTACATCCTCATCTCTTACCTTGATAGTTGGATCTCAAGTCAATTTCAAAAAAGTATATTGTGCCATGCAACTCATCAATCAAATCATCGATTCTGGGTATTGGGTACCTGTTTTTGATAGTCCACTTGTTCAAAACACGGTAATTAATACACATCCTCAATCTTTTTTCTTTACCAACACAACAAGAGAAGCAAAGGGACTAGAACTAGGTTGAATATGTCCCATCTCCAATAACTCCTTGATTGCTTTCTCAATCTCTTCTTTGAAGCCCTAGGATGGTGGTAAGGAGTAAACATAACAAGTTCATAACCTGTTTCTAGCTCTATTATATGCTGAAATTCTCTATCAGGTTGCAATCCTGGAGGTAAATTGTTGAAGACAGTACTGTGTTTGTCTAAAATAGATTGAATACCCACATGATAAGACCTCTTATTAGTGGATGAAAGTATATTGCTTATCAAGCAATGGGCTGCCCAAGCTACTTGTCTCTTACGAAATGATCTCTCCATGCTCTTCGTTTTGATGGTTCTAAGAGCTCCATTTGCCATACCTGAAGAACAACCTTCATTCCATCTAATTTGAATTTTAGCTCCATGGTTTGGTAACTCTGTGTGAATTCACCAAGGGAATGGAGCCATTGTACCCCTAAAACCAAATTTGTTTCTTCTATGCCTACCACATAGAAGTCATCACAAATCTTGTAATTACCAAGAGTGATATCCAAGCCATTAACCCTCTCGGTGCAGGGAATAGTGAACCCATGCCGCTACAGTAACATTAAAACCCTAGAAATGTTCTGTTTTCAGCCCTCTTTGGGCTACCAAACCCTCATCAATGAATTTGTGGGTTGCCCCACTATCAATCAATATTGTTACTTTATGCCCTTTCAACACTCCAAGAACTGGGGGCTCTTGAAAGTGTAACAAGGGTACCTCTTGAAATCTTCTCTTCTTTAATTTTATCTTTTGGTTTTTTCCCCTCCACTCCCACTTCAGGGTCCTCTTCCTCTAACTCATCATTTGATATCACTTCTATGTAGTGCATCTATCCTTTTGGAAGGCATCTATGCCCTGGCTCCCATGGATCCTTGCATGTGAAGCATAATTTTTTCCTCCTGAGTTCACTTCTGGTTTCAACTTCCTTGCTTACTTTAGGCAGCTCTTTTTGTTGAAACCCTTCTGGCTGGAATGGCTCTTTTTTCTGCCCAAAAGGTGCTGATTTTGGCTGCCCATACACTGTTGATTTTGGCTGCCCATAAGGTGTTGATTTAGGCTTTTCTACAGGCTGAAACTTCCCATTTGGGGCTGATGTTTCCAAGTCCAAAGCCTTTTTAATGGCTTCTTGAAGTGAAGTAGGGATGAAAGCTCTCACTAAACCCTTAAGTGGTTCAGCCAACCCTTCCACAAATAAAACCATACGTCTCCTCTCTGTTACATCTAGCATATATAACGCCTAACTTCTGAAATTCAGCCACATATTCATCTACTTTATTGTGTTGTTTCAACGGAGCTAACTTCCGAAAATGAATTTCTAGATCAATTCTAGCAAACCTCTCAATCAACTTGCTACTAGACTCACCATAGGAATTGATGGGGTTATGTCCTCAAGTTATAAAGCCATGGTACCACCATTTATGTGCTATGCCTTCTAGATGAAGGGCTGCAAATTTGATGGCTTCTTCTTCCAACATTGGCCCGAGTGATATAAAAATACCCAGCTTCTGTATCCAAGCACGAGCTGTACACTTGTTGGATCTGTAAAAAGTGGAGAGTGTCAATTTTCCTAAAGCCCGTTGAAGATCTCTCTGATTTGCTTGTGGCCTACATTCAACTCTTGGTCCGCCTCTATTTTTCTTCAAATTCATAAAATTGGTGAAAGATATTGCTTCCCTAATTTCATTTGGAAGAACCTTGTATTCCTCATAGTTGGCAGCAATATCATCCACTATAGATGGCTGAATTTGCACCTCTGGAAATGCTTCCTCCCTATGAAGGAAATTAGGTTGGAAAGGCCTAGCAATGGAGCCAATGTCGGTCCTTTGAGTGTGTTGGTTATTGTTTGCCCTTGAATAACTTCATACACCATTTGGAGCTCTTTGCACATTCGTATTTTGCATGGTTCGGACTAATTGAGCCATCGTATCTGCTAAACATCTGTCTTTGCAAAACCTTGTCAAAGTGTACATCATTTGGATCCTTGTTACCCATAGGTTTTTGTGGTTCTAACCCTTCTTGTGACTGTTTCAGAGTCTTCTCTCTTTGTCTCTCATGATACTTGACTTCTCTGTCACTGCCTTGCATGAAGTTGAAGCTGAAAATTATTTATTCCCACAAGATAGCAAGAAAATTAGCTCTGATATCACTAAACTATCCCCTTATATGATAAAATACTGAATTCTAGAATTTTCTTTATATATTGTTAACCTATTCAAATCTGAAATTTCATACAACTGATAAAAAATAATATAGATGCGTATATGTTGTTCAAACAAAACCTTTAAACAATGTTGGAAAGTACAAATAACAAAACAAATAAAGATTGAATTTTGCCTCTTGCAATGCATAGAAACCCTAACCTAGTAATGTCCACGATTTGCCCCAGTTGTTGTGACAACAATCTGAGGTGTATGACTGGTTGGAAAAAGGAACTGTTGCCAGTACAACTTGCACAAGCGACGCCAACCCTTGGAAGAGATGAATCAACAACGAACTCTACCAAAACAGCTGGTGAAATTTCTGAAATTCAATGCTGCCCCCTTAAATGCTTCGATCAGGGCCAAATAAGGCTGCAACAATAGCTATTTGATGAGGAAGGGTGACGCCAAACTAGAATAGGGCTGCCAACGGTGATGTTAGCCAAAATAGACCAAACCCTGGTTGTATGACCCTGATTATGTTGGTAAAATTGTGTTTATTTGCTCAAACCTTGAGATTTGATTACTTGGAAACAACCCAATTGTGTCAAGCAATTGTACTCCCCATACAGAGCTACCCCAATAGAATGGAGGGGGTTCGTTATATAATCCGGCTACAATGAAAGTTTTCATCTTCAAGCAGAAGTTGGGAGAATTTTGGATTCTGTTGTGAATAGTAAAAGTGAATAATCCCTAATGATTGCCCCTTTATCCATTTAATAAACTCACTTTTCCAAATTCACTTTAACCTTAAAGTAATTAAAATTATTGTTTAATTAAATATTAACTTTTCCACCCTTATAATGATAATTACTTTTGGCCATGTAATTAATTATAATTTTTGGTCCCATTTAATAATAATAATGAATGTGTCCTTTTTTCAAGATATTAAATAAAGTGACTGTAAGAACAACTTAAAACATTATTTTTAAATTATTTCCCCCCTTAGCCTACAGGAATTAAAAATAGGCTTTGGGTCCTCCGATTTCTTCAATTCGGAAATGGGGACATTACATTTAAGGGATTCAATAACTTGCTTTATTTCACCGGGGGAGATGTCAAACTCTTAAGTCCAAATCATGTTCCACAAGCAACTTCCTAGGAACAACCTTAGCACACAAAGTTGTATTCTTCTCTAAAGAATAAAAAGAGCCATCTGAAGTGAACAAACCTTGATAAAAGGAAAATAAGGTAATTTTGAAATCAATAGTGTTTTTTGAGATGCAACAACTAATGTCTATTGCCCCAATTGTCTCCCTAGAGTGTTTAGCCTTGGGATTTTGGAAAAATACTTAGTGCCCTTGTCACTATATTTCAGCTAGTTGAGCCTAGACCTCACCATGGCTCCTTGAGCAATGTAGGTTTGCAAGGATCTCTGATGGTGCTTAACATTGATGAGCTCTTGAAGGAGGAGCACATCCCCTAGTGAATTCTGCAAACAAGCCTAAATATTAATGAGCTCTTATTGAACTTCTCTATCTCCTCCTAGATCTAGGTTTAACTTTTCCATAACCTCTCATGAGTAGGAGGTAATACACTAGTTGGAAACACTAGAGGCAGAGGTTGAAGGGGAAATCTCTTATCACTCTGCCACGAAGTCCTAATACCATCCAAACAATCAAGGTCCCTCAAATGAGAAACATTGAGCTTATACAATCATTTCTTGGAGATATAAAGAGGAGAGGAGGCAAAATGGAAAATTAACTCAATAAGATGATGATTATAAAGTGTAAAGGGTTTTGAAAACATTTACAATATCACCTTTCTCAATAGGAGGATTGATAAAATGATCCTTGTTAAGCAAAAATCTATAAAAGCCTTGAATACACTACTTTCCTCCCATGCCGATTGTTGCACCATGTATATTACATTACCTTTCCATCCAAAGGTAATGTAAAAATCAACACTTATCCTCTTTTTCCTCAACCATGTTAAAATCACTCCCGGTAAGCCCAGGGGTATCTTTAAGATAAACAACAATCCAATTCCACAATTCACACCTTTTTCTGTAGTCATCGGGAGCATATATAGGGATGATACTGCAACATGACTTTGAGCTCTAAAAGTCACCCAAACTGCCCTATTGGAAGTGAAGGAGCCCAACTCTTGCTAAAAGTACAGGAGTGCCCCTTCTTCCTCTGTCATGATTCACATAAAAATGATATGCTAAATGCCAAATAAAATCAAGAAAGGACTCGAGGGAAAACCTAACAGATTGAACTTCTTGGAGCAGGAGAAAATCAATGCCTTCTCTAGATCTACAAAATTTTCTAACAGCTCTTCCATCATGGGCTTCCAACCCTTGCTAATTCTAACAATCTTCGTATCAAACTAGGAGTAAGGGGAAAGAGGAGGTTTACTACCTCCTTTGACCTGATAAAGGCATACACTTTGAGAGATTCGATACACTGGTGAGTTCCTACGAGAGAAAGTATCAATAAATGATAAAGTTGAAAAATAGTGGGAGTAACATTCATGATTTTGAGGGCAATCTAGATGATTTATTCTAGGTTTGAATGTATTTGCAATGGGCAATGAAAAAATGAATACTATGTATTTTCATGTGTTATACTAAAAAAATGGGTAATATTTTTATTAATAAAATGTACGGACATTTCCACGGCGTTTCCAAATCAAGTTTTTTGAAAAATGATGTTTTCATGTTTCCGAAATGTTTCCGTTTCCGTACCTGTATCCAAACGACATAGGATAACAGCCCTCAAAACACGTAGGCAACTCGTCTTCCTTACCTCTCTTCTTACCACTTTCAAGAGCCACAAGGTTGGTCAGTTTTATTTTCTTAGGGTCTTCAGGAAGCCAGGGGATCCCAGGATCCCCAACCTTATCCTGGGCTTCAGCTTTGGCCTTGACAGGGGGCAAGGCAAACTGACCAAACGACACAACAATTTACTCAGCAACTTCAGGGTTTTTTGAAGGCATGGACACATCTAAAGCACTTGGAAGGGGGGAAGCTCGCTTTCTCTCTGTGGGACACTAGTTGTCTTATCCCTCGCACATTTCAATCTGTTTTCAAGCAGATCCAAAGTACACTCATACAAGCAACACTAAAAGATGTTTAGTGTGGTAAAACACTAAAAGCTTAATGGCATGGTGGCTATAATAGCTGAGGGACTTTCAGTTAATGCCCGCATGATGTAGAAATGCACACTCATTGTCTACAGTAACTGACTCCTCACATCCAAAACTCAAGATAACAAGAATTCGAGAGGGTTAGAAGGTTAGCAGATGTTACACCCGTAAAGCAGTGTTAATAGACATGGTGATCCCACACATATCCAGTTGATCTTTAAAGAGGTTTATGACACCATTTATGTGGTGAAAAAAGTATCCATAATGCAAAGGCTTCTTTGAGAGGGTAGGTTGTCATGAAGGATGCTGCTGCCTATAGAATTGAACGGACAGCTTTGGAGGGTACTGCTACCCAATTTGATTAAAAATGATATTTTTCATCAAGTACCCCCTTTTTTTTGGGGTGGGGGGTGCAGAAATTCAAGAAAATAGGATGGGGATGGGGATGCGGGTGGTGGATTTGGGGTTGGGACACGTTCCCACAGAACATAAAAAATTGGATGTGATTGGTTGGACTGAGGGTTGGGACACTTCCCCACAGAACATTGAAAATTGGATGTTATTGGTTAAATTATTGTAGTTGAAGGATATTAAATATTATCAAGGAAATTCCTTGTCACCATTTAGCATCCCTCTATTCGGGACTGTATCCATAACTCTATAGAATTTGAATTCTCTCTCTATTATAAGGGTGAGTTGACCTACAGCATAGGAAGTTGCATAAGGACACTTCCAACTCTGAGCAGAATCAATAAGCAAAAGGACAAACAAGAGACAATCACACTAACATAATTTACAAAGAGTTTTCAGGACATAATTACTTTGCTCGCTGTTCATTATATTTATTGAATTTTACAGTTTTATGTATGGCTTTTATCTCTTTCTCATTGTCGAATTATAGATGGTGCTTTAGTGACTACTTATTGAAGTGCTTGGACTGATAAAGTGATCCCTTTGTTGGGGGTTGATCTTGATTGCAAGGGTTATGCTTCAGGAACCTTGATGATTATCATCATGTCACCTTTCCTAAGGACGGAGGTATTCAGGTGACCAATAAATATCTTGTTTGTCACACACCCTGTATCCATGCCAAATTTTATAATATTTATCTTATCATACTTTGTATGTGCACTTGTTCCTTCTAGGTCGAGGGAAAGATCTATTACAGGGAAGCCCAAAAACAAGTGGTCCCAAGCCTTTATGGATTCCAAATCAATTTTAGATACTTTCAGAATCAGAGGATGCTCTAGTTTCCTGACTATTTGGTTTTTAGATGTTATTCATCCTATTTGTTGATGTTGATAGATCTGATATGAATCAGTACCTCTAGAAATGTATGTGGGGGGTGTTTTTTGTGCCAAAGGTCAAGTCGCTTTTAGAAATATCTCCAGGCAATTGCCCATGGATTTTGTGTGCTGAGCTATTATGAATTAATATAAGATCCTATTATGGATTAATATAAGATCCAATTATAATGAGTAATATTTTTTATTTTTTGGTGAATATCAAAGCCCTTTGACTCAGATCCCAGACGTTGCCTCTTCCTATGTAATATTGGGGTTCTATAAATATTAGGAGCCAGCTTATGGTATTGTTATTGGTTGTGTTGCATTCGCTTTCAATTGTGAGTGTATCATTTAATGAATTCCTTGTCATCTACACTGTTTTATGTGCTAGTTTATTCTCCTGCTCTCTAACTGCATGCATGTTTGTTCATTTCGGTTTCATCAGTGCTGTAGACTCAAAATAAATATGTTTGTCATTTTATCAGGCATCACATACAAGGATACCCCTCTATTAGGATATTCCGAAAGGGAAATGACGTCAGGTAAATCAAACTGTTTAAAATGTTCAATTTCTGTTATTTATCAGGTTATTTATTGTCCTCCTCCAGTATTTCAGAACATCCATTCAGCCTGAGGACTCATATATGCTGTCATTCTGTGCTTATGGTTTCTCGATCATGCGTTTTCCGCTTGAGACATGCACAAGAAAACACCCAATATTTTTTAACTCATGTTATATTGCATATTATATTTCTTGAAAACATTCCTTGGTATTGACATGATGCATTATCATGAAAAAAATACTATTCATTCTTTTTCATCTGATTTAACTGCACGAAATGTTCTTGTCCACTCATATCAGTTAGGCCTATTGTGTTTCTTGCCATAAACGTGTTGTGAATTTCCTGGACTGTTATCAGTTTTTCGGTTGCATTGAATATTCTATATCTATTCTCGAAAAGTATTGGGTTTGCTATAGTTAATTTACATTTGATGCACTGATACATATTATTCTTGTCAGGGATGATCATGGACACCATGATCATGAATCTTATTATGGAGAACGAGATACTGATTCATTGGTTAAGGTACACACACAAACACATTTTAGAAGTTTTAGAGTGCACATTTCTGTCAACATACGTTCTCATTCAATAGGACAATTTTAGAAATGCTTAATTTTTTCTTGATTCCTATGCATTCAATCAGGCTATGGAGACACTTGTTGCACCTATTCCCTTGGAGACAAGAATGGCATTGGAAGATAAATCAGGTTCTGCAAATGAAACCAAACGGCCTGCACCAAAGACGGGGGCTTGCAGAATAGAGGGCTTTGTGCGAGTCAAGAAGGCAAGTTTCCTTTGAAAATGCTTATATGGGTCCTGCTTGTCGTACATGTTTTTTTCTTTCTTTATTTGCTTATTTTTTTTGACACTAAACTGGAAGAAGAATAAAAGCAAAAAGAAATACTAATGCTTACAAATGAAAATGCAGGAAACAAGACATTAAGTTTTCT
The DNA here is from genome assembly GCA_037957365.1 of Torreya grandis. NCBI lineage: Eukaryota > Viridiplantae > Streptophyta > Pinopsida > Cupressales > Taxaceae > Torreya > Torreya grandis. The sequence goes on from JARHVA010000309.1 coordinate 2,278,755, forward strand.
TCAACAAAGTAGATAAGGCATCCCTAGACTATATAAACACAGAAGCCATAGATAAAGCCCAAGGCATAATGTAACTTAGTACAGCTGCCACTAGGTGATGTAATTTGTAAAAATGTTAAGAACATCACACTTGTCTAAAATTATTAAGACATACGGTTCCTCAACATAGTAGCTATAAGGCATTCCTAGACTAATGAAACACAGAAGCAATAGATAAAGCATAAGGTATCATCTAACATGGTACAGCTTCCACTAGGTGATGCAATTTGTTAAAATGCTAAGAACATCACACTTGCCTAAGAATATCATCTGAAGAGCATTTGTGCATACCTGGATTATTATATACAATCATTGATGGTTGTTGATGCTATCTCTCCGTGGAGGATGCATCTCTCTAACATCCAAAGTCAAATTTCCTATCTGAAAAAGAAATAAAGTAGCTACAAATGTGGTGTGTAAGATGTCTAGTGTGCATAATTTCCTATCTTCTGGCAAGCCTTCTGCCATCTACATATTTGTGTGTTTTTGTTAAGCTTTGTTCCAAGTTCTGCCCATTGGCTTCTCTCAGGAATTGGATAACCTGTACTCAATATCCCATGTTAATTTTCTTATGCAGTTTTTAACATTTTCATCTGCCCTTCTACTAAGGACTATCTAACGTTTGTGTTTATTTGTGGTTTTCTTCTCAGAGGGCAAGTGCGCCTATCTCTTATTTCTGTTTGATTTAAGCATAATTTCTTTTTATGTGCCTTATACCTTCAACAACCACCTCCCAAAGCAAAAACACCTTGCCTCTTGCTCCCATTCAACTGTTAGGTTTGTGATCCAAATAACTTATCTTATATTTTTTTTAATAAAGCTTTTGTTTAGTTACAATAAAGTACAAAGAATAGCTGTATGAATAGTTGGGCATTGGAGTTGGGTCGGGCAAGTCATTTTACATAAAGCTTGTAGGTAATGGATTTAAGAATGCTCGCATATCTCTCTGAAATATACCGAGAGATGTCAATCCCAAGATTCTTATTTTGGATTATTCACATGCCACATCAATTAATAATTCTATTACCTTCTCTGCCAATTTCCCATTGACTGGTAATAAATGGCATCAATCTAGATACACTATTGTGTCCGGCTCGAAAAATTCTTTCTAGGGAAAAAAGTGGCTTCAAACGCCACCATACGGCCAAGATATTATGATTTCTTGATTGACTTTTCCAAGCAAAAAGAATTTTTTTTGAAGCGACAGTCAAATAGACATCAAATTTCAGGTCAAACTTAATTATGAACAACTCATTCCATTACACTCCCTTGCTGGCATTGTACAATGCCTATTGGTGTAATAATGTATTTTTTGTTGTACCAGTGGTATCAGAGCCTGTAAGAAACCAGAACTACGAGGAAGACATGAAGCGGTTGAATATTTTTTTGTGATATCCTGAGAGACAAATATGTATGATGTAAGCAGATTTGTATGGACAAAGTTTTCTTTTCCTGTATGGGCAAAAGTTTTTTTGCTTTTAATTTTTTTTTAACATATTTTACAGACTGTACAATGAAGGATGTTGTGTTTGTATGGATATGATTGCAAGTAGATTGAAGTTGTAGGCATTGCAGAGGAAAGGGCGTTTGGAGCTTTCAGATCATTTTTGCTTTGCTGCTGTTTTTTGCCTGAAATTGATGGAAGTGTATGGCTGTTAAATGCTTGGCAAAATGTCCCTAAAAAAACGTTTTTAATGCTGAAACTGCATAAAAACCAGTTCAATATTGTGAAAGCTCTGCCTGGGTCGTGGGAGGAGAAGAAAATAAAAAACGAATGTGTTTATATGCTGCTAAAAGCATTTCTTTGACAAAGCTGCAGTTGTTTTTGTCTGTTGCATCAGTGATCATTTCATGGGCGTGGAAGTTCATAAATTAGTGCTAAAAATCTGTCAAAAGTGCCAAAAACATGTAAAACCTTACAATCCAATTTGCCTTCTCAAGGCCTCCAAGAACACCAAGGGCATATCAATAGTGCTCTTACAACTTGCCATGCTTTGTAACTCACTTCTACACACTCTTTGCACTTACATGCTATAACTCCCAAAACACTCATCCAAGAAGAATTACATGAACCTCAAAGGGCTTACATATACACAAACTCAACAAATGGAGAGTCCAAACGGTATATACATAAACTCAGCTTCTTTGGATGATGTGGGGTTTGCTGTTTTGGTCTTTTCTGTATGGTTTTGGATTTGTATGAATCCGTCACAATGTCATGCTCTGTATTTTTCTGTAGATGAACCCATCAGGTATTTTGCTTCCACAACTTCCTCTTGGTCCCTTATGCTTTATCTTGAGGCCATCCCCAACCCGCCTCCCCCACGTAAGTTGTAACCCATGTAAGAACCCTTCACAGGCTCTATTGCTGAACTGTGTTTTTTTTAATTTTTTGTTTGAATTTTTTTGTGTTTTTGCAAGGGTTTTGAACAAGAAGCAAATGAACAATAATCTGAAATTTTGAAAACAAATAGGCTACTTCTGCAACTACGAATTAAATTCCCAATGAATTGACAACTACAATTATTTCTCAATTTCCAATAGAATTCTGAAATTAAAGCAACATTTACAAGGCATGCAACTGATAACTCTTTTATTAGATGCAACCCCAAACATAATTATATTAAGAAATACCAAGTCTCTTGGCTTCAATGTGAAACTAATACAATGCCCAATTTGATTATAGTGATCATCTATAGCAGCATACTAAGTGACATGTAATGATAAATGCAACTACTTCCAATTATTATGCCAAAGGATGTTGATGGAAAGCTATCATAGAATGATGAATTTAATACAAATAACATCAAGTATGAGACCCTGGAAAATGATGGCTGCCGAGGCAAATTGATTCAATTATCTTTGTGTTTAATGTATTTGCCTCCAAAAGTGTAGCACCCAACCTTCTCATCAACCAAGGAAAGGAGTCCCTTCAAAACCCAAATTGAAACCTTTCTTCAGCTGCTATGTATTGTAGCGTTACTGTTCATAGGCACTGTAGCGTTTCACTATTCACAGGTACTGTAGCACAACACTATTCATGCCACTGTAGCATTTCACTATTCATGGGTACTGTAGCAGCCAACAATAAATGTATTCCACAATGAATTCTTAATACCCTTACTATCTGCAAATAGGTATGCATTGCTTATTCCTTTTCGACTGCTGAAACCAATGCTGCTGAAGCACAATCAAAACCTCTGAATGAGATTCCCTCTGAATTATCAAATTCACCAGATATTTTACTGGCTCAAATGATGAGCACACAAAAGAACTACGTTCTCCAATGACAGAAGTTGTAAACCCTTCTCAGAGCTCAAAACAATCAATGATCAATTAACAAAATAACAAATGGATGATTTCTTCATTCTTTTCCAAGCATAAATATGCCCTTCAAATCCTAAATCGATTTTTTCTAAAGAGCTGCAATTTTTTCTCATAAAATCATTTAAAAATAAATCATTAAAACATTTAATGATTTTAGACTTAGGAAAAAAACATTTAATTTTTCTCTTTCAATTAATTCAGTCAACTGGCCCCGTTCGATGAGAAATAGACCCATACTTAAGTGATTTAATATAAATTTAACTTTAATATTAAATCATTAATTAATGCTGGAATCCACTAGAAATGCAATAACTCTCTCAAAACTGAGAATTTGACTCTGCCGTCTGAAACTGGAGTTCGGGTAATTATTTTCCATGTGACCAAATAATCTTGCTAAAAAATGGCAACTGCTAAAAATAACAAAACTCATAAAAAAGTAGTCTAAATCAACTCTCTAAGCCCAATCAAGCCACTGAACTCTGAGGACATCAAATCACTGAACAACCAAACTCACTTGTGTCCAAATTGACCCCCTATCCAACTGTATTAGCCTACGAGGGTCCAATGATAGGCTAAACAACTACTAGAATGGAGCCTTTAGCTAGAAGGGGACATCACAACCCATCCAATTATGGTTGATGTCTCATGAAATGTGAAGGCACTTAACAGTATGTAATGTCTTCTTTTTGGAAGTTAAAGTAATATTATTGCTAAAATAAAAAGTATTTTTAAATACTTAAAAATAAAGACAATTAATAGAAAAAACACTTTATGTTACAAATTTCACTTCATGGGCACATAAGGCCTAAAGTGAAATTATAAGGAGTTACTTTCAATATTTTCAAATTAACTCTTCCCTCCAAATTGGGTGCTACACTTGGAGGAGGCTATTTAAAGAGGATGAGGGCTCATTTGAAGATATGTTGATTTTTGATAATTTTTCATGCTTGAAGATTTTGTTGAACCTGCGTGTTTAATAGAAGTGGGCACTGTAACTCACGAATTGCTACTGATTATACAACAAAAGGTGTCTTTTGATACCACCTTTACAAAATGAATGCTTGTTTATGCCCTAAGGAGTGGGGCGAATTGCTTTGGAAGATTTGTATGCATGATTTTGAGGGTTTTGTAGTCTTTTACTTGCATCTTGACTTCACAAATTTATTGTGCTAATTTTGCAAGTGGAGCGAACCACTTGAGGAGTTGGATGCTAGGGTTTGAAGGCTCCAATTGGTAAAAAATTCATAAATTAATTTGTCTGATATTTTTCTGATTATTGGTGTGAAGTTTTGGATGGATTTGTGAAGGGTTTTGAAGGAGGAAATTAAATAATAATTTTCAGAATTATTATTTAATTATTTTACAGGAAACTAGGGTTTTCAGATCTTTGGAGCAATTTTCGATGACCTTCCCATGGAAAGAAAATTCTGATTTATATTTCATTGGAAAACCTATATTTATAGCTTTGTTTTGAGCTATCACTTGATTAGAAATTCCAAGTATTTTCGGAGTTTTGAGTTTATGAAGTTTCAGCGGTATTTTGAGCATAAAAATCACAATTTTCAGAATTTCGAAAAAATAATTGGATATTCCTTTTCTCCATATTTTTGTGTATCTACAATAATATTTTCATAATTTTTGAGTGGCTAGAAGTGATAGATCTAAAATTGGTAAAGACATTTTATCCTTCAAACAATAGCAGAAAATTGGCTATTAAAGCTAATTTTTTCTTCATTATTTTGTGGCATAAGGGGAGAGAGGTATTTATCTAAGGGATTTAAATATGAAATTTATTATTTATTTTTAGATTATTTTATTGGTAGAAAAATACCTAAGAAACCCTCACTTTTGGTATCCAGGGTTTCTTGCATTAAATAATGGTTTTGGAGAATTTAATTCTCTAGCTAGGGTTTATTAATTTTCAAATCAGATTTAGGGTAATTTGGGGAAAACCCTTTTTACATTTATTCGTCCTATTTGGGGACATTACACAGTATCGAACATCAACAAATAAAATTTCTGTTTGTCAATATCTTCCAAATAACACAACCACCAAGTGAAGTGCCAAAGATGATTATGTGAATAGAATCTTGTGCTGTGGATTGCACACAAGTTTCATGATAGGGAAATTCCATGAAACCCCCACAGGGATTCGTCTTTTCTCCTAAACCTCACGACCTCCCACCCATTCACGATTATCATTATAACTAATTTCTATGCCTATTTTCACCCCCATTCATGCATGTTTATTCATATAAGTAATCCCATCGAAAGAATAAAGATGACCATTTACAACTATCACTATTAAGTAATTCCTTTGCCCATTATTACCCTCCATTCATGCACAAGTCTATTCATACAAATAATTCCATTAAAAGAACAAAGGTAACCTGCATACAATTGGCATGAAATTATCTTTTGTGTGGTGTTTTAAAAGATCCAACACGTTGTTGAAAGAACTTATCTCCGCTCGACATATTTAATACTTGCACCTCATTTTATCACTCGTTCTGTCTTAATCACTTTCATTGTTTCAACATTGTTGCCTTCAATTTCAATGGTAGAATTTATTGTTATTTTCCCGTATCTAATTGCACATACAAGTTCTTAATGGTAGGAAATGAAAATGAAGAATACGACTCTAGGGACTTAGGGGGGAATTGGGATCGAAAATGTGATAGCATTGATGGGCTATTGTTGTATTTGCTTAATAAAATAAGGATGCATACCCACTAGTTGCAAACACCTCCACCTAAACTCATTGCTGTACACACAAGATGCCTAACCACTCCAAGGACAAAAACATTTACGACCGTTTCAAGTAGAAGTTTACATTTGGCATATCTAACATTGCATATTTCACACAACACTTCCAAGTCTTTCAGAGTCGTGTAGATAGATTCACATTATTGCAGTGTAACACTGGGATGCATTCCCTTCTTTTTGGTGACATCCTAGACATTTTGGGACTTGGGGACTGAGAGGGGATGTCCCAATTTGTTTAATTTAAAAAATATTTTGATGCTTTTACTTAAAACAAACCCCTCCACCTCATAAAAAGTTATTTTCACAAAAACATTGAACCCTAATCGTATAAGTACCCTAAAAAATATTATATAAAGTTTAAACCCCTAAATTTCATGGAATAAAGTCAAAATATTTAAATATCAATTTTTATATATTATTTTAATAGTCGTCTCCAAAATTTGGGATTTTTTTTGTCCTCCTGGAAACCCCATCCTCATGTCCCCACATCCCCCCATCCCTACATCCCCTCGTTCCCGAGATGTAGGTAACTATGCGTTATTGATTATCACTCAAGTAGGATTCTTTTCTAATAAGACTCAAATGGCATTAGAAGAAGCCCTCGCCTCATGGCATTATCTATGAATAACATTTAACAATTCTATAGGCACAAGTGCTCATCCTTTATTTCTAAGATTGTGATAAGGCCAATAGATCAAACATGGTGTGCAGACAGGTGTATGAATATTTTTGAAACTGGTCAAAAGATGAAGTGTGGCAGTGGTCTAGCAAGATTGTGCACAAGAATCAAAAAGGGTGCCACCAAAGAAGACTTGTCAGGTGGAGGATATGGACCATTCTGATAAGGGATTAGGATTAGAGATAATCAATTGATCAATCAATTTAACATGAATAAATTTAATATTGGAAGAAATAATTACACACATTGAACCAAATAAGACATATACAATACACAAGTTATATGCGGGGAAATCCCTTTTAGGTAAAAAACCCCACACTAACGCATCATCCATTATATTAAATATATGGCGGAAACTTACATGACCATTATAGATTACAAGGGCCTGGCTTTGGTAGCTCCTCCTCTCAACATTTGCTTCTCTCCACACAACCGCATAAAAAAATGTTTTTGTTGTTATTATTCTCTTCTTTGCCCTATTTGGGGATTCCCCCTAAATAGGAGGATGGTTGAATCAAAACCTTCTATCCTAGGTGTAGGGTCATGACTCCTCACCTATAACTATCTTATAGTTATATTTAATTATTTTAAATATTAATTATTGTTATAAAGTAACCTTTATAAACATTTAATTACTATTTAATAAATAATTTTAAAGATTTATTTATAATTGCTTATAGGATTAATATAGCCTAGCTATTTTATTTTATTTATTATACAATTAAACTTTATAATAGGAGCCTTATAAATATTTAGGGATAATAGGAGCCTTATAAATATTTAGGGATAATAGGAGCCTTATATTTGACTAGCATGTGTTTTTGGAGCCTTTTATAACACAAGGAACCTTCACAAAACACAATGCTTCCCCAAGGTCTTGTTACAATATCATATATAATGATTTTTACAATTTTTTTTAATCTTTTGTTATAATAGAGAAGAAATACATAGAAGAAGATACGTCAAGTTGGCCATTAGGAGGTTTCATTGTCATGCACACTTCCCTCAATGGCAACTCCTTAAGGCCTAACAATGTTATAAATTTGCAAAATTTAGCAACACAAAGAAGTTTTGAAGATATTTGTCACTTGATCACTTGTTTGGAGGAACTTGAGAGCAGTATTGCTATTGAGGACATTGTCTCTAATGAAGTGCGCATGAAATTCAATATGCTTTGTTCGCTGATGGTTAATTGGATTCTTGGCAAGAGCCTTAGAACTCTAGTTGTCATATAACAATGTGGTTCTTTTTAGTAGTACCCTTATGAATCTCGTCCAACAATTTTCTAAGCCACATTGCTTCTTTTGCAGCTTCCATTGCATTTTTGTACTCACCATTGGGGACGAGATAGAAACCATTGGTTGTTTCTTTCTACTCCAAGTGATAGCCCCTTAGTATTGTTTTAGTGATTTTCCAATGATCTAGATATGGGTTTTGCCAAGAAAGTGGTGTAGAAGGCCAAGATCTGAGATCTCAAAGGATTGATTAAGCTTAGTTTTGTACTGGTGGATTAAGGAATTTTGACTACTGGTTATAAGTAAAGCATCCACATAAAGTACAATTAAGATAATTTGGCTATCTTCATTGCTTATGAAGAGATCATTTGTCAAAATAGCAATTAGTAAAACCAAGAGATTTGAAATAATGGCTAATCTTAGAATACCAAGCTCAAGGAGCTTTTTTTAGACCATATAGAGATATCCTGAGTTTGCATATGTATTTCTCTTTGTTAGGCTTTTCTTGTTTGCATTTTTCTTGTTGTTGTTGATGGATTTGAAATTTTAATCATCGTTCTAAGTTCCACCTTTCTTGGGAACATAGTTTCCATATTTCTGACCAAGAAGAGCTTGATTGACATTCTCTTTGGAATCAATTTCGACATTACTTGTTCTTCTTTGAGAAGAAGAGCATAGAGTATTGATAAGTTAGGAATATCTTATTCATTTTGGTATTTTGAATTGAGAATGGAAATGAAACTCCTGAATCTCTCTTGTATATTCATTTGTATGATAAAGTAGAGAAGTTGGTCTTAGATAAGGTTGCAATTGCAACCATCAAGTTGAGATTTTATGTTTTTAACTTTTGCAATGTAATTTACTCTCTCTTCATCCCCCTTCATAAGAGAGGTCATAAGTTCAAGAATAAGCTTGATAATTTTCGATAGTCTCGTACTCGTGCATGGACTCTTAAGAGTTTCCATGCTTCACTTGGTGAGTCATGATTTTTGATGTGAATGAGAAACTCGTCTCCCACACTTCTAAGTATGAGAGGCATAGCTTCTTGAGTCGTGTGATGATAGATTTTTTAATTATCAAGTATTGCTTGCCTTCCAATAGGCAATTTTTTGGACCCATTTATAATGGTCCAATTTTTTGGTGCCATAAATATTAAATTTGAATTTATGCTGGATTTTCCATATAGTGGTGTGATTTATCAATGGTAAAATTGCCATGAGATGCCATAAATAATTTTATTTTCTTTAAAAAAAAATGCAATTTAGTACAGACAGAAAATAAAATTTATTTGCCAAGCAGAAACATAACAAGGGTAAGATATCATTTCACACTAAATCAACATAAATGATTTAAAAAATTATGCAATTTATACAAAACAAGTACAATGTTTTTCCTTACTCTTTTAAAATAAAATATACTTTTACATAATTAAAAAAAAAATAGATTTTCACATTTAAAAAAAAATAGAATTCCATATTTTTTGCATTTAAGAAAAAATAGATTTTATGAACCACATACATTTAAAAAATCTATTTTATTGTATTTAAAATTTGCATGAAAAATTTAATACATTAAAAAAATTTGACTTTTATTTTTGATCTATTTAAAAAATAGAATTTAAAAAACTTTAAAAAAAAAATTAAATAAAAAATTACATTCTATTTTAGTCTCCATTATTAATTGGAAATATATGTGCGTGCATGTGGGTATCCTATAGGATTCATGCACACACATATTTATATGTATAAAAAGTGTGGAACTCTTACACATTTCAAAATTTCTTAAAAAACTAAATATGTAAAGTAGTTTTAAAGTAAAGACACACTCGGGAAACATAAGACTCCCTAAACATGTAATAATGCACATTTACATTCATCTATGGAATTTTTGTTCCCCAAACATATGCAACTCCAGGTATAAAATATTGGAATCAAAATAGCAATTTACCCTTAAAAACGCAGCCTGCTGGAAAATTCTCCATGAAAACATGACTTCAAACATGTGTTTCGAATCTTAAGACCGAGGAGGATAAAACCCATAAACCGTTTTTTTTTTAATTCACTACTATTTAAGAGCAACAATTGCATTCATTTCAGGTTTTATTTTTCTTGCAGCTACCCATTTTTGAAAGGAAACTCCATTGTTCATTTTTGCTACATGCGACTCTAATCAAAGGATTTAAGATTTTAGAAGAATAGCAGTTGGGTATTTGGAACTGAACTTTGTTTTACATCTTAATATCTTTGTTCAACACATTGGTGCCATTACTTGAGACCCACATCAAAATGTATTGAATTAATAATGCTGATTATCATTATTTTTTTATCGATTAGATTTTGGGCTTCTGGGTTTTATCTCTATTAGTCAAGGGAATTTACATTGATTGCTATTTTAATCCCATACAATGATCTCCCAATCAAGGCATGTAACAAAAATATAGTTATAAATTTCTAGGTTGTTTGGGTACATGTATGGGTATGAGTATGTCTCGAGTACGTGGGTACACCATTTTTCAAAAACCTTGATTTTGGATGCGCTATGGGTATATATATATTTATATAAACAATGCATATTACTCATTTTTTTTGTAAAAAACTTGAAAATACACAATGTTCATTCATTGCTTCAAAAAGTCCAAAGTAGACATTGCAAATACATTCAAATCTAGAGTAAATCATCTAGATTCAGATTGTCTTCATAATCATGAATGCCACTCTCCCTAGCACCACTTGGACCACTCGGACCACTCCTACTAGCTCCACTCTCCACACCTTATAACATTTGGGAGCATATTAAGGTTTTTTCTTTTTTAAAGATTTAGTAGTATTTTTTATTTTTTTCCATCACACTGCGTACCTTTATTTTTTTCCCACCGGAAATGTCATCGGTACGTCCGAAAACATCTGGAAACAGGTTGGAAACGTCACATAGATTTTCAGTACGTTTTCGGGATGTATTGGTACTAGAGGTGTACCCTAACAAGAATTGTGGGGGTGGGAGTTCTTGAAATGTAGATAAATTCATAGGGGAAGTGACGATTAGAAAGGATTCACACAAATTCTATGCTCCCTGAATATCTATTTCTTGTGTGGAATTTAATTTAATTTTCACAAAAGAAACAATAAATTTTTCACAGAGTAATAGGAATACTTGTCATCGCTTTTTCTTGCTCCCAACCCATTTAAAATGATCAGCTAGGCAAACCAAAGGCTTGATACCACGGGAGGGGATTAAGATTATAGGTAATCAATTGATCAATCGATAAAACAAGAATAAACATAATACCAGAAGAAAAAATTACTTACAGAGAACCAAATAAGACATACACAATACACAAGTTTTATGTGGGGAAAACCCTTGTAGGTAAAAAATGCATCATTCATTATATTAAAAATATTAAAGAAACCAAAAATATTGTTTGACTATTATAAATTACAAGAATCTGGGTTTAGTACCTTCTTCTCTTAACAATGACTTCTCTCCACACAACCACATATAAAAATGTATTTGTTGTTATTATTCTCTTATTTGCTCTATTTGGAGATTCCCCATTAATAGGAGATGGTTGAATCACAACCGTCTATCCTAGGTTGGTGTAGGGTCATAACTCCTTCCCTATAACTATATTATAGTTATATTTAATGTATTTCAATATTAATTAGATATTATAAAGTAACCTTTATAATTATCTAATTATTATTTAATTAATAATTATAAAGCTTTCTTAATAATTGCCCTCTAAGATTAATATATAGCTCAATTATATTATTTTATTTATTATACCATTAAACTTTGTAATAGGGGCCTTATAAATATTTAGGGGTCACTATCATTAATTTGTGGATCCCCATAAATATTATGCTCTAACACATTCATTGAAAAAATGTTCATGTGAAGTGGAGGACATAACTGAGCAACTCTCAAATGTGAAGAATGAGGATCAACAAGACAATGCATCATCATTGATATCTGAAATTGGGGAAGTGCCAAAAAAACAACGCTTTGGGTACTCCCATCAGTGAACTCAAAAAATGTCTCATCATTGAACTCAGAAAACATGGAAGTGCCAAAGATGGGGGGAGGCCAAAAAAGCTCTATATATTGGGGGGCTCGCTCACATTGACATATTATCATTGGCACCTAAAGGCCAGGATGTCATTTATGTGCTCTTCACAACTGACTCCATTATACTAGGAATCCGAATCATCCTCAGAGCGCCCTACCTCTCTATTCTCTTCATAGGGGCACCCCCATTAGAGTACTCTAAAACATCAAAAGGAGGACCCACAAGACATGGTGGGTCATCACTGTATTGAATGGAGTTAGAATCTTCCAAATTGGAAGAGAGAGGACCTGCAAAACATGGCGCACCATTAGTGACATCAGAAGTAGTGGAAGACCCAAAAGAGTTTAGTATTGGCACTTTTAGGTGTGGAGACAAACTCATCCTCTGAAGGATCATCAAGATGATCAACGAATGATGGCTCTATAATAGCAATATCCTGCAAGAAAAAAGGAGATGGATCTGCAAAGAGACGTCTCATGTCCAACAGAAACTCATTCTCCCCCAAAGGAGGCTCTACAAAGAGGAGAGCAATATTTGACACGAAATATCATCGCAAGAGGAATGGTAGAGACTTCAAGCTAAGATGATAGTGTCTATTGAATCATATGTGATGTCTTCGAAAATGTTTTGAAGAATCCTCCAAATAGTGCAAGGATACTTCATGAGCTCCAGATGGTGAAGATGAGGTATGGAAACATTCAACGAGTGACCAAGAACAATGTCACATGAATTGAGCCAATCATTATAGAGATTTGGGTCAGAAGGAACATGAACTTGCCCATATATAAAAGAAGAAAGTACCTGTGCAGTGAAGAATTGTTCCATGCACAAATGCCATGATGCATCATTGGCCTTGCCAATAAGTAATTGTGGAGATGATTTTCTCATCATAATAGTCTCAGACTCTCAATAGCTCTCAAGATAGAGAGGAGTTGGTCACATGAGCATACACAGTGAAAAACAAAATGGTGAAGGACTAGAAGGCCTCACACAAATGTTGGAAGTGGACCTTGAGACATGCTGCAAAAGTGTTAAATAGCCACTAAATTATGTGTTAGGTGTAGCCCGAACAAGATGAAGTGCCAACAAGGACCTGACAAGCATGGCATGTGTGCTTAGTATAAAGGATTCCTATTACAAGGGTTGGCATGCAAATGAATGTGTCCAAAATAGAATATTACTCCCCAAAACAAAAAATATGAGATTTGAGACTAAAAAATCATTTGAGAATCTCACACAATTGCTTATAATCGTGTATTGCAAGTTACAATGCCAGATCTGTATGAAAAGAGAGGAAACAATAGATAAAACTGTAATTCGTAAAGAAATAATGAAATATGAGATTGGATCTAAATTTTACAAGAAAACATATGCACTTAAAAAAAAACAGCAAGAAGAAACTCCTGATAATTTAAAAGATATGAGCTCGAGCAGATCCACGAATAGGGTTTCCTAAAGCAAAAAAGTGACTTTCTGGAAAAAAATGAGGCTCAAACGACAGTTGAGAGTCCACTCCATAGTGACAACATCGGAAACACAATCGTAACTAAAAAATGGGAGCCTCTCGGGCATCTTGGATTGCAAGATATGCCTTCTAGAGCACAACTAGGTCCAAAAGACAGCGAAAAAGAGCCCTTGGGGACTAATCACCTATGCTATAGGGTCCTATGGTAGACTAGTCGTTGTAATTATGGGGTTAAAGGTTGAAATCAAATGGTCGCATGGTGGACTTTTGGTTGGGTGTAGGGGATGGAGGCCGAACCGTTGGGCATATGGTAGATCAGCTACTGGACGTTGGAGGCTAAAGCGTCGTAGACCTAGGTGAGGCATTTGAATGGCCTTGTTGCCTTCAGAAATTCGCTCCATGAAAATTGCTTATCAAGTTCTTGCAGAAGTGGACTTGTTAAAAAGCTAGTGAAGTGTAGAATCCATAAACAATAGTTAGAGTTTGCCAACCTAAAAATAATTTGCATAAAAGTGTAGGGACGCTATAGTGAGCATTGTTTGCCTTGATCTTTGTAGTTATCCTAAACTTAAAAAATTCCCTAGAAGAAATATACCCATTCAAAAAATCTACTTTTATTTTATTTTTTAAAATTATTTTATGACATTTATTAGAAAATTATTGCCACAACCTAAAAAATTGCAAATTTTGGGATAAATTGAAAAACTATAGAAAATGCCTAAAAAGCCATTTCAAACCAAACAAAAGAAACTTAGTTGGGTTTTCACAAATCTTAGAAATATGCGAGGTTGAAAATGACCTAGCAATTAGGAGAAACATGTGTGAATGTTGAGAAAATATCATAAATCCACAAATTCGACTAATATGAACATACTTTGGTACCATGTAAAAATAGGGTAAGGACATGATACTCTCCTTGATGTTGGTTTATTCCTTTGAATAAGAAATCCCTGCAAACAAATGAATGACAAACAAAAATTTGTATTGCTTTAGAAAAACATTGCAAAGCATACTATGTACAAAGAAGATGAAGGGTATATAGCAAAGTCAAGTGCTTGCTCCCCTTTTCCTATTGACCGCATAATAGCCACATGTGATTAGCCTATTCAGAGGTGCCATCTTGTTGGCTAGCATAAAGACTAGTATTTATGATGTTTTAATTCTAAGAAATTGTGCAACAACAATCGCATAGGCCAGTCATTTAGGATGGTTTACTAAGGAGAGTGTATAGGCCAATCACATGGTGCACTTATCTAACTTTAGAAGTTACTGTTGTCAACCTGGAGTTGCACCTTGAATCGAAGACGTGCTGAAATGGCTAATCCTCTCTCCGGTTGAAACAATGGGATCTTCTCACGAGGGTGGGTGCCTCAATGGTGAGAAGAACCTCCAGAGAACACTGGTTCCTGTAAGATGTATCAATGAGGATTTCTACTTTGCTCTGTGGACTACCATGGAAAAGGGAGAAGGAAACTTGAAGGGGAAATCCTACCTAATGACGGTGATACACCAGAATGTTGATCCACCCTACTTGGAACCTTGAACACTGAACAAACAAGGGAAAAAGAAGACCTTGATTTCAATTGATCACTATGCATAAGTATTTCATGAGAAGGTTCAATCCAATGACAAAATGTGAGGGAAAACGATGGAGAGAGGTCCGATACAAAACACTATGCAGCCTCCTACCATCCACTTACAGCTTCAACAAAAGACCTATAAAACACTGAACATGCCCTGCATAACATGATTAGCTAGCAACTAGGTACGAATCAGAATTTGGGAAGGGAGAGAAATCTACCACATATGCAAATTGCTGAATGAATGTACACTATGTCAGCACTTGAAATCTGAAAATGCAGTCCTTCTATTGATTAAAGAGGCTACACAACTCACCAATGGCAGAATCTGGGCTTACCAAGAGAGGGATCCTTTTTACAAGGTTGAAAAGCCATTAATATAGAAAATTACGAAAAGCCAAGAGATTGGCGTTCGAAAATAGAGATAGTAAACTCAAACCAACTCAACTTTTACAAAAGTCTATTTTGTCTTGCATGAAAATTCCTTGCGTTGAAAAGTGGACGGTAGGCTCAAACGTTTGATTTTGTTTATGCATGATCGACTGAGCCATGTCTAAAATTAGAGACTAGCTCTTTGGCGTTTGAAAGTGGACAGCTGGGCTTTTTAAAATGCCCACCTCTCTTTGCATGGAAATCCACTTTAAGAGTCAATAGATGAGGTCTACTCGGACTGCTGGAACGTTTGGAGAAGCGTGACTTTGACTAGTCAAAATGTGGGTCTACTGAAACTTAGAAATCTACCAAAAATAGCCCTTGTTCGCATGTATTTTCTCTTATTTCGGTCTACCTGTTCGTGTCTATTTTTGGCGGGATTCTATTTTTGGATTATTTTGTTTATATTTGGTCTATATTTTCTCGGATTTCTTGGGTATTCCCTTAGCCTAATTCTTTCGGATATTCTCTTTTATCCGTGGATTTCCTTTGGTCTCGGATTTTCTTCGGATATTCTACTTTGACTGTATATATTATCTTCGGGTTTTTTGGCTATCTCCATGGTCTTATATTCCTTCGGATTTCTTTCTTGCCAATTTTTCTGATTTTATTCTCTTTGGCTCTTATGTCTTGCCCTCTGGATTTACCTTTGGTTTTCTTGTGGACTTTTATTATCTCCTTGGCTTTATTATTTTCTGCCACTTTTCGTTGATTTGTTTGCATTTTTCCCGAAGGAATCCTTCGGACAAAGGATATCTTTCCTTTAAAATTTTTCTTTTTCTTCTTTATTCCCTCGGGTTTTTTAGCTTTGACTTCCTGTGGGCTTTGTTTGGTCCATTTCCTTTGGAATTTCGTTGACCCTTGGTTTATTCTTTCATTTGGACTTTTATCTTGCGGAAAAAAATGTCAGTCTCCTCTGTGTTTGACAATTATTCCGAACGAATCCTTCGGACTCTTCACTGGCACCTACTTCGGATTCTTCATTGCTTGTTAAATATAAAAAGAGATAAGTCATTCACCCTGGGAAACCCAAAATGCACTATCCTGAGTAATTCAAGTTTCTAAACCCGAATTACTTTTGCTGATAAAACTTTCATAAGCAAAGCACTTTTCAAAACCCGATTTGCATTGTCAAGAGTAATTCGGGTTTTCCAACCCGGATTACTTTTGCTGATAAAACATTCATAAGCAAAGCACTTCACAAAACCCGATTTGCACTGTCAAGAGTAATTCGGGTTTTCCAACTCGGATTATTACTGCTGAGGGGTTCCAACTGTTGATTACTCATAAAGTGAAATAAGTTGTCTCTTGTAAAACCCGAAGACTTCTTCCAAAAAACCCGAAGTCTTCTGCTGCGTAAAACCCGAAGTCTTGCTTGAATGCCCACCCTCTCACACTTAGGCAAAATTTTGGTATGTAGGCCAAAAAATGGCCAACAGTTACTTCCTGCAACAAAAAAATGGATTTATGAGATTGAAAACAAAAATTTGAATCTCTCACAACTGTTGAGGTACAAATTTGGTGGAAAAAAAGGAAAAACAAATGAATTTGCAAGCCATACAATATAAATCAAATATGAGCACACAGGTAGATTTTATAGGAAAAAATTCACATTTTCAAAAAAATAGCAAGGAAAAATTCCTTACTCTGTAAAAAATATTAGGTCAAGAAGATCCTTGAATAGGGTATCCCATAGGGTTCATTAGCATGAAAATAGTTTTTTGGGAAAAATTAGTGTCAAATAGCAACAGGGGGTTCACTCCACAATGACAACATCAGAATCATGATTCCAACAAAAAAAGGGAGCCTCCCATGTGCCCTAGATCAAAAGATATGGCCTCTAGAGTGTAGGTTGGTCCAAAAGGGGGCTAAGCACCTAAACTATAGGGGTCATAGGGTGGACTAGTCACTGCATGCATGGGGCTAAAGTTTGAAACTGGATAGTTGCATGGCTGACTTGGGGTTGGACGCAAGGAGCTACAATGTTATAAACCTAGGAGAGGCCTTTGAATGGCCTTGTTGCCATCAGAAATTCACCACAGGGACATTGCTTGTCAGATTTCTATAGGCTGAGCAAATTCAAATATTTGTCACCAACTATCTTTTAGGGTTTTCAACTTGTAAGAAATTTTTCAAAAAATTGCAGTGGACACCTTTTGTCTTGATCTAAGAGTCCTCAACTTTGAAAATTTGTTAGAGAAAAACTATCAAGCAAAATTTCCATTTTTTTCAAAATTTGTAAAGTTTATTAGAAAATTGATGCCACATGCCAAATAATCACGATTTTCCCCATTTTTTTTGGGAAATAGCCAAAAAGAGCCTAAAAAGGCTGATTAAGCCCAAATGAAAAATAATCTTGATGGGTTTTTTCAGAACCCAGAATATTGGGTGGTTGAAAAATGTCTTGGAATGTTGGAGAAACGTGTGGGAATTCTGAAAAGTTTTTAGAAATCCACAACTTCGATCTATTGGAGATGGGCTTTGAAATCATATAGAAATGGGGTAAGGCCAAGATGCTCTCCTTAGTGTTAGTTTGCTTACACCACAGAATAAGAAAGCTTTGCAATCAAATGAATGATGGAAACAAAAAAATAAAAAATTGTATTGCCTTAGAAAAGCATTGCAAAGCATGCTATGTACCTCTTGAGTTTTAGTTTACTTACCCCACTGAATAAAAGAGATTTGCAAACAAATCAATGACGAAAACAAAAATTTGTATTGCCTTAGAAAAGCATTGCAAAGCATGCTATGTACAAACAAGATGATGGGTACATACAAAAAAGTCAAGTGCTTTCTCCTCTTATCCTATTGGCGAAATAAAAACACGTAGTTGGCCTATGAAGAGGTGGCTTTTATTGGTTATCATAAAGACTAGTATTTATCCTCTTCTAAGCCTAGGAAATTGTGCACAATTGGTGTACTTATCTAATTTTAGAATAGTAAACGATCCTAACTTAGCTTAATGAAAGGTGCATAATATATGAAGAGGTAGCTCTTATTGGCTAGCATAAAGGCCAGTACTTACCCTATTCTAAGCCTAAGAAATTGTGCACTATGGTGCACTTATCTGTCTTTAGAATAGTAAACTATCCTAAGTTAACTTAATAAAAGGTGCATAATATATTGTGACAACTTCCCTCCATTAAGTACAACTTAGGGAGGTCTATAGTAAAAAAAGAGCCTTAGAATCCTTAAAATAGGGGTCTTGGCAACCAGTCCTAATTAGGTATCCATTTACAATTTGAGCAATGAAGGAAGGACCGATTCATGATGAACCCTCCAATGACGGCTTCTGTCACCCCAAGCATCAATTATAGTTGAAAATAATGAGGAGATGCCAATGGCTTAGTGAAGATGTTTGAAACCCACTTCTCTTTAGGCAAGTAATCCAAGCTGAATACACCATCCTAGATGCGCTGTCATATGAAGTGCATGTGGATCTCAATGTGTTTTGTGCACTAATGCTCCACTAGGTTGTAAGAAATGTTTATGGCACTCTGCTTGTCACACTAAAGAGTAGTGGGATGTGTTTGCGGCAATTAGATTTTTGTTAGCAATTAGCGAATTTGTAGAGCCTCGTAGCTAGCTAGAACACCATCTTGATCTCTTACACTAGGTCTTTTAGGTCGTTTTGTAGTTTTGTAGCCTCTTTGTACTTAGTTTGATTCATAATTCTCACTCTTTGCGACTTCCTAAGAGTTTCTTACCTTGTTTTACAATGTTATTCACATCAACTCCCATCCAATCTCTATTACCAACTTTGTAAAACTCTGCAAACAGGGTTTCTAGGAAATCTTGTCTTCATTAGGACTATGACCTTGTTTGATGATTAAAGTACTCAAAACAATAAACTTTGAAACTGTAATGGGGACCTTTAACTTCTTTTCATGCTATTTTTAATCAAAATCAAATTCTTATCTTCCTAAATGTTGATTATTGCAAATAGATAGAAAACAATCTCTCTAGACCTTATCAAATATGTCTTGTACACAATAGTTTGTCATCTACTCACCTGGATCTTGGAATTCAACTCAGATGCTTAAGGCTTTAGTAGAGTTGTTCCACAGTTTATAATGTTTTTTTACTCAATATATAACTTTCAACCTTCCCCCTTCTATTATTCTTTGTCAAGAACACAAAATTCTGTCTTTTAGGTCTTGTAAATAGACCTGCAAACTGATCAATTGGTTATAATTTGAGATGTAGAGGTTATAAGCTCTTGAAAACACATTGAAATCTTCACAAACAGACTGTCTTACCTTCATACCAGATTTTAAACCTCCTTATTCATTCACTTTGGAGTTATTCCTACATGAAATATCAAAACACAGAGTTTTAGGCCTTGTTTTAGGTCTGGAAAAAAACACAGTCATGTATATCTTTTCCTCTAGAGCTTTTCATGACCTGAAACCAATTGGATTAGTTGACAAACAATTCTAGGGCAACTACCTACAAAATTTCATAGGCATTTGATGAATCGTTTGAAAGTTATTCGGTTTTTAGTGGGCTTAAACCCTTTTAAAACTATCACCTACAGGCCTGCTGATTATATTTTGGGAATATCTTTCTCTACAAGTGTCCAAAACAAGTGAAACCACTTTCAACATTTAATATACATCCTCATGCAGTTCCCTTTCAAATTTCATGCAATTTGGACAGGTTGTTTAAAAGATATGCAAGTTTTTGTAATAGTTTTCTGTATATAGATTGAGAGCTTTTATTTTTGGCCAAATTGAAATCTAATGACCTTCAAAGGTTATTTTCAATTGGAAAAAGACTTTTACACTTGGTCCTTTCCTTATCAATAAATTTCAACATTTAAACACTCGAAATAGATGAAGTTACCTTTTTCTTTGACTGTTACAGTCAAGACTATATATGGAGACCTGCAACTTCCTTCAAACACTTCTATTGAATTCATAAGACCTCTTCATGATTCGTTTTAGCTGATTTGTCATCTTCACTACCATATCCTACTCTGTCAATTGAATTTACTCCTTGAACACTCTTAAACACATAAAAAAGTGTTTTGTTACCTTGATAGTCTTACCAAATACCCTGTTTTTAAACCCTTGTAATCTTTAGAACCATTACAAAGATATAAAATAGGATCAAATAACAATTGAATCATGCACTTACATATTCAAAGAGCTTGAAATTGCAACAAAATCATCACAAAATCTTCTTTATTCATATGTTCTCCAAACTGATATACACAAATCTTGTAGACTATAACTAATCTCCACATAGACCTAGAGTCTTACAACCAACTTCATACTCTCCACACATAACAACCATATTACTTAAAACTTTTTTGTTTCTTTTTTTGGGCTCCTCCTTACTTGGTTCAAAGGTCTATCACTTGTCTAACGTTAGTTTGTTCTTGTTTCTATCAAGAAGAATCTCTCAACCTCTATGACTTATTCTCAAACTTGCCTAATTTGACCTTCTTCCTATGTTGTACATGCTTCTAGATTGGTTTGGGATAGGCTTATGTTGAATTGAGGTTTAATGAATATTTACCACATGTAAATAGACCTTAAGAACCCCTTACATAAGGTTGAAGCCCTTTACAACCTATCACAACCTTCAAAACTCTTTACAAGCAATTCAAATTTTTGAATTTCTCATTTTGACGTGAAAATGGAAAACTAAAAGCTTTGAGAAAATCATGGGGTTTTAAGAATTCAAAATGACATGGACACAACCCCTAGACCTCCTAAACCTATCAAAGCCACAATTTGACATATTTATATGATTACAATTGATTACATTCTGATGCTCCTACGTCAATAAGACAATAGCTAATTTATCTTGCAACACCAAGCAAGTAGACTCAAACCAAGGTGATAGGCAAAGTAGGTGGTGGACTTTTGATCTTCAACGTCATCAACCCAATCTGAGTCAACGAAGCCCACAATCTGAGAAGAAGCCTTGAATGTGCGTTGTAGACTAAGATGAGAAGTGCTTTGAATGTACCGTAGAATACTTTTTGATGCCTTCTAGTGACTCTCATGAGGATCTTGGGAGAAACAGGAGACAAGGCCAACCATAAAGAAAATATCAAGGCGATTGTGTCTTAGGTACAAAAGACCACCCACCAACTATCAATACAAAGTAGCATCAATTGTAGGTGAAGTGCATTTGGGGGACAATGCAACCCCTAACTAAAAATGTGTGAAGGCAGGTTTGCAACCAAGCATGCCAAAGCGATGAAGCATGTCATGAGCATATTTTTGCTGATAAATGAACATCGCATTAGAAGACTGAATGATTTGTAGCCCAAGAAAGCAGTGTAGAGGTCCCAAGTTTGTCATGTCAAATTTCTTCACCAAATGGTGTTGTACTTCCTGAATCATGGAAGGGGAATTGCATGTAAGGATCAAGTCATCAACATAGATGACAACTATCAAAAATGCTATCTTCATCCCTTTGGATGTAGACTATAGGTTCTAAATGAGAATGTGCGAAACTAGAGGCAAGCAAAAAAGTGTCCATCTTCTCATACCAAGCTTTGGGAGCTTGCTTGAGACCATAGAGTGAATGGAGTACCTTGCAAATAAGGGGATAATTTTGTACAAATCCCGATGGCTGCTTCGTATAAATTTCCTCTTGAAATTTACCATGTAGAAAAACACTCTTCGCATCCATCCGATGCACCCATCCCTGTGATGTAGCTAAGGAAACCCCAAGGCATATAGATTTCTTCTTGGAAATAGGTGTAAATGTCTTGGAGTAATCAATCTCTTAAACCTGTGGAAAAACCTTGGCCACAAGATGTGCCTTGTATTTGTCAATAGAACTATCAAATTTATATTTGGTCTTGTATACCCACTTACAATGAAGCAATTTTTTTTTTTAGGAAGAGGAACCAATTCCCAATTGTTTTTATTCATCAAGGAAGAATACTTCTCTGCCATTGCATCATCCCACTCTGGTATGCTAGTCGCATTTGAAAACTTTTGCAGATCATCTGAAAAAGCAACCTCAACTGTCTATGAACGAGGATGACGATTGTTTGTAGGATTCCCTACCAAAGAGCCAACCTCTTGTTGAGTAGTGCGAATGAACTTTGGCAAACACTGTGTAGTATGAGATGGTGGTGCAAAATCAACATCAACATCATCATCAAGAAGTAAGGAATCCTCAAGATATGGAGTGAGAGGGAGAAAATGTAGATGTAGACTCCATCTGGGTGAAGTGCTCACCTTTACCTTGACATCCCGTCAAAATAGAACATGAAATAATCAATAAGTTTTCACATCCTGGCAGTAGCTATTGAAAGTGATCGGTTGAGTCTTCTTTATCGTGACTTGGTGCTTATCATCATGAATAAATGTGCAAGTGTCACTATCAAAAACTCTGGAAACATCAGAGTTGACTTGGGACTAAGGCTTCTTAGGAGTCATGTTCTGCACTGCCTCGTGGGGCATGCGGTTTGGAATGTAGTTGGCTCAAGTGACTGCCTTAACGCAATACATAGGTGCCATGTTGTTGGACTGTATCATCCAATTGGCCATCTCTCTCAATGTCCTATTCTTCCTCTCAACGATGCCATTTTGTTGAGGGTTGTAGAGGAATTTGTGCTGATGCTGAATACCATGCTCAGTACAAAAGTGTTGGAATACCTTATTCACATACTCCTCATTATCCGTGCATGTCTTCTCGATAGGAAGTGAACATTGCTTCTGAACAAATGCCTTGAAGGCTTTGAAGTGCTTAAAGACCATCACTCGTACTTTATAAACCATACTCATATACGACATGAGAAATCATCCATGAAAGTGAGGACAAACTTGGCCCTTGAAAAAGAACAAGTGGGAAACGATGTAAGGTCTCTATGCACCAACTCAAAGGGACTCTTAGTTCACGAAGCCTTTCCTTTGGGAGAAGGGTCTTGATGATGGTTGCCAAGAACACAACCTCAACAAACACCATAAGTACAAGACACTTTAAGACGACAAGCACCAAGTTTTGTGAAATTAGTTGTTGTAAATACCTATAATTCAAGTGCTCAAAATGTTCATGCCATAGCTTGCTAAAAGAACATCATGAACAATAAGAGATGATTTTGAAGAAGACTCAAACCCACGAAAACTATACAAAGCGTGAACCATGATCAACAATGTTTAAAGCAATCACAACCTTGGATTTTGAAACTCTTTGATCACAACATGATGAGAAAACTCCACAGTCTTCCCATTACTAGAATGACAAATCTGATACATGTAAAGAAGATTATTAGAAATCTTAGGAACTAGGAGTAAATTATTGATGCAACCATCTTGCAACTCAACATGCAACCATCTTGCAACTCAGTAGTCCCTGAACCCTAAACGTCTATTTGTGAAGAATCCCCAACTACAATATGTGAAGTGCTTCTATTAGTAAGAGAAGTGAAAAACTCATGTGAATGTGTTGTATGATGTAAAACACTTGAATCTTATTTCCAACTGTCTGAAGATGCAATCAAAGCTCAAGCGGAAATTGCTTTCCTATTGGAAGAAGGAAAAGGGAAGAGACAACAAACCTTTGTTATTTCATTGCTTTCTCCAATGCTTCCATTTGCTGGAAGGGGTACAAGGTTCACTAGACTTAGAAGTAGTTTAGTGGACTTAGGAGTGGTCTTTGAGGAAGATTGAGTGGATTTTGGCTCATCCTTTAGCTTAGTTTATTACTTTGGCTTACCTTTATTTTTAGATGAATTGCCCACTATTGCTTTAGAATTAGGGATGGTACCAAGTTGTGCAAGCTTAGATTGTTCCCTAGTGAGATGTTCCCAAAATATCTCAGAAGAATTCATCTTAAATTCATCAGATAAGGCATCCATGGTGAAATAAATAGAGGAAAATACTTGAAATGGGCTCTTTAACTTTGACAGAATTAGAAAATGCACTCTTCGTCATTTTTGGTCTTACCACATGGTTTCAGTTGTGAGAGAATTGACTTAAATTTGGCAAGAAAATCCTCAATGGAAGGAAAGCCACTAGGCATATTATGCATCTTGCTGTAATGCTCTAAATTCATTGACATTACAAAACAATTCTTTAAACTTGTTCCATTCATTTTTTGGGGTTTCACACTCCATATTGTAAACCAACAAACTGTCTGAATCATACATACCAATGAGACCCCTTGCTTATCTTGTTTGTTGGCATGATCAAAATTTCATGTTCCTTTGTAAAGAGTGGAGGAGTGTATGTTAACCTTGCCCACAACATTTTAGATTGCAACAATTGCTTCTTTTTTTGTTGCCAAGAATGATAATTATGTGGTGTAAAGAGTTCAATAGTCATAGGTTCAACCATAATGAAAGGAAATGAGAACCCACAAAATAATGGAAATAGAACAAGAGCAAGAGACAATGAGCACTTTAATCGTGATTGCAACCCCTAAAATCGGTATTACACACCAAATGATGCAAAAATTACCGCACAAAAGAAAACTTGATTCTATGAGATTGAAAATCAGAAATGAAATCTCTCACATTTGCTTCTTTTTTTTTTTTGCCAATAATGATAATTATGTGGTGTAAAGAGTTCAACTGTCATAGGTTTAACCATGATGAAAGGATATGAGACAACCCACAAAATAGTGGAAATAGAACAAGAGCAAGAGACAATGGGCATTTAAATCGTACATTGCAACCACCTAGAATCTGCAATTGCTTATAATTTCTCATTGTGAGTTACAATGCTAGATTTGGAGAAAAACAAGGAAAAATAGATGAATCTACGAGTCCGTACAATATAAATCAAATAAGCACAAAAAATGTGCTTAAAAAATATCAAAATCTATTTGGATTTTTCCTGTTGTATGGTCTCCCTAAGTTGTACTCAAAGGTAGGATGTTAATGTAATATATTATGCACCTTTTTAAAGCTAACTTACGATTGTTTGCTATTTAAAAGTTAGATAAGTGCACCATAGGGCATAATTTTCTAGGCTCAGAATAGGATAAGTACTAAACTTTATGCTAGCCAATAAGATGTCACCTCTTTTATAGATCAATCAAATGTGTCTATTATGTGGCCAATAGGGAAAGGGTTTTTCGTAAAACCTAGAATATTGCATGCTTGAAAAACGTCTTACAAGGTTGGAGAAATGTGTGGGAATTATGAAATGTTCTTAAAAATCCACAAGTGCATCCTTTTAGAGATAGGAATTTGATACCATGTAGAGATGGGGTAAGGCCAAAATACTCTCCTAAGTGGTGGTTTACTCTAGTGAATAGAATAAGAAAAGTTTTGCAAACAAATGAATGAAGATAACATAAATTTGTATTGCCTTAGAAAAGCATTGCGAAAACATGCTATGTCCAAAGAAGATGAAGGGTATATATAGCAAAGTCAAGTGTTTGCTTTCCTTTCTCTATTGGCCACATAATATGTACATGTAACTAGCCTATGAAGAGGTGGTGGCTTATTGGCTAACATAAAGGCTATTATATATCCTTATTCTTAGCCTCAGAAATTGTGCACTATGGGGCACTTATTTTAAAATAGTAAACTATCCTAAGTTAACTTAATAAGAGGTCCATAATATATTGCACCAACACCCCTATTAAATACAACTTAGGGAGGTCTATAGCAAAAATACGAGTCTTAAAGTCTTTAAAATTGGTCCTAGCAATTATCCCTGATCATGTACCCATATACAATGTAAACCCTATAGAAAAAGGGAGGGGGACATAGAGACACCCTCCACTGCCCTTTTGGTCTTTGCCCTCCCACAAAAGGACTACTTTCAAACCAAATGCAATCTGTATAATGTTGGTGACGAGGGTCTCTACCTGAATGTTGAAGGAGGTCCACCTACATCGAACAACATTTTTGCTCTTGGCAAGTGGAAGGACAAAAATAGTGTACTGAAAATCTGCGTGTTCCACAAAGGCAGGCAAAGGTAGGCAAAGGTAGGAGTATAAAGATCTTCAAAACTGGTCTAGCGCTGAAGTGCGGCAATGGTTTAGCAATATTGTGGACAAGAATTGAAAAGAATGCCACCGAATAAGGCATTTCAGAAGAAGAACATGGATAATTCACTGAAAGAATGTCTATGTGAACTGGATGGCATCGTTGAACAACCTTAAAATTGGAAGAATGAGGATCCACAAGACATGGTGGATCATCATTAATATCTGAAAATTGGTAAGCACCAAAGAACACAGTAGGGGAACTCCTATCAACGAGATTAGAAAATGTGGAAGTAGTGCAAGTCGCAAAAAAATCAGTATGGGCACTTCTAGGAGTGGAGACAAAATCTTGTAAAACATCATAAAGATGATCAACAAATGATGGCTATATAGGAGCAATACCCTATAGATAAAGAGGAGATGGGTCTACAAACAAATGACTTAAGTCTGGGAGGAACTCATCCCACAAAGGAGGTTGTACAAAGAGGAGAGCAATATCTGATTGGAAAACATGACCACAATCAAAGGGAGGAGTGGTGGAGACTTCAAGTTGCGGTGAAGAGTCTATTGAATCTCTCTGTGTTGTCTCTAAAAAGATTTTGAATAATCCTCCAAACAGTGTAAGGACAATCAAAAGAGATGTGCTCCTAATAGATGTGGAGAGGTTTGATAACAATCAACATTAGGGTACCACGAACAATTTAACATGAATTGAGCTAGTCAATATCTTGAGTTGGATCTAAAGGAGAAGGAACCGGTCCATATAAAATGGAGAAATGATTTACGAAGTGAAGTATTGTTCCATGCACAACCACCACGGTGCATAATTGATCCTACCAAAAAGTGATGGAGGTGAATCTGTCATTATAATAGTCTCATTAGCTCTCAAAATGGTAAGGAGTTGGTCTCATGAGCATGAGAACCACAGTGAACAACTTGAAAAAATAAGAGAATGAGAAACACAATGTGCCTTAGCGTACACAAAAAATGGTGAAGGCGCTCAAAGGGCCCCACCAATTATTAAAGTGGATCTTGACACATGCTGCAAAAGTGTCAAATAACCACTAAAATTGTGCTAAGTGTAGCACAAAGTGCAATTGGCATGCTTAGCACAAGGGATTCCTAGTACAAAAGATAATACAAAGTTTTGGCAGGCAAACCAAGGTGCCCAAAAATAATAGTGCTTCCCACAATAGTTAGATTCAAACCCATAAATAGAATCTCTCACAACTCCTTATAATTTTGCAATGTTAGATACAATGATATATTTAGAGAAAACAAGAGGGAGAAACAGAGGAATCTTCAAGTCCATACAACATAAATCAAATTTGAGCACAAAGGTAGATTCCATAGGAAAATTTCATGTTTTCAAAAAAAACAAGGAAGATCCATCAATGGGGTATCTCTCAGGGTTCCTTAGCATAAAAGTGGCTTTCTAAAAAAATATCAATGTCAAACAACAATAGAGGGTTGAATTTTACATTGATAACTTTGGAATCATGATTCCAACAGAAAATACGGGAGCCTCCCAAGTTTCCCGGATCAAAAGATACAGACTCCAGAGTGTAGGTAGGTCCAAAATGGGGCTAAAAGGAACCCTTGGGTGCTAAGCACCTAAGCTGCAGGTTCATATCACGAATCAATTTTTGTATGCACGAGGCTAAAGTTTGAAACTTTACAGTTGCATGGCAGACTAGGGGATGGATGCAGGGGACTATAGTGCTGCAGACCTAAGAGAGGCCTTTGAACAACCTTTTTGCTTTAAAAAATTTGTTATAGGAACATTGTTTGTTAGATTTTTATAGATTTAGACATTATAGAAAGCTTGTGAAATGGAGAATCTAGAAAAAATGTGTTAGGTTTAAAACTTGCAAGAATGTTTGCAGGGAACACCTCTCGCTTTGATCTTTCTAGGAGTCCTTAACTTTGAAAAGTTGCCAAAAAAATAGTAAGCAAAAAAATTTCTGTTCTTTTTGAATGTTTTAAAAATTTATTATGTTTATTAGAAATTTGACATCATTGTCCATAAAATTCACAATTTTCAAGAAAAATTGGAAAATTGCGAAAAAGAAATTTAAAAAGTTGACTCAACCCAAGTGAAAAAAACCCAAATGGGTTTTTTTCAGAATCTAGCATATTGGGCAGCTAAAAAACATCTTGGAATGTTGGAGAAATGTGTGGGAATTCTAAAAAGTTTTCAAAATCCATAATTTTGATCTATGGAAGATAGGATTTGGGACCATGTAGAAATGGGGTAAGGCCAAGATGGTCTCTATAGTGTTGGGTTACTCCACTAAATAAGAAAGATTTGCAAACAAATGAATGAGGAAAACAAAAATTTGTATTGCCTTACAAATTTTTTTCGAAGCATGCTATGTACAAAGAAGATGAAGGGTATATGTAGAAAAGTTACATGCTTGCTCCCCTTTTCCTATTAGCCACATCATAGTAGTGTTGTAGGGAGACGCGTCCCCCATCCCTTGGGATGCGTCTCGGGTATCGGGACACATTCTGGGTATGGGAGACGGGTACAAAGACGTTTTCCATGCCCAAAGATGTCGCCCTCTCCAATCTCAAGTCTCCTGTTCCATCCTGAATAGAAAAATCGCGTCCCCAAACATAGTAAACTCTAAACATAAAAAACACAGTCAGAGTAGTAAAACACTCTGAGCAGTAAAAAACGAGCAATAAACCCAAAAGGTCGTTTGCAGTTTAAAAAAAAATGAATGGCAGTGCCCTTCATGGCATTGCCACAATTGTTCTTTTTTTTCTTTCATTTTTTTTAATGTTCATTGTTAATGTTTTTAATGTTTGTAATGTTTTTTTCATTTTTTTTTAATATTTTTGTTTTAATGTTCATAAGTTAACAACTTAATAACTATTAAAAGTTTTTTTTTATTTTATAAATTATATTTTTTTTAATTTTTATTTTAATGTTTTAAATATTTTATTTATTTATTTTCAAATAATTTATTTAATTTTAGTTCAAGTTTTTTTATTTTAACAATATTTTATTTTTAATTTTTTAATAAATTTTAAATTATAATTGTTAATTCTTTATATATATATATATATATATATATATATATATATATTGCTGTCTCCCCTTACTCTCGTCTCCTATTTTTCAAAGAATATTGTATCGGTACTGGTACTTGTCTCCCCGTACTCGTCCCTGTCTCATGGCAACTATGCATAACAGGGAAGGTGGCATTTTATTGGCTAGCGTAAAGGTTAGTACTTATCTTGTTTAAGCGTATGAGATGGTGCACTAAGTTAATAAAAGGTGTATAATATATTGTACATGATCAAGAACTCGTATGATTAAAACCCTATTAAAAATGTGAGGAATAGAAATGGGGTAAGGCCAAAATACTTTGTGTTGGTTTACGCCACTGAATGAGAAAGCTTTGCAAACAAATGAATGACAAAAGCAAAATTTTTTATTGCCTTAGAAAAATATTGCAAAACATGCTATGTACAAAGAAGATGAAGGGTGTATATAGCAAAATCAAGTGCTTGCTCCCCTTTCCCTATTGGCCACATAACAAGTTCATGCAATTGACCTTTGAAGTGGTGGCATTTTATTGGCTAGTACTTATCCTATTTTATGCCTAGGAAATTGTATACTATGGCGCATTTATCTAATTCTAGAATAGTAAACTATCTCAAGTTAACTTAATAAAGGGTGCATAATGTATTGCACCAACACCCCCTTAAGTACAACTTGGGGAGGCTATACAAAAAAAGTATTAATTTTGGTTAGAGCATACACAAAAACTGGATTAATTTTATTCAATGATCGGACATTACATATAGATAAGTGATCTCTTGTAAATAAGGAGTCTACCTTTATCACAACTAACATACGATCCCTACATAACATCTATTCTGGGCGAGTTGTTATAACTGACGTGCAACTTACTTAGACAATATAATTAATCCTAAGGTTGTACTAATTAAAATTTTCTAACAAAAGGAGGCTTGGAATTCTTTTGAAAGAGTCCTGACAACTAGGCTTGATGAGGTACCCATCTCTAATGAGTGCAAAGCAATCGACATACTTTGAAAGGGGCTGAGATACCCAAGATTGAATTACAACACATAAGAAAGTACTGCAAAAAATATGCTGAAAGATGATTGTTGATCTATCATTGGAGAACTGCCAAAAGTAAATGTTGAGATGTGCTTGCAAGGATACCCAACATAGCTACACTCTACATCCAAAGAAACCGTTATCACAACACAACACCACCCATAATATTGAACGGGTGGAGTGGATGAAGAAATATATACAACTTGCTCTCGGTGAAATAGGTTGCTCGATGCAGGTCTGCCTAAAAGAGCATGCTGCTGACTTAGCTTATGACCGCCTAACCAAAAAGCTTTCGTAGAACACTCTCACAATACCACTCATCACATTTGCATGGAGGATGCTAGTTTAATCGCCAAGGAAGATAACTACAATAAGAGAAGATTAAGGGAAGCTTTGGAGATTGAGAAAATAAATAACACTCTAAATAGAGATGAGGGGTTGAAACTAAGTGATTTGTGGAGGCCAATTATTAACTAGCTCAGATTGTATTAGAAGATCCTTTCACCTAGTTTCTGTTTTGATCCTTGGGCAGAACTTAAGTTTTGTTATTGCAAGCCGACCTTATTCTTGTAGAACATGCTCTACCGTACACTTATTAATATATCTTGTAATTCTTATTTTGTCCTCATCCCAATATTTTCATTGGGATCGCCTTGAAGATGGACTCACCTTGAAGCAGTCCGAAATGTTGGTTTCAAAAGGTATACGCAGGTTTACATTTTCTCTTATAACCAATTCCCTGTGATGATGATTTCTTTAATTTCCATTGCACTCTAGTTAAAAGCTCAGGAATGGAAAACAATAATGGGGAGGAAAGAATAGTTCCATATTACTTCCCACAAGCACATCAAGTAGTCCCAATTGGGCCTCCTAGGATACTGTTGATGTAGGGACAGCTTCAATTCAAAGCTTTATGGAACTCACATCTAGGTCCCTCTAAAAATTCCCATACAATAGATGATGTCATGTTGGTCGTCCATATTTTGAAAGTGTAATGAAGTAGCACAAAATCTCAATATCTACTTAAAAGTGGCATATTGAATGGAAAGGATGTTATGAAAAAAACTTAATATTGATAATTATATATTTTGCAGTAATTCTAGTAGGGTATAGCTTCTAAAGGTATATGGTTTGATGCATCAAGACAATCCTAATTGGGCCTCCCAAAATACCACCAATGCAGGGTGTAGCATCAAAAAATTATCTAACCTCTAATTAAGTATCCATAACACATGCACACTACAATAGATAATTCCTGATCATCTATGCTATATGCCACTCTAGGAAAATATGTTACAAAATAGTAAATTACATAAATGAATTAACTTCAATAATACATAAAACCTTAGGTTTTGTGCCATAAATTCTCCACGAGAAATACTAGCTCCAACAATGATAAATGCTCTAATAATTACTTGATCTTTCTAGAATGCTTATGAGTTCTCAATATATTCTCTATGAATGATTGCTAGACACTCCTTGAATAAGATACACTACTTGTTTCCTTGTGAATTCCAATTAAACAAATATAACACTCATGCTGACTTCCAATGGCCAGGTCCTAGAAAGGTGTAAAGATGGGGACATGATGACCGACTTAATAAGGCTCTAAAACACAAGGTAAGATAAGGATAAGAAAGGGTGTGCTTAAGACAAGATAGGGGTTACAAAAGGAGGAGGTATTTTAGCAAGAAAGGGGGTGCTCAAGATAAGATAGGAGTTATAGAGAGGAGGGATTTTAGCAAGGAGGAAGTCAAAAAAGAGGTCCGGTATTTCTCAATTTAAACCAAATTAGCTATCATAAATGAGTGTACAAAATTGATTATAAAATAACACCCAACTATGCCATGTAGCTATTTTTAGGTGTTTACATTTCCCCCCACTTTGATTTGTTTGTGTGTGCATACATATCAAAGTAGAGAAAAAATACATAGGTGGATGCAAATCTTGCATTCTTGGATCTCAAGAACAAAAGTCAATGCATTGGGGATTTTGCAAAAACATTCTTCATTTTTCGACATGCATGGGTTAGCTCCAAATAATAATAACTGCTGAAATCTGAAGTGCTGAAACTCAATTACCTCATTTTGTTGAGAAATATATGAATACTAGACAAAGCTAAATGTCTCCAAATCTGTGTAAAGTCATGAACATTATGAGTAAAATCTTGATTATAACGATGGTGAAGAGGAGTGGAGGAAATATTCAAACGGGTATTGGGTGGGTAGAACAACAAGAGGAGGGCAAACCAGATGACCCCGATCCAGATTAGGCTAATGAAGATGAGACTCTTGTGAGTTCTACCTGGAGGTGTAGCGGAATCTATGCTGCTTGGAAGGGTCATTTGGCTCATTTTCAAATCGATGTCTTCAGATGGGTGTTTGCCCTTTTTCAAAGCGATGGCCCAGGGTGGGGTTTTGTCCTGTTTGGTCTCCTTGAATAGGGGGCCAACCCTAGCTTCATTTGTTGAAAGAGAGCTTCGCCCTTTTCTCGACCGACATTTGCTTTCTCTGGTAAGATCCTGCTAGTTATAGAGCGATGTGGGAACTTGGATGGGTGTATTCTGGGTTTTTCACGATTAGGCTTACAAGAGAGCAGAAATAGCGTAGTCCCTTTATAACCTGAGCTCTTTGCACCCTGTTTTTTGCCTCTCCTAGCTTCGCGTAAGATGGTCACTATTTTATTGAAGAATGTTGGATGTGTTTCAGCTATGGGGTTAGTCTCAAAACCCAGATCTATGCCTGCAATTCATAGAAGGAATCTCCAAGTTTGCACGATGGATGTCTATAAAATCTTAACTTGGATTTCTTTCTAGATGGTCCAAATGATTGATTTATGCCTTCTTTGGATTAAGGCTTTGTGGCGCTTTAGTATTCGGACCCGAGAGTACTGTTTTTACTTGGTTTAGGGCTCCACTTTGGGGAAAGCCTTACCTAGATAGAGTTAGCAGAGTTGAATCAGGGATTTTTTTGGTTGGGCTGAGTCATTTGCGTTCTGAGTGGGAGGGCCAAACTTGCAGGTTGTTCTCAAACTATGTGCTCCATAATGGGGCCTTGTTAGGCACCCTGTTTTAGTTATTGCTGGTTGGGGAGTCCAACTTTGTCCCTGACAAAACCCTTTGTTGTTTGTTGGTTTACTAGGTGGGGGATCCAGTTTAGATTCGTTCAAAACCCTCATTATGGAACTTTTGGTTTCAGGGGTCCGATTCAAAACCCTTGTATGCTCTACTTCAATCCTTAGGTGTAAGGATCTGTTTCATGTTATTTCAAACAGGTTTGAGGGGCCCTGTTCAAAACCCTTTAAAGATGAGTTTAGTAGGAAATTGATCCATGTACAGGTTTGAGGGATCTTGTGAAAACCCTTGAGTTGTATCTCTGTTAGAGCTCATGTTTGTTGAAAGCTTTACCCTTCGATGAGCCTGCTTTAGTTATTATTGTATCTCAACTGTTTTCCAGCTACGTTGCTATCGTGTTGTAGCTTGATTGTCTCATTTTTGCAGACTCCATATTAAATCTAGGCATGTTTGCACTGTCTGTGTGCTTCATGTCTAGGGTATGGGTCCCTAGTTAAAAAATAACCCACCCTTTACCAATAATAATAAAAAAAAAAAATCATGATTAACATTTTGGACAAAAACCAAAAATAATACTGAATACTATCCTAAATAAATATGAAAACATTTTAAAATAGAACTACTGGAATATCTCGAGGATCATTCTAAATAAAACTTACGTAATATCACTGTGAAGTGTGTAGAAACATTGTGTTGCATGGTACGGTTGTACAAACAATACAAATTCTGAAGATCTAAATATTCCACAACATAGTGCTGAAGATCTATGTAAACGTGGGATTGCCATATGCCATATTACAATGTTGAAGATCTACGTAAATGTGGGATTGCCATATGCCACACCACAATGTTGAAGATCTAAATATTAACTTCATCTCCTAACATTCTCCCACTTGAGATTAATTGTCTTCTGCTACTAACCTTTGTACTAGAAAGACCACTGTCCATGCTGCTTATCATCAAGTTATATGCAGTCACAGAATTTTTGCCCTAGATGAACTCTCTTCCAATCGACTTTGTCAACATGTCTGTAGTGTTGTTATCAGTATGGATTTTCTTCAATGAGACTTGTTTTTCTACTACATCACACACAAAGTGATATTGGACACCTATGTGTTTTCTCCTAGCAGGGAATGTTGCATTCCTTGCAAAGTGTAAGGCACTTTGATTGTCGCAGTGCAAAACAATATTGTTTTGCTTGACTTGCAGCCCTCCTAGTAATTTGTCCAACCCTATTGCTTCCTTACAAGCTTGCGTTGCTACCATATATTGTGCCTTTGTAGTTGATAATGCCACTATTGACTGCAGTTTTGATATCCAATTGATTGTACCACCTGCAAGAATGAACATGTACCCTGTAATAGATTTGTGTCTATCCATATTGCCACCAAAATTTGAATCCACAAACCCTGTCACTTGAAGATCTGTCGAACTATAGCAAATAGCAGCATCTGAAGTGCCCCTCAAATAAGGAAGGATCCTCTTCACAACAATCCAATGATCGCAACCAGGATATGCAATGAACCAACTACTCCCACTGCTTGTGCAATGTCCGGTCTAGTGCACACCATGGCAAACATAGGGCTGCCTGCTACTGATGAGTACGGTACATGAGACATCTGTGCCTTCTTTGTTTTGTTGCTAGGACTGCTTTGAAGACAACTTCATGTGTGCAGGAAATGCGGTACTAATTGGGTTAGCATTCTACATGTTGAAATGCTATAGAACCTTCTCCACGTCTTTTGCGTAAGCCATATTTTCCTGCTCTTCCTATCTCTGTATCCTCATCCTGAAAATATGATTTTCAGCACCTAAATCCTTTGTTTAAAATGTCCTAGCTAGCTGAGCTTTAAGTTTGACAATTATGTCCATGTTGGGGCTTGCAACCAACATGTCATCAACATACAAAAACAAAACAATAAAACCGTCATCATCATATTTTTTGAAGTAGCCACAATGATCAACTTTGCATCTCTGTTGAATTCCAAGCTCATCATGAAGGAATCAAACCACTTGTATTGGCATGTTGGCACTTGTTTGAGACCATACAATGATTTGCTCACCCTGCATAGTAGATTCTCCTTGTCTTTTATCACAAAACGTTCCGGCTGTTTCATATAGATCTCATTGATTTCACCTTGCAAAAAGGTTTTCACATTGCGTTGCTCCAATTCAAGGTCAAGCGAAGCAGCGAAAGCCAACACAACTCTAATAGTAGTCAAACGTACAACTAGGGAAAATATCTCATCAAAATCTATACTTGATTTTTGTGCATACCCCTTTGCTACCAATCGAGCCCTATATTGCTCAACCACACCATTCACATCATTTTTCAGCTTAAAAACCCACCGATTACCTATGGCCTTGTGACTTGTAGGCAATTATACTAGCTCCCATGTGTTATTTTTACTTATATCCTCCATTTCCTCCATGGCATTTCTCAATTTGCGTGCATCTTCAGCCTCACAAGCTTCTTGAAATGCGTTGGGCTCACCATCATCAGTAACTAATGCAAACATTGAGTGTGCATCGGGAATATTACCTTTGGGGTGGTTTGGATATTCTTGTGGATCTCATCACCCAATGTAAAGTATCACCTTGTGGCAGTCGGGCTGTTGTTCTTGTTCAAAAATGACATTCTGCTGTTGTGGTTCCTAATTTTCATCATTTTCTACAACATCCTCTTCCTTTTCTACTACCTCAATAGGTACAATAGTTGTATTGTGCTATTTTTCAACTTTTTGCATGGATTTCTCATTAAACTCCACATCTCGGTTAATGATAAGCTTGTGGGCAGTAGTATTCCATAGCCTATACCCCTTCATTCCATCACCATAGCCAAGAAAAATGCATTTTTTAGACTTTATGTCCAACTTGGACCTTTGCTATTTTAGGATATGGAGCATCACAACCAAAAGTGACCAAATAGGAATAATTAATAGGTTTACCTGTCCAAACCACTTTAGGAATCTTTTTGTTTAAGGTCGTAGTGGGTGATCTGTTGATAAGGTGAACAACTGTACTTACATCTTCACCCTAGAATTCCTTCCCCAAACCAACAGTGCTGAGCATACACTTGACTCGCTACATAATGTTGTAATTCATCCTCTCCGCTACCCCATTTTGTTGAGGCATGTTGGGGACTGTTTTCTGCCTGGTTATTCCATGCTCGCGTAAAAAATGATTACACTCCTTTGAGCAAAACTCTCCTCAATTATCAGTCCTAAAACGCTTAATGCTCTTACCTTTTTGAATTTTTACAAGGGCTTTTATTCTTGAAATAGTCAGAAGCATCTGACTTCTTAACAAGAAACACCTAGACTTTACGAGAGTCGTCATCAATAAAAGACACAAAATACTATGCCTTCCCTAAAGAAACTATTGGTATAGGTGCAAAACAGTTAGCATGCAACCATTGTAGCAAATTTGTACTTCTAGTAGCACATTTAGCAAACATGAGTCTATTCTGCTTCCCAAACAAACAAGTTCACAAAAGCTGAGATCCAAAGATTTTAAACCTGGATGAAGGTTTCTCTCGAGTAGTATCTTGAGTCCGTTCTCACTCATGTGCCCTAAGTGATGATGCCACATCATTACTAAATTCATAGCTCTTGTTGTGGCCACTGCATCCTCACTGGTTATAGTCTCTCCAATCAACTTGTTAAGTTATTCCCATATTTCCCAGCGTTCATCACTACTAGAGCTCCCTTAAAGACCTTCAAACAACCTTTTTCATTGCTGAACTTATATCTCAGCTCATCAAGCTTACCTAAAGACAACATGTTATTCTTCAACCCTAGAACATGGGGAACTCTCTAAATAGTACGGACAACTCCATCATACATCTTTATTGTGACTTCTCATTCTCCTACAACCTTACATATGTTACCATTACCTATGTAGATTGTACCTTGTAATGTCCCCATTTTTGAACTTAAATATTATTATTAAAATAAAAAATATTTTTTTAAATAACTTAAAATAAAGTAACAATAGTCTAATTTGATTTTCACTTAAGTTGGGACTTTTTGAGGGTCATGAGCTTATTCAACCCTTCAGTGATATTAAAAGCAAGATTCATAGCAGAAGATTTAATCTCGAAAGGAGGTTGAAAATATCTTGAAGGTTTCTTCCTGGGTCCCTTAGGCTGCTTGGTCTCGTGGGTGTCATTAAAATCTTTCATTCATTCATAACTAAAAGGTGGATATATAAAAGAGATTTGTATTTCAAAGATTATGTATTATGTGATGTTGATTTGGATGATCAAGTATGCCAAGTTTGTTCATAGTGCTTGGAGGATGAAAACCTTCAAGTGCACCAAGGGTTTGGGGATGAAAACCTCCATTCTTTCGTTGAGGGCAAATTTATTTAAGGGATTTAATTGTGCTTCAGATTTGCATTGAGTATGCAATTGGTTTTCTAAAAGGTGTTTTGTAACACCACATTGTCAAATGATTGAGTGAATACCTTTGAGAGCCGAGTAAGTGAATTTTACAGGTCAAAGAGGGTGGGCAAATGCCCTAGGAGCAGCAGTGAGCTCCCTAGAGCCTAGTGACTTCCCTTGAGGGTTGGGCGAATTGCGTTTAGGGAAAATTTGGAGTGATTTGAGGGTGAAAACATGCCACAAATGGATGGTAATAATACTGAATATTTTATCATATTTTTCTGATTATTCTAACAGTGTTTTTTTAATCATTTTGGGTCATTGAAGGTAGAATAAATTCTAGAATATTATTCTATATTTTTTCCTTGAGTGTGGCGACTTGTTTGGGAGGCCATTGGGGGTCCATGAGGATGCTTTTAGGCCGTAATTCTGATCCTATATTTTATATGGTTTATTGCTGTAAATTCTGGGCTTGGGCGACTTCATTAGTGGACTATTGGATCATGTTTGTGGCCTAGTTCGGCGTCATTGATTGCTGTAATACTTTGTGTGATTCATGCATGATTAATTCCGAGTGTTGCAAGGGTTTGAAGATTGATTTGGCAAGGGAAAACACAGCTGTACTTTCAGAAGAAAATAAAAAATATTGCAAGGGTAATTTCCAACAGTGCATCTCCATTTCTCTTTACCAAAACAGGTATTTACTACAACCTAATGAGGGTTTATGTATGACATTTTCATACGGTCGAAGGTGAATTTTAGTGGATATATACCACATTAATTGTTGAATTAATTGTGCAACATTGGCGCCTAGGGTTTGTATCTATTTATGGTGTTTTTGAGCATTTTAATTCAGTTAGGGTTTGCTGATTTGAATTTCAGAATTCAAAACTAAATTACAGAATTGTTAGGATTTGTGGAAAACCCTTGTTTGGGTCATTTGTCCCAATTTGGGGACATTACATACCTCCATCACATGACCATTATGAAAGAACCAATCTTTGTGTGGTGTCATATGGAATGAAGCCCTTGAATATATTAGCCATATGTGTAGCAACTAATCTCAAGAGTTTGCAGATAACAATTCACCATCCTCTAGTAATATTGAACTTTCAGTTGTGTTTGCATTTGAGCTTTGCGAATTAGGTTTCCCTTTTTCTTTAAGTAATTGACATTCCTTGAGATGTCCGATTTTTCCACAATTCCATCACTTCCCTCTTTTTCATGTTTTAGACTTTGACCTAGAAGGTGTCTTTCTTGATTGATCTCTTTCCATGGACCGGCTCCTTGCAACTAGGGCATCATAGGAAGACCCGCATTGAGATGTCTTTTGCCTTCAACAATGAGGTAACCATATCGTCATAAGCAAGCTTCCCAGAAGAATTGCAGAGCGTCATCAATAACTAGTCCCATGTGTTTGACAATGAACAAAGTAGGGGTGCAGCCCTGTCTTCCCCCTTTATCTTCAGTCCCACTGAGCTCAACTTGCTGATCAACGTGTTGAACTTGTTCAGATGGTTTGCAACTGGCGTCCCATCTTTCATTCTCAGATTGTACAATTGTCTTCCCAGAAAAATCCTATTTGATAGAGATTTCGTTTTGTACAGTTTATTAAGTTTCCCCCAAGGAACCTCCACTATTGTCTCCTTTGCTGCGTTGAACAAAACTAAATTAGCAAGGGATATATGAATAATCGCCCTTGCTTTTGTATACATGTCCCAGTCTTGCTGTGACATTGTTGTTTGTTTAGCTTTCACACCCTTTAGGGCTTGAACACAGCTATCTCAAACCAGTAGTGCTTGGATCTTCAATTTCGATAATGCAATGTTTGACCGGTCGAACTTCTCTATCTCAAATTTGTTCACACAAAATCGAAGACTATAAAGAAACTCATTTGTGTAAAAATTCAAGCTTGAATCGTTATCTACCATATTTCTGTCCTTTTAGTACTATCTATAAAGGCTCATATAAACAAAAGATCATTGTATGAACTATTGCATGACATTTCACTTTTGTCAAAAACAATTTGAAGAGAGACTACCTTTCTTGTAGTCAAGCCAATAACACCAATAAAGCCATTAATTGAACGAGTTCCATAATTAAACAACACTTTATTGCAACCTCCCTTGACATCCATATTAACATTTGACTTTTCAATGCTTGTGGTTGTTGTGACTTGGAAGAGGACCAATATAAATATTCAAATGTTGATTTGGAGGAACTATCGATTCATTGAAGTTGGTATCGACTTCTTTTAGTTGAATTTGAATTTTCTCATTAAGACCTTAAATCTTATGCTTCAAAGCCATGCAAGCATTTATTGAAATTCCTTGGAATCTATGATAGTCTTAAAATGCATCTTGGTTATATGATTTAGGCAAGGGTCTTTAAGGATCAAATTTCCTTATTGGAGGTAAGGTTATCATATTATGTTCAAATATTTTCTTCAAGACTTCGTGTGGGTGCTCAATAATCAAAGTAAATTGTCTCGCTCTTCTTTATTGAGTTAAGATGAGACTTTGAGATTATTGTTCTTTAACATGGCTTTCATTTCTATGATCATTCTTGGGTGGAAATATAATTTTTTTGGAAGAAGAAAACACATTTGGAATACTGAAGAATATTTTCATCTAATAGCTTAATTTCCCATTCTCTTACAACATGACAAATCGCATTAAAAAAGTTTAAGAATTGATTATGACTTTTTATTTAATAATTGGAAGCAATTTCTCAACAAAAAGGCTTTGAATCACATTATCTGGTGGTTC
The DNA here is from genome assembly GCA_037957365.1 of Torreya grandis. Lineage (NCBI taxonomy): Eukaryota > Viridiplantae > Streptophyta > Pinopsida > Cupressales > Taxaceae > Torreya > Torreya grandis. Next base: position 2,319,576 of record JARHVA010000309.1, read on the forward strand.
ATAAAACATCTTGGTAATCACGGTCTTAACCTAAGCACATAATCACGAATGTGCTCATTGGCCCTTTGTTTAATTACAGATAGTTCAAGCAATGTGACCTTAGGGGCAATGCTAATTTCAAACTGAGTCAAGAAATCATCAACTAGAGGTGTGAAAGAATGCACAAATCTGCTTGGAAGAGCATATAACTAATCAAGAACATAATCTTTTAAGCTTCTAGTGAATTGGGTCAACAATATATCATCGTAAGCAAAAGATAAACATGAAGCATGGTAGGATGTAACATGACGTGATGCATGGGTTTCATAAGCTAACGAATATTGGAGAATATCATTGGAAGTAAACCTCGTATTTTGTTAAAGTGATCCTTGAGAAAGAAGCTTTATTTGATTTTGCATATCACATAAAGTATGTATCATAGTAATCATTTTAGGAGTTGGAGAAAAAGTATGTAAACAAGTGGCATAAGTTGGAATAGAAGAATTTTGAAAAGTTGTAAGGATTAGCACCATTTTGAGAAGATAGAGGAATGTTGTAAGCAAAAAGATTGTTAAGAAATATAAGGAATAATAGCTCCATAAACATGCTGAGTAGCAATAGAAGCATAATGAGCGGGAATAGAAACTTGTTGAGAACGAATGAAAGCATGTTGAGAAGGATTAGAAGCAAGCGAAGGAACATTGGAAGCAATAGCAATAGAAATAGAAGGTTGAGTATCAACTTTGGAAATGACTACACTTGGAGATTTACTTTGACGTGCAACTTCTTTCATAACATTCATAAATCTTAGAATTGCATTAGGGTTTGCCGAGATATATTTCCTAAAGTTGTCTGTATCTTGTTCTCTATCTAGGGCATCTTGATCAAAATCTTTTACATATTTTCATTCCCATCAAAATTATCATTCACAACATTTTCATTATACGAAGAAGACACCTTGAGATTTTGCAAAGGCACATCATGAATCCTTTCACTAGCTTGAGCACCCCTAAACCCTAAACCCTTAAACCCCTAACCCTAAACCCCTAAACCCTAAACCCTAAAACCCTAAACATTCCAATAATCATCTTGAGATTCCTTAACATTCACATCATTATTATCGTTGGTATTCAAAGAAGTATCCTTGGCTAGGACAGGATAGCATGAATTTGCATTAATATTAACTCCTATAATTTGTGCAAGGGGTTTCTCATGCTCTATGGAGAAATCAAGTGCTCTAGATGAAACAATCTCTAGTTCACATCTAGGTCTAAATTCATATTTTTCTAGCTTTCTTTGTGTGAGTTTGACATGTTTTCCATTACCAGTTAATGGTTTTGACTTTCAATAATCATAAGGTTTTATGTAGGAGCCAACACCAAATACACTCATATCATCAGTATGGTCCCCTAAACCTTCTTGAATAAATTGTTTGTCAAGATTATCAATTTCATCCTTGCTATCATATTAATTAGTATCTTTGACATCATTTTGAGAGGACATGACTTGCATAAGAGAATTTGTGACATCTTGGAATGTCTATATAAAGGGTGAGGTATTTCACTATGCCAAGGAATATTCATTTTACAAGAAACAAACCTAATTTTGGATTTTATTTTCTTTTGCAAGCCTGTTTTTAGGTCTAGCAAACAAATGACATGAAATAAAAAATAAATGAATAAATAAATAAAGAGTTAAATAAATAAATGAACTATTTTTTTTTTTTTTTTAATGAGTAACTGTCTTAAAAAAATCTTCCCTATAGTTCCAATTGTCAGATTTGAATGCCTAGGTGTGGGTGGGATGAATATTGACAGTGGGGATAGAAGTGCAGCTAAAGGAAGTGCACACGAGAGAGAAACGTTTGAGGGAGTGGGCAGGTGAAAGGTGAGTGTGGTGTAAAAGTAAGCGGAAATGGCAGTATCTTAGAACAAGTTGGGCGTGGCAAGCTAAAGTGATCGTGAGGAAACAAGTGGGTTGGACTGTCAGAAAGCCTGAGGGTGTATAGCAAATATATATTTATTCTTTGATGTTTGGCCTATAAAGAATGAACTGAGTTAGCTTATGAACAACAATGTTGAATGGAAAACCATCATAATTGTTTTTCCAGGCAAGCAGGAAGCATGCACACAGGTAGAAAAGTGTGGGTTGGGAGTGTGAATGGATGGTGTGCGTGCAAAGTGCATGCAACAGAAAATAGGAGGTAGGAGAGGAGCAGCAGCGTATAGGCTATGGAGAGCATGGGTGGAAGCGAAGTAGGAATGGATGAGTAGGTGAGAAAGAACACCAAAAAAATATAAAAATAAGAACTCTAACCAAAAGAAGATGTAAAAATAAAAATAAAAACAGTGAAGGCCGCAGAAGTAGAAGAATGGGCAAGGGAGCTACAAGAATAGTCAATGCACATTGTTAATTCTTTCAAGTGTTTGTGAAATTTGCTAACAAAAATATCAATTCATTTGCGATAGAGAAATTAAAAAAAACGAAAACAAATTAGCCCAAGCTATTTACCCTAGGCAAATTCAAATCTAATGCAAATGAGGAAAGATAGCAATAAGATGGAGCGCTGGCTATAGAAGCACTAGGCAAGCATGCAGCAAGGCTGTCAAAGTTATAAAATAAAAAATTAAAAAAATGCACAGTGCAAAGGCTCTAGAATGAAAGTGAGTGGGTTAGCGCAAAGGAGAGGCGCGTATAGGAGCAATGAAATAAAATCTGGGCAGAATATTCTTCTTTAATCATTGATGTTCCTTTTATTTGCAGACTGCCCTAACAATAAATAAAATATCACAAAAGGTTTCAAGGTGGAAGATGTGCAACAGCGATAATAAAATAAAACAATTGAAAACGTTAATGATTTGACAAACAAATTGGGTTTTACCAAAAGATGAAAACCGTAATAAGCATGTAAGACAATGCAGGTTTACCAAAATCTCTAATTAAGGATCCGTATTACATTTACACTATAAAAGGATGATTACCCACACACACACACACAAACACACATGAGAGAGAGAGAGAGTAGAGGGCTGGGGCTAAATTTGATGGCCTTATGACTTCATTTATTTTCCTGTAAAATACAATCAGTTTTTTTAAAACTGTATTAGATGCAAGGTGAAATTTTGGGTACACTGTCAAAATCTATAAAACTTAACAGCAAATATATATTGTCTGTTGTTTCCTTCTACTATGAACGATATTAACATATGAAGTGCAATGTTGAATAGATAACCGTCACTAAAATTGTACGTGACAGGCAGGCTCAACGGTCAAATTTAGCCCACAAATTGAGGGAATGTAAGAACAATAAAAAATATGTTTAAAAAAATTCAGCCATAAAAGTGGGGAAGGGACCACCCACCAAACTGCAAGGGGGATGTTGGAATTAGCATAAAACACTAGGTATGTGTAAATAAAACACCCTTGATATATACGAAACTTTGGAGAGGGACCTTGGGTTTTGACAGGGGACAAACAATAGGCTAATAACCATATTGATCTCCGAGGGTGTGCCTCTACAAGACAACTACTATTGAGAATGGGGAATTTAGTTGAAAAATGCATACCACATGTCATGTCAATTGATCACCTCAAGAATTGAGACTATTGACAATGAAAAATAAGCTGATGATGGAATGCATAATCAAGGACTCACAACCAAGAGAATTGAGTCTTTCAAATTCGATAAAGAGGAAGTGGTATCTACCATGATTTGCTACATTTGTGAGGAAAGCAGTCACGGAGTACAATCTTGCTAAAGAACCTGGGTGTACCTGGACTGTCCCGGCTACACACACGAATTGAGTGAAGCCCAATGGCTATGGCAGTTGCCTTCTGCGTTAGTGAATTATCCTTCAATTATGTCTGCTGGATTCTGCCTCTTTTTCCAAATATTAATCATCATGCATGTGTTAGACTGTTAGTAAAACCCCTGTTATACAGACGAAATATAAAGAGGGTTAATATTGGATTTGCAGCCTTGTACACTGCCCAGTTCATGCCCTTCCACCTGCGCCAATACTCCTCGCACCATCTTCATGCCGTTGTCACTAACCTGTCTTCTTCTCAGTCTCTCTACCACCGTCCACCTCCTGCTATGCTCCCTCCTCGTTCCTCACTTTGTCTTTCATTACCCCGCACTCATCCTACCTTCCTTATTTGATGCCTGAATGCAGCCCTTCACTGTCTCAGCTTCCTCCCCATTCATCTCACCTGTGCAGCCCATCCACTTTCTCAGGGCACTGCCTCCTCCATCCTACAAACACATTCATTCCTCCCACTCCCACCTCCACACTTCTTTGTCTCACCCCCGCACACTTGTGATTAACACTGCCCGTCAAAAAAATATGACAGTTCATTTGTGGGAGGAGGCATATTAAATTAATATTTATCATCATCCTTCCGAATTCATTTAAGACAGTCTGCCCAAATCCTTATTGTTTCCTCTTTTCTTAAGGTTTGAATATTGTTTTTGTAATCCGTGAAATATTGTTCTATACTTCGATTTTTCCTCCTTTTTTGTTATTGTTGATTTTATGAAAATGTATACTTGTTTGGAGACTCATATATTATGGTCAAAAGGTTTACAACTAAATTAGGACGCAAATATCCAGTTACTTTTAACTAGGTTAAATAAACACGTGCAATACATAAGCAAAACCTAATTAATTAGTCCATAATTTCTTCCAAGATGATCTCTACGAGAAAGCCCTTCCTGAATTTTTCCATGCACATTCACTTTGGATTTGTGCTGTGTGCTTCCAAAATCAACGGTTGTACATTCTATGCTGTCAGCATAATGTTTGCCAACCACCTATTCCGACCACTGGCTGTAGTCCTACATGTTGCTGTTTAATCGCAGGATTGTTTTCTTGAGGTTACGAGTGATGAATAGGTTCCTGTCCATTCACATAGCCAACTTTATGAGTTGCTTGATTATTGGTAAAAAAATAAATAAAAATAAATATATATATATATATATATATATATATATATAATGACACAGTTTTGGAGATAGTAGAGCTGATGGGCCTGTCAATTTTTTGTATTTCAACTTACAATTCTGATTTTAGGGTGGTTTTAAATTTTATTGAAGGATTAAACATTATACTTTTTTACGCTTGATGTGAATGGGTAATAGATAGATAGACAGAGAATTTAATGATGTCCATGACAACCAAACGGTCTATTAGAGCCCAAGCACAAAAACCATGTTTTTTCATATATGCTAGCTATAAACCCTATTGTTATGTCATCCATATGGTGGGAGTTTTATTAATACACATTTCACATTTACAGAAAATAAATTGCACATCCCTCCTGGCATACTTTGCCACCACGGGGCAATTGCTAGTTATATATTTTGTAGTAGGTCTAGTAGGGTATACCTTGTAAATGTATACTCTGACTCCCAGGAATGTTTCACTTTCAACAAAATTGTAAACATATAAAATCTAGTAAGTATACCCATAAAAACTACTTATTTGAACATACAAAATCTTTGCCCGGAGTGAGGCGCCATTCTGTCATTCTTTGCGATTGAAGTCAATTCTAGTGCATGATCTTCAACCATTTTTTTGGATGCAGGTACCTGGAAACCTTATCATATCAGCTCATTCTGGATCACATTCATTTGATGCTACAGCAATGAATATGTCCCATGTTATCACGTATTTTTCTTTTGGAAAAAAACTATCTTGGAAATTGTTGAAGGAAGCAAATCGTTTGTCACCTTATGTTGGTGCAAGTATTGATCGGTTATCTGGGAAGTCCCACATTACAAATCATGAAAATGTTACGGTAAGTGTGTTTTAAGATATACGTAAGTAATTTTTTTTTTCATTTACTCTTTTTTGTGACGGTTTTTGGGAAAATATTGGTGAGTAGTATATAGCCTTTTCATATCCTCAAATAATAATTTGACAATGCACATGTATGCTTTATTTTTTTTGGAAATTAAAAGGGAGAAATTAATATCTCCATCATACCAAAGTCTTATTTGGATAAATTGGGACTGTTATTCATGACATCTTTATGAATTCCTTGCTATCATTTTTGCTCTCACTTCATTTTAAACGCATTCTTGTATCAGATAAGAAGGATGACAAATTGGCATCACTGGAGGGTATAAGGCCACAAGAAGCTACTTAAGTCAGATATTAGAAAATCATTTTATTACTCTGACCTTTATGTTTGATTACTATTATATTCTCAATCTAAACATGGCTTTTATATCAAGCAGTGTGGACTAATCAAAACTGCTCATCAATCTGGGATTCGTCCGAATCCTTCTTGTATTCCCATTCTTCTCGTGCACTGCATCCTTTGGCTTTTGAAATTCCATTTACTAGGGGTGAAGTGCTCTCTGTTTTACTGCTAGTCTTTCAAAATATATGGATAAACTAGAATAGCAGTGTTGAAAGTATATATCCCATATTACTTCTGTTAAACTCATTACAATGGTTGTCTTGTATTTCGTTGGTGGGAATATGTGTAGATGGTTATTGATCAGATCTCACATTTGTTGGTAGGTTATCAATTAAATTGGATCACAAATCCGTTTCATTGGAGGGTATCATGTTTCAGGAAGCTACTTTCTAAGTAAAAAAATAGAATTTTCTGTACAATAGGTCTCCTAGATCACTCTGATCTTTACGTTCAATTGCATATAATTACAGAACTTCTACCATTAATTATGAATTGTTATATAGCCAATGCAAATGTAGCTTTTATCTCAAGTGGTGTGTACTCATCAATCTAGGATCCATTTGACTGATTCTTGTGCATTGAGTCTCCTTATGCACTGCATCCATTGGCTTTTGAACGTCCACTTCCCTAGTTCTAGGGTTGAACCACTCTCATCATGCTCTTGGTCTATCAAAATTTATGGATAACCCATAATAGCAATGCTGAATGTCTAGTTCCCATATTTCTTCAGTTAAACTCATTAGTGGTTGTACTGAATTAATTGCCAAGGATAGGTATAAGTAGTCATTGTTCAAATCTTACACAACGTCATCACACACATTCTTTTTCCCTTTTAGACTGAAGTGCCTTTTGTGGGTTTGAGCTAATGCAAAATCAATATCTATTTTGGGTCTGTTGTTTACTGATAGAAAAATAATTAGAATACGTATGCTGAACATAGTTTGGTCTCTTACTGTTGGTAAATATTCCATCAAATGAGCTCGTTACATTTCCCTCCAGCAGTGGTGAATACTTACAATCTTGGCATAGGATCCAGCTTGTAATCATAGATTAGGTTCAACATTGTCATAACCTTTGTGATTTTTTTTTAATTTCTCATATGCAGCTCTTGCTTGTGAACTTCATGCTAATTCATTACTGAATTGAAATATTATAATTTGTCGCTAGAGTTCAGAAAAGACACCAATTATAGCATTGTAGAACCTGCAACTTGCATATAGAAAATACTTCAACAAGCAAACGTAATGGATCTAGGATTATTGGCATCCTGTGGGTACAAGCCTTTTGTTGTTGGGCATGTTAACATGGCATTATTGGGTGGGCGATTGGAGATTTATTCTTTGAGTACACCCAGGCTGTCATGCTTATAAAGAAAAGTAAAGTTGATGCAGTCTAGAACAGGGGGCCAAACGGATGGCAACCTTATCCTAGTAGTCCAACCTAAGCTTCCCCACTGTTTTCCTACCCAACCATGTTGCTCCAATTCTTTTAAAAGAAAACCAGTCATTTAATGGAAATTTAACCTAGAAAATATGGAAATTGCATGAAGCTTCAAATTTGCTTGAGCTGAGACAAGAGTTATAGGGTATGAGTAATCGAAGCGAATTTCATGATATATTTTGAAAGATATCCAATCCTATACGGAGCCCAACTGGAACAAGGACTGATGTTTCTATTAAAATGGAGTTTATAGGCCTTTTCAAAGGCATACAATGAATTTCAAACATTCATAAACTTTAGAACCAGAGTCTATCCTCTTGAAGCAACATTAACAGGGCTATAACATTGCAAAATAAACCTACAACAGGTTTGTAAACTCCTCCCTTGGCTCACAACAACTAAAAATGGATTTCAAGAATTTTGTCAAACAGTTGGATTATCATAGCTTGATTTCTCCCTGTTTGTTCAGAGACACCACAAAAAATTTATATGCTCACCATTAGTGGTAAAAATCCATATTAAATCACGTTAAATATCTTTCGGAAAGTCCTCTAGTTGCTCCAACCTTCACATGGGCAAAAGCACCCCTTTTCTTGGCCTGATTCTGCTGTAGTTTGTTTCTTCTTGTTGCTGCCCTCAAAATCTGTTCTTTGCATTTTTTCACTGCCTTGGCCATTACTTAGACTCCCATAACCATCAAATATGAACAAAAATCTTCAAAAACATTTTTTGGCTCCTCTCTTTGGTGTTTTGGGCTGATTTTTGTTGAGATAGCTCGAGGACTTCCAACTTTGACCATGATAAAAATGCCCCTTACAAGTTGTGGTTTTGATACGAAGACAATTTATTTTGACGGTTTGCGAGTTTGAAGAGGTTATTGGCACCCCTACCATGACTAATCTCGCTTTCTGTCTTGAAACATACCCCACGCTTCCTGCATGCATTTTGTTACGCCCTTAATCTATAGTGTGAATTAGGATATGTATGGTCGACTTATGGTTAGCATAACCATTAATTAAATCGTATGATCATTTCTACAGCTTCATGTTTCCAAATATAGATTCTAGATCTTGCACGTAAACTACATGGAATATTTATACATCAATGTTTCATTTCAAATCATGCAATCCATCATCAAGATTGAAAACATATCAAAATTAGGGTGCACAAGACAATTTGCAATTTCAGTGGAAAATAAAAATTCTAAAATTCAAATTGAAAAGTAGGTTGATTTTTGTGACAATAAGGTGAGGAATTTATTTTTTTATACATGTTTTTTTCTCAAAAATAATTACATTATTTTCTCCATAATGAAAATTCCCATCATCTATTATTCTTCCCTTTCAAGAAAATATGTAATACTAGGATAAATTCCAAGGAGGGTCAGCCTAGCGAGTCTTCATAGCATAAGTAGGGTATATATAGGAGGTAGTGGAGGTTGTAAGGTAGTCTACATCATGGTTCAAAATCTCGTTCTCGGCAGGGCAAAATTTGAACAGGGGCTCGGATCTTGGCAATTTTATCACTACTTTAAAAAACAAATAAATTCATAAAATAAATTTAAATTAAATATAAAACATTGTTAAATGACATGAGAAATGAATGTAGAGAATGCCATAAGTATATTTTCTACTAATTTTTGAGCAAAAAAGTACAAAGTTACAAATTACAAGTACAAAGTTACAAATTGTGATGTTCATGCTTCACAGAGTCGTATGAAATATCAAATGTACATATTACATAACACATTTCATTTCTAATGCCTAGAATAAGTATGTTGCGGCTGCTTCATGGAAGTGGAAGGTAAAAATTCCTCCTCTCCAATGCCAACATTGTTAGTAAATATATCATCTAGATTCTCACCAACTCTTCTTGATGCCTCTACTGCCCTAGATGCTATTGCTTTTTTTGCCTCCCTCTCCAAATCTGCAATCTCCTCCACTGTAAACATGGGCTCTGGCTTTGCATCATCAAAGATCTAATCAACATATGGATAGATCTCATCCAAGTCAATAGCATTATGTTTCTCTCGCCCCTCCATTTGTCTCATGCGAAAAAGATGATTGTATTGCACAAAGACAAAGTCATTGAGATGTGTTGTTAATTTGTTGCGCTTTTTTGTGTGAACAACTTCAAACATGCTCCAATTACATTTACACCCATAAGAGCTACACAGTTCACACAAAATCCGGATGGCTAGCCTTTGAATATTTGGTGTTTTTGCATCATAATCTTCCCACCACTCATGCAAATAGGAGATTTATGATTTTGTAAGTCAACAAGGCTTGAATAAATGAAAAACATCTACTACTAGTATCTATATACTATGAGTAACAAGACTAGAAAGAAATAACAAATGACTCAATTTGTTTTTATTCGATTGAGAGGTGTTTCTTTTTTAATACATAAAAAAGTCGAAAAAAAGACTCCTTGTTGCATTCTTGTAAATTTGCAGTTTCTCAATAACTGCATCTCTAGTCTCATCATCAAGGATTATCCTCTCAATGCATATATTGAGGCCATCCATAACCTCCTCCTTGGCCTAAAATGAATCAAAATATAAAAAATTAGGATTCAAGTTGTACGTTGTTGCATGAATATGTTAGTGGAGCGTCTTGTTCCATCTCCAATCAATTATGAGTCATATGGATTCATATTTTCTTTGATTTAGCCTATAATATTTGGCTATGGCCTCCTTGGCCATGCCCATGGCCTCATACAAATAATTCATTGGGTTTCTCTCCCCATCCACCAACTGGAGAACTCGAACCAAAGGCTCTGATACTTAAAAGTACAACAAAATAATATACATTTAAAATAAAATTTAAGATTTTTTTAATAACAAATAAATGATAAATAAAAAAAATTAAGTTTAAGGTTACCTTAATGATTTCCTCCATGTGTTTTGCAATCACATCATTAAAAATGGTCTTCAAAATCTTTTCACCTTTGGCTTTTTTAGCATAGGAAGACTCCACCTATCGGTGACTCACCACCATTTGCTTAAGGGATGTTAGTGAGGCCACAATGCTCTGCAATGTGAGGAAATTTGTGGCGAATTGTGTGACTCCCGATCGCACAAGCTTCTTTCCATTGGTGTGCTCTCTCATCAATTGTAGCACCCAATTGTGATTGTAGATGAACTTGGTGATATATATCATCTCATCAACCATACTCTTCATCCATGAGATCTTTTCCATGTCCTTGAGTAAGAGATCAATGCAATGGGCCGCACAAGTCCAAAATAGTGTAGGGTGTCTCCTCAAGAAGTCTGTCTGCTCCTACATTTGCGATCGCGTTGTCTGTGACAACTTGAATAACTTTCTGCACACCTACTTCCATCACCACTTCATCCAGCGTGTCATACAAAGTTTTCACAATTTTTACTTGACGGGAGGCATCAGTTGATTTCAAGAAGACCAGTTGCCTACTTGAAGCCACTAAAAAGTTAAATACTGTGTTGTTTTTCCTATCTGTCCACCCATCAAATAAAATGGGGTGTCCCTTTTTCTACCATAATTTTTTTTGGTCTTCTACAAGGGTTTGCCTATGTTTCACAAAATCCTCTAACAACTAGACACACAAGTCATGAGTAGGAGCCTTAAACCCCTTCTCGACAACGGTCAATTGAGTGACCAAATTCTCCCAATATGGACTTTTTGCCTTATTGAAAGAATTGTTGTTGTAGCACTAGAAATTTGTTACAACTATCCTTCTCCGTTGTGCAATGTGGATAACTATGGAAGCCTTGGCAGTTAGCAACTTGACACAAAGTTACAAAGTTCAAAGTCAAAAGTTATAGTAAATCTCATGCTATGTATAACAACTATAAGTATTTGTTTAAACTTAAGAACAACCCAACTGAAGGCAATGAGTATTAATGGCAAATGCTTCAGGGATTCATTTAAACTTATGAACAACCCAACTGAAGTCAACGAGTATTAATGGCAAATGCTAAAAATTGTGTTTTTAGCCTCAACAAAGCTTAAAAGAAATCTTGAAAACACACCAAATGCTCATTAATCAAATTCCATCCTCCTACAATAGTTCAAAAACTTGGCGATGTCTAAGCCTGAGGCACCTAAAAGGCTAAATCTCAAGCCCTTGAATCGCTATTGGCAATTTGAAGCCCTTGAATCGCTATTGGCAATTTGGCACGAGTGTGTATTCACTATTCATGAAATCATGAATCATTGCTAGGAAAAACGCTTAACAGTTAACACAGTCAACAGTAACATTGTTGGGAATCATGAACCACTGCTGCGAAAAAGTTTAAAACACTTAACAACGTGATTTGTCACTTGCCAATCTCGTTATAAAATCTTGCAATGATGTGCAATCTATTGCCAACTTGCTATGATTCTGTAAATATGAAAACCACATATTGGGAAATTCAGAAAATTGCATATTGATAAACTCAAAAAATCTTGTATTGGGAAACTCAAAAAACCCCTTTAAATCCGAGTGATAGCAGTGTTGAAATTATATTTTTGTTATAGCCGAGACGACAGGGATTTCTCAGTGATTTTCGCTTGAGTAATCGCCAAGATTACTTGGTGAAAATCGCCTAGAAAACAATATTTCTCATCTTGCAATAAACAATCATTTTTATCGACTTGTAGTCATCTCACGATAAATGTTGAAAAATACCAAGAAATCGCCGATATTTTGAACTATTGTCTACATATCATTATATTTCAAATTTTGCTCTTATTGTAAGGTTGTCTCCTCGAAGTGGCTTGTCATTTTATTCAAATATTTGTCTCTATTGAATCATATTGTGATCAATTGTCATTATTTTACTCAAGTGGTTTTGTAATTTCATTACAAATGGTATCAGAGCTTCGATTTGGACAGAGGTGTGGTTGAACCCCTAGTTTTAAAGAATCGCCTATATCTCACAAATTGTCACGATTTTTTTCTGCAATTTTTTCACTGAAGTTGTAGAGTTAATCAAGTAAGCTATAGTTCAATTTTTGGCCTTTTGTGATTGTTTTTGGGCATTTTATTTCCAATTTAGGTTTTTTCATAAACTCTTTCCACAAGTTGCAATTTTAGAAACTATTCTAATTTATTTACATTTTTGGAAAACATGAAAAAATCTAGAAGGGCTATATTCTTTTAGGTTTTGGATTTGAGGCTGGGTTAAATATGAAATCAGTTGGTTAAAATTGGGTCAAATCAAATTTTGCATTGTCAAGCCTCAACATGATAGGGCTGCAAACTAGAGGTTAGGGAAAGAATTCATACACACTAGGGAAACTCCTAACAAAGAGGGGATAGTGTCAGTGTTTGAATTAGGTGGTACTTTCACCATAATGTTTTCTTTGATGGATGAAAAGTGTGTGTTCTAGATGATAGTATGCACAACATGCAAGGAGATATGGATAATTTGCACAATGAAATGAAAAGAGATATGGCTAATGTGCAAGGAGATATGGCTAGCATCAAGACACAATTGGCTACTCTAGCGACTTCCATCAATATGTTCGTCTCACAACCAACTCATGGTGGATATAAAGGACAACTTAGTCTTGATCGAAATGTTGCGTAGCCTCATCCCATGACTAGTAGTAGTTTTGGGGCTAGGAGCCTACTACTGAAGGCGGAGATGTTTAAGTTCGATGGATAGGATCCGCTCAGCTGGATCAACCAAATGGAGTTTTTTTTGATCTAAATGAAATCCCTTGTGGGTAGAAGGTTACCGTGACATTCTTATATCTAGACCTTGAAGAATTCATCCAGTATCTATGGATATGCACTTAAAAGAAGGCTCTTAGTGTCCCATGGCCAGTTTTTACGGAGGAGTTGCAGTTGCACTATAGTAGTGTGATGGATAATCACTTCAACAAGTTGGCAAAGTTGCGACAAATAGGTTTGGTCAAGAATTATATTTATCAATTCTAGAACCTGTCCTTGCGAGTGGAGACATTTACATATGAGAAATTGAACGACTTGTTTCTAGGCTGGCTCAAGGACCACATTCAACATGATGCACGCATGTTTAATCTGCTTAATGTATCTAATTCTATTATCATGGCATGCAAGGAAAAGGAAAACTCTTGGCCAATAAGAGGGCAACATTCACTAGCATAAGAGATTAGAGCACTTCGACAATTTCATTCCTTCAGCTTACCAGGTTGACACCTCAATAAATTGAAGAAAAAGGGCAAAAAGGTTAAGTTTTAATTGTGATAGAAAATTGGAGGGACAAGTCCACCAAGGCACTATTGTGTGCTTTGTGTCCGTATTGCTGTTAGATTATTTATTGGGTGATTAATTCACCATAGGCATTTTATTGTTATTTTGTTATGTTTTTATACCCAAAGTCTATCTCGGGTCTATTTGTTTTGATTCCTTCCTATTTTCTAGGAAGTTGTTTATGCTATTGTTTTGGCTACTTAATAGCCCTATGTAATAATTCTTCGCTAGCTAAATATATTATTATTTCAAGCTCTCAATTGCAGACAGAGTGGGTGGATGAGGCATGGTCAGAATGGGAGAATGACACAACACAAAATCTCTTTCAGAAGCTCCTATATATTGGAGCATGTCAAACAAATTTGTGTTGAAAGGGGATGCTTTATGGTACAAGGATAGTTTGTACGTTATGTGAGAACTCAACCTTGAAACATAAGGTTCATGTGGAGCTCCATGTTTCTTTAGTAGGTGGGCACTCTAGCTTCTTGATGACTTGTAGTAGAATCAAGTAGGATTTATTTTGGGAGGGACTAGAAGGGGAAGTCAAATATTTGTGGCAGAATGCATGGTGTGTCAGCAAAACAAGGGTTAGACAATTAAGACGTTGTTTTTCTGCAATCTCTATCTATTCCTAGATAGAGGTGGGAGGAGGTTTATATGGATTTTTTCCAAAGTATGAGGGGAGAAATACCATCATGGTGGTCATGAATAGCCTCACCAAGTATGCCCATTTTTGAAGCTTGTCACATCTGTTTGTTGCAAGTACAATAGCAACAACATTTATTTACTCAAGTGACCCCAAAAATAATAGTAAGTGATCGTGATCCTATATTTACTAGTAATTTTCGGACTAAGTTATTCTCATGTTTGGATATTCAGTTGGTTCATAGCTTGTCATATTATCCTCAATTTGATGGGCAAATTGAGGTGGTCAACAAGTGCTTGGAGGGTTATATTTGTTGTTTTGCTTTGGATAAATAAAAGAGATAGGTTCAATCGCCGCCACAAGTAGAATGGTGGTATAACACTTCTTTCCATACCTCATCCAAAATGTCTCTATTTTTGGCATTATGTGGGTACAATCGACTTTCCATCACCTCATCTTTGAGGGTCTAACGAAAGATTTGAGCAACGAAAGAACACATTCAACACCAATAAGAGGTACTCTCTAGTCTCAGAGAGAACTTGACAATGACACAAAACCGCATGAAGCAACAAGTTGACCAATGCCACAATGATAAAAACATTTTGAAGTCAGAGATTGGGTTTTTGTGCGATTATAGCCATATAAACAAATGTCTTTGAAACAACAAAAGAATGATAACAAGCTTTCACCTAAATATTCTGGCCCTTATCAAGTCTTGCAAAAGATTGATAGCTTAGCATACTAACTAGATTTATCTTAGCGAAACTACATCCAATCGTCCACATTTCCTACATGAAGGCCATTGAACAAAGAGTTTCAGCCCAGACAGGATTACTACTGCTTGATGAGGAGGGCAGAATCGTATTTGAACTTGAGGAAATACTTAAGACCCGCACTAAGAGGTTGAGGATGAGGGTGATTATAGAGTATCTGATTAAGTGGAAGAATCTGGATAGTGAAAATACGACATGGGAGGATGAAACGTTCCTGCAGAAACATCCAACGATCATTAACGTTGGTTTAAAGGGGATGGGCATACTACACCTTTAACCTATAGCATGTATTGGGATATGTATGACCCACTTGTGGCTAGTATAACTTTTAATTAAGTCATGATCATTTCTATAGCTTTACATTGGTAGTTGGGTCGGCCTAGGAAGTCTACATAACATAAGTAGGGTATATATAAGATGTAGTGGTTAGTATTTGGTCATCATATTGTGAATTTTGTTATAATTTAAAGGTTGTGGTTGCCTGCTCGAAGTGGCTCATATTTATTCACTTGTTCTAATTTTAAGGTTGTGGTTAACTGCTCGAAGTGGCTCATACTTATTCAAATATTCTGCTCTATTTCAATCATACTTTGATCTATTGCTGTTATTCTACTCAAGTGGTTTAGTAATTTTTTGAAAATTTTGCTATGCTTTCCCATGGGTATGAAAACAGGCCCAAAGCAACACACAAAGCTGAGATCATGAGGTTTGAAGACGGTTACTAAATCTCTTAAAAAAACCACTTCAAAACAATCTTCAAATGCTCTTGAGGTGGTTATGAGTGCTCTAACCTTGACTTGGCTAAAATAGCCAATGGAAGAGGAAAACCAGGGAACAAGGCCTTGTAGTCTGTGCCACCATGATTAACCATCTTAGTTAGGTTGTCTGAAGGCATCATGACCTTGAAAACTGAATTACATGCTTCATAGACATTTTTCTTAATTCCAACACATACTTCAACTTCTAGGCCTGGTAGTGTGAGAAGATGGAAACAACCAAACTCCACTCTAAAGCGTGATGACCTGATCTTTGAATTTCCAAGATAGCACCACAAGTTCACTATTATTGAATGAAACAAGAATATTTTTGGCCGATGCTGAATAACAATGACATACCAAGGATGCTCCTACATCCAAATTTCTGGAAAGAAAGAAGGGATAATGTTTTTGTGTACCTTATTCTTTTTGCTTTATAGGCCATTGGCTTGTATTCTTGTTGTAATACCACATTTTGATTACAAATTTAACGAAAGTTAGCTACTTACCACATCCACCAAGCGACATCAAGACAATTACCTTTCTAGGATGGGTTGGGGCGACATCCAGTGGTTTTGAACCGGGGTCATCATCTGGATAAGTGCCAGTTCTCACCCAAGGACTGCAACTTGATGGATATTCTGCTACATCACCCATGATGGGCCATTTTGGGTTTCTCAAAACCTATCGGTGAGTTAAAAAGGTATTGCCTGGAAAGGCTTAAAAGGGGATGAAAGTTTGTTGTTGGGTGTCTATTCTATGAAAGGACTTCTACAGCCCTTTACCATTACTAATTAGATGTGGGAAGAAATACCCATGGACTTCATTATAGAGCTTCCTAATTGGATGAGAAGAGTGTTATGCTAGTGGTTGTCAGAAAACTTAGTCTATATGCACATTTTTGTAGGCTATAATTCCATTACATTGCTAGTACAGTAGGAAACTTTATTATAGACAGCCATACATAGGCTACATGGGATGCCTAAAGTCATTATTAGGGATTATGATACCATGTTTTTTAGAAACTTCTGGCAGTTGTCGTCTAAGCTAAGGGGCACTATGTTGGCCCTAAGCTATGCCTATCACCCTCAGTTGGGTGGTGAGTTGGAAAATCATTGGTTGAAATGACTCTTATTAGTAGAATGGTGGTCGAATACAAATTTGCATAATTGCCCAAAGATGGCTTCACTATGGTTACCCTCCCCCCAGTGCCACTTTTGATTTACATCGGTGTCGTAAGTTTGAGTATATTCAGACTCGTATCCAAGAGACTCGTAAAATCCCGTCTTCTAGAAACAATGTTATTACTGGTTTAGAACTGGATGAAATAACAAGCAGATCGGCACCATAGTGAGCTCCAGCTTCTAGTAGGTGACTGACTTTTTTTCGGGTGGACACACTGATTTTTAACAACACGGTTATGTTAAAGGTAAGAGGTTTCAATAATTTGGTACTATCTCTAGATTTCTGGAAAACTTTGGAGTCATAATACAGTATTGTCACATGATGCGGTTTAAGATGTTTTTATGTTCTTGAATCTTGGGGTTCTTACAATTTATTTTATATTGGTATTTAAGCATATGCATTTGTTATACTTATTTTTCTAACGTTTACATCATATTAAATTTTTGAAGCTTGAAGAAATATTTGTGTTTCTGTTTAAACTTCGGTCTAGATTAACAATGGTATGTAATACTGCAAAAAGCATGTTGGATGGATAATTGATGGCAACATCAAATGTGCTTTAGCTGGTTTTTGGACAGATTAACCCCACATTTTGTGTCTTGGGTTTGTTGGCATGGTTGAGGTGATATTGGCATCGTGGTTCTTGGGTAACTATGCTTTATTCATCTTAGTTACAGATGTTGAGCTATGTGTTTTCTTTAGGACAATCAAACGTTCAGTTACAGGTGTTGAGCTATGTGTTTTCTTTAGGACAATCAAACGTTCATCTAAAATGCATAGAAATATCCAGTCAGAACTTGACCATATCCGAGAGCAATACCAAGTTAGTTAAGCGACTAAAAACACTTAATTCTACCTTACTGGATGAATCTATATCCCAAAAAATGTCCGACTCTTCTTGATAAATATATGGGTGAGATTGTAGTGTCAAATTTAAAGGTTCATGTGAACTAAATGTTCCCGTTGCTTGGAAAATCATACAAGATTATGTCAACTAGTGTTAGTAATTGCATGGAAACCAAAGGCGCATGAGCTAGAGTTTAATTTTTGTCAATTTTATAAATGGATCTTAATGGCTGCATTGTATGTATGGAGATTTTTAATGATGAGCGTATAGGATGTTAAGCTTGAGGAGCTAGATTTATGTGTATACCGAATCACTAAGAGAATATAGTGCTGAGTTTCATGCCATGATTTTTGGATTCTATTGTTGGCTATCATTGTTTACCTCGTCAGACCTTCTGGCTAATAGTTACTTACTGGGCTGCAGATTGATCATTATCTTCAAGTTGTTAAGACAGAGTTGGTATCAAACAGAGTTGACAAAGATAGAATTTTACTTGAGGAGTACGGATATACTGCACATAGCAGTATGATGCAAACTGCATCTGTCCCTGTTGCAAAGTTTCATTTTGAACTCTCGCCAATGCAGGTCTGTCATGTGTTGTAAGCACGATACTCATACAGAATCGAGGGCACTTTGTGTTTGCTGATTTCCAGAATTATTTCCATGTCTCTGAAGTGCTCGTACCATTTGTTTTGCATCTGTGATTCCTTAGATTTGGATTTTGTTTTTAGTTTGTTTAAACTGGGCTTACATTTAGTTTTTATCTGTTCTTTTTTACGGATATCATTGTCTTTAACATTCTTTTCTAATTTGGACCAGGTCTTGGTGACGGAAAACAAGAAGTCATTTTCACACTTTATTACTAATGTTTGTGCAATCATCGGGGGTGTTTTCACGGTAATATGTTTAATATACTTGTAATTGATTAGTTTACTATGTTTTTGATTAGTTTACTATAACTTCAAATTTGTTCGTGTGATAAATAGTAAGTTTCATATTAAGGGAGGGAGTAGCAGACTCGAAGGAATTTTGATATTACTTCTAATGCTAGAAACCCTGGTGTGTGCTGGGAGGATAAAATAAAGTTGTAGTGGTCAATGGGCAGCTGTGAATGTCTTAAGCTGAATTCACCATGGTATATATCAGAATATAAAACAATCAGATGTTAATTCTAGCTGTCATTTCTGGGCCAGCTTTCATAGCTATGATTTTTCATAGCTAAGAGCTTCCTTTCATTTATTCTGTCGTCATTATATTAGAGCATGTTTTTATCTTTAACAATTCTGCTCAAGTCTTTTTGCATCGACTGTACTTGGTAGTTTTGTATTTCTGCAATGGATATTTTATGACGGGGAGTTTTATCTGTTTACATTTTCTGATTTCAGCTTGCTTTGAATATGTTTCTCACAGGTTGCAGGTATTCTGGATTCTATGTGGTACAATGGAATGCGTTTGGTTAGAAAAGTGGAGCTCGGAAAGCAACTTTAAGCTAGATAACCAGTGGATACAAGTCTGAGTAACATCTTGTTTTCTTTAGTTTCTTGCGGAAACATTTTTTAAGTTGGTCAAACGGATAGGAAGTAGTTTAGTAATGCCATTCATTTTTTTCTTCTTCGAGTTAGAGGGATTTCAGCCCATAATCTTGCCAAGCTGTGCATTGTTATTGTTCCTTGATTGTACCTTCATCGGTTGAGAGTTGCTGTGTAAATCTGCATATATATAATATGTACATACAGCAAAGCCCTTTTGAGGGGTAGAATTGTTACAAAATTGGTGTACTAAAAATGTGTAAGATGGCACTCCAGGGCATGTTGGATTGCAACAAACATTTTCCATCGACAATGATTACTTTGATTTCATAAGATGACCCGGTGCATTTTTTTGAGGGATGTTTTAAGAGGGATGCAAAGCCACTCATTGTTCAGATCATTTGTAATAATTCTCTTTTTCCATGTGAATGTTCTAATGACACACATCCTTAACACCATTAATAGTCAAGGGCAGAAAATTTTGGATCTTATTACCAAATTAGATTTGCGTTTTGTATCCATTGGAGTGTTTAGTTTTGAAATATTATAATTTGCACATCTATTCAAGAAAATGTCAAATCATTCGATGTACACTCAAAAAGAATTTACGGTGAATAAAGACAGAAAATGATAACGTTCGGAATGAGGATTGCCTAAAAATCATGGAATTTCTAATTGATAGTTTTTTAAGCGAGAGCTCTAGACTCTAGACTTTTGAGAAACTTTAACTCTAGACTTTTGAGAAACTTCTTACGATGGGGATTCGGAAAAGTGTTAAAATCAAGAAAGATAAGTAAAGAACGTATATAATTGTTATTGATGTAGAAAGATTGTAGATTTTCCCATATTTTAAGAAATACATGTGATTGTTTTAATATGTATTAATTACTCTGGCAATATATATGGGTAGATGGCTATAATTCATGCAAGCAACAAGAAAACATTTATCCTCCTACATTTTTAGCTTCATACCTGTCTGCTTCGATTTGACTGTTTAAATGCCTTCCATCAGCTATATGCCTGAATACTTCAAAAATAGATGAAAAAAATATGCCTTCAAAGTAACCAATTTTAGCAAACAAACATGTATTTTTACAAAATAGGACCTTGCTATGTTAGGTGATAAGTAATTATTGTTGAAGGGTTACAAAGGCATAACACTTGATTCATTAGGTAAGATTGTAAGGACTAGTCTATACCTTTCCTATTTATTTTGATATGTTCTATTCTTAAATTCTTATCATGTTATTTAAGAATATAATTATTTAGATGTTTAAAATCATTTTATATGATGTTTATGTAACATAATTTTTATAATATTTTTATGTATTCATTGTGTATTTATATACGTTACTAAAAATTGTTCAGTTATTTCAGCTATTCTACAAAATAACAATTTTATGTGTGCATTGATGTGTAAGAGTATGGGGGTATAGTGAGTGGGATCTACAACTATATTGGTTATAAGTTTTATCATTTATTAAATGCAGTGTCTCTAGTTGACACTTTGTTATATTTCTGAACATAAATATGATCTTGCTGTTAGTGTTAGTTTCAGATTCTTTCTATTTTTAGTTAACAAACACTATTCACACTTTCTTTACCCATGTTTTAGAAGTTTCTTGAACTATTTAAGAAGTCAAAAGGATGAAAAATGAAGTCAACATGATTATATCACTTGCAAAATTTTGAATTAACTGAGAAAACCAAATACAGAGTTGTATAAAATGAATTTTAGATATTTTGAGTTGAAATTAGAGTTTTTTGACCAGAAAGGAAGCATTAGTGTGATTTCAGATAATGGCATTGGAAGGAGGGAATCATTTATTGTGGGTGGAAGAGGCATGCTCACACTCGTGTTGTAAGAAAGAGTATGTGCCTAGTAAGATGAGTAAATGCAACATAAGACTTCTTAAGGAGACAGAATTGAGAAGGGATAAGTGTTATTTTTCCATTGACCAGGGATCAAGGCCTTTCTATATGAGTAAAGAGAAATCCATCATTGTACGCACTATTTTGAAAATGGAGTTGGAGCTCAAGTTTCGAGAGATATGAGGAAATCTTGAGAGATGAATGCTAGTTGGAAGTTGTCCTCTTGTCCTCTAAAGTAAGTGATGTTTCTTTTCAAATAGATAATCGGAGGTAAGGAGTGTTTGTACACTTTCATGATTAATATTTTTATTTTAAAAATAATCTATTATTACTTTTAAAGTATAGTAAGTTTCTTATGGATTGACAAAGCCTTTGGCTTGCAATTTTCTACATGCTTTATATATGTTTTGGGTCTAAGGCCACTCATTTTTCTAGATCCTCTTAAAGGGTGTTTGGGAAGGTTTTTATATCACTTTATTTTTTGTTTTCACTGTCATATTTGAGTGTTTAAAATGCAGAGTTATGTTACGTGCATGGACTTAAATTGTTGTAATAAGATGGACTAAGTGTGATTTCCTCCAAGACGTTCTTTTATCACCTCTTGGAAGTTAAAAGTGAAAGCTAGTCCAAGTGGGTTATCTATATCTTTATTGATTTTTTTTAGATTATATTCTATTATAAATTGTTTTATCTTACTTTATTTTCCAAGGGTTATATCTTTATTGAAATTTATTGGATTATATTCCATTATGAATTGTTTTATCACACTTTATTTTTTGTTTTCACTGTCATATTTGAGTATTGGAAATGTAAGTTATGTTGTCCACATGGGCTTGAATTGTTGGTAGGATGGCTTAAAAGACAGTGATTTCTCCCATGCCATTCTTTTTTCACCTAATGGAAGTTAGAAGTGAAAGCTCGTCCAAACGAGTTATATATATCCTTATTGAACTTTATTGGAGTACACTCCATTAGAAATGCTTGTTTTCTTATGTTTGTGTTGGGTTTGTTTTGGTACAAGTGTAGGAAGTGTTTTTTAGCTCGTAAGAAGATGCATTTAACTAGAGGTGTTGCTTAGTCTACTTTTTATTTTAGTGTAAATCGAACCCTACTTTATACCTTAGAAAATTTGAATGGTAAGTTACATGATCAATGGTAGCTTGGGGGTGTCTAAGACAAAGAACTAAAGATGGCAATAGGATGAGAGGGGAGCCCTTCCTTGCCTTGGGCCTTGTAGTTATATATGTGGAACTAGCGGATTATTTTAGAGGTTAAAATTGCTTAGAACAAATTGTAATATAAAATCTTGGGTTATTTTGAAAGCATTGTGACACTTGTAAAACTATTTGGAAGCTTTGTAATAATTGCTTTATATAAGAAATTGAAGAAAATTAGTAATAAGTATTTAGTAAAGTGTGAAAAATTTCTATCTTGTACACTTTTGAATGAAAGTTAATATTAATTTGTTAATGAAAAGAAATTTTTTATTTATTAAAAAATGAAAGCATATTTATATCCCTTATTTTATAAATTACATACTTTTTTGTGTAATAAAAGACTTATTGGTAATTTGCTCTAAAAGTCACCGAGAGCACTCATAGAACTTAAGCATTGAAAGAGAGCATTTGGGGTCCATAATTTTTTTTTCCAGAGGTTAAAATTGCTTAGAACAAATTGTAATATTTTATCTTGGGTTATTTTGAAAGCATTGAAACGCTTGTAAAACTATTTGAAAGCTTTGTAATAATTGCTTTGTATAAATAATTGAAGAAAATTAGTAATAAGTACTATTAAAGTGTGAAGAATTTCAATCTTGTAAACTTTTGAATAAAAGTTGATATTTATTTGTTAATAAAATGAAAATTTTTATTTATTAAAAATGAAAGCATATTTATGTTCCTTATATTCTAAATTACATATTTTTTTGTGTGATAAAAGACTAGTTGGTAATTTGCTCTTAAAGTCACTGATAGCACTCATAGAGCTTAAGCACTGAAAGAGAGCATTTGGGGTTCTTAATTTTTATGAAAGTAAAATTTCATCTAAATTCTCCTTAACTAACTTTGGAATAAACTTCATTTCGACATGAATTTGTAGCAACTCATGGAATACTTTTTAGTGTTATAAAATTCAAGTTGCAAATTTTTGAAGATGGACTTCTAGTTTTGTTCTTAGTTCCTAAGGAAATTATCTTGTTTTCAACCGATTTATTTTTCATGTTTAATGAAACATAAATATCCTTGAAACAATCTAAAAATGAATTTTATGATTTTATAAGTAATGAGATTTGTTTGGAAATTTTTGGATTCTTCTAGTGCCCCCTATGAATTTTTGAATATTACTACTCTGTGAGGTATTTTAAAAAAACCACATACCCTTCATTTGTAGGGCAATGGACCTTATCATAGGATGCTATGCTCTTTTAGCCCTTGGTCATCCATATGATTGCGTTCTGGCTAAATAGGCCCCAAAGGGCAACCGGGTCTCCTTGGCAATAGTTTATACGTGAAGCGTGCAACATTCTATGTGCGCACAGACTTGTTTACTAGCGGGTTATAATATTTATGGCGATTAGTACTTGGTGGAAAGGCCTTGGTTTAAGCACCACTCTTTATATAGTACAAGCAGTCCACCATATAATAGTCGTTTCACTTTATAAGCCACATATCCTTTAAATTAGATGGTGTTAAACTTTATAAAGTGGTAATTTTTTTTTAATATATAGAACATGTGATTTATGTTTATAATATATATTGCCTATAATTTAGGTCTAAGTCCATGACCTTCAAAAAACTTTGGCATTAGAGTTTTGTCGTGTTAGTTGGGGGCACACACTTCCCTAGGTCGGGTGACTGTTAAGGGTACCCCCTAATTTTTCTAGTGTTCATGTTGTATGAGTTTTAAGGTTGAATTTTGAAAAATAAAACTCAAATTTATATTATATCTAGATGTTTGACCCTCATCTTTGTTTGGCCCATTGTAGACACTTAGCAGTCTGGAAGCGAGGTGGCTGTCAAGGAACTACCCCCTAATTTCCATTCACAACGACATGGCAGAAGAATATTTGACTTAACTCAAGAAATTACATTTGGACAACCATTAGTGGGGGCCAGGAATTCGAAGCTTCCTTCATCTTTTTTCTTCTTGTAAGAGCCCAAAAGCGCCTAGAGGTGTTTCACAAAGCAAATAAAAAAATTAGACTTAGGAAGAGGAAAAAAATTTAAAACTAAGTTTCTTACTTTTCTAGTTTTTGAGTTTGGAGTAGCCATTAATTTTTTCTTAGGAAGCGTTTATAGAAATTTCTTCAATATTCATAGAAAAATGTAAGTAACAAAGAAGATTTGAAATTTTTTGATCTGACAAAAAAAAACTTAAAACATAATTATTAAAACCAAGATTTTAACAAGGAAAAAAAAATCAATGATTTTTTTGGTGTTAAAGTAGTGAAAGGAGAAGTATAAAGGTTATTAGAATTCTTCTAGCTTACCAGTATGGTTTGAAGATATTTTTCAAAAATCGTTGATGCATGGCATGCAAATTGACATTTGTTGACACCACACCCACCTATAAGGATACTAGATTAAAGTCTTGAAAGTTGCCAAAAATATGTTTTATTGAAGCTAACTTAAAACTAAATTTATATTTTAATTAGATAAAAAACTTAAGAAAGCAATTATGGTAGTTAAATTAAGTAGTGTGTGGTTAGAGTTAAAAAATTAATACAAATAAAATAAAAAAAAATTAATCTAATTTATATCTAATTAATTTTTTAATTTTTTTTAATAATAAAACATGAAACATGAGTTCCGATTTGATATTGTATTTGAAAATTGACTAGTTCAAATTAAAAAAAAGAAAATAAAGAGTTAAGGGGAAGAGCAAATGGATAGAGTTACTTTATAGTCTGATTATGGTGCATATATATGGAGAAAAATAATTCCTAATGATAAATTTAGAGGGACTCTAATTGCTACATAGTTTAGTGGAGATAATTGGTTCTAATGTTTGTAGGTTTGGTGATTTCTAGTGTTCCTTGGATAATTTGGAGTGACTTGCACCCAAAATATCAACTTGAAAAGAGTGATGCCTTTGAGCTTATGCTTAACAAATCAAAATAAAATCATAAATAGAATAAATGAGAAAATGGGTGATAAAAGTACCAAAGCATTGTTAAAAATATTAAAAAGTTTGAGAATGGATGAATAATGTATTGGAGGAAAAGTAGATTTAATTCTTGAGCACATATTCGAAATGATATTTTTGTGGCTTTCATTGGCATCTGTCTTCAGCATTCACAATGTGTATAAGAAGTGAAACAATTAATTGTCTTTTACAATATTTTTAACTTAGTCTACTCAAGTGCAATATTTATTTTCTGCTTCTACATGATTTAATTTCTAATATGATTTAATGTTTTTAATTTTTTTAAAGGCAAATTGAAGAGAATCTCCCATCTTCCTTCATTGTCAATAGATTTATAGAAAAGGTCATGTGGATGGTTAATCTTTATACGCTGCAACTTGATTTATAATTCACTTGTACAAATGACTTTTGAGCTTCCAAAAATGCTAAAGCACATCAAACATTATTGCCAAACATATTATAAGGAGGGAAAATAACGAGTCATATCAAGTGGTGAATGTGGAATCCAAAGGAATGTGGAACGCAACTTTAAAATAAGTATATGATTTTTTGAAAAGTTATGGAAGATTGTAATAACCTAGTTGATGTAGGATTGGTAAGAGGGGACCAAATTAATGTGAACCTTTTCTCACAACCTAGACTTAACGCTTTTTAATGGACACACATTTAGATAACACATTGATACTTGATACCAAAACCCACAATATTCCTTTATATGACAATATTATAGATATTCTCTCTTTCTCTCTCTCTCTCTCTCACACACACACACACACACACACACACACACACACACACACACACACACACACACACACACACTTCTCTTATTAATTGAAATACAAACATGAAGATGAGATCAATACAACAAAGTCCCTAAATGGAATTGATCAATTCTTGCTACTCCCTACTCTTATATTCACACACGTGCACTTGCCCAGATGAAAGCTCCTCACTTTCCCATGCTCTTTTCTGAGGCTTATATTCACTACATTTACCCATCCATTTGTGGATGATAGATTGAATTCAAATTGAACTTTGCAACCAACATTTTCCATAAAGTTCTCCAAAAATGAATAACGAACTTGATATCTCTATTTGAAACTACGTTTTTGGGTAATCCATGTAGTCTCACTTTGAAAAATAATTTTGTTATGTTTGTGGCACCACTAGTCTTCTTAAATGCTATGAAGTGTGCCATCTTTATAAATCTATCAATAATAGCAAAGATATAATAATTACCTTTTTGTATTTTTTGCGACCCAAAAACTAAATCCACACTTATGTCTTACCCTAGTCTTTCCAATATTGGCAATGGCTAATACAAACATGCATTTTGACTTTTACCCTTGGATTATTGGAAAACTATACAACTTTACACAATTTTCTTCACATCTAAATTCATCTTAGGCCAATAGTATCTCCTAGTCAACTACGCTAATGTTATATCCACACTAAAATGACAAAGTAGTCATTTACTATACTTTTATTAAATTCTTTATCATTGATCCTTGAGGTATATGCAATTGTTTTCCTCTAAACAAAAATCCATCTTGTAAAAATAAATATAACCATGGAGTTATATCCATCCCAATTGGGATATTACACGTTGCCCAAACATCTCTAAAATGCAAATCCTCTTCATACAAATCCTTCATTGAGTCAAAACCAACTACCTTTGCTCTCATCTCATTAAAAAAAAAAGACATCTTTTAATCAATGCATTTGAAACTCTATTTGAATTCAAACTTCCATGGTTCAAAACAAATGAATAAGTTTGAAGAAATTGAAAAAAAATTATGTGATTTTGGTTGAAATCTTGGCTATTTATGAACTGCAATGCTTGATGATCCAAGAACAAAACAAACTCCTTCATAAGTAAGTATTGTCTTCATTTTTTAAGAGCTTTCACCACGGCATAAAAATATTGATCACAAATCAATTACATTCTCTTATCATCATTCTCACTAAAGTATGAAATGGGCTTGCCTTCTTGAGTCAAAGTTGCACCTATTGCTATCCCACTAACATCAAAATCAACAAGGAATACCTTGTTAAAATTTGGTAATGCTAATATTGGTTGTTATATTACCTTATTATTCAAAATATGAAATCTATTCTTAATTACAACCATCCACGTGAATTTTTTTTTTAATCACTTCTCATGGTTTCCATGATTGGTGCACATATCAGGTATTGAATTTTCTATTGAAATTCTAGTAAAAAATTATTAACTTGTGAAAGTTTCTTGATTCAAACATGTTCTTTGACGATAGCCACTCAACAATGGATTTTAAATATTCTGGGTTAGTACCCAAACCATCACGTGAGACCAAAAAAACCAAAAAAACCAATTCTTCCTTCATAAAATTACACTTCTTCAACTGACTAGCAACTTCTATTCTTTCAACTTTTACAATATTAGCCTCAAATGTTCTAAATGTTCCTCTTTTATCTTACTAAAAATAAATATGTCATCTAAATTCACATTAGAAAACTTACTAAGATACAATTTAAGCAATTCATTCAAGAGTCTCATCAATGTGCTTGGTGAATTCACTAACTTAAATAGCTTAACTAGCCACTTATAACCATCCTTTGTTTTGAATGTGGTCTTCCACTCATCACATTCTCAAATCATGATTTAATGATATCTGTTATTAAAATAATTTTTTGTGGATTACCTTTATCCTCTCAAAAGTTTCATCAAGTCATACCTCTGAGGTAATGGAAACCTATACGTGATTGTAATGTTGTTGATTGTTCTAGAATCTATGCACATATGCCATTCTTCACCTTTATTGGGTGATAAAACTACCATAACTACACATGGGCTCAAATGTTCTCTTATCAAACCCTTATCCAACAACTCTTGAATTTATCCTTTTATCTCCTTATTCTCCACATGTGTCAACCTATATGTTGTCTTGTTTGGAAAACTAGATTAAAGTACCGAATCCATGTGATGACTAATGCTTATAATTGCCCAACATCTCCACACTTAAAGTAAGTACCCATTAATCCTCTACCTCTTCCTCTAACATTGCATCCTTTTTCTTTTGAAAGTCATCCTCTTCCTCTTAGTGCATGATTGTGATTTTAAGAAGTACTAGCTTCTCCCTCATGAGTATGTTATCCTCTTCCAGTGTTTTTTTGACCTCTTCCTCTTGAAAAACTTATTCTAATTCTTATTGTATTTTTTGTCTCCTTAACAACTTTTATTCAGCTTTCAAATCACATTGATAGACTTCTTCTCCCAGACACAACTAATCATCAAAACTACTCTTGCATGGAAATATGAAGACCATTCACAAATATTGAGTTTTTTTCTTCATCATCTTCAACATGACTAGTCTGGATGATGAGCTTGTAAAAATATTTAGTTTAGTCCTTTACACTCATATATTTTTTCCTCAATTTTTTTTTATTTTTTGAATAAACTTAGTTGATAGTCAAAAAGTAAAAACTTACCCTTCAAATTTTCAACCATCATATCCACAGTATCACTTTTTTCTTTTCCTCTTCTATCCTTTTTTAGTTGCACACGATCCCACAAGAATGGATTCCCCTTAAAGTTAGTGTAGGAAAAATTCACTCTTTTGGGACTTTGCATTTTATCATAGCCAAAATATTTTTCCATCTCTATGATCCAATAAATTAGATCTTCAAGACACAAACTCCCTGAATAACTAAGCATGTCCAACTTTGAATTTTATCCCATCTTGGAAATGTACTTCAAAAATATATTCTTTGGATCATCAACCAACTCTTCAAGCTAAATTTTGGTGCTTATCCTTCATCTTCACTCATATATATATTCAATAAATCCTCTTCGTTGTGTAGTCTCCATAGCATCCAATCTAGTTTGCATTCCTCTCAACATCTCTGCTAAGTTTTCAATTCCTGGTGCTCTTCATAATCTTGTAAGAGGTGCTTCTTAGTGTACCATTTATATTCCTTACAACTCTCAACAATGCATGCCACTTTCAAAACCTGTAATAGAACCAATTAGAGCCTCACACATTCAATTATGCATGATATGACCTATTTTGATCCCAAATGATCCAAGAGGGGTAAGAGGGGAATAAATTAATGGCAACCTTTCTCTACAACGTAGATTCAATACTGTCCAATGGACACACACTTAGACACAAAACATTTGTACTTGACACCAAAGCTTACACTTTATTCATTTATATGATATTATTATAAATATTTTCACACACAATTTTTTTTATTGTTTATTGAAATATAAACCTAAATATGAGCTCAATACAACACAATCATTTAATAAAATTGATAAATTATTGCCACTCCTTGCTATTACATGCACACACACACTTCTACAGTTAGAGGCTATTCTCTTTCAGACACTCTCCTCAGTGCTTCCTAACTTATTTGAATATCTTATGTCTCCTTGAATTTTGAGTGCCTCTTAGAGTTTTTATACTCTCTGAAAATGGTACACATCAAATTTATTCATCCTAGGTATTTAATCTTTTTTAAACCAACACAAATGAAACCATCACTTATTATAGATCAATAGTTATGTAACCTTTGGTTAATGTAGATAGATTCTTTTGTAACTATTGCTTGTCTAAAATCAATATGTCATCATTTATCCAAAAAGGGTCACATTGAACCTTTTTAGATGAATGTTGTTCTTCTTGGGGTGTTTGGAGTTATAGATATGTTTATTTGAACCATTGTGGTCATCTTTGATAAGTAAAACAATGTCAATGCCACTAACAAGTAGAAAACATGAACAAACACATGACATATATTTTTTATTTATATAAGATTTCTCATTAATCTGGATGCTTCTGTATTACTAGATGCTAGGAATATATTTGATTCAAAATTTTGTTACCACAATCAAATAATATATTTCTTTACAATGATTTATTTATTTGTAAAACAATTTCACCCACTATAAGAATTCTAAATTTTAGCTTGAAATATTTTAGCTCTATAACACTTGTGCCTTTTCCTATCAAAACTGTGGAACCTTATGAATGGGTTCACCTAGTTAAGTGTAAAAATTTAGTTTTTTGGTTGTAATAGATTTATCTTGATAATTACACTTACACTCATAGACTAATGATTACACTCTTAACATACATAATTGTATAGATGCTAATTTACCAGGATTCAAAGCCTTTATTTTGAGAGAAGGTTGGGATACGTCCATTAGTTTTTGTGGTGAAAGATATTTATCCTAATAATTACACTTACACTCATGGACTGATGATTACACTCTTAACATACATAATTATATAGATGCTAATTTTCAAGGATTCAATTTTAAGGTTTTTAGGATGTAGAAATGAATATTTTATCGTTGGGGAATAGGAGATTATATCTTGTTTTGGAAGGGTATAGTTGTAGGAATGTGATTGTATATAAATTTGTAGAAAGGCAACTAGAATTGGCTTCCCAAATGTCCCTTACATGATATTTTTCCTATTAAAAATTAGGCTACAAAGGAGATCCACTAATTATTCTAGGTGGATGGCACTCACAATCCCAATGATGCACAACTACATTTTTTTGGTGTAATTGGTCTAATGAGCTCTTATTTGCCTTTTTTTAACCTACTTTGAGTTGTACACTTTAGTGTGTGGATATCACAACTATTTTTAGTTTTGGCATAAGATAATTAGTAGATAGGGATGCAACTGTAGGTTATATGCCTCTAAGTCATGCCTCATCTTATTATTGTATTTTTTATTTTGGGTTATATCTTAAATTTTATTAGCCTTTGTTAAAATCTTGAAGCATGTGCACCAAGATCACTATGAAATAGGAATAATTTACTCACAATCATACATGCATACATGAAAAAAACAATATTTATGGTAGGTATAAAACATACTTATTTATTTTATTTTATAAATATATTGAAATAAATTTTGGTAGGATGTGAATATAATAGAAAACTTATCTTTTTTAGTTGAAATATTTTTATGGATTTAAAAATAAGGAAAGATAAATTAGGGTTAAGAAAAAAAAAAACCAAAATTATGGCTTATCTGTGCGATTTCAAAGAAAGTCGTATTATAGGAAGTTATTCAAGCCACATGATGAGAAAAACTAGAAATTGTTTTATAATTAAAAAAATTTCAAAATTTGACCTATTTTGAATCTTTCTTCTTTGGTCTATGACCTAGCTTGCCTTGAATGCAAAAAAAAAAGAACAAAAAAAAAGATTGATAGGTTAGGAAAATTCAAGGGGTTAAAACTACATTTCCTACACGCTAGAATCAAACCCAATATATTATTTGTGCACTATAAATGGAATCTTGAGTAAGGGTTTTGTATCATCTTTCCTAATGATGTATAATGCAACTACAAAAACACTCACTTAAACTATATTTTGGTACAAGATGATGAAGTCACAGAGCTTTAAGAAGATGTAGAAATAATGTTGGCTCAATGTGAAATATCCATGACAAGTGATGACAATGTCCTCTTGATAAAGTTTGATAAAAATTGGTATAATAGAATTAGTTTATAATCTGATTGATGCAAAAGCTAGATAATGAGTCAATTAATGGTGCCTTTAAATATATGGGCTCCTCTAAGGCACACATAAAAATGGGTGGATCATAAAATATAGGATAAGGTAAAAATAAAGGCATAACAAATCCACAAGTTAAGGAAATAGGTCACATAATCCAACCAGAACATAGGAAAAGACCCCCAAAAGTGTTTTGGACTTCAAGGACCATTTGGGGTTATATGAA
Organism: Torreya grandis; assembly: GCA_037957365.1. Classification (NCBI taxonomy): domain Eukaryota; kingdom Viridiplantae; phylum Streptophyta; class Pinopsida; order Cupressales; family Taxaceae; genus Torreya; species Torreya grandis. Next base: position 2,351,899 of record JARHVA010000309.1, read on the forward strand.
GAATGAATAGTCAATATGTAGGTTCTAAAACATTATTCATCAAACTGACAGTTCATGAATGGATAAAATTGAAGAAAAAGTATAGATATGAGGAAATCCTAAGTCAGGGGATGATGGTACATGACCCAACACAATGGGAAAATATACTAAAAATAGACAAATGTGTGCACATGGACCATGTGCAGTAAAACATGGAAAATGAAATATAGAAAAGGGTCTTCTAAAAAATTAGGTGTCTACGTAATTCCTCTAGTTTGATGTGCATATTTGAGTGAATTCATGTTTGTGTTAAGGTATAAAATTAATAAATTAAAGCACAAACCCTGACTTGACCATGGAAGGATGGACAAATTGAATGATGCTCGAGATAGGTTCCATCTAAATGGATTTTTAGTCTCTTGGAAAATATAACATACATGAAATAATGGCCAAATAGCAAAAAGTATTCAATGTCAACTTAATGTGAAATATAGAAAATTTAAAAACATATATTGAAAAATGAGCATAGGAATAACTACACTTGGTGGTACTCAAATGATGCTACCATAACTTGAAAACCAAACTCTATTATAATTAGAAAATTTTAGAAAAATCCTAGACATAACTAACACTTCTCAGGGAGTTCTTAAAACCTAATTGACTTCCTGATGAATGGATTAGATAAGTGAATCATTTTTGGTGCTCTTACATCGCTTAAATTGAGTTAATCTTGAAAATATTGAAATATATGGATATATGCCCCATTTTGAGGTGAGGGATTGAAAAAAAGTTTCTTCAATCATTCATCTCAAAAGAAAGAGTTAAAAACACCATGTGGCATTACATTATATAGCCAATATTTGAAAATCTTTATAAAAATTGTATAAAGTAAATGTAACCCTTGTAAAATATCATCATGTAAAATTATTGGAAAAAACATGTAAAACACATGTATGCAACCATCATAAGATATCATCATGTAAAGCTAAATAGTAAGATAGAAAAATAAAATATCTAATAAAATCTCATAGAATATAATAATCATGTAAAATTTTGATCAGTATGTGCATCCTCATATGAGGATGAGATAGAATGGTGAAATAGATATGCCCTAATGTAAAAATATTACCCTAATAAGGCTAGATACAAAAAAAAAGAAACATATACACAAGTAACATACCACCATATATGAATGGTAGAGATCATCATAATGTAGGCACCGGGCATAGTAATACCAAAAATTTTAGTAATGTGCATGACAAAGATCATGCCACCAATCATAGTATATGCATGATATGAATCATGACAACCATCACATGATATCACATTGTATATCAAAGCAATCACACATAAGTATATAACTACATACAAGAAACTATCAAAGCAAGATAAAAAAATAATATATCTAGTGAAATATCATAGAATAAATAACATCATGTAAAATAATGGTAAGTATCTGCATCTTCATATGAGGATGAAATAGAGATGGGAAATGGATATATTACAATTTAGTAATGTGCCCCTAGTACATATACATATAGAAATGAGAAGAAAACACACACAAGTATCATGCCCATATAGATGCATGGTAGATACCATCATGTTAATACCATAAGTTATAGTAATGTGCATGATAAAGATCATGGAACTAAGTATAGTATATGCATGATATGAATCATGAAAACCATCATATAATATCACAACAATCTCACATAAGTATATATCTACATATAAGAAACTATCATGCAAGGACACTTGACTCACTATACATGATGACATGGCATGGCATGACAACTAAAGGATCCTCTATGGATAAGGATGTAAGAATATATTGACAAAAAACATGCTTTAGCTTTCACAATAATACAATACAAGAATTTGAACAACCATAAACACACACATAATGTAACAATGTAAATATTGTAATATAACCAAGAATTTAGATATCCATTTAACATAGAAGACATATGTACTAGCAATATATGATTAATCAATGCAAAATAACTCAACATGATAAATGAATCTTATAAAAATATATCATCATAAAATTATATATATAGAAATTCCCTTAAGGACATGCTAGAAATGTGATTTTGTACCCTAGGGTGTGGGTAATAATGTAGCAACATAACATCTAAAAGTCCCTAATCATGTATAATCTATATATCTTGCATCTCACCCACTCAAAGAATACCATGAGAAGTATGTGTGTAAAGCATGAATGTGGAAATCCTCTAGAATAAACATAATATGTATCCATCAATAAAGCAATTTTTTATTTTTGTAATTTTTTTAGTTATTATGATTTTTTGACAAGAAGAAGAAGATCAAAGGGAAACCACAAGGATAAGAAATCGAAGCTCAATCAAACCAAAATATGATAAAAAGGTAATAATTTAGATACATACATAAATGGGTAGGCCAAGGGACACAATCAAGAAGAAGAAGAAAAAGAGGAGTATTCCAAATAACTTATAAATTCGTTTAGAACTTAATACATGTTAGGATATAAAGTCTTGATATATACTTTGTCACCATCAATATATCTGCATAATTGTCTAGAATCAGATAAATAGTCAAAGGGAGAGGGAAAATTGAACATAGCAAGAAATTAAATCCAAGTGGATATAATAATGTCGAAGAAAAATAGAAGGCAAGTGCCATGGTGTCAAATCTAGAAGGATAAAGATGAAATCAATTTTGAGGGAGGAAAACACATTAAAGATGTTACAAATTGATGGAAAATTTCTTTGTATAGTAAGTGAACTATAGGACAATGGTGATATATTAATGAATAATGAGATATAATAAAACATTACTAAGTGATTAATGTCATCTAAAGTATAATGTCATAGTCATGAGGAATTAGATGTGACATAATAAGTGTCAAAAATGGTATGTAAATGGTGAGCATGAGTCATATGTGAATATAAATTAGTAACATGAGATAGTGGCCTCAAATATGGGATATAAAATCTGTCCACACTTCTTATGAAGAGGTGAAAGTTGCAATCCAAATCTATCATATGAAGTTGGACTCTAGAGAAGTGGTAAAAAATATCATGATGTAGATGATTAGATGTAACAACTCATGATGGTGTAATTTTAAGATTCTAATAGAAATAACTAGAAATGTGTTATGGAATATATGATTTCAAAGAATTGAAATATATATGTGTCGAAGCTTAATGATGTTAGTGAAAATTAATCAATAATATTATAAAATCCTAAATCAGAAAATTGGATAATATGTTGGCACACATTAATTCTTGTGGAGAAAAAGTAGAGGGTGTTTCTGATAAATCACTATGTTCTAGTCTAATGTCATTGAAACAAAGATAAGCATAACAAAATTTATTCTTCCTTGGAGATGTAATAGTAGATGGTTGTTTTTTTTTGGTTGAACTTGATTTTGTTACACTTTATTCTTAGACACCCATTTGAAATTTTGAGACATAACAGGATCTGCTTTGGTGTCAGGAACCTAGAACAATAAACATGCTCCGATGCCTACTTAGTCAGGATCTTGCTCCACCAATTAGAGCACATATGATTACTTCTTGTATTAGTAACTAAACACGAAACTTAACCAGAATCAATAAGTAACTAGAAATATGAAACAACACAGGAATATGAGAGATAATACACAATTGTATTAATAATCACTCAGAAGAATATACAATAAAGAAGATGCCACTTCTTCTTCCACCTCAAAGGTTCGCCACACCTCAAGACCTTCTTCCCTCTCTCTCTTGGTCACAACAATCAACTCCAATATAGAATTGATGTTCACCTCTCCAACTAGTCAGTAACACGCTGCCAGTACACCAAGTACACAACCGTACTCCAAGTAGATCTCCTGCTCTCTGCTGCTACCTGCAAATCACTAGACCTTACTCACCATTGTAGATCTCCTATAGAAAGTCATGCACACATGTTGACCAAGATCATACACATACGAAGAACCCTGCTGATTCTCCAAACCAGTACCCACCTTGGTACTGTGGCACTAGGAGGAACGCACCATTGTTCTCTTCTCTCTGAAGGAGCTTATTGCTCTCTTACTCACTAGCTACAAGTTTTACAATACAACCCATGAGTCCATCTATATATCTCATGCTTACAATAATTAGACTAAACTAATTACAATAATTAGACACGCAACTCAAGACCAAAAATAGCCTTTGCATGCAAACACTCGATTCAACGAACTAACTGTCAGTGGAACAAGCAGTTCTAGAACTGCCACAGGCGATCGACGTCGGTCCCTGACTGCCTGGAGGTGACCGACGTCGGCCGACATCCTGCTGATGTTGGTTTCCTTCCTATCCACCCTGCCGTCATCGGTTGCCTTGTGCACTGCACTCTGCTGACGTCGGTCTCCTTGGAACTCAGCAACCTCCTCCCTGTTTGCACCAGTTGAAGCTTTTAGCTCCACATCCTAACAATCTCCCACTTGGAGATAAATAGCTGCAACTGTACCTATATCTTTACACTATCTAATTTGTACCCTGGCTTGTATCCCTCTTCAAGATCAATCCTGAAGACTAACCACCACACCCTGTGATGCTCTAACCTTTGTGCCTTTGTCATCCAAGTACCCTGCCGCATCTGCATCTACAAACCTATGTAGAAAATAACTTGACCCTGCATAGCATGTCGACCTGCCGCTGATCCCTGTAAGAATCCATTGAACTACCCTTCAGTACCTCTTCCCCGAATTGGCTCCATACTTTCTGACAACCCCCACTGCTTGGGAAAACTCAGGTCTACACTAGACCTCATGTGATTTCAAACCCTGTTTCAAGCTAAGATTGAACTGTCCAACCCTTGGTGTGCTTTCTGATTCTGCATCCTGCATCATGAACTCCGCCAACACCATCTTCACACCAGCTCCCACTGGAGATAAAATCTCCATGTCTCTTATGCCAAAGAATTTTGCTGCTCCAAATTCTTCATGACACGCCTCTGAACTAACCTTACCCTTAGCTCAGCAAATACCTGTATGTACAAACCTGCTAGCAAATCACACATACAATAACAAGATAATGTTGTGACCATCATCTACCCAGTAAGATAAACATAATAGTTACACTGACATTGACTAAAGCCATGATTAGTCATCCACCTGTCAAACCTGTACCACTGTCCTGTAGCTACCTCAAGACCATATGCCATAGCCTTCTGTCTCTTGTGTCCATCCACTCTCTTCTTTAACTTGGGAATCCATTTCGTTTCTCAGTGCTTACTTCCAGCTGACAACTCTACCAACAAATACCTGTTTGGTTCTTCTCCAAGGACTCACACTCCTCATTCATGCCAAGCTCCCACTGTATCTGGATTCTACCTGCATTGCCTCTTCGCATCTTCCTGGTTCTTGACCATCAATAAGCAATATAAAGAAGGTGAACAACGAATATGAGGTTCACTTACCCTTTCTGACCTCCATATGAGCGTTTGAGACTTGTTGACAGCTTGCTGTCCACCCAATATCTGTTCCAGTGACCGATCTCGGCCATCTCCCAGTCTGCTCTCGACCGATGTCGTTTCCCTGCACTGACCCTGATTGCCGATGTCGTCTGCCTGACCGATGCTGGTATCTCTTCTGTCGACGTCAGTTCTTTCATGATCGACGTCGGTCTTCTTGCTGCCGACATCAGTTACTGTCTGACCGACGCCGGTACCTGTGTTCGTCTGTGAGTGATAACTTTTTACCCGTGAGCTCTCCATGGATCAAAACCCTATTCAAATCAACATAGCTCTGCTCAGAATAATTTAGTCTCCTCACCTGATCTCTGTCTGTCATCTCCTCCATGAACACCAAGGCTTTCCAGTTCTTTAGCTTGTCAAAGACATCTAACTTCCGCTTCAAAACTTGCATTCTCCTTCTACATATGTGACTAAGCCTACGAAGCCACATCTCTGCAACAGAAGGTGAATCAACAATATAAGTAGATAGATAAAGGATACCTACTTTCTTACCACCATCTAATTCAAGTGTATCTGCTGTGAGAGTTATAGTGCATCTCCTATCACCCAAGTTTCCTGAAGAAATTAGACTCATCTCCAAGACTGGTACCTGCATGACTTCCTTCAACCACTGTGTGTCATCCATCTACAATTTCAGCTTCACTTCCCCTTCGTCAATCATCTGACAAGGCTCTCCAACCCCTAAATAAATCTCTCCAAAGTCTCCAAAGACATACCCATGAAAAGATGCTCTATTTTGGGCTGCATGGAAAGAGGCAAAAGAATCTGTAAACAAAGATTCCACTTTATCCAGAACATCCTGTGCAACATCACCTACAACATATGCTTCTACACGCTGATCTTCTACCGACCAACAATCTACCTTTACCTGCTCCTTCTTTCCATCAATCAGACCATTCATGCTATTCAATTTCTCCATTCATAGCTTACTTTCTTCTGCCATTGCTATACTCCCACTCAATCTGAAACCCCTGTGAGTGACCTGTAATCAAAAACACTACCAGATCTGAAACCACCTGTTAGTCAACCCAACCAAAAGCTCTGATACCAATTGTCAGGAACCTAGAACAATAAACATGATCTGATGCCTACTTAGTCAGGATCTTGCTCCACCAATTAGAGCACATATGATTACTTCTTGTATTAGCAACTAAACACGGAATTTAACCAGAATCAATAAGTAACTAGAAATTTGAAACAACACAGGAATATGAGAGACAATACACAATTGTATTAATAATCACTCAGAAGAATATACAATAAAGAAGATGCCACTTATTCTTCCACCTCAAAGGTTCGCCACACCTCAAGACCTTCTTCCCTCTCTCGCTTGGTCACAACAGTCAACTCCAATACAGAATTGATGTTCACCTCTCCAACTAGTCAGTAACACGCTGCCAGTACACCAAGTACACAACCGTACTCCAAGTAGATCTCCTACTCTCTGCTGCTACCTGTAAATCACTAGACCTTACTCACCATTGTAGATCTCCTATAGAAAGTCATGCACACATGCTGACCAAGATCATACACATACGAAGAACCCTGCTGATTCTCCAAACCATTACCCACCTTGGTACTGTGGCACTAGGAGGAACGCACCATTGCTCTCTTCTCTCTGAAGGAGCTTATTGCTCTCTTACTAGCTACAAGTTTTACAATACAGCCCATGAGTCCATATATAATTAGACCAAAAATAGCCTTTGCATGCAAACACTCGGTTCAACAAACTAACTGTTCGTGGAACAAGCAGTTCTGGAACTGCCACAGGCGACCGACGTCGGTCCCTGACTGCCTGGAGGTGACCGACGTCGGCCGACATCCTGTCGATGTCAGTTTCCTTCCTATCCACCCTGCCGTCATCGGTTGCCTTGTGCACTGCACTCTGCCGATGCCGGTCTCCCTGAAACTCAGCAACCTCCTCCCTGTTTGTACCAGTTGAAGCTTTTAGCTCCACATCCTAACATTTGGGATGCTTTGATTTTTTGTTATCATAGGTTCTATATCTTCGCATATTAAACATATTCCCTTCATATTTGAATGTGATATACTCATGTGCACTATCAATTTTTTCTTTAAAATTTTTTAAGTATGCAACTCCTAATATAACATTATAGTGAATCAAGGATGGAATAAAATGGAAAGATGTGTGCTATTTATAGGGATCAATAGATATAGGCAATGTAATACAACCCAATGATACATGTTTTGCCAAAGAAGGTGTGACCTGTATTAGATGTTCCATGTCATATCCAAGTGTTTTAACGAGATGAACACTACATAAAATTAATTGAGATTTATCATCTATTATGGTTCATTATCATTGTATGTCCATATACACACTTGTGACAAAATTTTTTTCATGTAAAGGATGAGTCTCTATAAGATTATTAATAACCGTGATTAATGTAGGATCATGCTTACATGTTCCTTTCTTGAGTACCTCTTTCTTAGGAAGCTATTTATTAGTAGGTGTGGCATATTGTGAAGTATGTTTCTCAAAATTGGAGAATGTGCTTGAAATTTGTGGTCTTGTAATAAAAATAATTAATGTAATGTCACCACAATCAATAATATTTTGTATTTTATGTTTCAAATCATGATACCTATTCATTGTATCACAATAAATTCAATGATATTCACAAAATAATTTAGAATGAATTATTTGTGGCACATAAAACAAATCATAATGCTAAATATAAGGTAAGATAACCATGTTATTATCAAGTAACCTCTTTAATTATGCACTTTGAATTTCCTTAAGATTTTTAATTTTTTATGATCCACTAAGGGAAGATATATGCCTTGGTGTATGCATATTTTGATTATTAGTCAAGAGTTTAAGATTTTTGTTTATTTTTATATGTATATGTTGGAAGCACAATGAATGAGAGGGGGGTGTGAATCAATCTTCAAAAAATTTCAATCAATAACATACACTCATCTATGAACTAAGAAAGTAACACAATGATCTAGCAATGCATTAAGAACCAATCACATGAGCATGAAACAATATAACAAATCACATATGTAGGAAACCCTCATGGGGGATAAAACCCACTAAAAAAAATCTTATAAAAACTATCCTATAAGATAATGTATCAAATTTAGTTGAGCGCCAACCCAAAATAGAACATCAACCCCAAATTTATCAAGCACCCACTTGAATTTAGCAAGTAACCACTTTTTAGGAGGCTACAACCCCCTATAAATAAGCACCAACTTAGTCAAAGGACACTTATACAAGCATTAAATTTCAAGGCAGCTCTAAATCCTTCTTAACCAAGCACCAACTAAATTAAGACCAAATTATACTAGCTCCAACCTGCAAGGTAGCTTCAACTCCCTTATGTACCAACTCAATCAATCACACTTCTTTCTTCTAATCTTTCACTCAATTCTCTATCTGCTCGATCTAAACTATATCCATTATCATACATAAATAACACATCTTTGATGTAACTCTAATAGTCTCTAAATAGACAATAATCACTCCTTCAACTCTGCTCTACTTGATCTCTCTCAAAACTGCCTCTAGGCTTCTTCACTCAACTGACGCTCATCAAGACTGAATAGGTCATATGACCTTGATATTTAACTACAAAACACCTGTATGATCATCATGAAATGATTTAATTCTCTATCCTTAGGGTTTACAACATGTTACCCACCCTCCTAAGATTCAATGATTTATCAATTCACTCATTTACACTAAGCTTTTTCAAATAGGCCTTAAAAATGCCTTGTATATATACTCATCTCTTGTTCATATATCACTTGGTTGGCCACACACACTTAAAATATTAGGTATTCCATATAATAGGTCTTAGGACATCTAATTGACATTATTAAAATGATATTTGAGTCCATTTTGGTCTGTCATAACTCTATTAGACCTCATTTCACTTTTAGGTCTCATGGAGACTTAATTGCATTAGGCCTTCTTATCAACACGTTACCATTTGATCCCTTGGAAACTATTAAACCTATACATGGAAAAATTATTTCACAAAAAATATAAAAATACCTCATCCAACATCCTTTGATCTCCATAAAACCTTTTAGGTTTAACCACTTCATGAAACCCCTCAATAGTACTCAGTCTTTATAGGTTTGTGTACACCAAAAAGTCCACCTTTCAATTCTGAAGCTCAAACATACTTAAGACACTCAAATATGATAAACAAATTACATATAAATAGTCTACATGAATTTAGGTTCATTAAAAAATGCATTAGACACTTCCACTCAGGAGATAAGGCTTCAATAACATCTCTGTAACTTACTCACTCAGAACTACCAATTTTCCTCAAAGACCAGTCATGGTGAATTTAAACTCCAACACCCATGTATCAACTTTTAAAGAATACTGATGAATTATAAATAGTCTATGACATGATCATAACATCCCCAATAAAAAAATACATATGGTCTAATAATAAAATATTGGTCTTTGAGACCAATCTCATGACCTTATATCTCACAGACCAAACTAAATCGGATAGGTCATTTTGTGAGCAAAGTTTCACCATATTCACTGGACTCTAAAACTTTTTACAAGAATATAAATGACTTAAAAGTCCTAAAAAACATATCCATGCACTTGGTTTCATCATTATACCATGAAAACACACTCTAATTCATCTTCTCATCTCTGCTTAGGTTTTTCACTATTCACACCATTAGGTTAGTCTGCAATTGGCTAACTTGGATGATTATTCTATAAAATTAGAAGGGTAGAACCTATTTATAAACCTTCATGGTCATGTGGTATGAGTCTCTATATCCTTCTTACATCCATTTGATTTTCTTGACTAATGCAAATTTTGAATGCTATAATAAATTCTTCACAAACAAACCTGTATCTACACATTTTCTCTCTCATCTGACTAACCACCACCACCTGGGAGAGTTGAATACATTCTCTAATGTAGTAAGAATAATAATTTTAGTGAATCCTTTGAATGCCTTCTCACTCCAAGTGAATTCTAATCTGTGTGATGACCAATAATTTATAGTCATTTGAGACCATTATAGGTTGTTTTGAACAAGATCTTTCACATCATATCCTTATTAGGGTTTTAGGGAGGTTTAACATAGGTTTTAGTGTTAATGATTATTCATAAAGTGCTTCCCCTTAAATCCAAAATCAATTCTTGGATATATTATCTATGACCCTTACCCATCTCTCTTTAATAGCTCAGGTTCCCATGCAAAGGTTACATGTGCCAATGAACACTTGAAAGTGCCTCTCGGGTCTTGAGACCTCATTATATGAACTCAAAGAGGCCTAAAATAGTGTTTATTGAAATTACATTCAAACTATATCTTTAAATTTTTGAAGATGATTAAAAATACATATCATACCTCTTTCCATGCTCACATATGCAAACTATTCTTAAAACTGATCTTCATGCCTCATTAGGCCAAGCAGGCAGGGTCTAGGAGTAGTCTAAGTACAAACTTGATCTAAAGGTCATAACCTATAGGCTCACCTTGAGACTCTCATGGATGATTCTACATCTTATTCTCATGCTCACACAACCTTTAAAACCTCTCACATTCCAGAGATCATTCACCTCATCATGCCACCAACTCATCCCTTCACCATGCTATGACTAGGCTCAAACTTCCAATGCACTTGACACCTTGACCAATTCCTTCCATATCATGACCTCAATAAAACATCAAACAATTAGACATAAGACATAACAACACACTTTTATCACTGTATCATTCTCTTTCTTATGACAATAATCTTACACAACCTCATACATACCTAAAACCACATGCCCAAGTTTTACCTTCCATAATGACAATATTCATGACAACTCTCATCCATGCAACACTTTCTCTTTCATGAATGTATTTACTCATGAAACCTCTTATGACCACACTCTTATTTATCATGGCAACACTCATGGAAACACTCTCTTTATGCCACTATCATGCCCAAGCACTTGACCAAATAGGTCTTTGACATCAATGACCATTATGCCTTTATATGATGCACCCTTTCAACATCAATGACAACAACATGCCAATAGGATAATGTTATGACTCATATAAATGATATTGCAATGCAAAACATGAGTTTAATAATTGAGTACATGTGATTGCAAAAGTTTATCCTCAATTGACATAAACTCATAACAAATATATTTGAAATTTTCATAAGCATGATAAATTAATTTATCTTTGAGATAAGATAAAAGTTTTTTACTAAAGATATATTGTTTATCTAGATCTATGGGATGATATCTCAAAGAATGCATATTAGACTTGAATCTGAGAATATAATTACAAATAGGCTCATATTTTCCTTAGTGAAGAGACATAACACATTAAAATTTTATAAGTCATCGCTTATTAGTGATAAATTATGATAGGAAAACCTCTTCTAATTTAAGTAAGATGTTAGTGGAACCACTAGGTATTGTGAGAAACCAATCTAAAGCATGACCCATTAGGATTATAGGAATTTTTGTAAGTATGATTCAATCATTAGTATCATATTTCCTAAAATAATTATGAAATTACTTAATATGGAAGGATCCATATATCCATCAAAAATAAATATATTAGGCATTATAAAATCATGTGAAAGGTGAATCATAAATATTATCTGCTATGGGTTGGCCATATCTAGCACTATAGTTAACATAAAAATCAAATAAAAAAGACTTTAGAGTTAGTTTTAATATTTGTATTTGTAATTATATTATTGAATGCATCACATTAGCAAACTTATGTGTTGGCATGAATGTAGTATGAAGAGGTTCATTCAAAGGTCTCATTTGATTATTGATTTCAAACATAAGAACACTAAGTTTAGAAGAAAAACAATCACTACAACTCATAGAATAATTAATGGTCACACAAGAAGAATAAATAATAACTACCTTTTCTTACAATTTCATCTATGAAATAAAGTTTATGTAAAATATGTTTGAAATTATCCACATTATGAGCATCCAAGGAAAGAGTAGAAACACAAGAATTTGCAATCACAGAATAACTTTCAACATTTTCATTCAAATGAGGCGTGGAAAGATATACATGTCCATCATTTATATTATTCACATAAGATTCATCATTTATTTCAATTTATTTCTACATAAAATTTAGAATTCTATACTCATCAAAGTTTAAATAAAGACAATAAACACCCAAGACATTCATAACACTTAATTTTTCAAATGGTCCAATAAGGTTGAAATGAGGTTGTATTAGCCTTTCATCTTCTTATTATGATTCAACATCATTTCAATTATTATTTTCATTATCAAAATAACTATTGGGAAAAATAGGTATGCCATCCATAGAATCATTTGAAACATAATGAAAAGAAGCATTTGCATCATTTAGAGAAATTAAAATAGAATAATTTTCCATCATATGTAAGATAGGGTTTAAAAGATGCACACACAAGACTTGGGCTATTGGTATTTAAATAAAGAAGAAAACCATAGAAATAGAGTATAAACAACAATCTGAAGATCAAATATGGGAATGTAGAATCTAACCCTAGGGAAACCTTAAATTATGCATGTGCTCAAGAAACAAAGGTGTATGCACCAAATTATGAAATATGGATGTAATCAGAAAGAATAAAGAGGTGATTAAGAAGCTAGGGTTTGATCAAGAAATGTGCATTATCAAAATTAAGAAATAAAAATTATAAAATTGACCCTAAAATTAGAAAACTAGACTTAAGTGTAATGAAAGTTTAGAAATTTAAGGTTGCACGCATCTATTTATGATATGTGGATGTAAATATGTAATCAAAAATAGTTGAAATGGAAAATATAAGCTAAGGTTTGATCCATGTAGGATAAGAGTAGATCTAAAAATTAGATCTGAAAATGTGAAACTCAAAAGTCATATGGTAAGGGGAGACCTCAAAAGATATAGGTGTTTGAAGCATGGAGGGGTTAAAAAATTTGTTTTAACTACTTAGTGTATAATGAGATAAATCATGCAAAAAAAAAAAAAACTAATAAAAAATACAAATCTAATTAAATATAATAATACAAACAAATTTGAAATGTGCTAAAATAGACAACAAAACTTTAAAAATTTAATTAAGAGGGCCAAAATTGAAATTCCTGAATTGTAGCTTATTCATGCATTTACATAGAAATTCATAGTTATGAAAATTGATAGAAAGAGCAAGTGAATTTTTTTTGTAATATGTGAAATTTCAATTTTTGACCCCTTCTCCTTTGGTATTCAACCTATAGTTCACCCTTAATGCACAAATGAAGAACAAAAAAAGAATTTACACTTTGGGAATATAAAGGCAATTGTAACTACATATCATTCATGCTAGAATCAAACCCAATGTAGTTATTTTATAGTGTAGATGGAATCTCATGTAAGGGATTCATCTCCTTTTTCCTAGTGATGTGCAATGCAACTATGTGAAAATACACCTAAACCCTATTTTGGTACAATATGATGATGCCAAAAAGATTGAATAAGATGTATAAATAATATTGGCTCAATGTGCAATTTATTTAACATGTGATGATGATGTCCTCTTGATAACACATGCATAAAAGACTTGGCTTATAAGAGGTTTGAATGTGAAAACTAGATAATGAAATGATTAAGGGAACCTTTTTATGTAGGCAAATTTAATAAACATATACACATTAAATGACCGTAAAAGGTAGGACAAGTCACTGATCAATACATAAGGGATCCACAAGTTAAGAAAATAATTCACACATGTTAACTATAACATAAAAAACCCTTAAATAGTGTTCTAGACATTTTGAGATCATCCAAAGTCATATGAAAGAAAATGAATAGTTGATATGTAGGTTATAAAATAATTGCATCAAATGGATAGGCCACCATCGGATAAAATTAATTACAAAGTCAAGTTATGAGGAAATCCTAAGTCAGGCAATGATTATACATGACTCAATAGGCGAGGAAAATGTACCAAAAATAGGCGTATGTGTGCACATGGACCACTTGTCATAAAACATGGAATAAACACAATGGAAAATGGTCTTATACTAAAATTAGATATCTAAAGTAGAAGAGACTCAGGAAAGAGTCTTTTATTTAGATATTTGTAAATAATTAGGTATTTAAACTTTACAAAGTGCATCTTAATAGTCATACGAAGGTGTATTATTATCAAATACATAACAACATTTAAACCCTTATATTATTTATTATTTTTTAGTGTATTATCATAACAAATATTATTATTATTTATTTATTTATTATCATAAAAATATAATAATTTATAAAAATAATGATCATAAATTAGACTTAAAATATAATAAACTCAACCAAATCTCCCTTTTTACACATGTTATATGTTGAAATTAATGGTGTATTTGGTTTTATTTTCATCAATTTAGACTTAATTTTTTAATTATATTAGATTTAAGAGATATACAACTAAGGAAACTATGTACTAATTTATATTATTTAAAATAAGGCATTAAACACACTGATATGAATTGAAATAGATTGATATATATATATTACACTTAATTTAGAAAGGACAAAGTAAGATATGGATGATGTACTTAGCTATTTTTTCCTACTTGTTTCTTCACATAAGTCATCACTGAATCTGAAAATGCTCTTTATATGCTTTGTTAATGCCTCAGATTATAAACAATGGTTAAAAAATTACTTAGACAATGTTGATAAAGTTAGACACTTATGGCAACTAGACCTACTAGGGTTATAGAAGTGTCCCTGTGTATAGTGGGTATTTGATATATTTGGGATCCCTACACTTGTGCCTGTAATGTGATTATGTGTACACACACTTTTGTAATATTATATTGAAATACATGTACTGTGTCTCATTTTTCAAACCCTAATTATGTTTTTTACCACAAAATGCCCTTAAAAATGGATTAGTATTTTTTGTTAGACTAACCCCAACCTCTTTTAGCTAAATGGTTGAGAATTTCCTATATTCTAATACTCTAAAAAGTCTCAAACTACACATAATTTTCTCACTTATGTCTGTGTGAGTAACATCTTGAACAATCTAGAATGTAATGGTACCTTTGATCATTCACACTTGGCACCATGTAAATTTAACCTTGTATATTCAAATTTCAAATCTATGGACTACTTTAGGGTTTTTCCTTAAAGATTTGAGAGGTGCATCTAATTTTTAATAATGTTCTAAGAGAGTTCTAGGTGTTTTGCAAGCGATACTCAAGTGTGCCAAGTGATGCTCAAGTGAAGAATGACATCAGAGGTGATTTATATTTATAGATGACCTTTCATTAAATCTATATGAGAAATCCATGAGATGTGTCTAGGCTGACCTAATGGAGACTTCCCAATTTGAAAAGTAGCCATTGAGGGATTTTGGACACTACCTCTAGAGGGAGAAACCTACAATAATAGACAATGTTTAGATTTAATAATATTTCCTTGGAAGTAGAAAAAATGGATCTAAAATATGGATACAATGTTTATAAGATTCTGGAAAGATCCTATATAGACTCAACTAATTATGATTAAAAGTATCTAGTAAATAGAGGTGGCTAAGACAACAGATGGATAGAAGGCTAGAGGGAAAGTATACTCAAGAGTTTAACATATGTGAATCATCATAGTGTGTCAAAGTATGTAAAACTTAATGGTGATAAAGTGATAAAGACAAAATTTAAGTGTCTATAGATACCTCGCTTTTAATGTAGTATTACAAATGCTCAATTTTAAGGATAAAAGATGTGAATTTAGCACATGTGATAATTGTGCTACAAACTTGTAAGAAGCAGGTAAAGATGAATTTTTATTCATAATATTAAATCATAAATTATTTGAATCATTGAAAACCTGAATTTGAAAATCTATGGAAAAAATACACCTAATACTATGCAAACCAAGAAATTGCTTATTGAACTTGATTGAAGAAAACCATGGGGTGATCATGCCCCAAGGAAATAAAATTGGCAACCATCTATTTTGAAAAGGTTGGTTTTTAGAATTTGAGTGACATAGAATCTCAACCACACTATCTTGAGTAACAAGACACCCTTTTTTTGGAACATAAAAATTAGGTTCATATGTAAAATGATCAATCACTACAAATGGACAATGACACAAATGTTCCTGTAGTTACCATCATTCTCAATTTTTGCATTGTTTCTCAATATATAAGACAAAGAAAAGTGTTCACATGAATAAATTTCATGGCCTAGATGATCCATTTATCCATCAAAATGATGTAGAATGTCAAAATTTATCCCATAATATAGTAGAATGTCTCAATTTTCCCTAAAAAACTAATAGAAAAATTTATCTTGAAACATCATCGAATGTCTCAACTACTCATAAAAATATTGTAAAATATGTCTTAATGGGTGTATAATCTGAGCGATCTAAACATATAATCTATCTTAGAATGTGAAACTCTATATCTGACATGGCTTTGATATTTGAACAAGCCCATTGTATGTTGAATTTTGATACGAGGGATGAATCTTGTGCACCGCTCATCTCAAAATAAATAATTATGCATATCATGTTTCATATAAAAAAGGCCAAAATAAACATGGACACACTAGATAATTAGATTATCCTCATTTGTTTATATGATGTAGTTAATCAATTATAGGACCAAGAAAATATCACTAGATAACTTGTTTATCCTCATTTGTTCATATGATGTAGTTAATCAATTCTTTGACCAATAAAATATCACATCCACTCTTATAAACATTTTTTAATATATTAAGATATGATGGGAAATTTACTGCACTTTACATAAAAAAAAGATCTCATATTAGACACATATGTATATGCATGGAATGGTTTTGTAGGAGCACTCAAAGTAACCTATTATTTTATTGGAAACTATGATGACCAATACATGAAGTTATCTCAATTATGTTAAGGAAAAGAGTAATATGTACAACAATACATAGATAATTTTCATACTTTGGTATCCAAAATTTGGATTTAGGATTAAGAGTAAAATATTTTTTTGAGGTATAAGTCAGGCATGAGACCTCATCTCAAGTCAAATATAGATTTCCTAACTATCTCCTCAATTGGGGAAGCCTAAAAATATATGATTGCAAGTTTCGATCAAAGGGCAAGGTCAAGACTAAGATAGAAGATTCAAAGTTTGATACTATGAAATAGTCTAAATTTTGTAATAAAATTTATAAATTAGGGAATAAATCCAAACACCCTCCATAAAATAAACAAAAAATATCAAATGACTAGACTAAGCAGTCCAAGACTAGAAAGTGGTGTTAAGTTCTCAAATCTAGTAGTCATTCCAAAGAAGAATATTTTACTAGGAAACATTTAATTTCAAATCTTGAGGCAACGATTACCATCACCAAAAAATAAAATAAAGGTAATTATATCATGTATTCTAAGATTAGAACCGTGTTGGGTACCGTAAACATCTCTACTACCCATATGAAAATAAAAGAAGTAGAAAGATTGTTCCATTCTCAAATGTGGATCAATGCCCAAATAATACATTTCATTGTTAAGGATGAAAGTTGGAAGAACTTGAATTATTTTGAAGTATTTCATAGGTTAAACTTACCACTAAAACCTCACCATAATTGTAATCTATTAAATGATTTAGTATAGGATTTAGGAGACACATCAAGTGGTGTACATCTTCATGACCTTTTAAGATACAACCCTTTGCGATGCCATTACATTAGAGGTGGGTGAAATTTTATTGGGTGAAACATATCTTTATAATCGAAATAATTTTTTTTGAAGTAAATCCTATAAATGTTGCCGTAAATGTTGGTGATATGAGATTTCACATACAAAAATTAGTTTTAAATCTATCACTCATTATCACCAAGTAGTGTAATAAGCTAGTTATATCTAGTAAAAGGTTTATGTTTTTAATGGTGATATAAAAATGCAATAAATTCCATACGGGGCCAACATCTACTGAAGTTACCCCAATGTTAATGCTATAAGCAACTGAGTTGTAGCTCAAGTTGGAAGAATACAAGGACATATTTTAGCTACCAAAATAAGTGCCTACACATTGTGGTGAAGCATACTATTGACAAGATCCATGGAATACCTCTTCCAATGCCTTTTTATATCAAAAATCCTTTTTGGAGAATGAAGAAATTCAAGTGGAAGATCCATGAACTAATAGACAAAGGACATATCAAGCTCAACTCATTGCCTTGCAATAGGACAATTATGATAGAACCAAATAAAGATCACACACAAAGGTTTTGCATTGATTATTTAGCACTCAACAAGAACATAATAAAAAAATGTTGTCCTATTCTAAGGATCAAGGATTTGTTGGACTAGCTTCACAGTGTAAAATAGTTCACTAAAATTGATCATAAGTTTGGATATCATTATATTCCTGTTGATCCTACAAACATATGAAAGACAAAATTTAAGGTCAAATGAGGTTTGTTTGAATGGTTATTCATGACCTTCAACTTGACCAGTGTTTCAGATAGATTCATAAAAATGATGAATAATATTATGAGTCCATTCACTACATTTTTCATAGTATACCTTGATGACATCTTTATCTTTAGAAAAAAAGGGGATGAACATTTTTTCCATATAGAGCAAGTGTTTGACACTTTGAAAAAACATAAGTTGTATGAAAACATGTAAAAATGTTCGTTTTCCATGTCACAAATATAGTATCTAGGATACATTATAAACACATAAGGAGTGTATGTGGACCTAGATAATATTAAATTCATCTAAGAATGTCCAAAACTAGATAATTTCATAGAGCTTTGCAACTTTTTAGGATTGGAAAATTTATACAGGGGATTTGTACTTGGTTTCTCTCACATGACTTGACCTTTAAACCAATATACCCAAAGTAATGCTAAAACAAAGTTCAATTGGAGTATGTCATAATATAATTCATTCAATGAATTAAAATGTAGTCTCTATTATGCACTATTACATGGTTTATTAAACCTTCAACAAACATTTTATCTTGAGATAAATGCCTCTCACCTTGCACTTGAAGCATTTCTCACTCAACATGGTCACCTAGTTACTTACAATAGTGAAACATTCACATCACCAATAAGGAACTTACTAACATATGATAGTGATATTTATGATATTATTTAGGAATGTAAGCATTAGAAGCATTATATATTGGGAAAAGAGACTGTGGTCAACACATATCACAAGACACTTCAAATTTTATATACTCAACAAGTTTTAGCAAGAGGGGCATCAAAATTTGTTCTCTTATCTTCAAAATTTCCATCTGAGCATCAAGCATAAGAAGAGAAGTTCTTATCCATTTTTTAATTATCTGGGCTGATCACCAGATCAAAATATATTTTTTGTACTTGACACGTGTACATGAAATCAACACATGGTCATAATAGTATCCATTTGACATGGATTTTAAAGATATCTATCATATTATACTCTGCAATAATTTAGTACCAGAACCTTAAATGTATCACATAAGGTAGAAAGACAAAAAATACCATGGGATACTCATTTCATCAAGGTTACAAGACATTTTAAGATTTAAAATACTCTTGCTATGTTGTATAAATAGTTATATTGGCCACATATCAAGTCTAATGTCTCAAAATACATCAAGTCTTATACTACATGTGCAATTTCCAATCTAGTCAATAATAATCAAGGTTCACACACACCTCTTTTAATTCCAATGAGACCATGGGAATCCATTTTCATGGACTTTCACTTAGGATACACTAGTACCAAGCATTGTAATGATTGTGTTCATGTATTATTTGATAGATTCTAAAATATGGTAGTTCTTATACCCTATAAGAAAGCAATAAAAAGTCTAAAATAATCAATTTTAATTTCAATATACTTGGATCCATTTCAGAATCCCATAAACTATCTTTTCTAATGGGGACACAAGGTTTTTAAGTCTCTTTTGGAAAGGACTTTGGTTTATGCTAGACACAAAACTAAACAAGTTCACTGCCTTTCATCCTTACATTGATGGGTAAAAGGAAGTGGTAAATAGGATTATAGTATATATTTTGAGAGTATATAATTATAAGAAACAACATACTTGGCATTAAATTCTTCCTTTTATTTATCATAGATACAACAAAGCTTTGCAAAACTCTACCATAAACAACACTTTTTTAGTTTTTTTTAGTTTTTCCAACCTTTTACACCCATCAATGTAGTTTATCCTATTATTCTATCAATAGTAGAAACTAATTCAGATAAAAAGGAATTTGAATTCACTTTTAAATTCATTGAGCACATTCAAAATATTCAACAATACGTGCAAACCATTCTACAATAGGAAAATGTGAAATATAAGTAGCACCATGGCAAATATTTTACACCACACACCTTCCAAGTTAGTGATCAAGTTTAATTACAATTTAAAAAGGAAAGGATAATAGGATCAAAATTCAAACTTCATCCACTTTAGTATGGGCCCTACACTATCACCAAACAAGTAAGGGAAAATACATTCAAGCTTAATCATTCATATTATCTTGGGTTACACTCAGTATTCAATGTAGAGTTCTTGTGCCATTACTTTCCACCCATGTTGGATAATTTAGATACTAAGCATATTTTTTAGAAAATAGAGATCAACCGAGCTTGAAAATTTCCAACATAATCATATCAAGTCATTGATGATCAGGTTAAACAAACATGTCAAGAAGAGACCCCTCTCCTCCAAATTGTCAAAGCAAGTCAAATGCCTTCGTAGGGAAAATGGTGTATAGAAGTGCACATTTTACACTTATTTTCACATCTTTGTATGCAATTACATCCAATGGGGACCATTACTCTTCAATGAGGGGTGACTGATACAAGAGTATTTGGGTCACTAGATCCAATTGTATGTTATCATAGTTGCACATTGAACCTTGTGCTAACATCAGTAGTTGTGTTAGTGGGTTGCTTATCTATGTTCCTATTGTAGGATAGAATTACACTTTCATGAGAGTTTTTTAGGCTTTCTCACTTCCAGATAAAATATTGGAATAACCTCAGGTTGTGGGTATATTGTAATGAGGTTGAACCTCTAGGCTTTTTAATGAGGCTAGCTCCTCAGATGCTTCACTCCAACTTGTTTCCCATACTAAAATCTACTACTAACTAAGGAAAAGGGAGAGAAATATAACATGAAAGGGAAATCTAAGCTAAGGATGGTGATGCACCTGAATATGAAATGATCCACTTTCAACCTAGAAACCTTCAAAACTACTAATGAACCTAACTAAGACACATACTAATTTGATCCTATCTTAGGGCCACTAGCACAAGTATTTTGTGTGGAGGTTGAAGAGAAATCCTAAAATTTGAAGGATAGAAAGAAATAGGTCCGTATGAGACACTATAAACTTGTGACACTTCAGAAAAGGGACCCATGTCTAACACTTCACACAACCTATAAGGAACCAAAAGAATTAAAGCAATATACGTAGAGAATCTATAGATGATGAAAAGGGACATAGATATGCCAGTTAAACTCCGATAATGTATATTTGACTTCAAACCAGAGTCTAAAAATTCATCTCATTACTTCAAGAGAGTATTACAAGGCAATTATGATAGAGTAACTCTATCACTAGTCGAGGGATCTCTTTTTAGGCTTAAAACCCTATATATATATCAAAAAGGGATGAGAGAAGAAGGGGCATTTTTGAGAAAATAGAGAGGGGGGTCATAAATGGCTGCAACCACCACTATTTTCCTTGAGATCTTTTGCATTCAAAGCATGCAACTACCTTGACCATGAGATGAACCATACAAGATCACCACAAATCTCCTTGATCCCCTCGTTGATTAGCAAACATGTTAGAAGATAAGAACTTCTCCAAGAATGCCTTTAATGCTCGAACTACCTTTTCTAATCACTTGATTTTCAACTTTCATCTTCACACCATCCTTATCTTGTCTTTCATGTATAAGGAAACAATGCCCATAACTCTAAATCTGGATCAAGCCATGCTGCTTCTATGTTGAGCGGATATCTGTTGGAGATGATGGCCATGTTGAAGGATGAGGACCTTTCCATTAATTGCACCTACCAACTCCTACCTTGAAACCTGGACCAAATCTTTCCTATAGATGGAAAACCAATCTAAGGACATTGGTTTTCCTGTATCCATTTATGTCGATGTAAGTCTATACAAATCCAAATGATTACTTACATGGGTTTATATATTGAGGTTTATGAGCCCATCATGGGATATTTAAATCCAACAGCTATTTTATGAGTTTGAACCTTGATACTGGCATGAACATCATGTTTTCGTTAGACATTTTTCTATGGGCCTTTTTCTTTTGCGCATTATTCTTTTAGATAATTTGCTTGAACAATTTTTGCGGACCTTTTTCTCGAAGGAATTATACTTCAAAATTTTGAGAATGACCCTTCGAATTTTTAAAAGTCCTTTGGAGAAGTGCCCTTTCTGAAGGAAAAGTATCTTTTAGCCACTTCAAAAATGCCCCTTTCCAAAGGTAAATTACCCTTCAGAAATTTTCTAAATGTCCTTTGGTTATTTAAAATGAACCGTCGGCTTTGCAAGTGCTCCCTTTTATCGAGAAAAGTGCCCTTCACATTTGAAAAAATGCCCCTTTCAAAAATCTTACAAATGTACCTTTTTAAAGGGAAAGGACCCTTTGCCTTTTTTGAAAATGAACCTTCCTAAAAGGAACATCCCCTTCAGGAAACTGTCCCTTCAATTTTTTTTGTTTCAACACTTCTTTCCGAAGGAATTCCCTCCGAAGGGATTCCTTCAAAAAAATTTCCTTCAGCTTTTTTGAAAATGAACCCTTTGCTTTGGGATAGAAGTTTCAAAAGAAATCTTCGTTTGGAAAAATTGTCTCAGATAATTTTCTCAAAGGAAATGTGTCCCTTAGAAAATTCCTTTAGCGTTTTGCCTTTGAAAAGTGCCCTTTAGAAGAATTTAAAATGCCCTTTAGAGTTTTTATATCGAACCATTTCCTCAAGAAAATCTCTTTGAAAAAATTCTCTTGGCCACTTCACTTTGAAAAAGATATCTTTTAGAACTTTTGCTTGGTATACTTTCCGAGAGAAAAATCCTTCAAGCCTTCTATTTTGGACAAAATGTCTGAAACGATTCTCCCGAAAGAAATAGGTCTTCGGGGAAATTGTTGTGGAACAATTTCCCCAAAAGAATTCAGTCCTTATCTTTTGCTTCGGACATTTTGTCTGAAAGAATTATCCCTTCAAAAACTTTATCTCAGATAACTTGTTTGAAATAAATCAACACTTAGCCAAAAAGGGTCCCGAAATAAAATAAACACTTAGTCCTCATAAAGTTTGAAAGAATGAATAAGTAATGACTTCGTTGAATAAAAGATTTTGTACTTAGCTTCTGGGTTGTAGGCTTATCCTTGAACACTGCTACTAGATCCTTAAAAAACCTTGCTTGGATCCTCTTTATTTTCAAATGTTGGATCTATTTCTAAGCCTTTGATCCACTGCTTCATCAAACCATGCAATATCTTTATATGTGGGCCAAAAATGGCCAACAGTTCCATTTTTTCCTTAAAAATTCACTCCTATATTATTTCACAACTCCTACACTTTTAATACTATAACTATTAGCTCGTCAATAATTGTAGTTAGTGATGTCACTACACCTTTTGTTAATGGAATAGTTGATACCAACTATTTTAATGGTTCAACTGATACTTCATCTTCTTGAATTGTATAATAATGTACACTCTCATTATTTGTAGGTTAGAATATTAATCATTAGAACCATAGAAGAATAGAGTTAGGAAATTATTTGACAATAATCATTTGATCTCTTAGATTTTACATGACTTAGCATAAGACAACTTTGCTATTATAGTTTTATATTGGTTGTCATATCAATTTTGATTTCCTTGTTATTTACCATTTTGAACTTTCATATTATTTTTGATTTAGTAATTAGCTTCCGCATAACCCTCTTGACCTTTTTAATTAGGTTATCTAATGGGTCTCCTCCAAGGCCCTAGATCAATGCTATGAAACATTTCCAAGATATATCTCAAAATTGCATATAGCCACATCAATCAAATAATTCTTATTCAAAAAAACCCTTTTATAAAAACATTTTTATAATGCACGGAATGATGTGCTCAAAATTTTATTGTTTTAAAATAAAAATTAACCCAAGTAGGTATTTAAACCTACAATAATTCTCAGAAAAACCACATACAAAACAATTTGCATCAAAATACTTAATTAACTAGCCTAAAAATATGTATGTAGTGCTTTAATAAACCAAACTAGTTTCATCATTTTAGTATTTTTTCAAATACAAGTTTTGAATGTTTAAAGTTTTATAATGATAAAGTGTCGAAGAAACCCAAATAATATTAGAAACCTTCAATAATTCAACAAATAATAGTTGAGGTTTAACCAAAAAAATCATTGAAACCCACTACAACAGATAATTAAAAAAATAACATCTCAAAAAAAAGGTCATTGTTTGTAAAGGCTAATAAAACCATATTGAAAGCAATATTCATAATAAATAGTGTGAAATATCACGTTTGACCCACAAAATTTCATCACCAATAATGACACAAAACTATTATGTATAGCTATTCATGGTTTTATTACAAATAATACAAAAACATGTATTGCACCTAGAACCATTACTAATAGTGATAATTAATGACATGGGGTAAGTGCACAAAGTTGGGGGGACAAAAGGGGTCTACCCATGAACAATTTTTTCCTAAAAATTTAGAAATCTAAACTTTTATAGATAATTTGAGATGGCTATGCTCAAAAGTCGAGGATGGTGTAAGAACATGAATTGTAGCATTTTTAGTTTAGTTTCCAAAACACTTTTTTTTAATAAAATAGTTGTATAAATAGGTCAAAAATTTTTATTTTAAAAGGAACTCCTATTTTTTAGAAAAATAGATTAGATAGCCGAATGTGTATCCCCTCATTTCTTAGCATAATTTAATATTGTTTAAAAAAAATGGTGAAAATTGATATAAGATCATCTAGTTTGTAACCTATATTTTTTTATAAATTTTTAATGAATATAATTTTTTATTAATTTTTTAAGTAAATAGATTTTGAAAACTGATAGAAAAATGGATAGCCAGTCATGCGCTCCCCTAACTACCTTAAAAAAATCAAAACTAGTTTTTTTTGTAATGTGTGTAGAATTAGGCCTAGTTTATAACCACATAATTCTTTTTACATTTGGATCAACAAGAAAAAAGATACACAAAAATATATAGGCATGTATATTTTTGGCATGTAGTGGGATTAAAAAGCTATAGTTAGAAATAAACATAGATTAAAACCTAAATTTAGTCCAAAAATTATAAAAATGATATATTTGGAAAGAGGAGAGCATGCTCGTCATCATGGTAATCATTTTTCAAATTTTCTCGTTGAAATTTGTAGTGTATTTGGTGATGGAAGTTGAATTTTAATATTTTCTATCAAAACTCTCGAATTTGGTTGTGTGTTGACAGGTCTAAGCCTTTGGCTCTAAAATTCAACCTATTTTTGAGCCAAAAGGCTTGTTTTTTGAATTTAAAATTAACATAAAGCATATGCATTATAATGCATACACATTATTCTCCCATAGTATCAAATTCTTTTTGACTACTTTTACATGTTTATGCTTATCTATTTTAGTTATTTTTCATAAAAGTATAAGAGTTAGTGTGTTGCAAAAGGTCTTCGAGGAGTTTTATTTTCACTACACATGTATTGAAATAACTTGAAATAATTTTATAACATGGGATTAAATTTAGGAGCTAGTCTAGCATTAGTTCACTTATTCCAAAACTTTTAGGGTTGGTATAACATTACCACACATTAAAGAGCTATTTGGGAACCTTGCAGTGATGCATAGTAAGATTCATGATAGATATGAAAATTATAGTAAGACAATATGATTATTGCAGGTTTTTGTGATTATCAATTTATTTGTATGATTTTGGATAAATTTAATGGTATTGGTGATTTAATGGATAAAAAAAGGTTCTAATTCTCATCAATCTACCATTTATTATTGGTAGATTACATTGAAAAAAAAGATAACATGTTACTTGTGATGTGTTCTCTTGTATCGAATTGTGTTACTATATAATATGTTCTATTATGATGTGTTATCATAAGGATTGTGTTAATTATTTAATTTTGTTATTGGATTTTTAATCACTTAATACAAGTAGGTGGGACTTGCACCTCTATAATCATGCCCCTACACTCATGTTAGGAAGGCTAGAAGAAAAGAGATCAGATATTAAAGATAGATCGTAGTGATTATTTTGAGAAATAGATATACTTACAAAGACTATGAGTTAGAAATAAAAAACTTGAGGATATGATGTTGTGACACATTTGAGTTGAGATTGTTGTGTTTTTTTATTATATGATGTATTTATATTATTTGAAATCAAATAAAGATTTATGTTATTGTGGTCACATTTTGATCGCATGTGTATTTTGTTGTGTAAATTTGGAGGCTACATGGTCTAAGGCATCTCTTAATTTGGACCCCCAACTATGACCATCAAATTAAAAAACTCTTGAAAACTAAAATAAGGCCAAGGGAAAATGCTGAAAATAGAAGAAGAGAAGGGATGCAAATAATCAAAAACATATATGACCATATATTATGCACTAAATGTAATACAAAGGCGATAAATGATATGCCTTTGTTTTATAGTAAAGTCATTTATCAAAGGGGTATGTAGTAGAATTTAGAATAGGCACATCAAACTATTGCGAAAGAGTAAATATATGAATGTCATAAGGTGTGTAGGCATATAATATATGCGATTGTGAAATTTCAATGTGTGCCACAAAAAAGTTAAGCACAAATTGTCAAAATGGAGTAGTGGGAAAATAAAAACCATATTGAGGTGTAACATGCCTCAAAGAATGGAAGATAAAATAATATTGATATAAATGATGTATGTGCATATGCCATTATAGGATAAATAATGTAAATGTTCATACAAGGACAAAAAATAAAGAGTAAAGGGCCAATAAAATATGACAATGAAGTGAAAATCAAGGGCTAGAAGAATGATTAAATTAACCATATATGTGATTGTTGAGGAGGACCTGGTTGATTCTCCAAGGTCTTACCATGAAAATCACAAAATGATAATTCAAGAAGTGTAAAAATGCATAAATACATAAGAACCAAGAATAGGTGTAAAGGTTGACAATATGAGACCCAAAGATGTATGTAGAGTATGACTAAGCTGCAACATAAAATGTTAGAAGAAAACATGCAATAAATTATTGGCATAAAAAAGTATAATAACTATGTATAAGAAAGGAAAAAATTGTACGAGATGAAAAACATGGATAAAAAGAAACCAAGGACAAAGGTCAGTAAAAATATTTCTTCAAATATTGAGCATTCATTAGTTCTTTGGAGATATGTCATTCATTAATTTGTATTCAATATGTAATAGGACCAAGGATGTATTTCATAAGGTAAGGACCCCACCACTTTTAGACATATTTACCCTCTTTTTTGTGGGTGTAGTCCAATTTCAACACTAAATATCTAACATCAAATGTATGAACTTTGAATTTTTAGTTTTATTGTTTAGTGGTGCTTTTTATATTGATGATTGTCTTGAAGAGTGTTCATACATCATTTGTCAAGTAGGTATAAAAGCATTTATTATGATGACATTTATTATTCACCTTTGGGTTCCTTTCACCCTTTATCACACCTCATTTTATTCAACCATTACTTCCCTTGTGGTTATTTGGTACCTTTTACAATCGCTCCCTCTTAGATTTATTTAGCCATTGCTCCCCTTGCAGTTCTCTGGTATCATTGATGATTATTACACCCTTTGGGTTTTGTCATTTTCTTACTATCATTTATATACTTTATAGCTTTACCTATATGTTTACATCTCTTGGATTTTTAGTTTGTGAGTTGCATAGTAAGACCATTAAGAATACTACCAAGCCCTCCTTAAAAGTATCCATCCTCTTACTACCTCTTTCTTCTTCTCCCATTCCCAATAATAGCTAGGTATATTATTAAAAAGATAAGGCAATGGTCGGGAGTGGTGTTTTCTCAATTATAGTCAGTTATATTATTTTAAGACACCACATTTATAGTTTATCTACATGTAGACACCTAAATTTCACCATTTAGTGTTGAAATTAACTTTGACATGCTAACCCTTCTCATTCCAAAATTCAAATTCAAGTTAATATTGCTTCCCTCCAAATTTCAAATAATTGATTAATTCTTAATTATAAACATGCACACCTATTTTACTCCAAAACTAATTAAAATTTAGATTTTTCACCTCATCCAGACATCTTCCATATTTGTCTCAACCATTTATTGACTCATCCAACCACTCCTTCAACATCCTCAACTACCTTGTGAGTCATCTTAGAATATTGCAACTTCTAAGTTGACTCAACCAACTAACTTGACCCATTCTTTTTGACTCACTCAACCAACTCCTTTTTCTTCTCAAATAATGGAATTCATTATCATTATAATGGATGAGGACTATTTTTAATCATTGCTTATTTAAATAATTTATTAAATTTAAATAATACTCAACCATCCGATTAACCTCCCTCAAGCCTATAAATTGACGTACAATCCATCACTTTTAATTATCCACCTTCAAACTAATGAAGTGCTATCAAATTATCAAGCGAATCCAAATGAATCAAAACCATAAAAAATCCTCTTGTATATCAAAACATAGACTAATTATATTTTCCTTGGGAAAGGAGTTGAGCACTACATTAACATCCACGAGCAAATCCACCATAGATAACACAATGGAGAAGGTGATGAACTTGCATCATATTTTATAAGTTTCTTCGTAATTTTTATCTTATTTGTTGTTGTTCTATCTTTGAAGTTAAGTTTAGTATAGTTTATATTAGAATTCGTTTGTATATGTTTTCTTAAGCTAGCATGCATTCCAAATTTTATGTTTACACATTCTGGCATACTCGGTGGGACCAAGTCCCTCATATTTTATATCATAGGTGTATTTAAGAGGTCATTTTAGTTGTTTTTGATAGATTTTTTTTGCGGATATACATTTAACACTTATTTTGAGTTTTTTTATAAATTATTTTAGGTTATTTTTTTGGGTTTTTTAGCTCATTATTTATGAACTTATAGAACAATGATTTTGTCTTGCAAAATAACAAATTCATCTTGTAAAACAACAAATTCATCCTGCAGAAAAATAAATTCACTACAACAAAGAATTCATTTCTTTGTTATGTTTATTTATTTATTTATAATATATTATTTTTTAACAATTACTATGTATTTTTAGCTTGTTTAACCCTCTTCTATTTCAATCCTACTTTCTATTTTGTCTTATGTTTTCTATCTAACCACTTTTTGCAGAATGTCAAAGCTAATTCAAACTTCAGTGAAATCATTTCAAAATGCAACAAAATCCAAAGTGCAGTGAAATTGTTTGAAATTTTAGTGAATTTACAACGAACCATGAAATCATTCTATAAGTATTTTGTTTCAATTTTCAATTTTCAATTTTTTGGTTTTGATAACTATTAAAGAATTCACTATTTTCTCTGATTGTGGAACAATGAAATCATTCCTAAATCTTGATTTTATATGTTTTAATTTTTTTTACTAACTTTTTGTGGGTTGCCTTGATCTTCCAACAAAATAAAATACTTCTAATAGTTTTTTGGCAAGTCACTAGTCAAATACAAACCAATAAAGGCTAGCTAGATCAAAATTTAACTTGTTTTTAACATTCTTGCGTTTTTAATTTTTTTTTAACAATTTTTCTATTTCAACATTTTCATTTTTAATAGTAATTAGCTAACATTTTTACCTTTTGGAGCTACTTAATCTTTGATTTTTAATATATTTTTGTGTTTTTATCTTGTTATGTATGATCTGTTTTGTGACATTACATTGGTGATGATATTTAGAAAATTTGAAATAACATTTGTAAATTTTGTTACACAAGACCCACTTATGTGTATGCTCTTCTCTTGGCATCACATTGGTGGCAATACCTGAGAATTAAAGGTAAGTCTTAGTATTTTTTATTTTTATTTTATTAGGGACTTTATCAATCATGGATTTCACTACCATGTGATAAGACAAATCTCATGTATCAGTGGGATATAAAAATTGAGTTAGATCTGTTGATCCATAAACTGGCACTAATTTTTCTACAAAAGTTTACGTTGGATACTTGTAGGCAATTTATTAAATATACCAAAATTAATTCTTAAAATAATCAACTTAAAGAAAATCAATTCAAGAATACCAACCTCACTGCATAAGAGTTGATTACAGAGTTTGACAATGTCTACATCTCTAAGTTTGAAAATTAGCTGATCCAATTCATTATTAAATGTCTGGAAGTACTAGGTAACCCTTATAGAATAATAATTAATTCACATGTTATAGACATTTGAAGAATCTCAGAACTCTCAGACATATTCTTCACCTTCTCGAAACACTTCTAAATGTGTATGTTTGTCCCTTCAAAGATTCTCAGAACTCTTAGATAAATTATCCACTTTCTCGAAGCACACCTATAAGAATACATAAATTCATCAACAAACCTTCTAAAAGTCTTAGAACTCATGGATAGATATTCTACCTTCTCGTTGTGAAAAACAATCTTGCATTCCTGAAATTCTCCACCAAAAATATTACTTCAAGACTTTAAAAATGGCTCAAATGAATTCAAATCAAGAAAATACTTATATCATCAGAAGAATCTTAGAGTCTAAAACATTTCATTAGTTTACTCTGAAGTCTGAAAATGAATCTAGATGCTTTGAAAATAGTGATATATTGAAACTGGTCTCTAGAAAACTTATTACACAGTCTGCAAAGCTTCACTTCGAGGCATCAAACAAACTCAAATCCAAAAACTCAATATATGGCTCTCAACTCTAGCTCTATCTCTCAGCTCGCAGCTCTCAAATCTTGGCTCTTGAGTCTAACTTTGGCTCTGGGCTCTGGCTCTTGATGAGAGCTTTGAAACTTTTGAATGAATTCCCTGAATTCCAATTTCAATTCCCAATGATTTCCAAATAATCCTTCACCCCTTTATATACTTGTTAGAGGTTCACATATAGTGGGATTATTCATTATCCCCTTTTTAATAATAACGAGATCAATATTTATTTCCACCTTTTTTGATGGGATTGGATGATATCCCATTCCACCTTTTTTTATGGGATTTATATTATCCCTTTACATTTTAATATGGAATTTTGATAATATCTCATGTATTTAAAAATATGGCGTGATAATTATTCTCCAATATATAATGGTTTATATTTTAACCATATTAAAATAGTTTTTTATTCACCACGTCACTTTATTACCATGGCACTTTATGGCCACATCATCACTTTGACTGAGTTTGACCATAATTTTGACTGGTCATAACTTACACATACAGACTCCATTTTTCAAACCATAAAATGTGCCAAAAAACTCTCAACAAGATCTACACCATGGAACTAGTTCAAATTCTTTTAAGATTATCAATTTTTCTAGTTTGACCAATGTTGACTATTTGTTGACCTGCTTTGATCAAAACTTAGATTGGCTGCACAAAGAGCATATGAGTTTTATTTCTAAATTTCCACATACCATTGGAAAGGTATTGAAAAGTCCTATGCAATGGTATAGGTCTCAGTCTAATTTTATAACTTTTACAAAATGATATCTGGATCATACCTCCCTATTAAGAAGGCTTTTGGTCCACCAAAAGTTGGTATCCACTGAAATGCCTATCAGTTTTGAAGATACTCTGATGAGTCTTATCGATCTAATCAGGTTCCACAACTATGCCTATAATGCTTAGAACAACGAACTAATCACATCTTTCATTATTACTCTGTTACTGGACAACCATCAATAGCCTCTACATAAAACTAATGTTCAAAATATGATGACTTCCTCTACTGCATGACTTCACAAGAGTCTTTACAAAGATAAGCTTGGTGATTTTTTATACTATACAGCTTCAACAAGCCTCTACATATAAGTCTAGTGATCTCCTCTACTATATGGCTACAATGAGCCTCTACATAGAAGTCTAGTGATCTCCTTTGTTGCATGGCTGTAATGAGCTTCTACATAGATATGAGATTCTGCACATACATCCATGTTTTCCTCTTTTTAATGGCCATCCAAGGGCCTCTACATAGAAATACGCATGTGGACCTAGTGCTTCTTGGGTCTGCTAAACTATTATCTACATAATAATACTTGATATAAACAAGAATATAACATATCCTAATCTGCATATACCATTGTTAATGGAAAACATCTACTAAAATGTGAGAAGATAGCTTGAGTATGATAAACATGTCACTCAATTCTTCTCTACAGGTGACTCCACAATAAAACAAATTTCAATTTTTACAATGCATGTATATATAGATACAAATAGTGCCTCTTGGTTCTTTAAAAACTATGCATGGTGTATGTCACAATACTGCCCGTATGGGTCTTATTCATACATCCTAACTAGCACATTATTTATGCTAGTTCTATGAACATATACAAATGGATAAACCAAAATACTTGAAAGCCTTTAACTAACACCTAATATTTCTTACTAGCCATTGAATCTTGGTATGGGATTAACTCCTTCAGTATTCGCTTTATGGATCGTCATACAGCTTGCCTTCAAGTTCCTGATGGTCACTTGGTACATATAAGTCTGACATCTAACTAGAATCATTGTGACTGGGTCTAGAGACCTACCTACCCTATCTCAAACTACACAATCCAAGTGTCATCTAGATGAATTTCTATGCCATCATCTATGAAAGATGCTTATCAAGTGAAGAGATAAAAATTTCCTAGAACCATCTCATTCATCTCCAATGTGATGATATTGAGAGTCACCATGTTTGAGAACTATCTTCCAATTACCAATCACAAGGTGAAATAACATATTGCCATACCTTCAACAAGGCCATTCTGTGTGCCAACTATTTTGGCATGTGGTAGTGATAACATTGGCAAGCCCAATTGATGTACTACATCAATCGTTACCTAACCTATTTTGATGTCCCCATCGAACACAAGTCTAATGACACATCCCTTTAAAACAACTAGAACACTCTATCTAGAGGTTCTCATAGATTTTAAGACAATGTCCAAAGGTTGAAATGGTGTCCTCTATCAAAGTAGGAGTTTTGAATGTTGACTGGTACTCATAATAGCAGGAGCCTTTCTTTTAACCATGTTTCACTGTTGGAACCACTGTAGTGCATATCCATTGCAAATCTAGTCCTAAAGACCTTATCTTAACCCACTTTAATACCAAAATTGATTAGTAAATTGACACTAATTTTTATGTAAATTTTTTACCTTGGATCCTTTTAGGCAATTTATTAAATATACCAAAATTAATCCATAAAATAATCAACTTAAAGAAAAGCAATGCAAGAATACCAAACACACTGCACAAGAGTTGATTATAGAGTTCGACAATACCTACGTCTTTGGGTTCATAAATTAGCTAAACTGATTCATTATTATATGTTTGTAAGTACAAGGCAACTCTTAAATAACAATAATGAATTCATGTGTTACAAACCTTCAAAGAATTTCAAAACTCTCAGATAGATTCTTCACCTTCCTATAACACTTCCAAATGTGTATGTTTGACCCTTCGAAGAATCTCAAAAATCTCAGTTAGATTCTCTACTTTCCTGAAGCATACCTCTATGACTGCATAAACTCATCAACAATCATTCAAAAAATCCTATAACTCACATCCAAACTTCCACTTTCCTGTCATGAAAAGTAATCTCGCATTCTTGAAGTTCTCCATCAAAAGTCTTACTTCAAGACTTTAAAAAGTGGCTCAAATGAACTTAAATCAAAAAAATAATTATATCACTAGAAGCATCTTAGAGTCTATAATATTTCATCAGTTCACTCTAAAGTTTTCAAATGAATCTAGATTCTTAGAAAATGGTGATACATGTAAACTGGTCTCTAAAAATCCTATTACACAATTCATAAAGGTTTACTTCGAGGCATCAAACGACCTCAAATCAAGACACTCAGTATATGGCTCTCAAATCTAACTCTAGCTCTCAGCTCTTAGATCTCAGCTCTTGGCTCTTAGTTTTAGCTCTAGCTCTCAATTTATAGGCTTTGGCTCTGGGATCTGGCCTTTGATGAGAGCTTTGAAACTTTTGAATGAATTCACTAAATTCCAATTCCAATTCCCAATGATTTCTAAATAACCCCTCACCCTTTATATACTTGTTGGAGGTGTACAAAAAGTGGGATTATTCATTATCCCCTTTTTAATAATAATGAGATTAATATTTATCTCCACCTTTTTTGATGGGATTGGATAATATCCCATTCCACCTTTTTTTATGGGATTTATATTATCCCTTTACATTTTAATATGAAATTTTAATAATATCTCATGTATTTAAAAATATGAGGTGATAATTATTCCTCAATATACAATAGTTTATATTTTAACTATATTAAAATGGCTTTTCATTTGCCATGTCACTTTATTGCCACATCACTTTATGGCCATGTTATCACTTTGACCGAGTTTGACCATAACTTTGACTGGTCATAACTTGCACATACAAACTCCATTTTTGGAAATATAAAATATTCTAGAAATCTCTCAACAATACTACACTATGGAATTGGTTCATAAACATTCCAAGATTATCAATTTTTCTAGTTTGATTAGTGTTGAACACTTGTTGACCTGCTTTGACTAAAACTTGGACTAGCTACATAAGGAGCAGACGAGCTCTATTTTTGGAGTTCCTCATACCATTGAAAAGTTTTTTAAGAGTCATATGTGATGGTATAGGTCTTAGTATGATTTGGGAACTTTTATAAAATGATCTCTCAATCAACTATGATTATTGGCTAAGTGGTGTTGTGTTTTAAGCATATCATGAAGTGAGGGGGTTTCATCCTCAAATACCTAGACCTTATACAACATGACTTGAAGTTTAGTTTTTTTGATGTCAACACACTAAAATCTTATGTTTGTGTTGGGCACATTAGGATTAGACCCATTCACGTACATCCATAAAATTAACTTATTCCATGGTTTTGGGCCTCATTATATCAAAAGGTATATAAAAGACTCCCTTAAATAGGATTTTTTAAGCCTTAATCCTAATAAATTCATTCTCACCATCTAAATTATAGTTCATCAGTTACTGGTTAGCACTAAGAAGCTACTTTTGATGCACCCTTGAAACTAGTCTTAGTGGGCCATGAGAATGGTAGGATCATCCATGGTTAGTGTAATGGACAAGCAAGTGACATGAAAAACATACAAGTTTTTCAAGTCTCTTTACTTAGTTTTTATCCCTTTTTATGTAATGCATATGTGTTTAGAGTAGGAATTTGTTGTTTACTTCCTTGTGAAATACCACATGCTGAAATCCTTTGATCAAAACTAAAAAGATTTTAAATATTGAAACCAATAATTCAATTATAATCCAAAAGATTCAAAAACCAAAAATTAGTCCTGAAGTTAAAACTCAAATACCTTGTTATCAATCAAATTTTAGTCACTTTGGTCTTTCACTTTCTTAGAGTCATATATATCTATATTTTTATTTTTTTTGAGTCAAAAGCCTTTATCTTAGCAATGCCACCTATCACAAGACAAATGATGTTATTAATAAATCTTATATTGGGGGATGAGCCCTTTGGTAATTTCATTTTTCACTTTGGAAATCAAGAAAAGCATATTGAGATCAAGGATAATATTGAAGATGAGGATCATGGACCTAGAGACATTTTATGCCCTTCTCAAATCATAGAGTATATTATAACCAAAAAGAATGAGTTCTTGATACAAGTTTTAAGTCTAAGAGCCAAGTTTCCCCCTGATATTGACCCCAATGCCTCACATCATTTACTCTCTAGGAAGGAATCTACACCTCCCACCCAAAATCAAGCCACCTCTCTATCCCACTTCATTACTAGGGAACCCCAAACCATTCCACATAAACATCAACCTACCACTAGTAAACCTATTATCTAAAATCAACCAAGTATCCCATCCATGAGTTATAGATTTTATTTGAACATCCCTTTTCATACTAACAAAGAGAACCAAATTATAGCACCTTTACCATCTAGCCTTACTCAAGCCCCAAAGCTGTAACTAATCCAAATCAACCAACCTACCAACAACATTACCATGCCTAGTGGTCAACCTAGTCAAGAGAATCAAAAATATAAATTCACTCCTTTGGGAGAACCATATGATATATTCTTTCAAAAGTTGGTCGCTGTGAACTTGGTCATATTTCTCAACACCAAACAATTTGATGAAAAAAACCCAAAACCTGAGTTATATAGAGCTAACGAATATTGTGAATACCACATAATCTAAGGTCATTCCAACAACCATTTTATGAGACTCAATAATTATATACAAGATTTTATTGATAAAGGGTACATTAAGGTAGATCCAAGTGTATCTACACTTGAAAATAATATCTTGGGGGTATGCCAAAATTTCTTTCCTAAGCCTAATCAAGTTAATCCACTTTCAAGTCAAGATCATAACCTTCCATTCATTTCTCATGAAACTCTCTTTGACACATTCATTTTAAACCAATCCATAGTCGATCAACCCACCTTTGACAACCATGGTCTACCATCTATTTTTGATGAGCCTATCTTTGTTGAAGAGATTATCTTCGATGAAAAACTTATCTTTGATCAAGATCCCATTTTTGACAAAGATCCCATTTTTTACCAAGATTCCATTTCTAACCAAGATCCTATCTTGGATCAATCCTCCTCCAACCAACATAACCTATCACCCTTTGGCCAAACACCCAACCTCTTATCACATTTTAAATCCCCCATTACCCTATAATATATAGCTTAAGTGACCAAGGTACTTGTAGACAAAAAAATACATGAGTAAGGAATTATATAACCCATCCATTTTGAATTAAACAATGAACCCCATGGATTTGGTTACATACCATTAAAAATAAATGTAAATATGTTAGTAATAATTTTTTATTTTCTAAAGAAACTTCATCCATAATCGAAATAAGATTCGTTCATAGTCCCTATGAGGATCATGCTGCACCACTCTTTTTCTCAACATCACCAATCCTTCCTCCCATATTGTAAGTATATCTCCCACACCTATTTATTGGGATCAAAAGTTTTACCTATCATAAATTTCCTTCCATGATAATCAAATAATCACAAAATTCCTAGCTGGTCTCCATACATAAGAACAACAAGAAACATTTGTATATTTTAAGGAACAACAAGTGCTTCTTAATCAAAATAAATCCTACAATCCAAATGTAATATCAACATCACATAATGAAAACCTCTTTGGGGATTATTATATAATCAAAATACAAATTGTAATCCAAATCCAAAGCAAAATCCAAAAATCAAAACTACACATCCTTTAGTGAAAACTTTTTTGAGGTGCTATTGGACAAGCCAAATATGCATCCCAATAAATAATCAAAAAGAATCCCTTGGTGAAAACCTTTATGAGGCACCAATGTATGATAAAATTAATCTACCCCATGCATTAGCATAGCTATATGATGGATCCCCATGACATATTCAAGACACAACTGATCTAAAAGTGAATCCCCAAATCATCCAACATGCAAAGTCTTGATGAATGTGAGATTTTTAGTCCCAATCAACCTTCACATCATGACACATATACTTATCCACACTATCATTCCATCCCTCCAAATATTTCATGCACTCAACACACATCCTTCATCCAACATACCTTCTAATTCATCCTATTTGGTAGCATCATTTATCGTATGGGATATGATGGTATCCCGAAAA
Organism: Torreya grandis; assembly: GCA_037957365.1. Lineage (NCBI taxonomy): Eukaryota > Viridiplantae > Streptophyta > Pinopsida > Cupressales > Taxaceae > Torreya > Torreya grandis. The sequence continues at coordinate 2,390,214 of JARHVA010000309.1, forward strand.
ATATAGAAGAATCCAACTTAGAAATCAATGAGGTTATTGAAGACATCTCCACAACACATACTTGAAATATCAATAGGGGTCAAAATCATGCATCTCAAAATCTTCCATAATTGAGATGCCAAAAAAAATTAAAAAAGAGAGAAATAATCCATTCAGAAGTGAAAACCATTCTTATAGTGCCTTGGGCAAGTACCATGATGAAAATTGGTTTCTGATGTCATGTGTAAAGTACTCATCTATATATAAGTACCTTACAATTGAGGATAACCCCATTCCATTTCAATCCTATGCATTTTGAATTGTCCCTGCATACTTACCCATCCTTAACCATCCTACGCCTATCCAAACTCATCCTTATCCATCTTACACCTATCCTAAACCATACTTACCCATCATACACCTATTGAAACCCAACCTTATCCATTTAATACCCAACCCATTGAAACCCATCCTTATGCTTTTAATCCCAAAACTTTACAAAACCATCCTTATCCATTTAATCCCAAACCTTTCCAAAACCATCCTTACCCATTTAGTCCCAAACCCATCAAAACCCATCCTTATTAATATAATATTTTCCATCATATAACTATCCTTTTTCCCAATTTTTACCTTGATAAGGAAGAGGAAACGTCTTGATACATGTCCTTGAAAACATCTTGGTGTATCCTTGCAATGCTACTTTGATGAGTAGACACTTAGTTCTTATGTCAGGTGTTCCTTGGAGTTATCATCTTAATTCTCATCCATTCTTATTCATCCATGTTCCATCCATAATGTATCCTTTCCATCTATTACCATTCCCTTCCCTAGTACTATAACAAGTTTTCCCTTTGATAGTAGCCCTTCTATATACATATAAAAATCCAACAAAATCCAAAAACATTAAAAAATATCCAAAAATGCCAAAAATAATACAAAAAAATCAAAATCCCTTATCCTTCATTACGTAGCTTTATCATCGCATGTGCAGATTACTCATAAGACATTTTAATATTTTTAAACATATCAAATGCCAAAGGGTTCTACTCTATCTAATGACATAAAAAAAGTCATTTGCTTACTTGTTTATATATTCATTTTCTTACTTGTTTTCTATTTACTTTCCTGTACATCTTATGTATTTATTTACTTACTTGTACAGTTGATTGTCCACTTCATTGTCTATTTTACTTACATAGTTTTCATTATTGTAAAATGTTTATTTTTATCTTGTATTTATTATTGTTTCTTGTGTCTATATCACTATGTGCATTACAAATTATGTTATTATGAATTTCCATATATCATGATGTACTAATTATTGCACTTGTAAATCTATTAGTCATTACACTTATAACATTAGAGACATCATGGTTTTTCCATACCATTGGTGCATATTATTTTATACTATATCAAATAAAGGTTGCTCAAATCGTATCAGTTATTAATGTTGGAAATATTGTTAAAAATCTAAGAAAATAAGAAAAACAAAAGTAGCTATCAAACCATCTCACATCCTTGGATGAAGTATTCATGTGTCATATCAGACAAATTCATTGTGGTTTATTCCTTGAAGGGATCATGACGTGCTGAGAAGACAACCCATAAAGAACTTAGAGGTTGTATTCCATGTTGTATCTCCTACACATAATTGACATTATATTAATCTTAAATGGATACACATCCATCTCAAACACACTCATTAATATTCATAATCCCATAAAAAATACGTCAATTTATTCAACCTTATCATTTCTATCTAGCTAATATTTTCAACATGGTTGCATTATTTCTTCTGATACATTTATTTTGGTGTAAAAGAGACCTCAAATGGAGTCTTGAGTCAAAATTTATGGCCTCTCAAAGATGACCATTGTAAGTGTTGAATGAATTCCCCATTATGTTAAATGAATTCACCATTTGCTAACAAATTATCTATTTTATTCAACAAATTTAACATAATCAATGCCATATTTTCCATTATGAGAATGACAAATTCATTTCTCTCTCCTTTTATAAGAATTTAACTACACAAAACCAGATTTATTACACAGTACATCTCATAGTCACCTATTTCTTCCATACATCCATAAACTAAATCCATGTTATCCAATCATGTGACCAATCATCATTAATCCATGTAGTCACTTAACTTCCTTATTTATACTTGCACATCATTCATCTCCAATCATTTTCTAATCTTTCCATTTAATCTCCCGCATTTGTTGATTGGGACTGATAAAATCACAACCTCCATCCTTTCTCCATCAATTTATTTCTAAATCACTTAATGAATCAGTCAATCAATTAATCAAATCCAAGATTGTATCTTTATAATTGGGATATATCATTCCCACATCCGCTGTTATGAACCTTGATTCATGGGATGCCTCAAAGCATGCAACTTATCTCAAGACATATCATTTCTAATCCACTTTATGCATATATTGGTGTTTGGGGGTAAATCAATTCATCATATCATCCAAAAATAATGTGTAATCATTAGCTTAAGTGGGTTAATAACATCCATAGGTCAATATTACAATACATCATCACTTTACATTTCTTCTCACATTGGGAGAACTACATCGGCCTGAGGTCTATTTGGATAATGTAGGTAGTGCTCAAAGGCATGGGGTATCTAGCATTAGTTTGACCACCATCATCAATCTAAGTTATTTCATCCACATTTAATACCATCAATTAATTAAGGTGATATAACATATTTATCACTACTTGCAACTATAAAAGAGAAAACTTGGAATTTTTTCGCTTCCGATCCCGCTCCCAATGAATTTGAAATTGGCCAAAGGGATTTCGGTGAGAGGTGTGGCTGGGGTCGCCGCAATAGGTGAGGTTTTGTCTTCTGCGGGTACTGGAGATTCTTCGGCCCTGCATCAGGCCAACGCTTCTGGTTCAGGGTATGAACCTGGGGGGAGATCCTTTGCGGATGTGGCAGCCTTTGAAGCCGATTTACATACTACTTTGCCTCATACAACTTCTAGACAAAGACGCTTCACGCCTGTAAGTGCCTTAAAACCTATGCGGGTTTCTCTAGACCCTGATTTAATGGAAAGTATTGGCCAAACGGTAGAACTGTTGTCTTCTCGTGCTGCCATTCTTTGTTTTCATGGTTTATGGCCTTCCCTTGTAGATCTAGAGGATTGGATTAAAAAGAACTGGCTGCATATCAAAGATGCTCAGATTCATCTTTGTGCCAGGGGTTTTTTTATAATTGTTTTTAAAAACCCTGAGGATAGAAAATCTATTTTGTGTCACAATAAATTTTTTTGGCAGGGCAGATTTCCTCTTATGGCCAAACCTTGGCATAAAGATTTTAATCCTCTTTCGGAATCCTTTAATAATATCCTTATATGGGTGCGGCTCCCTTATCTTCCATTACACCTTTGGCATGAGGCGGTTTTTAAAACCATAGGGAATGTTTTAGGGGATTTTTTATATGAGGAAGATTGTCCACTATCTCATTCGACCTGTGCACGATTTCTGGTAGATCTGGATGTCTCTAAGGGCCTTCCTGAGGTGATCTGTATTGAATCCCCAAAGGGTAATTGGACACAAATTTTGGATTATGAGGGGATCCCTTTTCGGTGTAGGAAATGCAACCAAACGGGACATATAGCTGATCGCTGTGGTGCTGGGAAATCTCATCCCAGACGTTCACCTTCCTGGTGGACTAAGGTCTCCTCTGTACACAAAGTTGACAATCAACCTTTGGATGCTTCTTCCGAATCCGAGACTGAGAATGAGGAAAGTTTGCAATCCGACCCGGAAGATGAAGAAGACTCATTGGTGAATAATTCTAATGAAGCCCCTATAGTGGCTGTGGGTAGTGAAACAGTTGAGCCAGAGGAGGAGGTGGTGGTATCTTCCCCTGTTCTGGAGGATCTCTCTAAGAGTCAGTTAATGTTTAACTCTCACAAGGATTTTATGCCTTCTGGGAGCCAAATATCTATGTCTTCAGAGGCATGGGATGCTGAGGCAGCTAAGGTGGAGGATGGTTGGACAACTATAAGAAGAAAGAAGTCAAAGCCTTTGGTTCCTCCCCTTGATATGAATCTTCGATCAAGTAAAAAAAATAATCTAAACTTAAAAGATTCTTCTAAAGCCCCCTTTCGCTGACTGGTTTTTGGTTTCAGCTTGCTGGTCAACTTTTTGATCAGTGTTCTGACTGCTAGTTTTTATGGTTTTATTTGTTGGTTTCAGGTCCCTGTAAAACCTGGTTTTGGCTCTTTTTGTTAGCAGGTTCTATTGTTAACCTGGCTATGCTTTAAAGGGTTATCTTTCCCCTTGTATTGGGTTTCGGGGTCCCTTCAAAACCTATTTTTACCATAATCTAAAACTATAAATCTTATAAACATTTATCAACATTAGAAAGCCAATATTTTTTGTTTTAACCTTGTAGCTTACCATCATTGGGATATATCATTCCCACATCCATTCATGTGATCCCTGAGTCCTTAGCACCATCCAAAAATGTAGTCATCGAATGGAAAATATTCATTTTTTGATTTATTCTCTAGTTTATAAATGACTAGGGGCAAATCATTTTACACATGTTTTGATCTTGAAAGTGCTTTATTGGCTTTATTACTTTGATTTATTAATCAATTCATCATTTTCCATTCAAATAGTTTAAAGCATTCATCCTCTTTACCATAGAACACTTGAGGGGGCATCATCATGTTCCTTTTCATTTATCTGGGGTAAATTTTTTTGCATAATCATTAACTACTTTATCTACTATTATTCAAAACAATATTATTTTGTAACAAAATTTCAAAGAGGAAAAAATGTCGACACCTAAATTTCACCATTTAATATCAAAATTAACTTTGACAAGCTAATATTTCTCATTCCATAATTACAATTCAAATTAACATCACTTCCCTCCAAAATTTAAATAATTGATTAATTATTAATTAATGAATTATAAAAATGCAATCTATTTCCCTCTAAAATTAATTAAAATATTGATTTTCCATCTCACCCATATATCCTTTATATTTGTCTCAACCATATGTTGACTCATCCAACCACTCCCTCAACTTCCTCAACTACCTTGTGAGTCATATTAGAACATTTCAACTTCCAAGATGACAACCAACTAAATTGACCCATTCTTGTTGACTCACTCAACCAACTCCTCTTTCTTCTCAACCATTAAAATTGGTCATTATTATTATGGATGAAGACTAATTCCTAACCATTGATTATTTAAATAATTTAACAAATTAAAATTAAATCCTCAATTATCTATTTAACCTCTTGTAAGCCTATAAATTGATGTGCAATCCATAACTTTCAATCATCCACCTTCAAGCTAACAAAGTTCTATTGAATTATCAAGTGAATCTAAACAAATCAAAGCCATAAAAAATCCTCTTTTATACCAAAACATTTCTCAATTATCTTTGCCTTGAGAAAGGAGTTGAGTACCACATTAACATCCAAGAACAAATCCACCATTGATCACACAATGGAGAAAGTGATAAACTTGCATCATATTTTATAAGTTTATTTATAATTTTTATCTTATTTTTTGCTGCTCTATCTTTGAAGTTAAGTTTGGTATAGTATAGATTATAATTTATTTGTAGATGTTTTCTTAAGTTAGATTGAATTCTATATTTTATGCTTATACAATACATGTTATCATCCACATTTTACCCTCTCTTATGATGTAGTATCAAAATTATCTATCATTTTATCATACTCCTTTATTAAAAAATTGTGATAAGCGAAACTAAATTTTTATATGCTCATATTTATATTCCTTATTTTACATCTCCATTTAAGATCACCAAGGTTGGTTTCTAGATTATACTCTTCTCTAACGTGCAAGTCTAGGAGTATCTAAATGTCTTGGTCTCTATGTTATTTTCATTAGCGGTTAGGATTATGTTATTTTGTGTTAATCATATTTAACATGCATTGTTGGTCTTCTAAATCCATATGAAGGAGGAAAATAAATTTTTGATAAGATTTAGAAGGCAGCCAATTTTTTTATCAATGTTCAAATCACACCAAAAGACATGCTAATGTATGTTGGCATACCTCCTATCCTAATCAAAGTTAAAACTCCACAATTGGTTGCATGATAGATTCGAGGTACATTGGGGTGTGGTGGGCCAATAAACTATGGTAGGAGGTCTTATTTATATCATTAGTGTCATCTAATTTCTCATGTAAATAACCAATCATCACACTATATTGAAGGATCTATATGGGGTCTTAAGGAGCATGTAATACATATTGGGAAAGTAGGATCCTTTTATTTTTTATACATATTATCCTTCATGGGATGATATTTATACTTCACTAGCTAGCCCAAACTTATGATTGATAGATCAAGTTCTCTAGGGCCATTGATGTTGAAAATTCCTCATCATGCCAAACTAATTAGAGTTTCTTGTTTATGATAAATACCTTGTTTTTTACTTAGTGATAACCTCTTTTCCCTCCCATCATTATTCCCCGTTTATAGAAGGTTTGTTTCTAAATATCTCCCATTTTATTATATTTCCTATTCTTCATTTCTTTTAGACATGTTAGCATTATGGAAGCATGACATTCAAAGAGTATTCTTTGAACTTTAGTTTTTTGAATAAAAGATGCATCTTTGAGTTGTTTTAATTTACTCTATTCATCATTGCCTTATACGTATAGGGGTCATCTTAGTTATGTTTGGGATCTTGACTTTTTTATTCACCTTTTTGGGGATATCTAGTCCCATTTCTCCCTTTCATGATTTCATGTTTCACCTTTGTTTGGGCTATCTAATCTCATTTCTACTTTTCATAATTTACTTTATATCACTCAGTTATATGTTTCTTTAGGTTCTTTGATTCTAATTTAGCATTGGAATTTTGGTTTGCTAAATTTCCCTTGATATTAGATTCTTCCTTGGATCTTTTGGTTTTGATTTACCCTAATCATTCTTATCTTGCCATTTTTTTGGGGTTTTACAATACTTCTTTGAGAGTTATTAATTTAATTCCATTTATTGACTATCATAAATACACATGCTTTGATTTTAATCCATTTTTAACATTGTCTCATTATTGTGGAAATATATAGTTTTTGCCACAACCAAGGCTATGATTTGCATGCATCATTTATGTGGAAATGTAAGTCAAGATATGTATATCTTATTTGTAGTTATTCGCTTATCAAAATTTATTGCAACATTTTATTTTATGTTTTTATGTTACTATGTATCTTTCCCAACCACAATTCCATATCATAATATTGTGACACGTGATGAGATTTGGGTGGGGCATATGTATACACCACGATTTTTTGTCTTTATCTTTTATTGGTGATCTCTCTTGCAAGACTTGTTGGTTCATCAATCTCATTTAGTACAAATCCTTATAAGATCACAAAGAAAGGGGCAGGGTCATCTTATGGTACTTTATGATAGATGTTCACATACTATTTAGGCATACATATATCACTATTAACAAGTCCTTCCCTGAGTCTCTTTTCCATTTTCCTTCTCTAACTCCCTCTAAGTAGGTTTGTAACCTCCCTATATTTCATATTGCTTCGTCACTGCTGATATAGTTGTATCCTACCTTTTTATCTTTGTATTGTATTAACATTGTCAATATAATTATGAGCTGTGTCTTTTGTATTATATTGTGACTAAAGATACAATAATGTGTCATCCAATACAATTATGTTACACCAATCTAGATCGATATAGTTAGCTTAGATTCACAATTGAATTATAGGTTTGGATCCATATATGGGTCATAAATATCATTTCTAACACACACAATACTCACATTCTCTACCCACACTCACATTTATTCCCTTAAGTAGTAAAAGGAAGAATTAGTGGATAGAGGCTTATTATTATGGAAGTCATGTCTTGCTCAAGATCATTGAAGCTCAATAGGAGGAAGTTGAAACAAAGAGGTGCTTTTTAGTCCTTTAATTCCCTAATTAAATACACATAGGTATTCATCATTTCCATTTGAGGTCTTCACCTATAATGTACATTAAAAAATGCCACTAGATCCAAGGGGGATATTGATGTGCCAAAAAGTAAATGCAAGCTAAGTATATATATCCTTAATCTCCTATTTAATTACTAGATAGATATGATCTACTTATTGTTACAATAATATGTATGTTATTTTCACTTTCTTCACCTAGGTTTCATTTATGCCAAAATTTTAAATATTATAAGGTGTTTAGGAATATAAATACAACAATATTTTAAGTCCTCATATAGGCTGATTTTACTTAGACTATATCTACAATTATCAAATTGACATTTATACCTTATCTACATCTTGGATATAAGTTACCCTCGCACGTGGTTTCCTTATATCTTTGTACCAATGACATTTTCTTGGGACCTAGTTAAGCCTCATATACCATATCTTAGGCAGAAAATTTGGAACCCTATACCCTTGATATTGAGTGGGATTACCATTTAATAGTTCCACATCTCTTTATAGCCTTGGTTACATCACCTTGATATATTTGCATGTGTGTAGGCTCTAGTTTTGTCTTCAACTTATATCCTAATCTATACAAAGAAAGAGGATTGTTATATTAATCATATTAAACTAAATATATGATGTGCATCTATCACATAAGTGATGTGAGGTGATAAAAAAGAGTTTGTCTAGCTAATAAAAGTATATCATATCTTCCATATTTCAATGGTGTTACTTGATTTCAACAAATATTTTAGGTTGAGTTTGATGTGAATGGCACAACTATATTCAAGCCATTTAGGTAATCCAATTTCTTAATTAAATGACAAAATGAGGAAATATTTAATTTATGATCATAATTTATATGCCACAATGTAAGTGCTCAATAAGTTGAGGCATTACTTATTACTCCAGGTGTTTTTGTTAACATAAACCATCAAGTAGTGACATTAATTAGTATTAAAAGTAAGTTAAACCAAAGACATATGAAGTGTGATGGATTTATATAAAGTTATTCATTTATATTTAAAAATAGTAGTGGAAAGTATACTAGAGTTATATATCCATTTAGTAGAAGGCGTCTCTTGTTAGATGAGATGCAAGTGGAAGCCATGTGATTTCATTCTAAGGAGTTGTATGAAAAATATGAATAATTTTAGGATGTATGCAAAGAATGTGTAGAACCATTGAATATGGACATAACACCATAGTTATAGTATTTCTTATAAGAAGTATTGTTGTTTAAAGGAAAATAATTATGTATACCCAGAGCTTCTATGCACAAAACTTTAATCAAAGAGCAACATTATGGGGGACTAGATGGTCATATTATTAATGAAAAAACATGTGTGCAACTAGATGATAATTAATGATGGTCTAAGATGATAATTGATGTGCACATATTTGTGAAAGACTGTAAATTTTTCTAGTTGGAAAAAGGAATAAGTTAGGATGTAGGGTTGTATCAATCATTGCCTATTCCTGAGAGACCATGGAACATATCAACATGGAAGTTTTTCTAAGATTTCCTAAAACGTGTAAAATGATTGATTATAATTTTATGATTATATAAATATTCTATAAAATGTTTTAATGTCTCATTTTATTGAATGCAATAAAACTAATGATGCTATGCATATAGCCAATTTTTTATAATGAATTTGAGAGATTGCAAGGATTTTTGCACAATATAGTCTCTGAGAGAGATACAATTTTTTTTAGGAACTTATAAAGGACATCATGGAAGAAGATAAAACCAAGTTATAGTTTATTTTAGCTTATCATCCTTAGATAGATTGTCAGATTGAGGTAGTCAACAAGAGTCCTAGTAACATGTTGTGATGCTTGTTTGGAGAGAAGCCAAGAACATGAGATTCGTTATTGGTGAAGGTAGAATTTTCATATAATAATTTAGTAAATATAAGATATCAAAGGACACCATTTCAGATTGTTTATATGATTATTTCAAGAGGAGTTGAAAAATTTCACAACACCAAAGTGAAAGAAAGAAGAGTGCAGAAGTAAAATATTTTTTTGAATACATGTGCATCATACATAATCAAGTAAATTTAAAGAGTAAAGAACAAGAGTTTCAAGTGGGAGACATGGTATTAGCGTAGATGAGGGAATAAGTGTTCCAAAAAGTACCATAGAATGGGCATGATCATGAGCTAATGGTTCATTTCATTTACATGAGTTGTCTAATTCATGAGCATTCAGGGTTACAAGAATTATTTCCTAAAATAATATTAATTTGAGAATAAGTAATTTTGTACAAAATTTTGGTTTGCACACATCCATTTGTAGTTGTTTAATGGACTATTTATATACACAAAAAGTTAATTTTATGTATCCAATTTGGTGTGTGCCACTTGATGAGTCAAATGAACAAAGATTTATGTTTTGTGCAACTATGGAGATCTTGTGATTCATGTTAAACAAATTCAGAAGTTCCACACAAGCATATGAAAGGTGAAGTCTTTCAAGGTTGGATGATTTTCACAACAAGTTTATTCTTATGTATTAATTTTGCACAAGTATATGAAGACTTTTCTATGTTGATAATGAATTATTGATCTTGAAACATGCATAAGGGGATTTGAAAGATAATATTTTATGTGATGTGAATCCATCATCAAGGACACAAAAAAAAATTAATATGGATAATGATTCAACACAAAGTAAAAAAAGGATGAAAAGATAATGATTTTGACAACCTATAGATTATAACTTAATAAACTGAAGAGTCACTCATGGAAAACAATTATCCAACAAATGAAAGAAGAATAATTCCAACTTATATAATGATTTCTTATTTAAATACCTGTATAAGGCATGGAAAAATGTTAGTGATTCATGGATGTTTATTGGCATTTTTGACAAGGTTGGCTATTGTTATTTAGTTAGTTGGCTAGTTATTTAGAGTTAGTAGGTATATATTTTTTTTAAATACCGTGAGTTAAGAAAAATCTACAATGAGGGTAGCCAAACTAGAGAGATCCAATCCTAGTACAAGAAGATATTTGTGGAAAACCATAAGTTTGAGTAACAAGGTATGGTGTATCACATCTTGTATGAGATTGATGTAATACTACAAGAAGTTATAGGTTTGTAATAAGACTAAGATTTTTTAGTGTGTGTATATTTTAATATCTCCTCTTGAATTCAATAAAAATCAAAATTTTGTTGCATTATTTTCCATTCATGGAATTTAGTCAGTCCATTGTTTGAGTGTTGGATGAATCATAAGCTACATGGTATAAAATTGTCCTTTATTATACCCCCTAACTATGATTGCATCATTTCTTAAAGATCTTAATATTTATTTAAATTTTAATATCTAGACATCATAATATGATTTGCATCAACACTTAAGGTTTATAAGAAATAATAACCAAGTTTTGAGTCCTTAAGTATAATCCATTATCAATCCCATTTCTTAATGTTTTTAATCAAAACAAATATATTAATTTAGCCATTATAACATAGTTTTATTTTATTATGCTATAATTACATTAAAAAAGATAAAATTTCCAAGATTTAAAGTCTAACTTAAAAATAATACTTCACAAGTAGCATGAGCCCATCCATAAGAATCAATTTAACTAAGTCATGTAGTACATAAAAATCAATATTTACTGAGATCTAAAGTCATCCTTTTGAATACAATATGAAATTATCATTATTTTATCCTAATTTAGTTTAGAAACCCTAATAGTATATAAACTAGTAGAATAATTTAAATTAATAGATATGACATTCAATCATACATTGGAATGTAAAATACTAAAAATGATTACAATGATTTGGTAAGTATCATATGCTAAATATAATATAGTAAGTACAAAAAAAGGATGAGTACTTAGATTTTATAATTAAATGTTTGACTATGACTATATTATGACAGTGGAATATAGACTGAAGTAGCCCTGTGATTCATCTTGTTTAGGAACTGAGTTTTTGTCTCCATAAGGTTTATTTCATCAGATCTAGGTTAGTATTGATTGTAGCTATCGACTTGTGCTAGTTGGTAGTGACTTGTGTAGAAAATAAGGTTTGTGACCATATTGTCATCTTGTCTTATCTTTGAAATCTTTGTATGTGTGATTCTGAACCTTAATGATGTACATAAATATAAAAATAAACTTCCTTCACTTTGAAACCCTATGTGTGCTTATGAGGGCTATAAATATTAAAAAAATAGGAAAGTGTTATGGGTTGAGTTGACCACAATCACCCCTGTTTGATGATTGACCCTATCTACATATCTGATACTCTAAGGAGATAAATCAAGCCACCACAATTATCACACCTTGTGTGATTATGCAGTTGTGATCTTTTTCTATATGCATATAGGTAATGATTTAGATTTGATACTTGAAAAAGCTTGTTTTGACTTAGATTTGGCATGCTTCATACTTGAATCATGACTACTCCTTGTGATAGATTCATAATTTGGGAAGAATATGACATATTCACTGAAAATGCAACCAAGTATAGATGTGTACCATATAAGTTCCCCATCTCTTTCAAATAAGGACTTGATTTGTATATATATGAACCCAATTGGGTAATGTATCACACCACTAACATTTTAGGTAGATGGTTTGACCCAAAAGAAAGGTTTTATTTAAAAATTTATTCATTGTTGGGAGAGGAAGACTAGCTCACGTCAATATTGACTGGTAAAACTGACTGAACTTAATGTTACTGACCTGTGTACAAGTAGACTAAACTAATAATCTTGGTATGTCTATGTAGGATAGTATGCTAGTTTGAAATAGATAGTGATATTTCTATAGGTGTGTAACATAATAATGGAAGGATAAAACTCATAAGGTATCATGTAAGTGTGAGATAATGGTGAGTTAGGACCATATTTGTGTCTTCAAGTCATGCATGGTAAATGTGTTTCAAGCGTATCATTGTAAAATAATTAATACTAGATTTGAATATCTACAAATTTACCATTTTTATTATAGTAATGGAATTTATAGAATAAAAGGAAAATAAATACATACAACACACTTTTTCTTTGGTAGGAAGATCCAATTGTATAGGTAACTCAATAGTAAAACTTGTAACAAACATGTAGTAGTTGATGTTCATAGATTGAAGTTTTTAAATATGAATTTGAATTTTTGAAAATTAAATAAAAATGGAGTATACTGTATACCTATGTGTTGGCGAAACTACCTTGCTCTTGAAACTTGATAGAGATGATGCTTCCTTATTGAAACATTGGAGAGTTATGATTCCTTACTTAAGCACATGGATAGTTAGGGTGACTATGCCCCAAAATTTATTTAACTATGCAAGCCCTTGGGTTGAAAAGATAACATGCCCCAACCCTCATAATCATAAGTGTGGGGATATGTACATGATGTACTAACCCAAAAAATTGTGTATAAAATAAAGAGAAACCACATGATGGGTTTGATAGAAGTAAGACTAAATCAACCACTACAAATGGATTATAGATTTAATTATATAGTTTTACTCAAGTTCCTCAAGTTTACTCTATATAAAACAAAATCATGATAGAAAGAGAATAATTAGTGTTTATATCCCATCATGACATAATATTTAATTAGATAGTTTTTCTCAAGTTCACTCAATGTATAATAAATGCCCGATTGAAAGAGAATGAACAATGTTCATGCCCCCATCATAAACTTAGTGTCAACAAGTGTGAAGTGCAATGGCAACCATTTGTCATTAAATTTGTAAATTCTATCATTGTGTATGTGCATGAACTAGTATCATGCCTCATGAATTGAAAGTGAGTTTAGTGCATGAACAAATATTGTTTCCCCTAAATCTATACCAAATGATATAAAATGTTATGCATTTCTATGTTGAATATGGGAACTTGTATCTAAAATGTATGTGCATGTGAAAACTTTAATTCTTGTTCTTGTAAATTGTGCACATATTCCCATATGTATGCACTCAATTGTGTATGAATTTTTACTCAATTTATTATAAAGTGAATGCATATGCATGACATATGCTCCCATAATCTATATTGATGTGTCAATGTCTTATTATGTAATAAAAATCATATGATCTAAACCATTTTAATGTTTAAAATATGTACTTAGATTTGATTTTTATTCATGGAGGATTATGTCTCTATGAAAATTCCACTATAATGACCCCCCTTTGAGATGAGGGATGAGTCTTGTAAGTTACTCATCTCAAAATAAGAGTTAACTGTATCATGTCATGTATAAAGATAGGATCATGTATAATCATGTGAACATATGGTGATTATGTCATCATAGTAATGTATATGTCAATAAAGGCACATATGTAACATATGTAATGTAGGGTATAAAAGTGTTATGTCTACATAGATTTATCAATGAAGTACATAGAATTAACCATCACTAGATTACAATTGAATAAGAATATGTAGTAAAAGTGCATGACACAGATCATGGCACCACTCAATATCAACAAGCTAAACAAGTGTAACAATCTTAAATAGGTAAATAATTATCATTACACATAAGGCCAAGGGCCACATATAATGGGAATGAATATGTCACAACAAACAAGGCCAAGGGCCACACACAAGGGACATAAACATGTTGTAAAAAAGGGACCTAAAGGTGTCACATCAACTAAGGCTAAGGGTCAAATGCAATGGACATAAATATGCCACAAATAAGGGACATAAAAATGTCATTTCAAAAAAATACATGGGACACATACAATAAAAAAGTAAAAAATATTTTATTATGTAAGAGATTAACAACATCAATGAAGCATAGAACAAGTAAAGACTAGTCTACACCATCCATATGTATCAATGTCACATCTTAGTATGTAAGATATGATAAACTAGCAAGACATGTGTAAGAAATATAGATATCTAAACATGGTGGAGAGGTAATATAAAGATATAACTCATAATAGTGAAACTTGTGTAATAAAATGCCCCAACTATTGACATGGATACTAGGTATAAGAAAGTGCAACATCTATATGTCCATGTGTAGCATGCATGTCTTGCATCACACTCACATACCATGAAATGCATACATATGAAAAAAATATGCCATCTACCAAACATATGATAAATAACATATATAAATGGTATAATCTAGTAATCATGTCACGCTCAAGTCATGATTTTTTATTTTTTTGATATTCTAAATATTTTTTTATTTTATTTTATTTTCTTTTTATATTTTTTGAAATATTTGAGATTTGAAAAGTGATAACCAATGATCCCATTAATGGAAGGACCATGGGGAGTTCCTGTATCAAATAGTGTAAGGATAATATATTGTGGATGAAAGATACCAGATGTGGGTGTATCATGGTCTAATACGAAGTCATGTGTTATATGATAACTATCATGATCACTGCTCATAAAGTCTCGTGTGTGATGGATAACTCTAGATGGTTGAGGTCTTTATGGACTTTTCTATTTAATAGGATAATGTCTCACTATATGTGTTCATTATGGAGTATAATGAACTATATGTGGTACTATCTTATAATGTGTTTTAAGAGATAATGGCTTATGTGAGCCCTTAATAACTCATTGATGTGATGGGTGATGAGTATCTAGTTATCTAGTAGATCCAACTATTTTCCTATGAGTTGGGTGTTTAGAAAGATATTGCATATTCATAACCCTTGATACTATATATTGATCACATATGGGTGTATAGAATTACCATGGTGATGGTGGGGATGGAGGAGAGATACCATTGGATATAGAGGGTACTCATATTATGCACCTGTAACTATGACTACCTTGTTGTAGTGTATGTAATTAAGACTTTGATGCACTTTAGATGGTAATGCATGAGGTTTTTTCATCCAAGGGTATCATACCAACATATTAAAGACCTCATTATTATGTAAAACTAAGAATGGAGTGGTTAGTATAGTGAAGCCCACCTAAAGAAGTAACACTATGTGTCCCAAGATATTATTTTTCTATCCAAAAAATCCCATAATCGATCATGATGTATCTTGTATATCCTGTTATATGTACCCAAGGGAGTGAATAAATGTCATCATTCACACATTATAAATTGACCCATTGTTGATCATGATACTATGTATGGGTTTCTCATTAATATAGGCTCTCATGAGTTGTTTTTTCAAATATGAATCACATTCAATAATATCATTATAATAAAATGTGATCATAGGGCATTGTGGTGAAGTGCTGATAAGTGTATTAATAATTAAATGTATTAGGTGATTATATGTTGTAGGTGGAGGATGAATATTGTATGCATAGTGTACTTTTAGAGTATCCTTATTCTATATCATCTCATACTTGGGAAATGCATTATTAAATATTTTAAACTTATAATTTCCATTATTCCATGGTCAAGATTCCTTTGTAGGGATGCTTGATTTGATAATATGTCATCAATAATATCTTATATCTTATGTCTCAATTTGAGATATTTTTTCATGGAATGTCCCATAATCTAATTATAATCATAGTATGCATTGATATCCTAGTTCCTTGGTGTGATTTTTTTTGTATTGAGATCTTGTGGATGAAGAAAAGTGATAAGGTTGCACTCAAGTAGTTTTTGTAATAGTTTATGAGGAGGTGATGGTAATCTTGAGAAATGCCTCTTCATTAGAGCTATCAATTATAATTGATTTGTAGGTTCTATTATTGAATTGACTATAATCTTTGCCTCACACTTATTATTAGTTAGTTTTACCCTGTATCTAAGTTTGATTTAAAAATTCATTATATAACTAGTTGTAGGAGTAGTATACTTGAGTTTGTTCAAAGCTATGAGCTTAAATATTCCGTCCCTTACTATATGGCATAGCTCATTAAAAGATTTGAAGTTCTTGAAGATAATTGAATCATGGCGTGGTGCAAGAAAGCTTTGCTTGAATATGTCTTGCAACTCATTATTGGCCATAAAATTATCATATTAGATAATACAGTCTTGTCATGAAGTATAGAATCATTGATTGGCTTGTTGGACACTTGCTTAAGTTTAGAAATTTGTGCATAATATAGTTTCTCATCAATGTTGATAGTAAAATGCACTATAAAAGTATTTGGCAAAGGGTTGAATGGTCTTAAATATTAGAGGGGAAGGTCATAGAACCATTTCAAAGCATAGTCCTTGAGACTTTTCAGGAATATCTTGGTTAATAATTTGTCAAATGCGTGTGCATAATCCAAGCATGTTGTTTGGAATGATTTAAGAAATTTCTCTGAAATACTTTCACCTTCATATAATGGAAGCTCAGGAGCTTTAAAATATATCGGTAAAGGAGAAAATATTATCTAAAGGGATAATGGGTAATGGAGAAAGGCATGAAAATCCATGGAATGACTTATTTTTGATGCACCTTGCTCTAGTTACAACACATTAACCTGCAGAACAATAATAGTCTGATCAAGGGAATGTGTAGTAGTTAAGGGTAGTGATGTAACATGCATAGTCATCATGAGAGGGGTAAAGGTTTTATGTTTAAAAACATGTATGGACATTTTTTGGAATCATTTTGTTTCTATCACACCTTCAGTGGATGCCACATATATCCCTAGAGGTGATGATGTAGGAATAGTACCAATAGTAGAGGTATGAACACAAGAAGTGGAAGTACTAGCTTGGAAGGATGGGTTAAAAATGATAAAGGGTTCTTATTGTTGTGCCTGAGATGTAGCAAGCTTAACTTGGTGTGTAGTCTTATATGCTAGGATAAATTTATCTATCCTACTAATGTCTTTAGGATATTGACATAGTCCTTAAAATTTTTTGGACAAGGTTTTAAATTGGTCAGGATCTACCACATTAAGTTCGTTGGGATAAATTATATCTAAGTCTTCATAATTATCTTGATTATCATGTTCAATGGAGGTATGCTAACATAATAATCTATTTACACATATTTATAAATAATTTCAACATCAAAAGAAGAAGAAACATTCATTGTATCCATTTTAGATGAATTAGACATAATCTAGTTATGCTCTATATAAGCGTCACTTAATCTAGAACTATGCCATAGAAGGATAAGGGAACTAGCCTTCTTAGATATAATATGATGGAATCATGCAAGAATGCAAAAGGCTAAGGCCAAAAATGATAAATTATTTTCATTTATTTAGGGAAATCAAAGTTTAAATCTAAAACCCTAAGACTAAAACATGAAACCTTAAGATAGAACTAGGGTTTGACACAACTGAATCAGTGTATGGGTTCACCAATATGTTTTGTCTTAATTTGATTTAAAAACCCTAATAGGATAAAAATTAGTAGAATAATTTAGATCAATAGATATGACATTCAAGCATATATTTGAATATAAAACACTAAAACTGATTGTAATGATTTGACAAGGGGAAATGTTAAATATAGTAAGTGCAAAAAATGACAAGCACTTATATTTTATGGTTGACTATCTGCCTTTGACTATAACATGATAGTGGAAAATAAACTAAAGTAGGGTTGTGGTTTATCTAGTTCAACATTTGTGTATTTTTATGTAGGGTTAGTTTTGTTAGATATGGGTTAGTATTGATTGTTGATATTACCATGTGCTAGTTAGTAGTGTCTTGTGCCAAAACAAGGGTATATGACTATACATTCACCTTCGTCTATCTCTAAAATCTCTGTATGTGTGATGTTGTAACCTAATGATGTACACAACTCTATAACTTAGCTTCCTTTAACTTAAAACTTTAGATGTGCTTGTGAGGGCTAGAAACTTACAAAAATTAAGAAAATGTAATGGGATGAGATGACCCTAATCACCTTTGTTTGATGATTGATCACTGCCTACATATTTGATACTCTAAGGATGGAAATCGAGCCACACATAAATATCCTACATAGTGTTATTATGAAATTATGATCCTTTTTTATATGTATGAATCTAATGATTTGGCTTTGATACTTGATAATTCTTGTTTTGACTTGTATTTAGTATGCTTCAAATTTGTCTTATGACTAATCCTAGTGATAGATTCATAATTTAGGAAGAATAGGGTATATTTTTTCAATGTGCAACAATGCATATATTTGTACAAAATAAGTACCACATCCTTTTCAAATGAGGCCTTGATATATATATATATATATATATATATATATATATATATATATATATGAGTCTAATTGGGTAATTTCTCATGCCATTAACATGCTAGGTAGATGGGTTGACCATATGGAAATGTTTGATTTTAATTTTTTTATATTATCAGGAGATGATTGGTGCTGACTAGATCAAGTCAGTATTGATTGGTGATACTAACTAAACCTAATGTTACCAAATTGAATACAAACAGACTGAATTAAACATATAAGCATGTTTGTGCATGATAATATGTTAGTATGAAACAAATAGTGAGGTACTTGTAGGAGTGTAACAATAAAAAATAAGAATCAAACTCATAAGGTAACATGTAGGTGTGAAAGAATGGTGAGTTAGGACCATATTTATATTCTCAAGTCACCCAAGGTAAATATATGTCAAACTTGTCATTTTCAAGTACTTAATAACATATTTTAGTATCTATAATACTAAAAAAAATTAAGTATTATCTACTACCAACTATTATAATTATTTAAAATGTCATTTTAACAATAAAACCCTAATTATCATCTAACAATGCTCCCATAAACACCTTCCCCTCCCCAGATAGATATATAGGCCTTTTCATATCTATTTATAGGGAGAGGGTTTAGGGATAGGGGTTCTTTCTAGGATGGGGATGGGGTTATGGACCTATAGTTCCCCCACTATTCAGATGAGGCTATATAGAGTAGATTGGATTAGCCAGGGGTGGTGGTGGGGAGGGGTTGTGGGTAAGTTAAGTCCCCTTTCTTCTCCATCCAAGTTTGTCATTGTTGTTAAAAAATCCAATTTATCATCTAAAAATTAGAGTTTATCATTGATATAAACCATATCCCCTATTTACCATCCAATAATGATATAGACATGTCCCTTATTTTAGAGAAATATTATAAGTGTATTTTACTATATCTCAAATATCAAAATTTTTGATAAGAAATTGAACACAATAATACATACCACATACACCCAGTCTTGTTGAATTTGTGAAGCTACATGGTTATTGTTATGATGAAGAGATTACACTTTTATTTCCATGTCTTAGTGATGAGTATAATTTATAAACATGGTTATCCCTTCCTGCCATAATCTAAACTTTAACATAATACAAGTTGTAACAATTATATCACTTCAAAACCAAGACTGACATAAATGATTTTAGGAAAGGAACCAATAAAGTAAACATCACTTGAAAGTTTTCTTATTTATTGTTTAAAGTTTAGGATAATTTAAATGGGCTTGCCATTGTCATACCCTATTCAAATACAAGTATTCATCACTACACAATGTATAAAGGAGATATTTTATAAAAAAAATGAAAATGTCCAATGTTGAGACATTTCAGTTCACACTATTCATGATCCATCATCAGGGTGAGATAATTTTTCTCATTCAAATGATAAATCATAGAATTTGATCTAAAATTTCAATTAAAAACTCTGCACATATCCCCCCTATAATATGGACTATGAAAACATAAAATCTATGATATATAATATACTCAATATGATATTAGCTCATTACCACCATGAATCTTATCTTATCAACTAAAAATCATATCATATGGACTAAAATAATAAAAAAAAATGTCTAAAGTTTAGTGTAGTCATTTAAACACCAACATTACTATCACATCTTCTAAATAAAATCCTCAAGCACCATGAATTCATTAAATCAATAGATAGTCTACTATCTAGGTAACCCCTTAAGCCTGGGCATCAACCCATCTAGATTTACATCAAATAAAAAACGGAATGGAAATCATAACACATAATTTTCACTACAAGCAAAAATTATAGTTGAACATCATAAGTTACATGATAAACATTTTTAATTTGTTAACAAGGTATATTAACCATATTTTGTCACCTTGAAAGAATCGAACAATGACATCCTTAACTTGGCTTGATGATTTTATAAAGAGATTGATAAACCATCTAAGATAAGCAGACAACCTTGCCTTATAAAGGTGTCAACTAAGTCCTTCCCAAGATTGTGTTGACACTTTGATGGGGAAGATCCATATAAAACTTCACTCATTAAAATAGACAATGAAAAAAACAATGGTTTTAGTGCAATCGCTAAGAAAGACCACATCAAGCACTTTATAGATTCATAAAGCAAAATATAGATTATATATTATTGTTTGAATTAAATACAAGATTAATAATAGTCATCAATAGTAGTGAAACATGAATTCCACATAAAAAAAATAATTTCACACTCCTTAAAACCATTCAAAAATAGGTCTAATAGAACTTCACAAATAAACATAAAGATTGAAGTATCAAGTTTACACCAGTCAGTGTTCACAAAAATAATCTTTTATTACAATACTAATTTGAAAGGATTTATTACAAACATATGAGGTATTAATATGTTCAATGATTTAACACAAAACATAATCTCATTTGTTTCAACCTTCTAATGATATGCAATAAATTACCAAGAATGGCTCAAGTACATGTTTTTGTCTCAGATCCCACAATATTATGTTTCTATTACATAAAAATATAGATTTATAGTACAAGATATGCCTCATAAGGATTTCATATAACCAACCAATGTTGTATTATCTACACAAAAAAACTATGGATAACTAAAGAGTACAAGTAGATAAGATGTCATGATGTTCAGTGGGAACGTTCCTATATTAGTCACAATAAAATGTTTATCACAATATCCTTGATACCACTATCTTTAATATGTATTAAAATTAAGTTGAAATCAAAGGTGAAGTTGAGGAATGATCATCAAGTATCAGTCATGTAGAAAGGATCAATTAACATAAGAATAAAACAGGGAGAAAAGAAGCATATCCCTGATGTATACTATGTTTGGGCATCTAAACTTTAGTGGATTACATATTTTGCATAGGAAGAGAATGGTGAATATATTTCCACCAATAGAGCCACCTAAAACATCATATGAGATTTGCATACTATAAAATCAACATAGACAAAAGTTTCCAGTTGGAAAATCTTATAGGGCAAGGCATTCACTTTAGATAGTCCATTCAGATTTTTGTGGACCGATGCAAACACCATCTACAAGTGGAAATATATATTTCTTGACATTCATTGATGATTTAAACCAAAAAATTGGGTATATTTAAATATAAATAAGAGGTGTTTATTGTTTTTACCAAGTTAAAGGCCAAAGTGGAAAAAGAAAGTGGATATTATATAAAAGAGTTGATAACTGATCGAGGAGGTGAATATATAACAAATGATTTTTTGAATTTTTATAAAGCAAATGGAATAGGAAAATAATTTACAAAAAGATATATACCTCAACAAAATGGTGTAGTAGAAAGGAAGAATAGGACAATTATGGAAATGGCCCAAAGAATGATAAAAGCTAAGCATCTATCAAATGAATATTGGGTTGAAGCAGTTGCATGCATAGTATACATATTAAATATATGTCCAAAAAAAGTTGTGAGAAATAAAATACCATAATGATCTTGGAGTGGAAAGAAGCATAGTGTCTCACACTTGAGAGTCTTTAGATGTATAGCATATTCATTAGTACCTCAAGAATTAATAAAGAAGTTAGATGATAGAGGTGATAAGTGCATCTTTGTAGGGTATAGTGAACAATCCAAAGCATACAAACTATACAATTTGGTGATAAAGAAGGTAATAATCAGTCATGATGTAGAATTTGTTGAAGAATAAGCTAAGGATGGTATCATAGACAAAATAATTAAAATTACAGCTAGTGTTCCACATGAGAATGATGAAAATTAAATTCAAAGTGTGAATCCTAATACACAAGCAAATGTTCCTACAATGCTTTCTAAGGAAACTAACACTCTAAATCCATCTACTCTAACAAGTAATAACAATTGTGAGTCTTCTAATCCAGCACTTGCATCATTAAGATCACGGTCAATAAGACCTTCAAATAAGACATGTAGCCTAAAGGATATTTATGATGAGTCATGAGAGGCTAAAAACATGGATTTATGTTTTGATTTTGCATTTTTAACACAAGCTGACTCAATATACTTTGAGGATGCAATTAAGGATGGAAATTGGATTGCAACTATGGATGAAGAAATTCAATCAATTAAAAAGAATCAAACAAGGGATCTTGTAGAACTTCTTGAAAGAAAGGATGTAATTAGAGTAAAATGGGTCTAAAAATCAATATTTAATTTGATAGGAAATTTGAGAAACACAAAGCAAGACTAGTGGCTAAAGGCTTCACACAACAACCCAATATAGATTATAATGAAACATTTACACTTGTAGCAAGATTAGACAATGTTATAATGGTGTTATCTATTGTAAATAAAAATAATTGGAAGGTGTATCAAATGGAGGTTAAATCAACATTATTGAACGAAATTTTAGAAGAGGAAGTTTATATAAAACATCCACTTGGTTATGAATTTTTGGGAGAAGAGTACAAGGTCTACAAGCTGAAAAAGGATTTATATGGATTGAATCAAGTTCTTAGAGATTGGTATAGTAGAATAAATTCTTATTTTGTGAAAAATGGGTTTAGTAGGTGTGGAAATGAACCCACCTTGTATGTCAAAGTCAATGATCAAGGATAAATTTTGATAGTTTTCTTATATGTGGATGATTTGATAATCACTGGTAATTTGTTAATTGAATCATTTAAGCTAGCCATGAAAGATGAATTTGATATGACTGATTTGGGAATGATGAGATATTTTATTGTCATAGAGGTAAGTCAAATTGAGAAAAGAATTTTTATATGTCAATCAAAGTATTCCAATGACTTGTTGAAGAAGTTTAAGATGAAAAATATGAATTCAGCTCCAATAAATGTTGCATTGGGTTTAAAACTTAGCAAAGAAGACAAAAGTTCAAATGTTGATCCAACTTTATTCAAAATATTAGTGGGCATACTTATATATCTAACCACCACAAGACCAGACATCATGCATGGCATTAGTATTATCTCAAGATTCATGGACAAACTGAAAGAGTCACATTGGAAAGCCAAAAAAAGTATAGTAATATGTACATAGTTGGTACAAAGGGATTTGGGATGATGTATACATCATTAGATGACTTCAAGTTGACTGGTTATATGGATAAAAATTGGGGAGGAACATGGATGATAGGAAAAACACTTTTGGGTATATTTTTCATCTTGGATCAGGTAATACCTCTTGGGATTAAAAGAATAAACTAATTGTTACACTTTCATTAGCTGAAGTAGAATATGTTGTAGCCACATCAAAAACATGCCAGATAGTTTGGATGAGAATAATACTTACAGATTTGATGCATATTCTAGGATAACCTACAAAGATATATTGTGACAAAAACTCAGATATAACATTGTTCCATGTTTTTAACAAATAAAACAAGCATATTGACACTAGATATCACTTTATTCATGAATTGGTGAATAATTATGAAACATATCTTGAGTTATGCAGCTTAAGAATAACTAGCAGACATATTTACAAACCCGCTTTCAAATAATATGTTTAAGCATATCCAGGAAAGCATAAGCATTATTATCATGGTAGCGAAAATTAAGGGGGAGTGTTGGAGGACATGGACTTACACATTAACAGATGGTTAATCTCCCCTACCATGTCAAAATATTTGAATATCTTTACCCACATATTGTATTTACTCCACTAACGGCATTTATTATTTTCTCTCTAGTTGCCTCTAGAGACTTCTAGGCGAAGGCAACATAATACTCTATTTTTGTAAAAATTATTGTGAATGGTTTATTTTCTGTAGATGAGTAATTGAATGCAACAAATCAATGTAATGGATTCATGAGTAACGAAGATATTCTATTTTTTATACATGTTTGTATTATTTGAAGGATATGAACAGAGCATTGAAGCTATTTGAAAATGTTATAGAAGATTTAATATTATGAGAGTATATAGTGTGTTAATATAAATTCATTTTGTTCTATTTTTCATGTTAAATTCTTCATACATAACATAGTGTTTGGTTCTATTTTCTTCATTTTGGTAAAGCGTTAGTTTTTATTTGCTATTGTTATTATCAAAAGGGATTATAAGTTGTTTGTTTTTTGTAGCAAACTTGTTATCCACTCACCTTTAGTTAAAATTAAGGAAGTAATACTCAAGAGAAGCATGAGAAAAAATAGTATCATTCATATTTTTCCATTATTGAAAGAGAATCTCAGCTCAAAATATATGCCAAATTTGTGTCCCCTAAAAGCACCATATTATATGTAAACATTTTTGGATGGAAGGGTTTGAAAAGGATGTGAATATAAATTAATTTTGACTAGGCATGATTATATAACAAAAAAATATGCTTTAGATATTTCGAGTGGTTACAAACTAAGCATACATGATAAGCCTTTCCCATGTGAACTGACCAGGTGCCAATTGGAATCCTATGATGAGGAATACACTAGAGGAAGTGTGTTTTTTTGAGCTAAAAAATGGTAGACCACACATTTTAAAAAATATTATTTTCCAAACTTTATCTATGGAGTTGTCTTTATACTTGGAATTGAGGGCATCAACTTAAAGATGATGAGGGGAAAAGAGTTGATAATATAACTAGGGTCAATACTAGAGGAATGGTGTCTCGACTGGGAATTTCCATTCCATCCCCCATCTTGAGTGAGATTGAATTTTAATTTAATGAAGATTCAATTCTAGTATAGAGTTATGGATTTATAAGATAGGCTATTGGTTACTAGTTTGAAAATTATACTAAACCCTTAGAACTTGCTAAGGAACCTAGTTCATAATTTTATTATAAAAGAAATAAAAAATGACCTTGATGCATTTTATAAATAGCCAAATAGTCCTAATCCAAGGCAAAAAAGTGAATGGTACCCAATTAAATGTAATAGCAAGAGACCGCCATAATGAGTGGGAATTGAGAGAGATCCCAGACCTGAAACCATATCCATCCTAAAACATAGGTGTCTTTTTATAACTTCCCTAGCCTTCCAAAAAATCTTAGCAATGAAAATGCTAATAATGGTGATAAGGACCTAAGTGTAAGAAGAGATTAAATATTTAAACCACTTCAGGCTCCCTTTCCCATAGGATATCCTTATGCAATATCGTTTCTAAGCATAATTTTCCATGATTCATCCCCTTTCAAGGCACAAATGATCCATTTGGCACACAAGACATAGTATTATATTTTGATATTGAGGAGACTAGGACCTTAGAGGGATCTTGGTTTGAAACAAATATACCAAACAACTTGGTGCAATCCATTGGTGCCTTCAAATTTGGCCCACAATAAGTCCTCAAGATTTAGGAAAGGAACCAATAAAACAAACATGACTTGCAATATTTTCTTATTTATTTTTTAAATTTTAGGATACTTTAAAATGGGCTTGCAATTATCATACCTTTTTCCAATACAAGGATTCACCAATATGCAATGTAAAGAGAAGATATTTTAGAAAAAAATAAAAAATGTGCAATGTCGAGAAGTTTCAATTCACATTGTACATGATCCATCATCAAGGTGTGGTCATTTTTCTCATCCAAATGATAATTCATAGAATTTGATCCAAAATGTTAATTAAAAAATCTACACATAATTTATTATGGAATATGTACTATGAAAACATTAGATCTGATATACAATATATTCAATATGATATTAGCTCACGACTACCATGAATCTTATTTTATCAACTAAAAATCATATGATAAGGGATAAAATAAAGAAAAATGTCTGAAGGTTAGTGTAGTCATTTAAACACTAACATTAATGTCACCTTTAATAGATAAAATCCTCAGGCACCATGAATTCATTAAATAAATAGTGTACTATCTAGGTAGCCCCTTAAGCCAAGGCTTCAATGCATCTATGATTACATCAAATGTACAAAAAGGAATTGAAATCATAATACATAATTTTCACTACAAGAAATAGTTCTAGATGAACATCACAAGTTACAAAATAAATATTTGTAATTTGTCAACGAGGTATATTAACCATATTTGGTCACCTTGAAAGAATCAAGCAAAATGATATCCTTAATTTGGCCCGAGGATTTTATAAAGAGATTGATAAACCATATAAGATAAGCAGACAACCGTGCCTCATCAAGGTGTCAAATAAGTCCTTTCCAAGATTATGTTGACACTTTTATAGGGAAGATCCGTATACAACTTCACTCATTAGAATAAACAATGACAAAAACAATGGCTTTAATGCAATTATTAAGAAATAACACATCAATCACTTTATATATTCATAAAGCAAAAGATAGTTTATATATTTTTGTTTTCATTAAATACAAGCTTCATAATAGTCATCAAGAGTAGTGCAACATGGTTCCACACAAAAAAAATATTGCACACTCCTTAACACCATTCAAAGATAGGTCTAACAAAACCTCAAAAATAAGCATAAAGACTGAAGTATCAATTTTACACTAGCTACTGTTCACAAAAATAATATTTCATTACAATACTATTTTGAAAGGCTTTCTTACAAACATATGAGGTATTAATAGGTTCAATGATTTAACACAAAACATATTCTCATTTAATTCAACCTTACAATGATATGCAATAAATTGCCAAGAATAGCTTAAGTACAAGTGTCTATTTTAGATTCCACAATATTCTTTTTCTATTGCATCAAAAATCTAGATTTCTAGTACAAGACATGCCTCATAAGGCTTTCATATGACCAATGAATGTTACATTATATATACAACAAAAATATGAATAACTCAAAAGTACAAGTAGATAAGATGTCATGTTCAGTGGGAACGTTTCTATATTAGTCCCCATAATTTTTTCTCACAAGATCCTTGATACCACTATCTTTAATATGTATAACAATTAATTACATCAGTAAATAATGTATAAGGATAATATGGAATTGAAAAGTTTAAAGACATAATTAAGGAAGGGCATTGCCATAAGTTTATCAAATAAGTCACTTTTTTCCCTTTACTTTTAGGAGGTCAAAGTATAGGCGACCTAAAAATTAAATAAATTTAATTTTAAAAAATAAAGTAATAAATTTTATTTTTTAATAAAACATATAAATGTATTATAGTGTTTATATATATATAATTTAAAGAATATTTATTTTATTGATTTCATTTAACTAAACTTATTTTTTAAAAGGGATATTGTTATGTTTACAATTTTAAATATAAAACAATGATATAAATTATTATATTGTAACCTTTTGAAAAACATAAGTGCACCTAAAAATAAAATTTAATCAAAAAACTTACCAAGGATAATATGTATTCAATCCCTTTGTTTTAATGAGCACCATAAATTTTTTTTGGTATAAACTCATCAGGTCATATTATTAAAACCTAATAATTTCTCTAAAACCCTAATCAATAGAATTTTATTCCAAGACATCAATAAAATACATAACATCTCTAAAATTCTATTAATTTTAGAATATAGAATAAGACATCTTATTTTGTGATATCAACACATGTAAGCTATGCAATAATAAATCAAATTTATAGGAATATTTTGTATTCAGGGGTCCAATGTTTATAAGATTAGTGGCATGTTTTACTACCTCTTTAAAATAAACTAAGGCTATCTATGAAATTTTATTTATTAGGAGGAGCAAAGATGTGTAACTTTAGTCATCAAAGAAATGACCTACTATCGAGTTGGATTCCTTAAGAATCATTAGCACCAAGCTTTGTTTATAACTTAATTTTAGATTTATTTCCTCAATCTCAATTTCAAAGATGAAAACAAATATACCATCGTATTAAAAACTCACAAATTATCAAGCAAAAAATCTCAATAAATTAACTCGTATTTTCTATCATTTTATGTTTCACTCCTTTTTCTCTTGAAAACTGTTATTTAAAAGGTACCTTTCTAGCTATCATATTAACCTTTTAAAGTTATTAATGAATAATTATTTATTTATATATCCCAAACTACAAAATAATCACTCAGGTTTATATAGTTTCAACACACAAGTATACAATCATTTAATTCTATAAAATCATTTTGTGTTATCATAATAAAAGTCATTTGTTTGAAATAACCATCTCAAGAATTGTTATAAGCACATAGGGATTACATAGCTGAGTTTCTTGCCTTCTCTTAAAAAAACCTCTTCCTTTTCCAATGCTACTTTTCCTTCATCAATCACCTGTCTGAAAAGATGGTACTTTATCATAATATGCTTTATCCTAATGTGATAAGCTAGATTCTTGACCAAATAAATCACACTATGACTATCACATAATAGCTTCATTTTGTATTTCTCTCTTTCAAACTCACCCAATAGGCCCTTTAGCCAAATTGCCTCCTGATAAACTTGATAGGAAGCCACACATTTTGTCTTAGTAGTTGATGCAACAACAATCTTTTGAAGCTTTAACATCCAACTAATAGGTCCACCAACAAATGTAAACATGTAATTAGATGTTGATTTTATTTTTTCCAAATCTATTACACAATCAAAATAAACATATACATAAATAGAATCATCATATCTGTTATAAGTGATGTAATAGTCACTTGTGCCTCTTAAGTATCAAAAACTCACTTCACTATTGCCTAATGTTATTTACCTAGATTTACCATATATCTACTAAAAATTCCAACTGCATGTGAAATGTATGGATTTGTACATGTCATAGCATATATTAAACTTTCTATTTCACTAGCATATGATACATGAGACATATGTTGATTTTATTCATCACTATTAGGACATAAACTTGAAGAAAGCTTGAAATGGGAAGCAAAATCTGGTTAATCTAGTTAGTATCTTTTCCAAATACCTTTGTTGTGACAACCAAAGCTTACCATTTTCTCGTCTCTATGTATCTCCATGCCTAACATTTGTTTTTTTTCTCCTAGATCCTTCATATCAAATATCCTAGCTAGACAAGCTTTTAAAGTATTGATTTCTATGATGCTTTTGATTATTACAAGCATATCATGAACATAAAATGCCAAGATAATGAATAATCCACTATCTAAAAACTTGAAGTAAACACAATGATCATACTCACTCTTAACAAAATTATGGCTCCCCATGAAGAAATCAAACTTCTTTTACCATTGCCTGGGTGACTATTTCAGGCCATACAATGATTTCTTGAGCTTGTAAATAAATCCCTTTTTTCTATCCTGTACAAAACCTTTGGGTTGTTCCATATATATGATTTTATAAATATCCATGCAAGAATGTTATTTTAAAATTTAATTGCTCCAACTCCAAATCAAGTAAAGCTACTAATGCTAAGACAACTCGAATTGAAATAATTTTAACAATTAGTGAAAATATTTCATGGTAATCAATACCTTATTTCTATGAAAATCCTTTTTCCATAAATCTATCTTTTACCCTTCAAATTTATCATCAACACCTATATTTCATTTGTAACCCCATTTGCAGCCAATTGGTTTTCTAACTTTTATAAGTTCTACTAGGTCCTATGACTTGTTCTTATCCAAGGCATCCATTTCCTTTTTCCATTTATAATTATCCTCATCTTCTAATGCTTCTTGAAAATAACTAGGTTCCCTATCATTTGAAATCAAAGCAATTAAAATACTGGGACTATACTTACTAAGAGGATGCCTGACTTGTGTAGATCTCCATACTGGTTGTAGAGGTGTTTCTTCATGTTATGACCTCTATTTTTGCTTTTGAGGTGTTTCCTCGAGTTGTTTTAAATCTTCAACATCTTCACCATAAAAAAAATAACTAAATTTCCTCATTTTTAGAATATGAAGCTGGCTCGATTTCAACCTTGACATGTTGATGTTCTGGTTCCTATTTTTATTTCATTTCTACATCTAATTTTAGAAAAGATTATTCATCAAACTGTACATCTCTACTAATGATGATTTTATGGGTAGTAAGATCCCATATTTTGTATCCCTTAACACCATCTCCTTCACCATCCCTGACAAAGATGTAATTTTGGGATCTTGGGTCTAACTTTGAATGTTGATTCTTATTAGTAAGAGCATAAATATTACAACCAAAACATTTCAAATTTGAATAATCACATGGATGATCTGTCCATACCTATTTAGGAATATTACAGTCTATTATAATTGATTGTGAGTGATTTAATAAATAACATGTTGTACAAACTACTCTTACCCATAAATGCATGTATAAATTTGCATTATTGAGCATGCTCCTTGTTTTCTTTAGAAGAGTCCTATTCACACATTCAATAACCCCATATTATTGTAGTGTATAATTAGTGGTTTTATGCCTTTCAATCCTAGCTTCCTTAAAATAGTTTTGAAACTCTAAAGATGTGAACTCACCTCCATTATCTGTTCTTAAACATTTGATTGGCATGCCAATTTTCTTCTCAACTAATGCTCTAAATTACTTAAATACACTCAAAATATTAGAGTTTATTTTTTGACAGAAGACCCATACTTTTCTAGACTAATCATCTATAAATGTAACAAAATATAATGATCTTCCATATGAAATTATAGGGGCTAAACCCCACACATTAGAATGAATATAGTCAAGGATACCTTTTCTTACATGACTTCCTACACTAAAATTCCATCTACATTGTTTCCCAAAAACACAGTGCTTTCAAAAATCTAAATCTAAAGATTTTAAATCAGGAAGTAATTCATGTATTTTTAGTACCTTTAACCCTTTATCGCTCATGTGGCCCAAACGTAGATGTCATATATGATTAGGATATTTTTTTGTTTTAGATACCATTAATGTTTGATTTATATTTTTACTCTATTGAAATATATAAAGGTTCCCAACTTTTAGAGCCTTCATTACACCTAAGGCACCCTTAGACATCTTAAGAGCTCCACCTTGACATATGAAATTATAACTCCAGGAATCTAATTCACTCAAATAAATCAAATTTTTTTTAAGTTTGGGTACATGTCTTACTTCTGTTAGAGTCTTTACTATACCATCAAACATTTTTATCATAATGCTACCAATCCATTCAATCTCACAAGAAACATTATTTCCAAAAAGAACAAATTTTTTATTAAGGGTTTGGTAAGAAGAAAACCAACTCCTATGCAGACACATGTGATGTGTAGCACCTGAATCTAATAACCATTCATGATGATCAGAGGAAACATTAAAAACATATAAAAATTCATCACTCATACCTTCACTTGTTTCTACTTGATGTGATTCCTTGGTGGATTTTTCTTTCTTTTCACCTTCTTTCCTCTTTCAACAATCCTTCTTAAGATATTTTGCTTTACTAAAGTGTCAACACTTTTTCATACTCTTCCTGGCTTCTAAATTATATCTATATATGCCTCTAGAGATTTTCCCTTTTTCTCTAGATCTTCCCCTAAAAACCATAACTTTAGGCATAGAAGTCTCTAGACTATATTTTCTCCTTGTCTCCTCAGCGAATAATGCTCCCATAATAGAATTGTAGTTAAGATCATCAATAGTATTGAAGCTAATAGAAGTCACTATATGATCTCAAGAATCTGGTAGAGTACATAACAAAGTGATTTCCTTATCTTCACCATCTATTTTCACACCAATACTAGTCAACTAGCAGAATAGAGTAATGAAAATATTTAAATTATCAACAATTTTCATATCTTCTTTCATTCATAATGTATACAACTGCCTCTATATATTTTCCCTGTTTCTCTAGAACTTCCCTTAGCAACCATAACTTTAGGTGTAGAAGTCTTTAGACTAGATTTTTTCCTCATCTCCTTAGCTAACAATGCACCCACAATAGAATCATAGTCAAGATCATAGATTCTCAGATCTAGATATGCCTCTAGAGGTTTCCCCTCTTTTTCTAGACCTTCCCCTAGAAACTATAACTTCAGGTGTATAAGTATCTAGACTAGATTTTCTCCTTATCTCCTCAACTAAAAATGCTCCCATAATAGAATCATAGTCAGGATCATCAATAATATTGAAGATAATAGAAGTTACTATATGATCCCAAGAATCTGGTAGAGTAAATAACAAGGTGATTGCCTTGTCTTCATCATCTAATTTCATACCAATATTAGTCAACTGGCATAACAAAGTATAGCAAATATTTAAATGATCAACAATTTTCATACCTTCTTTCATTTGCAATGTATACAACTGCATATTCAAATAAATACTATTTGTTACATATTTGGTCATGTGTAGACCTTCTAATCTGGTTCATAAGCCTACCAAAATCTTTTCTCCAATTATGTTGAAAAGAACCTCATTTATTAAACACAATCATATTATACTTAGAGCTTTTGTCTCTAGCTCTTCCCAATCATTATCATTCATCATCAAAGGTTTTTTTGCCTTTCTATCTAGGGATTTGTGTAGTGCTTGTTGCACCAACACATCATGTTATTTGATTTTACATAACTCAAAGTTTTTATTTCCATTAAACTTCTCCACCTCAAACTTTGCATTCATAACTTTCACCATTTGATGCTACAAAAAATGACACCAAATTTAGAACACAGTTTCTGTAAACTAAGAGTAACTTTGGTTTGATACCACTTGTTAGGAAACCACACACTCTACATCAAAAAAAAAAAAAAAGAATATAATAATAGAGATAATCAAATAGACAAAATATTCAACATGCATGAGATAAAATACAGGATCTATGTGGTAAAATCTTAGCAAAGATAAGGAAACATCTATGGTGCAAGATATCAAGCTTTATTCATTCTAAGATGAATAGATTACATACAAAATCGCTATGTAGATTACATGAAAAATCCACAAATATAAATACACCTAATTTTTACTTAAGGGCTGCTATCCCTAAACCATCATCAGGGGGGTGGGGACAGGAGGGGCATTGCCCCCCCAACACCCCCTGTCAAGAAGTGGGCTATAATCTACATATTAAAAAGATCCAAAATTTAACTTTGTTATCTCATATCTAACACGTCTACGTCTCCTCTTCCTCAACTTCAATTTCCACTAAAAAACATTTCATTACTTTATTTCCAAGAAATCTACATGCAATTTATGCCTCAAAACCACGCACAACATGAAGTCAAAGTAGATCTTATTCTACTACTTTAATTGATTTTATATTAAATTACATAAACTTTGAAATTTAATTTTATATAATATATATATAATTTGTTTTATTTATAAATTTCACATTTTCAATTACTTTCATAGAATGAAATAAATCTAAATATAAAATCAATCACAAAATAACTAAGTTATAAGGTAACATGTAATTAAACTTATATATATTTTTTAATGTAATAGATGTTCTATAATAACAATAAAGGAGTAAGTTGTTCAAAGTTATGTTTGAACATAGAAATTTTATTTTTATTTTTGGAAAAAGATAATAGAAATTTTTTAATATTTTAATCATCTGATTTAATTGAAAATATTTTTTTATGTCTAACACTATAATATAGTTAGATTGATACCATTAATCATTAGTCAATAAAAAATTGACATGGCCCCACTGATATGCCTCCTTTTGAAATGAGGGGAATGCAATCTGATAGTCAGCTTATCTAAAAAAGATAAGATAATCATGTCATATATGTATCAATCATGTAGTAATCAATCATATATTGGTATCATGTTTAAGTAGATGTATCAATGAAGTTCATAATATCCAATCACAACAAGCCATAATATACATGATATGGATCATATAAATGTCTAGGAGTAACAAGCATAAGCTCAATGAAAATCAAGCACATACATAAGATAATTCAATGTCACATAAAATGGGTCTAAGGAGAATACAAACAAGGGGTATGTTCAAATGCCACACACTCTAGGGGAGGACATGTTCAAATGTCCACACACCAAAGAAACAACACTTAATGGCACTATTACCAACAAATAAGGAACATGTTCAAATGTTTTATATTCGAAACAAGGTAGTAAATAATAATTACACTCAAGTAAGTCATGTGATAAGATGAATAAGTGAAATATAAGCGACCATCATAAGCATATCATACTAGTTTCTACATGCATGTGTATGAAATTGTTTTATAGCATAGCATATCTAGCACACTATGTAAGATGTAAACATGAGTATAAACATGTGTAAGCATTAATATATAAGTGCAACATGATAATGTAACATATATCAATTGTGATCAATGAAGTAGATGCCCCAATGTAGTGTGCCACATGAGTGGAGAAAAAGGTCCAACATTTATATGCTCATATATGATATGTCTAGTGTATCTCTATATCACACTCAAGTACCCATGAAATATATGCGCATAGAAAATAAATGTATGTTACCTACTAACATAAAGCAAACAACATATATACAAAAACTAGTAAACATGTGTATACTAAATATTTTTGTATTTTCTTAATTATTTGAAAAGTAAAATTTGCATATGTGAAAATGGAAAAGTGCTACTATAAGCCAAGGAGCTCATCAAGGAGATGCCTATGTGAAGGTCTCGTATCATATGTGTCATAACCCTCAATTAAATTTCTATATTCATCTTGCATATTAGTTGTGTCATTCCATTAGTCTTCTGCATAATCATAGTCATCATAGGAGAGGACTAACTTCTTAGGTTGTAATTAAACTTGTGATATGTCATTTTGATCATATGTTTATGTAAAAACCAATTAATTTATACAATGGTTACTAATTTTTTAAGTCTAATTACTTCTACTGATATGCCATTACTTGTATCTATTTGCATAACAACTGAAGATATGTCTTATTTTTTATGTTCTCTCTAAATATGCTCCTTCTTTGGAAAAGGATGTGACATTACCTTCATGATCAAATGATATGCAACCAATAATTTTATCAATCATTGCTCCTATTGAGCATAACCATGATTTTACAACAAGCACAACATTTGTATGCACTTGGATTATAAATAACATAAAAAGTAAGAGAACAATATTTTTAAGTCAATGAAACTCTTCACTTAATTGATCTCATACTTGTTTCAATTTCATTGGTTTGATCTAGTTGTTGATGCATATTTCTAAGAGAGCTAAGAAATGACATAGAAAAAAAATTGTACCTTGATAGTCTATAACCTTGATATCTGTATATTGATTGTCATCTATATGAGCAGTGATAATGAAAGAGTCTTGATATGAAGAAAGAATTGTAATTTCACCCTTTACAACTATATTTTAAACTTTATATTTTTCAAGTGTCTCTTGCTTTTTGACCTATTTTATTAGAAACTCTACTTTAAGCATATTTTTTTGCTTACTTTGAATTTGATTTGCCAACTTCTCTTTTAGTAATTTCACCTTTTTTTATCGTAGTAGTTGTAACCTTTGCTTTTCAAAATGTTCCTTTTGTAATTACTATTTTTCATATTTTACCTTTTATAATCTTGCTTGCTCTACTTCTGTACCTATATTAGTTTTTTTTGCAGTCAAGTTTTAGAAGATGTATGCATAAGGGGAATGGGTTACTTGATTGATGTATCTACTATAAGATAAATAACTCTTTATATGCTATCTATATATCTTATGATATGCACAATAGTATTTTGATCTTCTTAGAAGATGTGATTAACTTATTTATAAACATTTTCATTAAAATCTCATTTCAACTCTTATTAACCTTATATATATAATTTTAAATCGATTATCGTAAGTATACTCTATTATACAATTAACAACACCTCTTAAAAAATGACTTCTCATACAAATTTACATATACATATGAAGTATTAATAAGTTCAATGATTTAACACAAAACATAAACTTATTTATTTCAACTTTTCAATGATTTACAATAAATTGTCAAGAATGGCTCAAGTACAAGTCTCTATATCGAATCCCATAATACTATTTTTCTATTGCATAAAAAATCCAAATTTACGTTACAAAATATACCTCGTAAAGCTTTCATATGACCAGCCAATTTTGTATTTTCTATACAATAAAATTGTGGATAACTTAAGAATACAAGTAGATAAGATCATGATGTTCACTGGGAAGGATCCTATATTGATCCCCATAAAATATTTATCACAAGATCCATGATACCACTATCTTTAATATGCATAACAATTAAGTACATCATCAGATTGTGTATAAGGATAATATTGAATTGAAAAATTTAAAGACATAATTAAGGAAGCAAGAGCCACATGGTATTGCCATAAGATTACAAGATGAGTCAATTTTTTAACTCAATTTTCAAGTTGTCAAAGTACGAGTAACCCAAAAAAGTTAAAAAAAAAAAATAATAATAATAATAATAATAATAATAATAATAATAATAATAATAATAATAATAATAATAATATACTGATTTCATTTAATTAAATTTATTTAAAAAATAGAGATTGTCTCGCAAACACTTTCAAATATGAAAAAATGAAATATTATTATATTATCACCTTATAAAATATAAGTATACTTTAAAAATAAATTTTAATAAATTTTTTAATGAAAAATAATATTCATTTAATCTATTTATTTAAATGAGCACCATAAAAAAATCCTTACAACATCATTTAGTCATATCAATAAAACACACAATAATATCTCTAAAGCCCTAATTATTTTAGTAATCACATCAAAACTTTATTCCTAAATATCAATAAAATATATAATAACATCTCTAAAATTTTAGTCATTTTAGTATATATAATAACATCTAATTTTGTGACATCAACATATATAAGTTTTACAACAATGCATTAAATTTATAGGAATACTCAGAAGTGAAAATCATATTGTCATATATTTATAACATAAACCGTGTGATGATGGGCTTAAATTAATATTTGGGTGGAGCACATCGTAGTCCTCTCCCACTATTCCTGCGTCTCTCCACCTTTTGGAATCCTTCACCGTCTGTAGTAGTGTCACTTTCACTTTGTGTTTTATCATTATGACTCTGGGTTTGATCATCTGTATTTACAAAATTGCTGTTTTCTTTCACAACATCATTATAATCAGCATAAGTTGGTCTTTCAGTTCCACCTGCAACATATAAATATACAAAGTCAGCTAATCGATCAGGTTGGCCAAGCTTATCATTTCAGTAGGACTAGAGAAAGGTTTTAGAGAATCCAATCTTACACTGTTCATTATTAACATTTTTTTTCTCTTCAACATTTTTGGTCTCATCTTTACCCCAAGAAAAATAAAAAATTAAAAAATTCTTATGATCATGGTGAAGTTTCTTTTTTTCGCAGGTCTTATTTAGAAAAAGTAAATTTAAGGGAACTGTATTTTATGGGGACTTACCTAAATTTTTAGTGCCATAAGTTGGCAGCTTCCTTTTTAGAAATGATCTCCTTCCGCCAATAATAATAGGGGATGCCTGCAAATAGACGCAATAACATTCAACAAAATTATCCGTAGAGGTTGTTGTCAAAGACTGACATATCAGGAGTACCTGTCGCAATCAAGTAAAATCTAAACCTAATGACCAGAATTATTTTAAAAATACCTCAAGTGCTCTTTCAACTGAATCTGCCGTCTGAAAATGAACAAAACCATAACAGAACTTCCCTTCCTACAAACAAAAAAAATTCAAGATGCTCCTAAAAATCAATGGCATGAAAATGAATGGATACCCCTGGAATTTAAAACAATAAGCTATGTCTTCAAACCTGACTCCTAACTTGAGCACCCAATGGATTGAGTTCTCCAAATTTCTTGAACACTTCTTCAAGTTGCTGACGATCGGCATTGTAAGGTAGATTCGGTACATGGATAGAGAATTCGTTTCCTGCACATTACAAGCTCATTTCAAGGCAAATGAGAGTAGAATCTAACATAGCGAAACTCCTAAATTTTTAGAATAATGTAAGAACAAACTGATTAAGCTTCAGCTTCAAGGGCAGTACTGTTATCTGTTGCATTGGAGGACTCAATTGAAGATTCCTTTGGCTGGCCCTCTGCACTTAATGCAGGAACACTTATCACTGTAGATTGCTTATGGGATGCAACACCAGTTTCTTTGTGTTTTTCAAGCTGTAGATTGATAAAAAAAAGAGATCAGTATATATTCTCTAACAATGTATCAAAATGGTATTTACCATGTTTTATTGAAGACTTGAGAACAACTTACAATTGAAATATAAGATGTTTTAGGTTCATTATGGAAGACAAGTGAGGCTTCAGGTGCTGTCGATTCCTCCTGAACAACTGGGCCAGGAACCACAGGTGTTTTGGATTGTTCGATACCATCACTCTCAATTACTGGTTGGTAAACAACCAACGATTACAGAAAGAAAAAATAAGAGAAATATGAGCCATCATCAAGTAGCAACTCAGCAAATAAATATACATTTTCAATTGTGCAAATATTAAAAGCAGAAAGACATACCTATTTTATCTGGATTAGAATCAGGAAGATTGGAATCATTTTCTAGAACTTTATTCGTTACTAAATGATCAAACTTCTGCTTTGGTTTCTCTTCTGCATCCAGGTACCTAAAAATATCATTCGCTACAACATACCCAGATTCAAAGGGGGCAAGGTAAAAACATTGGCTGAACTTTTTTGAAATATTTCTCTTAATGCAAACTGATCCAGTCACCTGGATCAGTAGGCCATTGTTATAGGATACTTGTGAATCAATAGTATTTACCGCAAGCTTAGACCAATTGTTTGCCATTGACAGCATCATTTTTTCAATGGCCTGACCCAAAGCCACATAAACGAAAAGTTAATATAAGCATACCAGATTTTATTTTTCTATATAAATGAATACCTCTAATCCAGTTACTGCATTCTATAGTACATATTGAATACCTCTAAACCAGTTATTGTAACTGTTTCCCCACTTGATGTTTGTCGACAAAGCTTACTCTGTTCGTCATAAAATTTAAAACCCTCTTCAGGTTTCTCTCGGAGAACTTTGTAGTAATTTTTTGCAAAATGTTCTCCCACCTGGCAAACCAATTTTTTTAATATTAGGGACAAATGAAAGATATTAAGTAATACCGTTGATATGTTAGTTGGCATACCAGTGTGTGTTCATCGGGTAAGCTGATGTGACGACCTTCCATTCTTTCTGTATTAAACAAGCCCAAGTGAACTAGAGGCTTTCATATGCAGACAGAAAAAAAGAATAAAAGTGCTCTGATATTTTTCCATCAATTACTCCAAATCATAAAAGTATTGCCATTGGAGGATTAAAGAGCTACAGAAGTAAGCGTACCTTTTGTTGCAAGGAGTAGATTCGCAACTTTACTTTAAGACCGACTGGAATGACTGGAATAGGTTATTAAACTGGGCTGAGAGAAAAACCACAAAACACAGAATATAATATTTCAAACCTTCACAGATGATGATAAGAAAACATATTACATAAAGCTATTTATATAGGTTGATTGAATTAAAAAGAAAAATAAGCCGACTTAACTTGGCTTTTTTAAATAGTAATTTTGATTTCCCACAAGGGTTTCTCATTTTAGTGACCTTGACCACTTCACTTTTAATCAAGGAAAGCTATCTGAATCAACTCGCATCCATGTTGGATTAAATATATAATGTAATATTGATAGAATTATGGTGTTATCACAAATATATAGATATAAATATGAAAATAATAATTTTTCTATTAATCAAAAATCAAAATGTTGTTGTATAGAATTTCACTTCAACATTTCACTGCTTTATCTTTATACATTTTGTACATTTCTTACACATCTACAATATTCTTGTGTTACTTTTATATTATATTTATAGATTATTTATAGTTTCTTCTAGAAGTTTCCTAAATCCATCAACTATAAGCTAACTATTTTATTTAAAAAAAAAACATATATTAAAGATATTGAGTGCCTTGAGCTTTCATAAAAACTCCCTAAAACATATTAAATGCTCGCATAAAATATTAAATGTCAAGCTTATACTTCCAACACTCCCCCTTAAGCTTGACTTCCTATGATTACTACCAAACTTTCTCTTAGATGCAAAAATAATCCTTGGCCATTGGCTTCGTGAAAATATCTGCAAACTGATCTTTGAATTTGCAAAACTCCACATAAATTTCTCTAATGCCGACGAGCTCTCTTTAGTATCCATGTGCTTGCTCCTCTTGTGAAGGACACGGTTATTTAATAATGCAATAGTTGAATTATTTTCACAATACATCATAGTAACTCTTTCTTGCTCTTACTTCAAATATGATAAGATTATCTTCATCCAAATCACTTGGCATGTTGTTGATGTTGCTGCAACATACTCTATTTATTATGTTGATAAGGTTATAATGAAATGTTTCTTGGACCAAAATGAAAAACATACCATGAAGTACTCTTTCTATCATCTATGTTGCCTTCATAGTCACTATCTATATATCCAATTAACTTGAAATCCTCTATAGATGTGTATATGATTTCATTATCCCTTGTTCCACTTACATACCTCAGAATCATTTTTCCTGCTTGCCAGTGTGTTTCCTTTGGTGTTTCCATGAATTTTGAAATCAAGTTTATTACCTACATTATGTAGGTCTAGTTGTTGTCAAATACATCAAACTACCAACTAGCCTTTGTAAAGATTTGAATCTACTTTACTATTGCAATCGTCCTTACTTTAAAATTTGTCCTATTATAACTAGTGTTGGCGTTGGATTGCTATTCTACATTACAAACATTTTGAACACATCACTTGCATACTTTCTTTGAAAGATAAAAATCCCATCATTTCTTTGATTTAATCAATGCCTAGAAAATATCTCTTCATTGCCAAACATGTCATCTCAATTTCTTTCTTCATTGATGTCTTGAATTGATCAATCGATAGGTTTTTTGTAAAAATAAAATTGTTCACATACAAACATACTATGAGAATTCCACCTTGATCATCTATCTTGATGTAAAGATTGGCTCTTTGTTGCTCTTGTTGAAATCATCACTCAACAAATATGAATCAATTTGACTACACCATACTCTTGGTACTTGATTTAGACCATACATTGTTTCTTCAATCTGTAAATTTTTTATTCATGACCCAAAATTTCATACCTTGATGGTTGTTGTACACATAATTCTTCCTAAAAAATCTTATTAAAAAAAGTTGACTTAACATCCATCTGGTAAAATTTCCACTTGTTCAGAGCTATAATTGCTAAAATTGTTTTATCCAACCTTAGTATACGTGCAAAGTTTTATTTCAAATCAATACCAAGTTGTTGTGAAATTTTTTTTGCAACCAATCTTGCCTCACACTTATTAATATTTCCATCTACAGAGGTTTATTTGAAATCAATACCAAGTTGTTATGAAAAACCTTTTGCAACCAATCTTGCCTTACACTTTATAATATGCTTTTGTTTAACCCTTTTCCCATAGGATTTCCTTGTGCAATATAGTTTCTAAGCATAATTTTCCATGATTCATCCCCTTTCAATCCATGAATGATCCATTTGGCACATAAGGCATAGTTTTGTATTTTGATATTGAGGAGGCCAAGACCTTCGAGGGCTCTTGGTTTGAAACAAATATACCAAACACCCTGGTGAAAACTTTTGGTGCCCTCAAAGTTGGCCCATAAAAATTCCTCAATATTCTCTCAAGGTTGAAATAAGAAACTTTAGAAGGATATGAAGAGGAATAATAGACACGATTAGCATCCAACACCTTAGAGAATATTTGAAACTTTCTTGCTAAAGAGAGAGGCTTATATATCTAAAATCCAAATTTTTTCTCAACCCTTTGAACCACATAACCCTAGAGAGATGGAGTAGATTGTAAAGTAAAATGGATTCCCAAAAAATTAAATTGTTCACATGGGTTTATCTATTTCCACCTATATTAAATAATCCAGCTAGGTAGGTAGGAAAAAAACTACCTATAGCATTGGGTCTTCTTCCATTAGATGGAAGAACCAGAAGTTAATAAAAATATATATAGACATTCCATGAAATTGGAAACAAAATTATCCTCTTCTATTAAAGTTAGAAAGGAGTCATTATCAAAATTCCCATTAAGCCTTTGCTTATGAGAGTGGAGAAGAGAGGTGAATTAAACCAAACCTCTAGAAGAGTACTCGACCATAAGATAATTGATGGATCCTCAATAACTAACACATAAAGGGAAGAAATTACATGGCACGCTTGATGAATATAAATAAATAGGTCAAAATTCTCATATTTGACGCTTTTAATGGTGATATAGACACCCACATATTGGAAGAGCATTAAAATAGTGTTGACATACCTAGAATAAAAGACAAGTGCCTAAAGCATGGCCAAGATGAAATTCCATTCAATCTTGTCATAGGATTTTTCATAATATTTTTTGATAAACAAGGCCTTTGGATGAGATTTCTTGGCCCATTACATTCCATCCTATAAAAAATGTTTTTATCGAGGATAAATCTATTGTGAATATGTCCAATTTTCTTGGGGTGAATTATGTGAGTTAACAAATATCTAGCCCTAAAAGTAAGGGCCTTAGTAATTATTTTTTAGGATACATTAAGAAGGTTAATGGGACGCTAATTAGTTATGAGCTTAGGATCCCCAACTTTGGGAATGAATTTTATATTACCTTGATTGACAAGTTTTTTGATGGAATTGGTTTGGACAACTTCTAAGTAGACTTTGTAAATCATGACCCACTATATCCCATAATTCTTGATACAACTCATAGGGAAACCTATTAATACTAGGGGGTTTTTCAATGCCCATTTACATAACGTCATTTTTAAGCTCATCTATTTATAGGAGTGATGTAAAAGCATCCAAGGTGAAGGGAAATCTTGCATCACCCAAAATTATGGTAGTGTGTGTTTTCATAGTTTTGTTTGGAATTCGACATGAGGAAATTGATGGGTGGAAGAATAATGATTCAAAAATTTAAGGGCATTAAGTATATGATAGAAAGATTAGTAATAATAATCTAAATGTTTCCAAACAAACTGGTTGAGTCTCTCAACCATCAGTACAATTTGTGAAGTGGTTGTATGCATTAAAAGGATAAAATAGTAGGTTGTGGGGTAGAGGTAGAAATGGAGTCAATAAATTTCATAACCCTAAATTTTATTACATATTTGTATTACTCTTGAAAATTTATGAAATTTCAAAAAAATCATCTCATTTTGATTCTATATGTAAACATTATGCCCTTTATAAGTTGACAGAGATTGCATAGTGATGAAACCATTGATCTACACTAAATAGTAATTTCAAAAGCATCAACAATGGTTACATAGCTGGATTAATTATTTTAAAACCTTAAGCGATGATTTTTTAACTA
Source organism: Torreya grandis (assembly GCA_037957365.1). Lineage (NCBI taxonomy): Eukaryota > Viridiplantae > Streptophyta > Pinopsida > Cupressales > Taxaceae > Torreya > Torreya grandis. Next base: position 2,434,384 of record JARHVA010000309.1, read on the forward strand.
CGCTAGTGGTTTCACAACCGCCATTGTGCATATAGTGATAATTTCATAATTACCAGTTTGTATAGGGCAATGGTTTTACCAACATGGAAGTTAGAAATAAACACAACACTTTTTCATGAAAAATACTTGGTTATTAAGTATTTATGGGATGTGAATGGAGCTAAAGAGACACTTAAATTTTCATATGGAAACAAATAAAGGGAAGTAACGAAGTGAGAGGAGTTAAGAAACAAGGTGTAGAGAAAAAGATAGAAGTCAATATGTAAGGTAAAAAACAAAACATGAGAGACTATGAATGTATGTTCTTTTTCATGTTTATGCTTGAATAAAATTATAAATAATGTGAGTAACATGTGTGTAATACAAAACCATTATATTTATTTAAAATCAATGAAAAACAAAATGTTATTTGTGTCAATATTTGAGTATGTGGTTTGAATGTGCCTTGGTTTGAGTTAATTTCAAGCAAAAAAAGCTGATGGTTGTCCTTAAATGGACTTGTTTCTATGTTTTCATCAATTAGTATTAGATCAAGGTATTTCATTATTAGGTGTGTGTGAAAAATCCAACTGAGTCAAGTGGCAAGTTGTAAAAAATAAGCTTACAAGTGGGTGAAGTGATGGCACACATAGGTAACCATGTTGGAAGAGGTTAAAGAGAAAGAACACCAAGAGTAACTGACCTAAAAAATTGATCATAAAAATTCAAGAAATATTGAAATAAATGCAGACAACACAAATAAGGAGAGCTCATTTTGAAGATGTGAGTGATGATGAATAAGTAAAAGTTCAAGAATTTAGAATAAAAGATGTAGAGAATGAATCTAAGAGTAGGTTTATGAGAGTTGTAGAAAATTTTGGTAGTAATCTAAAAGTGTATACCCCTTAATATAACGGAGATTTGAATCCTAAAGATCTTATGTATTGGATAACAAAAATGGAGAATTACTTTGACTATGAGCCAATAGAGGATTCTAAGAAGGCGAAGTTTTCATGCACAAATTTGAAGAGTTGTGCCTTTTTATGATGGGACCATGTGCAAGACAAGAGAAAAAGGTAAGGTAAGGATAAACTAAGGCATTGGGATAGGATGAATTACCAAGTATGTTTTTTAAATAAATTGTAGAACTTGGGACAAAAGGAGATTAACATAAAGAATACACTAAGGAGTTTTATAGACTCACTATAAGTGTTGGACATGTAGAGGATGATCGAAAAAAGGTAACAAGATATGTGAATGGGTTGTATTTTTTCATCCATGATGAAATCAATTTTTTGATCTTGAGAATTGTGGAAGAATCCTATCAATGTGCATTGAAGGCAAAAGAGAAACTTTCAAGGAGAAAAAAATGAACTCTAGAGGTAGATGAAAGTATTCAAAAGGAATATGATGTCAGGATCTACTGCTCCATAGGAACACACTTGATTACCTTTGTATTAGCAACTAAACATGGAATTTAACCAGAATGATAAATAACTAGAAATATGAAACAACACGGAATATGAGAGACAATACCCAATTGTATTAATACTCATTCAGAAGAAAATACAATAAAGAATATGCCACACTTCTTCTTCCCACACCTCTAGAGCTCCCACACTTTTAGGGCTCACCAGTAATTCTCCTCCAACAGTTCACTCTTCTCAATTACTGTCACAACAATCAACTCAAACATAGAGTTGTTGTTCACCTCCACCAGTCAGTAACAATGCCGCCAGTACACCAAGTACACAACCATACTCTAAGTAGATCTCCCTGCTCTTGCATCAACCTGCAAATCACCAGACCTTACTTACCACGTAGATATCTCTACACCATGAAGAACCCTTGTCCTTGCCTCACCAAGTCCTTATGATTCTTCAACCAGTACCCTAGTGGATCTTCTACCAGAACTTGCACAACTTGCAACTCTCCCTGATCATACACACTCAGCACCCCTTTGGAACTAGGAGGAACTACTCTTGCTCTCTCTATAAGCACAATGGCTATCTAGCACACTTTATAATACAACCCATGAGTCTGTTATATAGATCTCATGCATACAATAATTAGACATTCTTAATTACAATAATTAGAATCAAAGCTCAAGACTAAAATTAGCCTTTCAACATGTAAACAACCGGTTCATTAACTAACTATTCGTGAACTAGCAGTTCTGGAACCGCACAGGCAACCGACGTTGGTCCTTGTCTGCCTGGAGATGACCGACGTTGGCCAATCCCTGACCAATGTTGGCAGCTTCCTGTCTAAACCTGACTGACGTCAGTTGGCCTGACCGACGCCGGTGACTGTGACAATTAACAACCTCCTCCAATGTCTGCATCAGTGAAGCTTTTAGCTCCACAACCTAACATATGATAAAGTATTAATATAAGAAGGAAAAAACCTATGATGGAGAATAAAGAAAATCTTAAAATTATAATTCAAGTACAAGAGGAAGAGGCTAGTCTACTCAAGGGAGAGGATCCTATCGAAGAGGCAAAGGATTTACAGGTAAGTGTTTTAAATGAAATAATTATGATGAACATAGATATTTTGAGTATCCATAAGACCCTCGTAATAATATAAAAAGAGTTGAAGGAAAAACCCATATAAGTCATGTGGATGAAGAGAGTGTTGAGTATCTAACACAAACAGAAGGTCTAAAACAAGGAAGGGCTCTATTATTTCTCAAGAAATGGTAGTAAAACTTGGAGACAAAAGGTTAGTGCATCCAACTCCATACAAGTTTTTGTTGTTACTTAAGAGCCATAAAGTGTTGGTGAATGAGCAATGTATGGTGAGTTTTTAGATTAGTTCATATAAGGATGATGTTTTAAACAATATTATGCCCATGAATATGTGTTGTATGTTTTTTAAAAGGCCATTTAATTTTGACAGAAGAGTCATGCATGATGGAAGAGAAAATATACACCCTTGTGAAGAATGTAAATGTTAGGTTATGGAGCTAAAATCTTCACTGATGCAGACACTGGAGGAGGGTGCTGAGTGTCACAGTCATCGGCATCGGTCACGCCAACCGACGTCAATCAGGTGGAGACAGGAAGCTGCCAATGATGGTCAGAGATTGGCCGACGTCGGTCACCCCCAGGCAGACAGGGACCGACATCGGTCACCTGTGCGGTTCTGAACTGCGAGTTCCATGGATAATTCATTAACGAACTGGTTGTTTGCATGAAGAAGGCTAATTTTAGTCTTGAGCTGCGGATCTAATTATTGTAATTAGGTGTCTAATTATTGTTTGCATGAGATCTATATAATAGACTCATGGGCTGTATTGTAATTTGTGCTAGAGAGCAAGAGAGCAAAAATTAGCTCCTTCAGAGTGAAGAGAGAAAGGTGTGTTCCTCCTAGTGCCATAGTGCCAAGTGTGGGTGCTGGTTTGGAGAATCAGAAGGATTCTTCATGTATGTAGGATCTTGGTCAGCAGGTGTGCAAGGCTACATTTGGAGATCTACATGGTAAGTAAGATCATTGATCTGTAGGTGTATGTGTGTGCGAGGTCTAGGTTTACAGGTGTGCAGAACCAAGTTGATCTACAGGTGGCAGCAGGATCAAGGTGACAGCAACACAACAAGGAGCAAGATCAGGTGGGATCTACTTGGAGTACGGTGTGTACTCAGTTGGAGAGCAAAGAAGAAGGCAAGGTAGTTCCTTCCAAAGTAAGATCATTTGAGTTGCAGGTTGTTGCAAGTTCATGGGAGATCTACTTGGAGTGCGTTGTGTACTCAGTTGAGTATGTTTGTATACTCAATGTATTGGTAGTAGAGATACTGACTGGTTGGAGGTGAACACCAACTCTGTGTTTGAGTTGTGTGTTGGGACCATAAGAGAGAGAGTGAGCTCTTGAAGAGATTTATTGTTTATGCTCTAGATGTGTGTGAGCTCTAGAGATGTAAGGAAGAAGACTGTGGCATCTTCTTTGTTGTATATATTTTTTGGAAGAGTATTAATACAATTGGGTATTGTCTCTCATATTCTGTGTTGTTTCTGAATTCTAGTTACTTGTTACTTTTGGTTTAATTCTACATATTAAGTTGCTTGTACATGGTAATCAATGGTGCTTCCTCGGTCCTAACAGTGGAGTCAGAGCATGTTTGTTGTTCTAGATTCCTGACAGTTGGTATCAGAGCCAAGGTGCTGGTTCATAGCTTGATACCATTGACAGTTGGTATTAGAGCTAAGGTTGCAGGGAGCAGGTTTGTGTTTAATTACAGGTCACTCTCAGAGGTTTCTGATTGAGTGAGAGTATAACAATGGCAAAAGAAAGTAAGCTAAAAATGGAGGAATTGAAAAGCATGAATGGTCAATTATGGTGTTATGGAAAGAAAGAGCAGGTAAAGAAATATTGTTGGTTGGTGGGAGATCAACATGAAGGAATTGAAGACGCAGATGTTGTAGGTGTTGTTGCACAGGATGCTCTGGGATGTTCCTTGGATAAAGTAGAATCTTGTTTTATAGATTCTATTGCCTCTTTCCATGCAGTCCGAAATAGAGTATTTTTCCATGTTAAGGTCTTTGGAGACTTTGGAAAGATTTATTTAGGGGCTGGTGTGACTTGCCAAAGAATTGGCAAAGGGGAAGTGAAGCTAAAATTGCAGGCAACCAACACATGGGTGTTGAAGAATGTCATGCAGGTCTCAGTTCTGAAGATGCGGCTAATTGCTTCAAGAAAGTTGGGTGATGAGAGATGCACAAGAACTCTCACAACGGATACACTTGAATTAGCGTGTGGTAAGAAAGTAGGTACTCTTTATCTACTTACTTATATTACTGATTCTTCTTCTATTGCAAAGACGTGGCTTTGTAGGCTTGGTCACATGAGCAAGAAGGAGATGCATGTTCTTAAGAGGAAGACAGATGTGTTTGACAGACTTAAGAACTGGAAAGCCTTGGTGTTTCTGGAGGAGATGACAGACAAAGATCAATGGAGAAGGTTGGACATCTCTGAGCAGGGTGGTTTGGACAGGGTTTTGATCCATGGAGAGCTCGTGGGTAAAAAGTCATCACTCATAGGCGAACACAGTTACCAGCGTCAGTCAAGGGGAACCGATGTCGAACAGACAGATGCTGATGTCGGTCATGTACAAACCAGAGCCGGTGGTGTCAGGTAGGGTGGTTGCCGGCGTCGGTCATAGAACTGATGTCGATGACCAGGTAAGACTGATGTCAGTCAAAAAATTGGCGTTGATAGAAAGGATAGTCGCATGGAACTGACGTCGATCGGATGCAGATTGTGTGGTGACCGAGGTCGGTCACTGAGATGGATTTTGGGTGGATAGCAAGCTGTCAAGGAGTCTCAAACGCCCATATGGAGGACTAAAAGTGGTAAGCCTCAAATTCGTTGTTCCTCTTCTTTATACTCGTTGCTCACTGCAGAGCAGGAAGGATCCAGGAAATAGTGGGAGCATGGCATGAACAAGATGCAGAACCAAATGGGAGATTTGGTAGGGTTGTCAGCTGGTATGAAAGCACTGAGATGAATGGATACCTTAGTTAAAGAATAGAGAGAATGGATACGTGAGACGGAAGGCCAGGTCATATGGTCTTGAGAAAGCTGCAGGACAGTGGTACAGGTTTTGATAGGTGGATGACAAAGTAGGGCTTTAGTCAGTGTCAGTGTAACCATTGTGTTTGTCTTACCAGGTGGATGATGATTACAAAATTATCCTATTACTGTATGTGGATGGTATGCTAGATAGCAGGTTTGTACACACAGGGTTTTGCTGAGCTAAGGGTAAGGTTAGTTCAGTGGCATGTCATGAGGAATTTGGAGCAGCAAAATTATTTGGCATGAGAGACATGGAAGATCACAGGTTGATTTTGTCTCCAATGGGAGCTGATGTGAATCAGGTGTTAGCGAGGTTTAATATGCAGGATGCAAAACCGGAGCACACCAAGGGCTGGACAGTTCAGTGTCTGAAATCACATGAGGTCTAGTATAGACCTGAGTTTTCCCCAGCAGTGGGAGTTGTCAGAGAGTTAGGAGCCAATTCGGGGAAGTGGGTTCTCAGGTATTTGAGAGGGACCAGTAGTAGGTATACATGATATGCAGGGTCAGGACTTCACTACATGGGTTTGTAGGTTCGGATGTGGTAGGTTACTCGGATGACAGGAGGTGCACCATAGGATTTGTGGTGGTTGGTCTTCAAGGTTGAGCTTGAAGAGGGATACAAGCTAGAAAATAGATTAGACGGGGTACAGGTATAGGTACAGTGTAGATATTTATCTCCAAGTGGGCGATTGTTAAGTTGTGGAGCTAAAAGCTTCACTGATGCAAACATTGGAGGAGGGTGCTGAGTGTCACAATTGCCGGCATCAGTCAGGCAAACCGACGTCAGTCAAGTGGAGATAAGAAGCTACTGAGGATGGTCAGAGATTGGTCGATGTTGGTCACGCCCAGGCAGACAGGGACCAATGTCGGTCGCCTGTGTGGTTCCGAACTGTGAGTTCTATGGATAGTTCATTAACGAACCGGTTGTTTGCATGAAGAAGGCTAATTTTAGTCTTGAGCTGCGGATCTAATTATTTTAATTAGGTGTCTAATTATTATTTGCATGAGATCTATATAATAGACTCATGGGCTGTATTGTAATTTGTGCTAGAGAGTAAGAGAGCAAAAATTAGCTCCTTCAGAGTGAAGAGAGCAAGGTGTGTTCCTCCTAGTGCCATAGTGCCAAGTGTGGGTGATGGTTTTGAGAATCAGAAGGATTCTTCATGTATGTAGGATCTTGGTCAGCAGGTGTGCAAGGCCACATTTGGAGATCTACATGGTAAGTAAGATCATTGATCTGCAGGTGTATGTGTGTGTGAGGTCTAGGTTTGCAAGTGTGCAGAACCAGGTTGATCTGCAGGTGGCAGTAGGATCAAGGTGACAGCAACACAATAGGTAGCAAGATTAGGTGGGATCTACTTGGAGTATAGTGTGTACTCAGTTGGAGAGCAAAGAGGAAGGCAAGGTAGTTCCTTCCAAAGTAAGATCATTTGAGTTGCAGGTTGTTGCAATTTCATGGGAGATCTACTTGGAGTGCGTTGTGTACTCGATTGAGTATGTATACTCGGTGTACTGGCAGTAGAGATACTGATTGGTTGGAGGTGAACACCAACTCTGTGTTTGAGTTGTGTGTTGGGACCGTAAGAGAGAGAGTGAGCTCTTGAAGAGATTTACTGTTTATGCTCTAGATGTGTGTGAGCTCTAGAGATGTAAGGAAGAAGACTGTGGCATCTTCTTTGTTGTATATCTTTTCTAGAAGAGTATTAATATAATTGGGTATTGTCTCTCATATTCTGTGTTGTTTCTGAATTCTAGTTACTTGTTACTTCTGGTTTAATTCTGCATATTAAGTTGCTTGTACATGGTAATCAATGGTGCTTCCTCGGTCCTAACAGTGGAGTCAGAGCATGTTTGTTGTTCTAGATTCCTGACAGTTGGTATCAGAGCCAAGGTGCTGGTTCATAGCTTGATACCACTGACAGTAAAGAGGTTCACATTGAGACCAGTTGAGGATAGCGAAGATGAGGTTGAAAATAATCCCAAAGTGATGTTGGTTTCCAGTAAGTTTTTCAAGGTGGAAAATAAGGAAGAGACATGCTTTGCTCTAGTTTCAAAGCCTAATCAAGTTGCCATAACAACCAAATTAACTTCCTATGGAAATTTATAATATGTTGTAAGACTATATTGATATTGTGTGAAGTGAATTACTAGAGGGACAACCAACTATAAAGAGCATTAGTCATAATATAGATCTAGTTATAGGAGAAATCTTACTAAACATTTGAGCTTATAGGTTGACTCCAATAGAGAATGAAGAGATCAAGAGGAAAGTGTAAGATTTTATGGAAAAGGGTTTCATTTGAGAGAGTTGAAGTTCATGTGTAGTCCCAACCATGTTAGCACCCAAGAAATACAAAGAGTGGATGATGTGTACATATTCAAGAGCAATAAACAAGATCGCCATTAAGTACATGTTTATGTAACCAATAATGGATGACTTGAAGGACTATTTGAGTGGAGCTAAGTAATTCACCAAGAGAGAATTGAAAAGTGGATATCATTAAATTTGAACAAGGGAAGGTGATGAGTGGAAGACTTCATTCAAGACAAATAAAGGGTTATATGAGTGGCTTGTCACACCATTCAATTTGTAAAATTCCCCAGCACATTCATGAGAATCATGAATGAAGTATTGAATCGTTTTATGGGCAAGTTTGTGATTTCTTATTTGGATGACATTTTGATTTTATGTCATTTTATAGAGGAGTGTTTGAAGTACTTGATATTGGTTTTGGATAAATTGAAAGAAGGAAAGTTTCTAATGATTCTAAATAAGTGAAGCTTCATGCAAGAAGAGATAGTATATTTTGGATTTGTGATCTCAAAGGATGGGTTGAGAATTTATCCAAATAAGGAAAAATAAATTGTGGAGTGGCCTTCACTAATGAGTATATTTGAGGCAATAAGTTTCATGGGTTGGAAAGTTTTAATAGAAATTTCATTAGATACTTTAGTGACATATTTGTATCCATTATGAATAATATGAAGGGAGACAAGAAAAAGTTTTAATGGATAGTTGCAACAAATAATAAATTTTGTTTTTTGAATAACAAGGCAACAAAATAACCAGTGTTAGCCTTTTTAAATTTTAGAAAAGTATTTCAAGTGGATTGTGATGTAAGTTGGATAGTCATAGGAGCAATGCTAAGTCAATAATGTAAGCCCATTTATTATTTTAGTAATAAGTCAAATGAATGAAAAATAAATTATTAAGTATGTGAACAATAATTTTATGTAATGGTACAAGATCTTAAGAAGTGGAAAATACTAATTATTGCCAAAATAATTCATTTTGTACATAGATAATCAAGCATTGCGATTCATAAACACCCAAGGTAAATTTAATCAAATACATATGAAATGGGCAGAGTTTCTTCAAAGATTTTTTTTTGTTTTAAGACAATGAAGTGGGAAGTCTAATAAAGTTATGGATGCCTTGAATAGGTGAGATTTTGTTATGAATGATCTCAAGGTATAGGTCATTGGGTTTAATTTAATGGTAGATATTTATGAAGAATACTTGGATTTATAAGATGTATGGGCAATGTGCATGAATCCAAAAAATACATAAATAAATCCATGGCTAGAGTATATAATACAAGACAAATTTTTATTTAAAATAAGGAGGTTTTACATACCTCAAGGTTACATGAGAGAGAAGCTATTGAAATAAAAACATAACATATGTCTTGATAGTCGTTTTTGGCATGATAAGACTTTAGTGCATATGAGTGAAAAATATCATTGGCCATAGATGAACATGAATGTGAATAATTTTTTGAAAAGGTGTAGAGTTTTCTAAAATTCTAAAGGCAAAAATTAGAATATCAATTATATGAACCATTACCTATTTTGGATAGATTGTGGGATGCATTGAGCATGGATTTTTTTCTTGGGCTGCCAAGAATGTAGTGAGGTAATGACTACATTTTTGTTATTTTTGATAGATTTTATAAGATGGCTCACTTTATAGCATATAGAAAAACTAATCATGCCACCGATATTGCTAATTTTTCTTCATGGAAGTGGTGAGATTGCATGGGTTGCCAAGAAGTATTATATCGAATACAAAGTTTGTTGGGAACTTTTGGAGGATGTTATGGTACAATTTGTGCACAAGATTAAACTTCAATTCAACCTATCACCCTCAAACTAATGGGCAGATGGAGGGTATGAATCATATTATTGAAAATTCATTGAGATATTTGATTGGTGATAAGCCCAAATAGTTTTATTTAAATATTAACACAAGTTGCATTTACATATAATTTGATTTAATCAATAGAAGTATGAGTCCTTTTCAGATTGTGTATGGGAGAAACCCTAGATGTGTGTGTGAGTTTATAAGTATAAATGATATGGTATAATAAGTGTAGAAGGTGAAGAGTATTCAAAATCTATGCATGATGTGCATATGGAAGTGAAAAGAAGGTTGAAAGAGAGTGTTGGACAATACAAACAACATATTGATCAGAAGAGAAGAGCGTTGGATTTTGAGGTTGGGGGACTTGGTGTTAGAAAAATTATGTTAAAAGAGGTTTCCAAATGGTGATTATAACAATATAAAATGGACTAAAATCAGAACTTGTAATATTTTGAGGAAGTTTTTAGCTGATGCTTATTAAATTAAGTTTCTGGATGGAGTAGGTATTTCACCCATCTTCAGTGTAGCTGACTTGTACCCATATATGGTAGAAAAAATAATTGAGGTAGGAGAAATCATGAATTTTTCATCCATTTATTAAAAGGATAAGTTGTCAAAAAATTAAAAATAAGAGATGTAATCCATTATAGATATATGAATTGGAAAGAATATAAGAGGAAACAAGTGCTACGAGTACTTAGTCAAATGGAAGGATAGTGCAACTTATGCAACTTGGATGAATGCATCCAAAGTTAAAAAACATGTGAAAAATAGATAAAATAACACAATGGGTTCATAATTAGGATCTCATGTACACTTTAATTATCCTAAGTGTTTGATGTAGGAGAATCGAAGGTGAAAGGTAATCTTGCAGTATCCAAAAATATGGTAGTTTTGTGTTTTCATACTTTTCTTTTACACTCAAAATGGAGAATTTGATGGGAGGAAATATAAATAATAATAAGAATAAATTGAATTTATCGAATAATATAATGATCAATTTTAGGATTCAAAATGGGTCCAAACAAGTTGGTTGAGTCTATCAACCATCCATACAATCTAGGAAGTGGTTGTGTGTGTTAAATGGATTAAAAAAATAGGTTTTGGGGAGAAGAAATTAGTGAATAAATAAATTAATAAAAATAAAATGTGATTGAATATTTTTATTTCTCTTTATTTTTTTAAGGAATTAAAAAAAACATCTCATTTAAAAATTTTATGCAAAAGTTATGGCCTATGGAAGTTGGCAGACTTCGCACAGTGATGAAACTAATAGTCTACATTGAGCAGTAGTTTCACAAGCATAAATGGTGGTTAAATAAATTCCCAAATGGTTTTTAAACATAAATAAATATTTTAATAACCACCTCAATGGTTTCACAATTTCCATTCTACATATAGCAAAAGTTTTGTAACTATCTATTTGCATAAATCAATTGTTTTGCTCATGTGGAAGTTAAAAATAAAATTAATTCTCTTGGATGAAAAAAATAAATTCTTGGGAATTTATAGGATGTGAATGGAGTTTAATAGACACTAAAAATTTCACAATGAATGATAAAAAAGTAAATAAATAAACAAAAGAGAAGTTTAGAAGCAAGGATGGACAAACCAAAAAAGAGAAGTCAAAGTATAAGGGAAAGCCTAATCCATGAGAGACTATGAATATATGTTCTTAATGTTTATTATTAATTAATATTTTAAGGAACTTGAATAATATGTGTGAATTATAAAATAATTTTAATCCTTTCAAATAAATTAAAAAATAATGTTCTTTATTTCAAGATCAGAGTATGTGGTCTAAATTGCGTGCCTTAGTTAGAGTGTGTTTTCAAGAAACACAAAGTTGAAGGTTATCCTTAATTTGACCCTTTTTTATGTTTTAATTAAGGATTATATCACATTCACTATTTTTTATTCAATGATATTTTAAGGTAAAACTTGGAGGCATTGCATCAAAGCATGCTCTAGTTTTGACGATGAAGGTTGAGTGGCAAAAACCATGGTAGTGAGAAACAAAGTCTTTCAAAATATTAGGTAGGTGTATAAGGTGGAAGCCAACCTCCTTGAAAAATTTGATATAGTCAGTCACTTTCTTGAAACAGAAGATATTTAATAAATCTATAGATATTTATTTGTATCCAATATTTAACTAGTACATTTATGCTTGAAGTTAAGTTCCTCTAGCTTGATAAATCTTTTTAGTTTTGAATTTGTTCAACCATATGGTAGCTTGATTTTCTAGATCCTAATTGAAAGTAGAAACACCCAAATCTAGTGAAATTTGAATGAATTCATGGTGTGAAAACTCATGGCATTATGATGAAAAATAACTACCTGTTTACTGTAGATGTGATGAAAGGGAGTTATCTAATTAATGGCATTTTAGCACCATTATATCCATTCAAAATATCCAAGAGGCTGAGGTGAAATATTTTAGATTCTAACAATGTGCTTATTGGTCAAAGTGTGATAAAAATGAGCAGTGTTAAGATAAAACTACATGTTGGTAATCCTTGAAGGAGAGGGGAATCCATTCAATTTCAAACCTTATAGAAATGTTGTCTAAAATTAGAGAATCCATAATGACAGTTACAAGGTGGTCAAAATCATTGGAGAAGGAAAATGTGTTTTGCTCTAAAAGCATGGATGTATCAAGCCTCTTTATGATCTGATCATGTCCTTTGCAAAGATTAGACCATGTAAACCATGAGAATGTGGTAGGAAGGTGGCAATGCTAGTTAATGTCAAAGGGCGTGAGTTTATTTTGCATGTGAAACCATGTGTTTATTTATTTGATGCACCAAAGCAATGGGATTAACCCTTCCTTGTTTTTGTTAGATTCATTCATTTTGAAATCACCAAAAAGGATCAAATTGGAATCATTAAGATATTTAGTCAGCCAATGCCAAAATATCATTATTTCCACAACATCATTAAATGCGTAAATATTGGCAATATCAAGGGAATGACCATTAAAGTCAAATAGGATCTACACCGCCTAATGAGTAGGATTCAAACTCCAACTTAAAATATGGTGTGAAAGAGAAGGGGAAATTAATTTGAAATCTATCCTAAGTCCCATATTGTGACTGGCATCTGGAAAATAACACTCGACTAGATCTCTTTGATAGTGGAGGTGAGTGAGAAACCATAAATTTTAAATTCTTTTAGAAACAATTTTTTCATGTTTAAAAAGAACTTAAATATATCATGAATAATATAATTTGGGTCATATCAATGAGGCCTCAAACATTCCAATAGTAAATAATCATTGATCAACTTTAGTTTGCATAGTGGTTTCTTCATCAACCTCGGTTAAACCAAAAAGGTTGTTAGCGAGGTAGGGTTAATGATTAACATTGATGAAATGGCCCACCACTTGTATTGAATATATTCACCATTTTCTAGATGTGGTGAAGGAATACACTTCCTTGTCATCAAACACCACTAATATATCAGCCACACCCGAATCTATCACCTCAAAAGGGGGTTGTGACTGTTGAGAATCTGTTAGTTGGCTCTAAAAAAATTAAAAACATGGTTGCATCTTGAGGGGTGGGGAATATCAGTGGCACCACCTGATAGGTGGTGTAAATTGGTTTCTTTTCAATGATTGAAGGACATTGTTTGTGTTTGTACACAGTGGTCAGGGCCTTGCCCACTGAGTATGAATTATAGTTTATTTTTGGTTGGATATCTTATTCCATCCATTTTTGGATGTTTGAATTTTTTAAAACCTCGAGAGAGGTTTTTTAAGGTGGGTAGGCATGGAGTTGGCCGTTAATGGGATTTCACATATTTTTTTATTTGTGGCTTGAAAATGAAAGTAATTTTTGGGCATATTAATGTAAATAACATGTTATGTAATCCTCTTTTTATTGATTTACATATCAAGAGCTTCCTTCAGATCTTTGGAAAGATCTCCTTAAATGAAAATGTGTCACATAGAAATTTTATTGTTATAACCCCATAAAAATCCCTAAGGGTTTGATCAACTTATAAAAAAAATTCCACAAGGGTAAGGGGAGGGCGGGGAACTTAACTTAGACATGGATTTTGAGTGTAGCATGCTTAGAAATGACAAAATATCAAGTTCAATGGGAAAACACAACCAATTTATTTTGAATGAACCACAACCCATGAGAAACATTAGCATGAAAATGGTTGACATTGTTAAAATTTAAAAAAAAAAAAAAAAACTTAGTCATTTTGTAAACACCCTAAATTTTAACACCATGAGGGGCCATCCAAGTATTTTGAACCTAAGATTTTAAAGTGATTTGTATAGGGACTCAACTAAAAAAATAAGTTACAAAACTAAATTACTCAAAATTATTGCATGCTTTGTAAAATTTAGGAAAGTCTAAAACAATAATAGGAAGGTTTTCGAGGGTAGGATCAATACCTTGAAAAATACTTTCAAAATAAAATTTCATAATCACTTCAACACCGTTAGTATTCATAACTTTGTCAAAATCACCTGCATAAGATGTTGTAGAAACCGAAGAGGAAGACATTTAAAGAATGGCTACATCATCCAAATGGTGGTGATGGGCTGGGTGCAGTGCACTAAATGTGTGATAGTATAAAATAAAATACCAATTTCCTATTAAAACCCTAGTGGATAAAAACCCTTGATTTAATACCCATAATTTCTATTTCTCTATAAAATTAATTTGATTTTTGGAAAATTTGTAAATAGACATTTCAAAAAAGTCATACATGTCATCTCAAAATTTGTTAATGGCTTCAATTATTTGGTTTCATAGTATTCTATAATATAATAACCAATTTTAATGATATTTGTACCTATATTTTACTATATTTCCTTCCCATCCTTGTTAATCATACATGACAAGTCATCCTCAATATATTTTATTAATTAAGCCGGAGGCTTTATACATCAAGAAACCCCCTAAGATTCATCTCACAAAGAGACAAGAAAGATAATATTCATTTAGCTAACATGGAAATACTCTAGATTATATGGTGACTACCAAGTATGAATGAGAAGGTGTTATTTGTGCATACAAATATAGGAGAGTGCTTATGATGACATTTTTAGTTCTATACGACTGGATTTCTCATGGGATCCTTACATAGTGATGGGTTGAGTAGACAAAATTATTTGAATGTTGTGTCCACCTTACAACATGAACCATCCCAAACATCAAAACCTACGCATGTATTGAATTAAATATGTTAATAATTATTTTATTTTACTCTACTCTATGCAATCTAGATTGTAATCATTTGATGACTTACTGTATTTGTAAGGATTTTCAATCAGTTCCATCAGTAAACTATAAGTATCAACATAGGTAATGTTAACATCAGGTAGTTGTAAATTAAGGTGACGAAGAATCATTTTTATCTCTACGTTAAATTTTTTGGCCCATGTATTGCATCAAAATGCATCTTCCATCACTCGTAGGACTCTGAAGTCTTTAGGAGGGGATGCATCCAAGAGGTCCCATCCCATTGAACACTATTTTACGTGCACTAATTTCATATATTCTCTGCAAGCCATTCCCTCCACTTCAGCTTTGCATCACACAATATGAATCAAATTCTCTCTCTATATATAACTTACCCTTAGTTATTAGTGGAAAGATGTAATAAGCAAATTGACAAACTTATGATGAACATACTGTTGGGTTGTCAATGGATTAGGGAAGAGATAATTGTTAATGTAATCAATGATTCCTATTTGTATGAAGTATATGGCTTCATGAAGCAATTTTTTTGCTGCCTCACTCCCTATTTTCTTGTTAAGACACTCTTTTGTTTCTTCCAAGTCTTGAATTTATCGATTGAATGACACTCTATCAATCTGCAAACACAATCACTTTTGCATCTTCATTATAATAGAAACAAATAATGTCAAAAATGGAGGGAGATGGAATTGATTATAATATCATTTATGGCATGTATTTCATTCTGCCTCCCTCCACGTTGTGAGCCTCCCTAAACCTTTTGACCACATGCGTGCTCTATGTAGCAATAAATAATATTATGTATACTCTGCTTAACAATAAACAATTTTATGCATGCTCTGCATAGCCTCAATTTCTTTCACATATTTTATGTCTAAAAAATTAGGATGTTCAAGTTAATTGGATACTTTCATTACAAGATTAGAATTTAGGATCATTTTTGAAAAGTAATTGAACAAGTTTATGAGATAGTTTATGATAATGAGATTATATTATATATAGTTAAATAGAGTTTTGTTTATTTAATATATTAATAAAATCATATATATAATTAAAATATATTTATTTATTTAATAATAATATATTATTTTATAATATAATATATTTTATTATAATATAATATATTACTATTCTAATGTATTATATATTGTTATTATTAATTATAATATAAATAATATTATATAAAATAGTATTTATATAAATAATACATTAAAAATTATTATATAATATAATAAAATATTAATAACATATAATATCATACTATAATGATATATAATATATTGAAATATTATATCTTAATATAATAATATAATAATTGTAAAGTTGATATTTGTAAGGTGAGTGTAAATTGGTACTCGTATTAATGTTACAATAAGATTAACCAAAATGAACGTGAACTATAAATCTATCTTTTCATAGATCATAACAACCATAAAACATAAATCCCAAGAAATTAAAGACTCAAATAATATTGAATATAATATTAATTTTTAATATATATATATATATATATATATATATATATATATATATATATATATATATTATATGTATTGTATATATACAACTTCACTAATGAATAATATTGTTGGTGCTTGCATTAGCAGAGCATGGTGGGATTTGCAAGTTTCAAATATACGTACTTATATGCACTTTTTACTGTTTAGTTGTGCCATATATAGATTTTGTGATAGTGCATTAGAGATGCCATGACCGTGACTAGTCATATCTATGCATTATTACTTATAACTATTGTTTATGGGCCTTTCAATGCTATTTAGAGGTGGTGTAGTTACTTTATTTTTTATATTTCATTTTCTATTTTCTTTTTATAATGATTACCTTATTTTTGGGTGCAAGGGTTAAGATGGGGTGTTATTTTGGTTATCTTAAATAAGTTGGGGCTCCTTCAAATATTGAAAAATATGTATATATTATCAATAATATTTTAAAATTAAAATTAACATTGTTATATATTTAATACTTTTGAATGTTAGTTTATGTTAACTTTTAATTTCGACATCAATCATGTTCAATAAGAGATAAAAAGTCTCAAAATAATAATTAATTTAAAAATTACAAAGAATTAAAAAATAAATTACAAAGAATTACAAATAAATAGATCTTCAATTGGTATAGGACTGTGTGTCAAGGCTATAGATCTATTTGGTGTAACTTGAGTGTCAACAAGACTCTGCTGACCCTCACTAGGGGATGCTCTACCTTTGACCTGTACACTAAAGGTTTGACGAGCTTTAATGATCTCTACTTCCATGGGGGTTGGGCTTCATGGTTAGAACTCAAAGACATATTTCAGCTCTTATATTCTCAACAAAGAACGTTTACCTTGCTCTAAGCAACTCTCAAAGGGAATAACAATGTGGTGTTTATGGAAGATGAGGATGAGTTCTAGGACAGTGTGAAGTGGAAAAATGGTCTACCTCTGCTCGAGTACTCGATGCAGATTCTCTACAAAAAAATTTCATTTTCTAATGTCCCCTATCTTACCCTCAATCATATTTGGCATGTGCTTGATCCTTTGCATGCTCGGTCTTTTAGGTTTGTAGTAATCTGGTCCTCTTGTCTTGAACCTAAGAAGTCTTATTTTTGTTGGTTACTAATGTATAAAAAATTGGTTATGGGTGCTATTTTAAATAACTATGGTCTTGCTAATCCTCTTTGTGCCTTCTATAGTGATGTTGAATCTATTGAGCATGTGTTTTATTCCTATCCATTTACTGTTAAACTGTGGCAAAAATGTCTTAAACCATAGAATATTGTATTCAGGTATGAGATTGGATGGTTAAACATTGATTTTGGATATGCTTGTCCTAAAATTAAAGTCCATCCTTTTTTTCACATATTCTAGCTTGTTTTATCTACTAAAATTCTTTAGTTTTTGTGGAAACAAAGGAACCTCGAGGTATTTCAAGGTAAGGCTAGAGTGCTTATTGAATTCAAAATTGAAGTCATCCTTCATTTTTTATCCTTACATATTTTCCTTTAATTGAATATTCCACAAGACCGACTCAAAAAGTTTTTAAGGATAGGGTTAATTAAGGTGACATCAGAATACTTGCTTAACTCAAGAGGGTACCCTAGATTGAGCCCACATCCAGATTGGGTTGTTTCTCACCTGATAGTAGTGGAGGTGAATAATTCTAAGTTTAAATGGGATTACATCAAAGATACCTATCTCGACTAGGCTGATAATCCAATGAAGGAATGGATCACCCCATCTGAGTCAGATAATAATGATACTGGAGAGTGGTTGGCTAAAAATAAGAGTGCTCTTTAGGATTTTTGTAAAGAGGAGCATAATAGTTACATTATCAGGGAGGCTAGGGAAGCCTTCACTCTATTTGACCTAAACCTTTGTTTGAAAATAGGGGATGATAATGTAATGACAAGTCCTTCATCTCCTATCCCCTTTCTAGATGTCTCTACTCAAGGAATGTAGCAATAAGTTTGGTAATGGATTGATGAAAACATAAACACCTTCTTTTGTAAAATGGAGAAGCTGATCGAAGGTGGAAAATCAATGGATGTGGAATATGTCCTTAATTATGTAAGGCAAAATAATATGAAAGGACTTTTGGATAACGTTGATCATTACCTTGCCAAGTTGATCCCAGGACATAAGCTGATTGGAAATCTTAGTGATAGAATTTCCTCGGATAGACATGATTTAACTAGTTTAGATGGTGGTTGTGATGGGGAAGGCGCTGCTTGCAACAAGGCATTGGACCCATATCTGTGATCCTGCCACCTATGGGGTGGCTTCTATTTATTTTTGATTATTTCCATTGAACTGATGTGATTAATGTTGCTACTCCATTAGCTACCTATTTGGTGTTAATGTCTATTTAAACTATTGGTTTTTTTCGTCAACATCCTGGTTGGTACCATTTTCATTGATACTATTTGTTTTTGTTTTTAGGGGCTGCCTATTTGGATCCATTTTTATATTGAATTATCTATTATTAGACTACAAGTGGGGGATGCCCCACTACTGGTTTTTGATTTGCTTGATACTATGTATATTTTTGGCATCTAGAATGTATATATTAGTAATCGATCTTTAACATATATATATATATATATATATATATATATATATATATATATATATATATATATATATGTATCGAAGGATAATATAGTGTGTTTGGTGTAGTAGCGCTAACTATAAAAAATAACCATTATGTATCCCACTATCCCATATCTAAGGTACAATACAAGTAACTTCCCACTACCAACCACTTAATGATGCATCATAAAAATAAATGACTGAAGGATTCATATGGCTAGGCTAAAAAAATAGCTAGGGGTATTCCTATATACTTGAAGGTACATGAAAACACAAGTTTGTATATAAATGTGTCTAATGGATTGAGTATTAGGGCATAATGATGCAATAACATCACCAAACACATTGTAACTATTAGTTTAATTTCATGTCTAGAGTCTTTAGTAGGGTTTTTTGGTCATTTTAGGTCTCTAGGAAACATTTTTAGGTGTTAGAGTAGTGTCAATTTTGAATAAGGGGTATTTTGGCATTTCTCGCCAAAACCCTTAGTTTGAATTTTCAAATGTTTTTGAAAAGTTCAAGAGATATTAATTTTTTTTAAAGAGGTATAAACATCATTAGTTATTGAGAGTATTTAACAATATATGAATAGCCATTACAAAGTTATCTTTACTGTATAGAAAGGTTTGATTGAAGAACATCAAACAAGACCTTGCATATTCCCTACTTATTGATTGTGTCAAGTTTTTTTAATGATAAAGGATGACCTAAAAGGACTGTGTTTTTGAAATATGAGTTGGTGGATTTGTTTTATATTGGTTTAATATGTTATAGCACTTATTTTTTTGTTTCTTTTGGCTTTGAATACTATGCAATCCTATGGAGTAATGCATGCACATGCAACCAATATAGGACTTTGTAAAGTGGCATAATAGAGGTGTTCTCAAGACTAGTCAAAGGTTATAAGAGGTGTAAGATGATTTTATAAATCCTAACCAATCTTATATATAGTTTGAAAGTAACAGTTTGAAGGTTTAAACCCTTAAATAGACTCCATAAACCCTACTATTGTGACTATGTGCATACAGTAAGGTTAAGAACAACATGAAAAATATGGAACAAAAGTGAGATTATGGAGTGAAAATGATTAGGAAAAGTTTTAATTAGTGTCACGGAGGTTAAAAAACCTATTATAAGTCTTGAAACCCTTGGCAACATTTGAACATAAATTTTAAACCTTCTTGGCCTGTAACAGACCTTACTAACCCTATTCTAGGGTTTTGAGACAAGAATTAAGTTTGAAGGATATTACATCAAAGAAAAACCTTAAAAATTGGTGTAATGTTGGAGCTTAATGTGTTTTAATTAATTTTGGAGTTTGTTTGGTGAGTATTCTTAATAAATGAATCAATACTCTCCACAAGCTGAGGTATTATCCATATTTTCTTCTTATATTTTAGAGATGTCCTTTACTTTTTTAATGTTCATTTGCCTATCATACTTCACCCATTGTCTAATTTATGGTTGCATCCCCTAGATGAAGTGCTTGCATAAAAATTTGTCTACACCAATCATTATGCCTTATGCGTATTCTTATTTTCATATTAGAGTGTCCAACTTATTTATTAGCTTCAAAACATGTGTATGGTAATCTTATATCTTCTCTTTTTCTCCTTGGACTAACTTTGTGATGTTTATCATGAGATCTGAATATTTTTGTTGTACACCAAATTCTTGAAGAAAACTATGTTGAATGAGGTACCATGAATTTTTTACATTGTCATCTAATGTATCAAACCATTTAAGTGTTAAACCATATAAAAATGAGGGAATAAATTCTTCCCATTGTTCCTTTCTTATAAGCCCATTACAAATACAATATCTCTTAAATTCTTGAATGAAGGAAAGATAATTTTCATTAAATTGAGTTGAAAAAACCAAGGATATTCCCCACCCTCTATAAAAAATGTGTGTGCCTTGCCACAGAGAAAAATTATCTTAACTTGAAATTAAATTCAATAAAACACAACCCAAGTACTTAACATTGCACCTTTTGTTTTTCAAAATAATTAATTAAACCAATAATACAAGAGGATATGACTTGATTTTTTATTTTATTTATTTTCTTCTCTTTTTACAATAATATTAAATACTGGAATGACTATGATAAAAACTATAATTACCATGGTAAACATTATTCAAGGTAAAAACCTAAATGACTGTGATAAAAAATAAATTTTCTGTGGTAAACACTATTCATAGTAAAAATTGAAATGATTGGTAAAAATTGGATTTGCTTAGGTGAACACTATACAAAATATAAATTAGAATGACCATATTGTAAACTAAAATTACTATGGTAAACACTATGAATGGTTAAATTTAAACTACCATAGTAAATACTAGACTAACTATATGAAACTTTCATTCACAATAGGAACAAGGTTACTACACCAATAACCATATATTGACCCTCAACAAAATTTTAAGGCTACCTCCACCAAGGAATGGTATCGACAATGGAACAAAAATGTTGAATCGATATAAAACTAGAGAAATATTTCACCAAGAACTCATTGTGTTATGATTATACTAACAATGCATAGCTTAGTTATGTTAGTGTGATTCTAGAGATACCTCAACAAACACAATACAAGGGTAATATAAAAAATTATATAATAATTTACACAATAACAAAATGAAATAAATAAATATATTATCATAATTATGAGTATACAATATCACCCAAAAGGTGAACTTGGATTCCACCGAATGTTATCACCTCCACGTAGACTACATTCAATATTCCTTTCAACAACATTTTTGGGATAAACTTCACATTCACAACCCAATAGCTTCCTTCACACTCTAACTCTAGGATTATCCTTCTTTTTTACTTCCTTATTTCCTCCTGTTGTGTGTGCTCTCTTCTATGTCTTCCTTCTATTGTGTCTCCATATATGTCATTGTATTTTTGAGGGGGTGGGTATGCATCCTTTTATATAATTTCAAGGCCTTCCATCTCATCCCAAGATAAGACAAGGATTATATCTAAAAAATATTAGGTAGGATTAGTTTTGACCTAGCAAAACCTACAAAATATAATCCCCACCTAATCATGTAAGAATAGACCTCACCCAATATTTCCTAGACTTTTCCTAATAATAGACCAAATATTTCTTAGACTTTCCATAACAATAGACAAAATATTTCCTAGACTTCACCTAATATTTCCTTGAATTCTCATAAAAATAGACCAAATATTTCTAAAAGATTTATGAGATCACTCTTTTAGAATCATTACAAATAAAATATTATTTATTTGGAACCACCTTGACCCTAGTGACCTATTTACCATGACAATGATATTTTGACATTACTATGACCATTTAAGATAAATATTTAATTTTTACCATAGACCATCATTGTTATAATATTCCCTAGACTACTTTGACCTAGAAGTCATGATCACTACCCTCTTCCCTTTAGGGAATAAATCTTGGATGAGATGGTTGGGAATGAGTGTTATAGATTTGTTGATGGTTATAGTGAATATAACCAATTTCACATAGTAGAGAAGGATCGAATAAAGACCATGTTCACCACTCCTTAGGGAACATTTGCATACAAAGTCATGTAATTTGGATTATTTAATGCACCTATAACCTTTCAAGGATTAATGAATAAGGTGTTTTAACCCTATATTGGAAGCTTCATAAGAGTAATTTTTGTATTTATGGAAGCAAGGTTGATCATTTTTACCAAGTGGAAAATGATTTTAAAATATTTGATAAGATACAAGCCTCAATTAATCCTAAAAATTATTTGTTTGGGTGCCCTAAAGGTATATTTATAGGACATGTTGTACCTAGAGATGGTATTGGTACTAATCTAAAAAAAATTCATTTCTTGTGAATATAAGTAAGCTACGATTATTCTTAGGACATGTCAGATAATATATAAGTATCATTAGGAACTTCTCAAAAATTACATATCCATTAACCCAATTGCTAAATAAATATGTACCTTATGAACTAGGGGAGAAGGCACTTGAAAATTTTGAGTAGATTAAACAAGCCTTGGTAATTTTCTCTATTTAAAAAAATATGTATTGGAACAAAACATTTGTCATGTATATTGATGATTTAAGCACAACACTAAGAAGCACACTAAGACAAAGGGATGGAATGGGATAGATCGTCTAATATACTTTGGGAGTAGTAAAATGAGTAGTGTTGAGGTAAAATGTACTAAAAAAGAGGTTCTAGGTATTAATTTTTCTATAAAGAAATTTAATATGTATTTGCTAGGGATTTTTTTTAGGTTATAACAAATCATCAAGATTTGAAATGTATTGTAAACAAGCCTACTCCACCAAGAAGGATAGGAAGTTGGATATTTTTGTTGTAGGAGTATTAATTTGAAATTTAAGATAGGCCATGAAAGAATTATGTCAATGTATAATTAATTTCTTGAGCCTGTGATGGTATGGGTTCCTCTTGTGATGGTGATGAATTTATAAATATAACTTTACTATCTATTGATACAATTACAATTGAGTATCCATATATGTATGGAATTATTTGAATTATTTCAAGTTTCTTGATGGTGTTATTACAAATATAAAGAGGAATATCACCCAATAAAGTTTCCCATATTCCATTTCATATGGAGTCTTGTGTTGTGTAGGATATAATAGAAAATATAGGATATTAGTTAGTCAAGAAACATGAAAGGAGATGATCGAATAATTTACTAATGGGTCACTTTTTAGGGAATCTAATAACAAAAAGAATTCTTGATGTAGGTTACAACTAGCCAACACTTTTCAAATATTATTTTAAGTGATATTTGTCAATCATAAGGGAATCATAAGACTTATGCAACACAATTGTATCTTATTCCGCCACTTGGACCCTTTAAAAGTGGGTAATAGATATTGTGCATCCATTTACACCTACACCACTAAGAAATAATATATTTTGGTTGCCACTTACTACCTGACTAAGTGGGTTAAGGCCAAACCTCTAAAAACAACTTCTATGTATGAATTGTTAAAAATTCTTGTATGAGCACATCATTACAATATTTAGTTACCCAATAGAATTTTTAACAAATCAAGGTAGTTACTTCATCAATGAAGTGATGAAATCATTAGTAAATAAGTTTTCTATCAATCATAGGAAGTGAAAAACCTACAATCTAAGTAAGAATGGCCAGGTGAAGTGAACAAATCATGTATTATGCTAGAATATTGCTAAAGATGTAGATTAATAGACACACACATGTGGAAAGTGGGTTCATGAAACATTGTGGGCATATAGGGCCACATCCAAATTAAATATATGTTATTTTATTTTCATATTGCTTATGGTGTTGATCATGTCCTTCCCATCGAGTTTGATGTTTTGAATATATCAATCAAACAATGGATGAAGGTGAGTTTGTAATTTCTAGGTTGGTGCATCTTAATCTTATAGAGGAAATGTGACAAAAAAAATAGACACCATTGTCAAGAAAATGATGAATTATAAATAATACTTTGATCGTAAGATCAAGTGGTCCCCATTTCAGGTGAATGAATTGGTCATGGCATATGATTCTCCACATAATAAGAGAAATAAGAGTAATCTCTTTCCTAAATGGATGGGACTATATAATATATTATCAATTCATGATAATGGTACATATTAAATTGGTGAATTATATGCCACTCAAATCAACAAATGGATCAACCATGACAAGTTCAAGATATTTTAGGAACCAAAATCAAAATTATTTGTGACAATCTACTCTAAGCACGCAATAGAAGCTAAGGAAGAGGAGGATATCAACACCAAAATTTTCTATCTAGAATTTAATTATCATTTCTTGAAATCTTTAAAATAATTTGATGTAATGTGTAAATAGTAGTAATGTATATTTGAAGTTATCCACACCCGCCAAGGAATAATGGTGAATACCATGGAATGTTGTAAATTAAAAAGTAAATATTCCATGGTAACGGTCAAAGTAGTTTAAACAATATGGTAAAAATTATGGTCCATGGTAAAAATGTATATATTTGTCTCCAATGGTCATGGTAATGTCGAAATATCATTTTCATGGTAAATAGTTCACTAGGGTCAAGGTGGTCCCAAATAAATAATATTTTATTTGTAATGATTTCAAAACAGTGATGTCTTAAATATTTTGGAAATATTTGGTCTATTTTAATGAAAATCATAATAAATATTATGTGAAGTCTAGGAAAAATTTGGCCTATTATTAGGAAAAGTGTAGGAAATATTTGATTTATTATTAGGAAAAGTCTATGTAATATTATGTGAAATATGTTATTAAGTGATTAGGTGGGGATTTTATTTGGTATGTTGTGCCATGTCAAAACTAATCCTACCTAAGATTGGTTAGAGATGATTCTTATCTTATCTTAGGATGAGGTGGAAGGCCTTGAAATTTTATAAAATATGCATACCCTCCTCACAAATACAATGACATACATAGCGACACAATAATAGGAATAAATAGAATAAAGCACACATAAGGAGGTAAAAAAGAAGACAACAAGAAGGAGAATCCTAGAGTTAGAGTGTAAAGTAAGTTATTGGGTTGTGTGAATGTGAAGTTTCTCCTAGAAAGGTTTTTGGAAGGGCTAGTGAATGGAGTCCATGTGGAGGTGGTAAGACTCAATGGAAGCCATGTTCACCATTTTGATGAGATTGTACACACATGATTCTAATAATATAATAATTTATTTCATTCTATTGTTGTGTAAATTATTTCTAACATTTTTCCTATTACCCTTAAATTGTGTTTATTGAGTTGTCTCCTAAATCACACCACCACAATCAAGATGTGCATTTATAATACAATCATAGCATAATAAGTTTTTGGTGAAATATTTCTTGAGCGTCAGGTTGGGTTGACATAAATAATTGAAATTAATTCAAATTAATAAATAAATTTATACTTTAATCTTGACATTAAAGGGTTAGATCATAAACTATTAATGTGCAATAAGAAAATGGGAAATCAAAAAATAAATCCTCCTTTCAGGATTGAGAACATGTGGTGTTAGCATCTAGAGCTTAAAGACAAAATCAAAGAATGGTGGAATGTGGAATTTTTTAGAATTTATATGTTTAATATTGTCAAGAAGTTGAAGAATGTCAAACTCAACCTAATAAAATGGAACAAACATACTTTTGGTAACATTTTTTTTAATCATAAAAGGAATATTTATGAATAACTCTTACTTCATGAAGAAATGGTCCAAACTAAAGGATCCAACAAAGACTTATTATATAAGGCAAAAGAGTTTATTAGTGATTTCCACTTTGTGGAGGCTAAAGAAGAAAGCTTACCAAGATAAAATTCGAAAGATTTATGGTTGAAAGTAAGTGATAGATGTATATACATAATATTTTTCAATTTATCATTGTTGATGCTTTTTATTTGTGTATATATGATGTATTATTGGTAAAGCAATTAATTTCATGTTAATTAATATTTATAACATCACATGTGGTCTATCATATGTATTGTAATCTAAATTCTAATAAATTGTTCTATTTTCATGAATTCCACATTATTCAATAAATTTGTGAATGGTGGATTTTTGGTACTTGTAATGCATTGATTTATGTATTGTGCCTCCTGCTCTCTAGAAATGCTAGATTTGCAAAGGTATTTGTCCATACTATCCATGAAAAGGTAGTTTTCTATTTACTAGTTATATTGAAACAAATACTCTTGCCTTTATCAACATCTTAAATAATTATTTTTTATTTATCTATATTCATTGGAATGATGGCCTTTGAATCATTTGTGTTCCTTTGGACCTACTAGTGTGAAATTTAATCCACATAAATAGTCATCAATGTTCATTGGTATCAACTTTGAAAGTATCTTTGGAATCATCATTGACATCCTTTATGGATATAAAACTTGGATTTTTTGAATTTATTAGTAAGGTAATTACTTTACATCCTCCTCTTGACTTAGATTTTCAAGTGAAGGTAGTGGATTTAGAGGATTCATAGACTGTAAATGTGGACTAGGTGCACTAGATTTAACAACCTCATATGTATGAATTTATTATATAGGTATAATTTTAGGTGGTGGTACTATAGTAGATGGAGGTGCCCCCAACTATGATTGATTCTCAGTATTAGACTCTATGATCTTATAATATCTAAATGTTTTATTATCCACAAGGCATATATATAAATATCCATCATGTAAAAATTTTACACACCTATGTAAAGTGAAAGGTACCAATTCCAGTGCATGTATCTATGATCTACCTGATAGTAAATTATAATTTATATGGTTTTGCATTAATTAGAACTAATTATATAAAGTCTTAGGCCCTATAGTGATATCCGAAGTTATTGAACCCAAAGCTTGGTGAGGCATATCATCGAATCCTTTTATATTATTATATGAATTTTGAAGAGAATCCATGTTAACACCAAGAATATATAAGAATTTAAGATTTAAAATGTTCACCTTTGAACCATTATCAATTAAAACCATTTTCACTATTGTACTTGTGATTTGAACTTGTTTAAATAAAGGTATATTTTGATCAATTGTAGACTATGCAAGAAAATCATCATTTTCAAAAGATATGACATACTCAATATCCTTCAAAGTATTAATAACATATGAAAAATAATAAGGCTCTACGTCATGAGGAATATGTGTGTGATTTAATTCTTGATATAAAATGTCTTTGAAGATAGTCACTTACGAAAGAAATTCCAACATATAAATCTTAACTAGGATATTCCTTATCTTTTAAATGATATCATACCTTTAGACTGATTAACTAGTTCCATTAGATTATATTGGGGACAAAGAGAAATTACTTGAGTTTTTTCCTCATGTCTTACCTGATGAGGTACTCAACCTCATCTAGTAATAATAACCCAGATCGTAGGATATACTATAAGCCTGGGGAGAATAGTAGAGGTGTGATATGAGATAAGGTAGTTATGAGATTTGGGGGTAGGAGGAACAAAAGGGACCATCTAATCCCTCTACCTTCTAGTGATAACATGTAATTTGATTTGGGCCATGAAACAATAATCATTATATAATTTTTCATTATGAAGGCCTTGATTAATTTGGAATCTTAGCTTATCTTTTATATTTTATATCCATGGATTTACATATAACTTAATATTTTTCCATATTAAAGGATAGATATATGCAAATGAAATTAAGAAGCTTTGAATGAGGACATAATAGATATATTAAGTAATTATTATCATGATTGTTATGCAAATTAAAAAAATAGTAATTTTTAATCCTAACAAGGAAGCTAAAGTACAAGAAGGAGGAACCTATGGTTATTAGGGTTTGAGAAATGTTTAACAATAAGTGAGTTCACCAACATGTTTGATAATTTTTTTGAAAACTAGGTGATGCTAGATCTTATTTAGATAAACCATTGCATAAAATCAAAATACTATAGATATGCAAAAAATGATAAAAACTAATTTGGAATTTTATAATTTTAAAAATGTGATAAAAGGGGAAAGTACCAAAGAAATACAACTTATCTATAAATTAGATGTGTAGATATGTAAGTACAATTGTGAAAAAGACTATATAACTATTGACTAACT
Organism: Torreya grandis; assembly: GCA_037957365.1. Lineage (NCBI taxonomy): Eukaryota > Viridiplantae > Streptophyta > Pinopsida > Cupressales > Taxaceae > Torreya > Torreya grandis. The sequence goes on from JARHVA010000309.1 coordinate 2,462,966, forward strand.
GTGAATCCAAAATAAATCTTCAATTGATCTCTAAATAAGGTCGTTAGATTTGTATAGGGATGTGACACATTGGTGTCCTTAGGGATCATTAACATCTTATAGGGTCTAAATCTATAGTAATAATGTGTCAAATTCACTTCACTTGTATATTATATTTGACTGTGTAAGAGCCTTCAATCCATTGTAAAATCACTATGTGCCTTCTTCTTCACCAAAATCCTAGCTCAATTACCAAGATGATAAATCTAATCATGAGATAAAATGGGTAAGCGATTGAATTTTTCTAAAAATTAATACCCCTTGTGTTGAGTCTTACCTACATACCAATACTATGAAGTGAGATCAAACTCCATGTAATTTTCCTATGCTATAGTGGTGTGCATGAAAGACTAGTTCAAAATTATAAATGCTCATGTAATCCTTGTGTGAGTAAGTGATTCAACAATGAGTTATGAACTTGGAGGTGTATACAAACTTATATTAGGGATACTTGGGCTATGTCAACTCTAAATTGGGAAAAATGAGTGATTTTATCTCAATGTCTAGTTACATGTTCTAGTGGTTTTTTTTCATATGTGAGCCTCTTGTGTGAAAAATGGTTTGAAATGTGAATTTATAGTGATATTTTGGAAATTAGTTTGTATGGGGATAACTAAACTTGTGGGATTACCCTTTACATGAATTTTAATTTTAGCAACTAGTCATTATTTGGTGGGAGGATGCATTTGGTAGAACTAGACACTATTGGGGAGTGGGATTATCCAAATAGGGTTGTCTTATCCAAGTACCAAGAATAGATAAGTTGAAGAGGGGACTAGTTTCAAAGTGAGTTTAGTTTCCTTAGAATGTTATGTAGGGATATTTGAGATCATTAGTTTCTTGTAGGATTGGGTCATCCATAGAAAGAGTGAAGAAAATATGGTCAAGGACCATGGAATGAGGCATGAGATAAGTGCATATAAGGAGTGGTTACAAGTGAATTGTTTTAGCAATAAATGTTAATTTATGTGTCTTTTAAATCTTATCATCAATTTTTTTAAAAATGTTTTATTTGTTGTCATGTTTACAATAGATAGGTAGGTACTATTTTCACCTTTTCTCCCTAGCTATAATCTGGGTTATGCTAAAATTTAGACAAGTCATTTCTATATTATTACTCAACAAACCTAGAAAAATAATCAAAAAATGAAATTACAAATCATGAGATACAACCCATTTATCAATAAGGTTTTAATGAAATTATACGGCCAGAGTCTAATAAAATTAAAATAAGTATATATAATAAATATATGCCATTAAAACACATAAAAACATATTAATTATGGGCAATAAAATATTTAGCCAAATTTAATACAACATATACCAATTTAAGAGATTAAAATTAAAGATCAAGGTAAGGATTTCCTAGGCAGAGGTGAATGGAGGTTATTTGGATGACATCCCTATCCTGATGCCCTTTGAAAGTTTTATGTCTCTCTCTAATCAACAAAACTCCAAATTTTCCACAATTTGGGTGAAGGAATGGTGTAATTTTAATTTATATTTATACAGTTAGTGCGAGGTATAAATTAATATGAAGGGGGATAGGTGGATTTTTTTAAACACACAAACTTAAGAAAGTGCCATGTTTAATGTTTTGATTACCCCTGATGAGAAAACAAAATCACCACATAGCTATAAAAGACAGAGGGTTGTACCAAAGGGAAGTACCCTTGTATGAATGATTCATAACACAATTCATTATTGAAAAATAATCCATTTTGGAAAATATTGTCATATGGTAATTGAAGTTTATGGGAGTACATAATAAAATAAAATAATGATGTTGATCTTCAGAGGCATAGGAAGAGAATGTGGCACCCTTGCTCTTGGGTCGACCTTGAATATATTTTAAATAATTCAATATTTGTTGTTTATACAAATTATAGATGGGAATTTAGTTTATAAATCCCTCAAATTTGGTTGTAATTAATAGTATTACAACATTAATTATAGCCAATCTTTTCATTTAATTTGAATATGTATATATTATTATAATAATAAATATTTGACAAACATCTGACCACTTAAATTATCTTAAGGGTCAAGGGGTAAAATAGTAAGCTTATTATTACTTAAGCATCCATACAAGAATGTCTTTATAAAAATAGTACATAAGACAACCAAACAAGAAAGAAATATATCAAACACCAAAGCACCCTGAGATTCTATTTGCATGTGCTTCCAAAGGATTTAGATTTTTTACTTAAAAAAATTGGTAGTGGCTATAAAACTCTTGGAACACAACAAATAAATTATAAAAACATTTTGTATGTTAGACCCATTATTTACGCACAGGGAAGAACTATGAAAGTTTTATATTTTTATTTGAGCTTTCAAAAATTGAACGATCATTTTTAAGTCAAAGTGCACCTATCTATAATTTCAACCTTTCTCGATCTTAATATTTTAACGTTGACATATGTGTCAATAGGGCCCAATTTGAATTCAGTTATCTATAAAATGTTACTAGTTTTATCTTATCATCAATCTCACTCAAGCAATTATTGTTTTATCTAGCATTTTATCAAGTGATAATTTGTCAGTGTTACATTTATTATGCACTTTCTGTTTATCAAATTTTAGTACATCAAACTTAAAAAGGGTTGACAAGTTTGAAGGGAATTCTACCAAGCACACCAAAATTAGTCAACAAGGAAGTTCATCCGTTAAAATATTCATTATGAATAAACTAACATGGAAATCTCCTATTTTATAGTGATCTATGTCCCCAAAGTTGTAAGGTAGTGGAAATCTACCATGGAAATTTCTTGTTTCCACATATAGTTAGGTCATCTTTTGTCCTATGTTCCCCCTTGTAATAGGAAAAAGTTTGGAACTTTGGACACTACCTTTGATAGTGGTCTAACATACCACATTTGAAACATGTGACCCATGCATTTCCACCACCTCTTCCATGGCCCTTTCATCCATGAGCTCTTCCCATTCCATATTCTTGTTCATGGCCCTAGATTATTATAATATGCCTTAGCATGTGGGATATTGCTTTGTGCCACTTTTAAACTAAGATGATTTTTTTAGTATCATGTGCGTTAGCATCAAAAACTCTAAACCAACACACCACCTTAGTTTACTTCAATTACTTCAACAATGGATAGTTTTTGGTCTTGTGACATTCTTGGCATACTTCATCATTATATTTACCTTATTTATAGTATAACCATTTCAAGTGTGCCCTTGTATTTTAAATTTTGTACACCATTAATCATTTATAATATTTAAAAATAGATCCTATGGTAATAAGCTTATATACCTATGATTCCATGGATGATAGATGAGACTCTAAAATAAGCTTACTTCTATGTCAAACCTATTGTAACCTAAAAATGTGCCCTAGAGAAGTTGAAGAAAACTTCTCAATTTTAGGATAACATGGAACTATATATCCTCATAGACAAGCTACTATAAGAGATAGATCTCTAGGTTTGAAAGGGATAACTCCCTTGATTTATCTTTCTAACTTAGAATAAAATAGGCTAATCACTATTCGGGGTGAAAAGGGAAGAAGGAGACATAAAATAAACCTATGCTAATGAGGTGATACACCAAAGATAACTCCACAAAACACACTTGCATTTGCACTAAGATAAGATATTATGAAAACTAACCTTAACTCTATGTCCTTCTAGCATAAGTATTTCTCATAGAGGCAAATTACTATGCATATATAGAGGTGGGTGAAAATAAGGTTTGATACTAGACACTACTAGTCCCTCTCACACTTCAAGACACACTTAACAAACACATACACTTTATGAAACCTGTTGGAAGAGATATCACTCACATAAACCATGCAAGAGAAGAATAGATGCAAGGAGAACATGTTCATCACTTGTCAACCACCTAAACCACTTAACACATATAGTTAAGAGATTTAAAAGAATAAATCAACTTTAAAAAACTTTATTCAGAGGCAAATGAGATGTCAAAACTAGCAGGGCTTTGCCATACCAATTATGGATCCACTACAAATTCAAAATGGCTTGAATATATAGAGTATAGGAGAGGAGAGAGAATAAGTGAAGCTCAAGGGTCACAAGGCCAAGTGTCAAACTATGAGAACTAGTTAAAATGACATAAAATGAAGTGGAAAATATGATATAAAGGTACTCTTGGACAAGTGTCCATCTAAAGCATGACATATTCCTCAAATTGGTGTAGAGACTCCTCATGTTCCTTCTTTGAAACTACCTTGATGATGAATCATACACTTGACTATCTAAAACTGCCATAGGATTCATTGTCACATATCCTATAAGATGAGAAGATGAAAATGAGGTTAGTTTAGGTCATCTACACTTCTCCAACTAATGGACTCACCCTTATCACTTGCCATTCACTGTCTACAAACACTTACTAGCCCTTTGGGATTGAACCTTTACATCTGTCACTTAGGTATCCTGTAGTTGCTCAAATAAATCTCATTGAAGAGGATTTAGGAAACTCAATTAGAACTCCTTTGTCTTTTTGTCTATCAAATAGACCTTAATGAAACTCATATAACACTTTTCACTTCCAATCTTTGATAGTCATTTTGCCTTTTCACTATTTGTTTAGACTTCCTACAATGAATGTTATAATATATATATATATATATATATATATATATTCATGCAAAAAAAAGGTGAGAAATTAGTTTTAGGAGTTTGGACAAGTCTCTAAAGACCTCCCACAATGATTATCACTTATCCATTCTCCTCTATACCTACAATACACTTCAAAGCTTGTAAAATATAGAGAATTAAGCTTGTCCATACAAGTGATGGTACACAAAAATTGGATGTTAAGGAACTTGGGGTAGTGCTAAGTATTTAAAAAACATTTTCTAGTCCTTTTTAGCACCTTTGAATGCATCACTCTCCATATCTTATCCATCTAGTTTGCACAAGGGTTTTGAGAGGGTTTTTGGTCATTCTGACTCTTAGTGATGATTCATAAAACTTAGCCCCTTAAACCTAAAAAAATTCCACTAAAAATAAGCTAGATATCCCCTTCAAATTTCCACAAATCCTTAATATCTCATGCATAATGTCTGTATAAATGCGAGCATAAAAAAATGGCCTCTCGAGCTCTTGACTATGCTCTGAGTAGGCTTGAGACATTTTAAGGCCAAATTGACCACCTATGTATTTTTCCCTACAAAACAATGATCTTTATAAATCCTATAATCCCATATAAGGGTTTCAAATGATTTATAAGGGATAATATGTCCTTATGGATGATATTAGGCACCTGTAAGGTTTAGGTTCAATTTTAGGCCTAAAGGCCTAAACTGTGTTTTTATGCATATAACCACCACTAAGTCATTTCAATGGATTTAGATGTTACTCAACATGTATTTACACTCAATGAAACTATATACATAACCTCACATCATTTATGTCTCCCTCTTTCATTCTTTCTTCACTCACCTACTATGTATGTAGGTTATATTTTTCATAGAGTGCCCTCTGTCGGAGACAAAATAGAGGGTATCTCCATTATTTTCATAGCTTAAAGGAGATGATGGGGAGTTATATTAGGTCCTAATTATGATTTATAACAATTTTCATAGTTTGATCATTCTCCAAGATCCCTCAAACCTTAAAACTTCTCAAAACTAGATCACTAGGTCTAATGATTGTAGGCATGGTTTAGTTGACTGTAGGTTGATGTTTAAAACATAGTATTTGTTATGTTTCCTCTATCCATGAAGATCAAATGGAAGTTATATCATCACTTTGAGGATGTATTAAACATTATCATCCACCTTTCATCACTATTTACCAATCAAACTGCATTTTCCATTTGTTTAGGCTAGTCCATAGACTATGTTGACTGTGTCATCTATAGGTGGCAACTTGGAAGAATTAAAAGGGATTCTATAGATGTTGATGTTTTTATGAGAGACACATGAAAATTATCATCACCATTATACAATTGGTTTATATATATATAGTGATAAAAAAATGAAGTGAATGAATATATATATATATATATATATATATATATATATATATATATATATATATTCATTCACTTCATTTTTTTCACTATCTAAATCTGCCTTCTCTTATGAACTTAGGCTAGTCTGTGTATGAACCAGACTATAGGTGTCATCAAGAAATTCCTATAGGTGACTAGCCTAAGTTCACAAGAGAAGGCAGATTTAGATAGTGATAAAAAAATGAAGTGAATACACACACACACACACACACACACACACACACACACACACACACACACACACACACACACACACACACACACACACACACACACACATATGTATGTATGTATATGTATATTCACTTCATTTTTTATCACTATCTAAATCTGCCTTCTCTTATGAACTTAGGCTAGTTTGTGTATGAACCAGACTATAGGTGTCATCAAGAAATTCCTATATGTGACTATTCATGTTTGATCATTATGTTTCATAAATTTGGTTATTTTGAATCCATTAGAGATATTTCAAAACTGAATGAATTCATATTATGCCTTGGAATCATGCATCATTCTCTATACTATCAATGTACTAGTTGTCTACAAGTTCAAGTTTCATTTGGCTTCAAATCATTGTATCTTTCACAAAGTGTCTATAGTGAAAACTTGCCTGACTTGGGAGTCATTCAACCATCAATTTCCTTTGACCAAACAATCTCTTCTTATGATAAAATTCTACCTCTACATCTAGACTACAAGAATGGAGTCATTGGACTTATATAAACCACATAGATATTCATTATAAGATAACTCATTGTATGAACAAAACCTCATTCAAAGAAGTTAAGGTAAGTTAGCTCATTCGTAACTTTTCTCAACTTTGGTTGACTACAATTTTTGAATTGACTTCAAGGTCTACACTATAAACCCTAAATATACTTTATAATTTCCATTCAAGTCTTGGAAATGTGCATAACATGTTTCTTGGGTTTTGAGTAGCCTTATAATTGTATGTGCAAACCTACAAGTGACTATGTACACCAAAGCTCTGATCATTCTTCACTTAGTGTATTAAAAACTCATCTCCATCAACTTCCAAGTTATATAATGCAGATCTTCCATGGATAAACTAGATTCCATGGTTTAAGAGGATAGACACAAATGTATTACCTTGATTTGAATCCATTTCACATAAGATGAAACTCTGTAACTATGTAAACTTTGTCTTACAAATAAATAGTAGTGTTCAAACTTCAAGGATGATCCTGACTACCTTCCATGAACACACATGCCAATTAGTTGCCTTCAGTCATGAAAGGAATAGACATTCTCTGTAAAACCATATTCACTACTTGGTCAACTTAGATCAAATCAAATAAAGAAGAAACCATAGCCCATAGGGATGTGTAGGTAGATTAGAGTCACTAGCATTATTAAATATGGTTCATGAAGTACAAACCACCAATCTAAAAACCATGACCATAGAATGAGATATCATAGAGATTAATTTCAACTCCCAAGTGTATTTATACCAATTCTCATCCTCCTATCTGTATCAACTATAAATTGGTTGACTTTTTTGACGTGCATAAGAGAGTGATAAGAGAGATGGAATGGTTTTTGTCATTTTTAAACCTATTGAGGATTCTAAACCTTATAAAAGACATGTGGGGATCTAAATGGGCTCTCTTGAATCCTTCCCATGTACCAAGTGGTTGTCCTTGTTTATACAATTGCATTTAACTACCTATTTTACAGTGATCTTCTTGGATGGGAGTTATACCAACATTATGTCAGTTATAGAACAATTCCCTTATACTAAATTGACACCTTTTATGTTAGATATTCTCTTGACACATTTGTCTTCTTTTGGAAACCAAACAATTCACCTAGAGTGACCAAAAAGGTGACATAAAGGAATATTAAGATAATGACACAAATGACAAAAGTTTAAAACACATTAAGTGACTTTTATGACCATGCTATGACTTAACAAGACCCTATATAAATTTTTAATATATAGGGGTTTTACCTAATTTGACTTAGGGTCAAATTTGGTCAACATTTTGGTGATTTCCTAAGGGTAACAATCCTGCTATGTTAAGGACCAATTGCCTTCTCCGATCCTTTAGTAATGGAGTCACCTATACACTATTCTTGACATTGACAAGCCTTTGAAAAAGACACCAAACACAACACACACAATAAGGAAATAAACACACAAGATAAGAAGCTAAAACACACACTTGTGTTCTCACGAATACTTAGGTAAAACATAAACCAACGTAATATAAAAGACACACACCTATTCTAGTATGTACAATACCTCAAGACACTTGAGGTGAAGAACCTTCTTCATTTATTTAACCAGGGTCAAAGACAATGCTCCTTGCATAATAACTGCTTCAAGAAAAAAAACCTTCATGTGATGCATACTTGTCAATGATCACTTGCTTGTGGAGATAGTCAAATGACTTACCATGATTAGATCTTCTATTGACTATAAGTGTGTCACTTGGAGCTATCAAGAACACTCCATATAGATCTCTAAGGGTATTTTTTGATTTGTAATCTTTCTTAGACTTTGTCATTCTCACTTGAAAACCTTCAATATGATCATTAGAGATCATCACAACCTTCTTAACTTCAAGTGTCTTTGAAACATGACATGCTTCTTATTTTAATTCATCAAGATTATCTTCCTTATGCTCATCTAAAACTTCATATTCTACCAAGGTTTTTTCTTGCTCAGTTGAGACCTCCAACTTTTCATTATGCTCATAAAACACATCTTAGACTACCAAGGTTGCTTCTTGATTGATATATATCTTAAGCTCCTCCTTGTGATCTTTGGGGACATTATTGACCTTAGCATCAAGTCTGTAATCTTCTTGGAAAGTTACATGCCTAATCAACTCCTCAAATTTCTACAAAATGGCATTGAACTATTGTCACATGTCATTTATTTCTTCTTGAGGTTTAAATTCAAGAATGTTATCTTCTTTAGCGGGCAGAATTGAATGTTCACCAAGACTATCATTATTTGTCATAGATGGGAGATCAACATCATCACTCATGTGTACAAGATAGTTTCCCCATGCAAATTTCTCCAAAATTTTATCAAAATCTGCCTCAAGGACTCCAGCACAATCCTCATGAAGTATGTAAGTTCCAAGACCAATTTCTTCAAATACACCTTGCTCAGCTCCCCACTCATCAAGATACAAGTTAGAGATGACATCAAGAATAGTTAGAGGTTATTGATCATTAGGGTGAGCAACTTATTCAATAACATTGAAATTCATTTTATAAGTATAAGGAACATAAGGTTCAACATGAAAGCTATAAAGAGGTTCTAACTTGATTGTCACTTGTTCATCATACCTAGTCTTAAAACCCACGTAGGACTAGTCTGAAGTTAGATAACCTCCAATTTTAGTAGTGAACTCTCTTGAAAAATAAAGTACAAAATGAGAAGGTACATCTACCACTAAAACACCTTGATAAATGGTGAAGGTAGGACAAGAATGTAGAATGATTTGTAAACCTCTGATTATGTCAATAGTCTTAGTAGCTGACCCATCAAATTGTAGCACTCCTTTGGCATGAGATTCACACTTCAAGTTTAATTTATTAGCTACTTTCTTGGGTATGACATAAGTACTAGCTCCACTATCAATGAGACAATTATGTACCAAGGCATCTCTAATAATGATGGGTTAATTTAATGGATGAGGTTTGTCTACCTTTTCAACTTTGCTTAACTATCCTTCACTTGGCTTCATGGTGTTTATCAAGGCTACTTATTTTTTTACTAGGTTATTTGGTTGTCAAACTGAGTTTGGAAAACTTCTATTTAAGTATGCATTTTTATCTAGGTATTTTTAATATATCCCACATCGACACATTCACATGAGACCTCTTTATTTACTCTATGATGTTAGTGAAAGGACCACTAACTTTTGCTTGTCCACTAGTAAGAATCATACTGCCTACACCTCAAGAATTCTGAGCTATGAAAACATTCCTAACATTCTAATCTCTTTGGTTTACATGTGTACTTGGAATTAGATTTGGCATACCTACCCTTGTACTTGTTTTAACATTCATTAGTTGACCGCTAGTAGCCACTTGAACTTCCTCAATTGCCTTCCTCTTGATTTTTATGTTTGTAGCTATAGAATTTGCATCAATGCTTGACTGATCCTGATAATTGACTGTACGTGAGTCATATTGATGTTGATTTACCAATGTATATCCCACTTGAGCACCTTTCTCATAAGTCACTCCTCCATTTGGTGCTTCATCTTGAGTCATAGTTGCCATAGTTTCTAAATTTGCCATGAAGGCTTGATTAAAGGGCTCATTGACATAGGGAGATGGATCATAAGGTTGATCCAATGAAGGTTTACATTTATTCTCTTGGACAAGGTTATTTTAAGTAGGAACTAGTGTCATTGAGGTAGAAAGTATTGGGGTTATATCCACCATATGGCTTAGAATGGACTAGCTATCCTTGACCTTGGGAATGACTTTGAAAAGATGGCCTATTACCTTGATATTTAGGGTAATATTGATTAGGTTGATAGTGACTTTAGATAGGCCTTATTTTATGTTGTTGGATAATCCTATTTAGACTTAGGATATCTCGCTCCATATATCTCATCTTATCTACCTCGTTATACTTTCTTGGTTGACTAGAGATAATAGGCTTGTGTTTAGGTGCATGAATATGAACAAAAATAGGTGTAAAAGTTTTCAAATTAGGGAAAATAGGCATGAGAGGTCTTTGTGAAATATTCCCATCCTTAATTAAACAATTCTCTACACTAATGGCCACCTCATAGGCATTAGGGAGAGTGTTACCTGCCATAGATTGTATCATCATTGAAATGTCATTATCAAATGCTTTAAGATAGTAAAAGAAAACATGGTAATCTATTAGTATTACCAAGATTAGGATTCTATCCCATATCTTTTGAAATATTGTATTGAATTCTTGAAGGAATTATTTAGGTTCTCTCTTAATGTTGGTTAGTTGCTCTGTTAGTGATAAGTTGTCATTCTTGTCCTCAAATCTTCTTCTCAGTGTATCTCTTAACTCATCCCAAGTTATGATTGATTTAGGTACCAAATTTTCATACCAATCAATATCTTGTTATTTGAAGGAGATAGCCAACAACCTTATTTCAATGTCCTCTTTTATGATGTGATGGATATTGTAGAAGTTATACATATTTATAGTGTGCTCAATAGGTGTGATGGAAGTCTCATTGGTGTATGATGGAACACTTTTGAGGGTAGATATGGGGATATCATTATAATGGGAAATTATTAGAAGGCTACATCCATTAAATACTATAAAAATATGGTTCCTTTCCATATTGGCTTTAGGAATTTTCAAGAATGGGGTAATCAAGAACTTTCTTATGGGCTTGTGATCAAGATATGACTTCTTTAGATAGGGATGGGTGTTTTCAAATCTGATTACTTTCTAGGAATAAGGAGGAGGATCTTGAAATTCAAAAGGTATGCCTTTGGTAAGAGACATTGTGTTTACCTTAGGAATGAAAGAGTGCACTAGTTTGAAACCAAGATTCAAATGTTGGAGTCACCAAATACTATAATAAGTGGATTATTACAGCTCCTTGTTATCAAAGCCATCATCTACCTTGAACAACCTTCTTAGAATTCATATCCCACCAGGCATGCCAAAACTATTATAGCCTAAAATATCACCCTAGATAAATTAAATAAACCTTCTCAATTTTAGGATAACATGGAACTATCTATCCTCATAGACAAGCTACTACAAGAGATATATCTTTAGGTTTGAAAAGACTAGCTCCCTTGATTTATCTTCTAGGCTCACACTACACTAGGATAATAACTATTGGGGGTGAAAAGGGAAGAAGTATACATAAAATAAACCAATGATAATGAGGTTATACTCCAAATATAAATCTACACAACACACTTGCTTCTACACTAAGAAATGAGACTACCAAAACTAACCTTAACTCTATATCCTTCTAGCATAAGAATTTCTCATAGAGGTAAATTACTATGCATATCTAAAGTTGGGTGATAATAAGGTTTTATACTAGACACTACTAGTCCCTCTCACACTTCAAGACATACTTAAAAAACACATACACTTTATGAGACCTGTTAGAAGAGATATCACTCACATTTATCATGCAAGAGTAGAATGAAAGCAAGGAGAGCATGTTCATCAATTATCAACCACCTAAACCACTCAACACACTTAGGAAATAGATTTTAGATAATAAATAAAATTCAAAAAACTTTATTCAAATGCAAATGAGGTGCCAAAACTAGTATGGATTTTCCATACCAATTATGGATCCATTACAAAGCCAAAAAGGCTTGAATATATATAGCATAAGAGAGGAGAGAGAAGAAATGAAGCTCAAAGATCACAAGTCAAAGTGTCAAACTATGAGAACTAGTTAAAATTACATATAATGAGGTGGAGAATAGGATATGAAGGTCTTCTTGGACAAGTGTCCATCTAAAGCATGACATATTCCTCAAATTAGCATAGACACTCCTCATGTTCTTGCTTTGAAACTGCCTTGATGATGAATCATAAACTTGAATATCTAAAAATAACATAGGAGTGATTGACACATATCCTCTAACATGAGAAGATGAAAATGAGGTTAGTGTAGGTCATCTACACTTGTCCAATTGATTAACTCATCCTTGTCACTTGTCATTCACTGTCTATGGTCACTTACTAGCTCTCTAGGATTGAACCTTTACATCTGTCACTTAGGTAGCCTACATTTTCTCAAATAAATCTCATTATATAGGAGTTATGAAACTCAATTAGACCTCATTTATCCTCTAGTCTATCAAATAGACCTCAATAAAACAAATACAACACTTCTCACTTCCAATCTTTGAATGTCATTTGGCCTTCTCACTATCTATTTAAACTGCCTATAATGAATGGTCTAAAAAAGAGATATTCATGCACAAATAAGTTGAGAAACGAGTTTTAGGAGTTAGAACAATCTCTAAAGACCTCCCACAATGATTTTCACTTTTCCATTCTCCTTTGTACCTTCAATACACTTCAAATCCTATAAAAGACAAAGAATTAAACATGTTGATACAAGTGATGTTATGGAAAAAGTATATGTCAATGATAATGGGGGATTTCTAAGTATGTCTAAAACACTTTTTAGGCCATTTTACCACCTTTTAATGCATCACTCTCTATGTCTTCTCCATCAGACTTGCACAAGGTTTTTGAGAGGGTTTTTGGTCAGTGATGATTCATAAAACTTAGACACTCAAACATCAAACAAATTCCACTAAAAACAAATTATATATCCCATTAAACTATCCAAAACTCTTTTAAGTCTCATGTACACTATCTGTATAGATGTGAGTATAAGAAAATTGCTTCTCGAGCTCTTGACTATGTTCTAAGTAGGTTTGAGAAATTTTTAGGCCAAATTGACCACCTATGTATTTTTCCCTATAAATGAGTGATATTTATCAATCCTATACTCCATTATAATGGTTTTTAAGGGATCATATGGCCTTATGGATGATATCAGGCACCTATAAGGTTTAGGTTCAATTTTAGGCCTAAAGGCCTAGACAGTACTTTATGCATATGACCACCACTGAGTGGTTCCAATGGATGTATATTTTACTCAACATTTATTTTAATTCAATTCAATTGTATACATCATCTTACTTATGATTCCATCTTTCAATCTTTCTTCACTCACCTACTATGTCTATAGGTTATCTTGTTCATAGAGTGCCCTTTATCTGAGACAAAATAGGGGCATCTCCCCTATTCACTTGGACTAAAGGAGACTATGGGGAGTTTTATTAGTTATTTATGATGTTCTTTACCAATTTTCATAACTTTTTAATGCTCCAAGATCCCTAAAACCTTCAAAATTCATAAAACTAGCTCACTAGGTCTGATGATTTTAGGTAGGGTTTAGTTGACTGTAGGTTGATGTTCAAAACATAGTCATTATTATATTTCCTCTATCCTTGAAGACTACATGGAATTAATGTCATCACTCTAATTATTTATTCAACATGGTCATCCACATTTCATTATTGTTTACCAATCAAACTACACTCTTCATTTGCTTAGGTAAGTCTGTATGTAGACTATGTTAATTGTATCACCTATAGGTAGCAACTTGGAAGAATTAAAAGGGATACTATTGATTTTAATATTTTTTTGAGAGACACATTAAAAGTTACATCACCATTATACAAGTGTTTTATACATATTCATTCAATTCATGTTATGATCACTAGCCAAATTTGCCTTCTCTTATGAACTTTAGCTAGTCTGTGTATGAACCAGACTGTAGATGTCATCAAGAAATTATTGTAGGTCACTATTTAAGTCTGATCATTGTTTTTCACACATTTTGTTCTTATGAATCCATTATCTATATCTCTCAACTAAATGAACTCATACTATGCCTTAGAATCATGCATCATTCTCTATACTATCAATGCACTAGTTATCTACAAGTTCTAGTTTCATTTAGCTTCAAAGCACTCTAACTTTCACAAGTGTCTATAGTGAAAACTTGATTGAATTGGGAGTCATTAAACCATCAGTTTCCTTTGACCAAAAAATCTCTTCTCATGCTAAAGTGCTACCTTTACATCTAGACTACAAGAATGGAGTCAATGGACTTATACAAACCACATGACACTCACTAGAAGATAACTCATTGTATGAATAAAGCCTCATTCAAAGAAGTTAAGGGAAGTTAACTCATTTGAAACTTTTCTCAAATTTGGTCAAATGCAAGTTTTGAATTGACTACAAGGTCTACACTATACACCCTGAATAGACTTGAGAACTTCCATTCAAGTCTTGGAAATATACATAACCTGTTTCTTGGGTTTTGAGTAGCCTTACAATTATTCATGCAAACCTATAGGTGACTATAGGTGATTGTGTACACCATAGCTTTGATCATTCTTAACTTAGTGTATTATAAACTCATCTCCATCAACTTACAAGTTATTCAATGCAGATCTTCCATGGAGAAACTAGATTCTAAGGTTTGAAAGGATAGGCACAAATGTATTACCTTGATTAGAAGCCATTTCATAGAAGACAAAACTTTGTAACTATGTAAAATTTATCTTATAGATCAATAGTAGTGTTACTTCAAACTTCAAGGATGATCCTACCTACCTTCTATGAACACGTTCCAATGAATTACATTCAGTCATGAAATGAATAGACATTCTCTGCTAGACCATATTCACTTCTTGATTTACTTAGATCAAAGCAAACAAAGAAGAAACCAGAGCCTGTGGGGATGTATAGGAAGTTTAGATTCACTAGAATTATTAAGGATGGTTCATGAAGCACGGACCACCAATATGCAAACCATGACCATGGAATGAGAGGCACTCAGACCAACTCTCATCCTCCTATCCATACCAACTACAAACTGGTTGACTTCTTTGATTTTCACAAGAGAGAGATGGAATACTTTTTATCATTTTTGAACCTATTAAAGCTTATCAAGCTTGAAAAAAACATGTGGGGATCTAAAGGGACTCTTTTGAAGCCTTCCCACATGCCAATTAGTTGTCCTTGTTTATACAATTACCTTTAACTACCTATTTTGTAGTGATCTTCTTGGATGGGCATTGAACCTTCACTGTGCCAGTTATAGAATAGTTCCCTGACACTCAACCAAAACCTTATATATTGGATATTCTCTTGACACACTTATCTTCTTGTGGAAACCATACAATTCACCTAGAGTGACCAAAAAGGTGAAATTAAGGAATATTAAGATAATGACACAAATGACCAAGGTTTAAAACACATTAAGTGAGTTTTATGACTATGTTATGACTTCACAAGACCTTATAGAAAGTTTGACTATATAGGGGGTTGACAAAAGCCTCTAGGAGCTTCAATTTTAAAAACTTACTCTAATGCATATCATAAAAATAATCAAAGTACTTCACTACCAGTAGTTTCTATAATGGGTATAATATTCCCCCTATGATCCATTTCACATGCAATAATGAATGGAGTTCATAGGATATTTAGATTCTAATGTATTGAATTGAGCATCATAATAACACACATGCTTCATATCCCTTTATTTATTTATTTAAACATAAATATGATTTTTTGTTCAAACTCAAGGATATGAAATTATTTTAGGAACACTATCTTTAGGTTATATATATCCACCACCACTTATCTAGGATCAATTTTCCTATACTAGATATGCACTCAAACCATTATAGTTATCATAAATAGATTATATTTCCTTTCTAGTGATACTAAAATGTACACATGCCATCCAATCTCACACTTGTGTAAGTGCTCTGCCACATTCTTAATTCCATTGTATGTCATAAACTTTGTCATATTGTAGTACCACTATTATGGCATCACCTGGGGTTGTGTTGGCATAATAACTCAATTAAAAAATGCATGATTGAAAGATAATGAATAATTTTCATACCCCTATCATGACCTCAAATTTAATTATATAGTTTTTATCAAGTTAGTTATAAAAAACTTTTTTATTTTATGATGCAAGGCATGTTTTTACAATTAATGTAGATGAGTACAATGAAAAGGGGAAAAATAATACTTATGTCAAATTTTAGAGTAAAAAATGAAGTTGACTTCCCCAATCACAGATGAGGAAAAGATTGACTATCACACTAGGTTTGTGGTATTTACTAGAACTTAGATTTGATGATATCCTACTAGAAATTCAGATGTAAGATTATTTGAATACTATGAAATACATAGGAAGATATTTGACTATTCAAATTTGATTCTTGTAAAAAATATTCAATTTTTCAAATATCATGGGAGACCATTTAAGAATAATATATGGAAGGTTTTTAAGTCTAACCATGAATTTATTCTTGCTAATATCAAGATTAGAGTATATCTTAGTGGTTTATTGGATTGAAATTCCAAGGTATTTTGAGTTCTCAAAATGTAAATGTATTTAATGTTACCAAATTTTATTGATTTTTTAGGTAGTACATATAAATTTTAATCTTAATTAGTTACCAACATATTATTTGTAGGTTAGTGGTGCTAAATAAGCTTCCCCCTTCACATGGTTGGCATTATTAGTTTAAAAAATCATATTATTGAAGCTAAGAAAAAATTAATAAAAGTTTAAGAGAAGTTTGGTACCATTATTACAAAAATTGATATTATATTGAGGGGGTACACTGTCTCCTAAAGTAGTGTATTTAGAGGTCATGGTCATGGGATCTAATGTGATTTGCATATCTAAATGTTTTATAAGTGATGGATTTTCAAAGGGAGGTATCAAAAGGAAAAATGCGAGTTGGACTTTCATATCTTGAATAAATAAAAGATGCATTTAAGAACATTTTCTTATGCCATCTACCATAGATCCATATCCTATGTTTTATCCCTATTATCTATGGTGAAGTTATATAATTTTGACATGAGATGAGGGTTATTTCATCTCATGCAAAAAAACTATAGTTTATGTTTTATGTGCATATGAAATTAGCCTTAAAATTGTAATTTTCTCATATTGGGAAGGGCATTCTTGAGGTCTAAATGGGTACTTTGTCTCTTAACAAAGTGTGATCATAGGCTAATAACTTGGTACAAGATATTATTTACCACCCTCTACATGGTGGTAGTGCTAATTTTTATCCATGAAGCATTCGAGGTGGAGATATCCAACTCTGGATTCAATATTGACAACATTTATTAACAGTGTTTATATGCTCTTAAGAAACTATAAAAAAGCTCATTTGAGTGGATTTGGATGTTTTGGTCATGGTATCACATGTCATTTACTTATCTAGACATGTTACAAGTGATGTATTTTCAAGTGGAAGTCTCGAAGGTGGAAATATTAGTTGGAGGACAAGAACTTATCTCTTAACTACATAAGTTTTATATTATAACACTAATTACTATGTCGTATGCCACAGATTCATCTCCTAAATTTGATCCCTATGTTCTAGGGTGAAATTAAACGGAATTGACATGTACGTGAGGGTTCTTTATAATCTTGAAAATGACTTATGGTTTTCATTTTACGTGCATTTACAGCTATCCTAAAAATTATAATTTTATCATATTAGGAAGGACATTCTTGAGGCCAAAATGAGTACTTCATCAAAGGCTACTAAATTGGTCTTGGATATTATTCACCACCCTCGACATGGTGGTGGTGCTAGTTTTTAGCCACAAATCACTAGAGGTGGAGATCTCCAACTATGGCTTTAACATTGACAACATTTATAGTTAATGTTTTTGTGCTCCTAAGAAAATGTAAAACTTTGCATGCAGGTGGATTTGGAGGTCATGGGAGCACATTTAATTTACCTATCTATACATGTTGGAAGTGGTGGATTTACAAGTGGAGGTCCCAGAGGTGGAAATTCTAGTTGGAGGACAAGAACTTATGTTTTGAATGCATAAAAGTTGCATTGTAACACTAATTACTATGTCATCTACCATGGATTTGTATCCTACATTCAATCCCCATGATTTGGGGTGAAATTACAAGGCTTTAAAATACATATAAATGTTATTTTAGTTTGCAAAAATTAATTACAATTTTTCTTTTATGCACGTTTGAAGCTAGCCTAAAAGACTGTAATTTTATCATATTTGGAAGTGCATTCTTGAAGCCAAAATGGGTAATCCATATATTGATTGTGTATGAGTAGAGGCTAATAACTTGGTCCTAGATGTTATTATCCATTCTGATGTGGTGGTGGTGCTAGGTTTTAGCTATAAAGTATCAGAGGTTGATATCTGTAATTACAGATTCAACATTGACAACATTTATTTTTAGTGTTTCCACAATTTTGAGTAGCTATAAAAATGTCAATCCTGGTGGATTTGTAGGTTATGGTCATGGGATCATGTAGAATTTTAATATCTATATGTGTTGGAAGTGATATATTTTCAAGTGGAGGTGTCATAGGTGGAAATGTCAATTGGGGGACATGGACTTGTCTCTTGACTGCATAAAAGTTGCATTTCATCACTAATTACTATGTTGTCTACCATGGATTCATATCCTATGTTACATAATTGTAATATGGGTTGAAATTATAGGTCTTAAACACACATGCTAAGTTTATTTTGTTCTATGTAAAAAACTTACAATTCTTATTTACATGTGTCTAAAGTTAGCCTAAAAAATATAATTTTATCATATTAGGAAGGGCATATTTGAAGCCAAAATAGGTACTTTTTCTCTTGATCGGGCATGATCTAAGTCCAATAACTTGGTCTTCGACATTATTCAACACCTCCAATGTGGTGGCGGTGTTAGTTTTTAGCCATGAACCACTGGATGTGGAGATCTCTAACTATGGCTTCAACATTGAGAACATTTATTAGATTTTTTACATTCCTAAGCAACTATAAAAATACACATCTAGGTGGATTTGGAGGTCATGGTCATGGGATCACATTTCATTTAACTATCTAGACATGTTGGAAGAAATGCATTTACAATTCAAGGTCATAGAAGTAGAAATATTAGTTGGAGGATAAGAACTTGTCTCTTGACTACATAAAAGTTGCATTTCAACATTGATTACTATGTTCTTTGCCAAAGATTCATATCCTACATTATATCCCCATGATCTGGGTGAAATTACAGGGCTTAGACATACACATGAGGGTTCTTTTGGTTTATGCAAATGAATTATAGTTTCTATTTTATGTGTGTCTAAAGTTGGCCTTAAAAACTTCAATTTTCTCATATTTGGAAGGGCATTCTTGAGGCTAGAATTGGTACTTCATCTCTTGAACAAGCATTATTAGAGGCCATGAAATTTTTCTAGACATTATTTTCCACCCCTGATGTGGTGGATATTCCAATTTTCAACCATGAAGCATCATAGGTGAATATCTCCAACTAAAAATTTAGATTTGACAACATTTATTGTCAGTGTTTTCATGCTCCTAAGTACCTATAAAAATAAACATCTAAGTGGATTTGGAGGTTTTGGTAATGGGAGCACGTGTCATATTCCACTATAGTAATGGTTAAAATATTTTTCATATAAGGAAAGATATATTTGTGACTTGGCATCATTAAGTGTACAATGCATACATCATAGGTCCATAATGTGAACTTATGGTGGGTTAGCTTACAATAGCATTCAAGGGTGGTGGTGTAGTGTAATAGTGTGACATGTCTATAAAAGTGACTAACATTAAAAATTTGAAACGTATTTAGTATGGTTCTCCAATCTATTAACATCTCAATTGAGTGTCTTCCTTCATTTAGAGATGAGCCTATTCATCTTATTCCCCAAAATTATGTGCTCAATAAGACTATCATACATGATATAATACCAACATAACATTTTTGTCACTTGGACCTCTCCCCCAAAACAATCCATCAATAATATCAATGAATATTTAGTATTAATGGTAAAATCATAAAGCACCATGGATTACTATTTAACCTCTCTAAATCCATCCTATCTATGTTAAATCACTCTCTACAAAGGTTAGTTATTTTTTACATTGATGGATTGAGAGAGCCCATGAAAAGAGGTATCAAAGTTTTGACACTAAAACACTTTGAGAGCCATTTGATAAGAAACATCTTATTAAGAGGATTCTCATAATAGTTTTACAACTATGTTCCTCCAAAATTTTTAGGACATTGAAGATGGATCCAAAGTGTATTAAAAGCTCAAATTTCTCTATTATTCATGTGATTCTTAATTTTAAGAATTGATGAAGTAGTTGAGAAGTCACTTAGTGATTACAACAACAAAGACTTCTAATTTCCTTATGTTTTCACAACATTCATACTTGTGATGTTTGCTTCTTGGATTTTTACGTGAATCTTACAAATATTACAATTAATTTTCTATGTGGATTATGGAATTTAAAAATCTAAACATAATATAATAGAAAATCCTAATAAGGCATGGAAAAATCAACACCTATATAGAATGATACATGTAGAAAGGTATAATATATCCCTACTATATTTTTTAACTATAACTTATCTCATAGCCTCAATTTATGCCCAATTGATGATCCAACCATCTAGAGTATAAAATAAGGAAAATAATAGAATTCTCATCACTTGGTCACCTATTTACACATTAGGAAGTCTATGGTCCCCATTAAATATTTACCCACTAGTTTACAAATGATTAAAACCTAAAAAATCATGCTTCAAACAAATTATCATTCTAAAGTTACCCCTATCCAAGTGACTAAGACTAATTTCCCACAGCTATATATATCTGATCATTGCGGTCACTATCTATTGGTGGGATTGTAGTCGAGTAGAGGGTTGCATCATGATTATCCCTTGAAGCATTAATTAGGATGTAATTAGTTTAGTAGGGTCAAAAAGTGTCATTACCTTATCCAAAATGGAATGATGTTCGTATGAGAATAGTGCACCATTTCTTTGTGTGCAACAATTATGGAAAAGGACATTTATATTGTAGCATCATCAAGAAATAAATAAACAAATTGTATTAATGTCCATGAGTGACCAATAAAATAGGTCCTAGGTCTTATAAAATATATCTAGGTAGGATAGACATGTGTTAGGGACAAAAATACCCTAAGTCAATGTCTAAATCTAGATCAATACCAAATCTAGACGGTATAAACCAAGGGAATACGTAAACATTACACTTATGTACACACAAATCGAATATGACTAAATCAGATTATCCAAACACACAAATAAATATTAATGTGTTTATCCACTTGATTGATTTAATAAGGAAACATGGGTATGTACACAGACCTGGGGGAAAATTCTATGGAAATTTACCCTAATACATATGTGTTATGACCATAATGCGTATATGTTATGGCCATAATGTATATGCATTATTTGAATTTAGGCTCAAGATTCATGAGCCATAATGTGTATGCATTATGGAAACATGATGCATATGTATTATGTTTTCATATTAAAAAAGATAATTAGAATGGGCATGTACATATTAATTCTATGTGAAAGGAAGGTGTACACATTATAATGCATATGCATTCCTTTCATATTGCACCAAAAATAAAAAAAGAGTTGTGGGAAGGGGCAGATAGTTTGGTTTACTAAAATAAATGTTAAGTATAAGTTTACATTTATATTATTACTTTTATATTATATAAAAGTCACAATATAGATGTAAACTTATACTTTAAATTTATTTGAGTAAATATAATAAATTAAGGTCACTCTACATCTGATAGAGTTGATCTCACAATTGCATGTCTTATGATGTGGGATATAATTTTTCAAAATCCAATATATTTAGCCCTGAGGCATTTGTAGGGTCTTAGTATTGAACTGGGGATTTTAGAGCATAATTTTTACAATAGATGTCCATTTTTGGTAAATATATAGTCATTATTAAAGGTTTCCATACCTTATAGATTATTTCCTGGCATTTTTAGGAGTCTTAAGTTTTCTAAAATTGAAGTTTACAAACCATTCACTCTGATTTCAAGCCAAAGTGGTGTGATTAGGGTAGCATGGGTCACAGTTATGACCTGCACACATCAAACGACCACTTTGTGTTAAATATCACTTACTCATCGGTTCTCCCTCATCCCTAATCACTTACTCCTTGTCCCTCATTACCCATAATCAATATCTCCTCATTCTGAATTATCCCTAACCATTCCCTAATTGACCCTTACATCCTTCATCATCTTTAGTCACTCCCTTGTCATCCCTAATCACTCCCTCATTGACCCTCATTATCCTTTATCATCCCTAATCATTGATTAATCATCCCTCATCATTCCTAATCACTCCCTCCTCATCCATAATCATCCATGATCACTCCTTAATTAACCCTCATCATCCCTCATCATACTTAATCACTCCCTTTTCATCCCTCCTCATCCCTAATCACTCCCTCATTGACCCTCACCATCCCTCACCATCCCTAAACACTCTCTCATCATCCCTAATCACTCCCTCATTGATATTATTTTCCCATTATCATCCCTATTAACTCCCTTATCATCCCTACTCATCCCTCTTGGTGAACACATGAGGAGGGGGAGAGAATTTAAGGCATACCATTAACTCTCATGTTGTAGGGATCCAATAACACAAACAAACACAAGAATTTCATCAAACTGTTGATGTTCACATAAAAGAGATCAAAATAATGGCATTAATACAATTAAAATTAGATTTAATCAATTCCACTATTGAGCTTATTACATACACAACATGAAGAAAAATAAGATACAAACACCTACATATCATACAACAACCTCTACCTTTGTAATGGAAGTCTAATAGACCTCCTAGATGAAGACAATCAAAATATCATGTAATTTTGGTCTTCTTCTCTATTTTTCCAGTTAACCCCTCCAATAAAATGGCTATTTTCTAATAAGGATGAGAATGGGCATCCAATGAAATTATCCTCCCATCCCTTTGTCTTCTCCCAATGTTTTAAGATAATCACATGCATTTTCCAAAATCACATGAGACAAAGGAAATACCAAACTTGTTACTCACCTACAGGTGGTTCAAATCCAATTTTACACAAAGCATAATAAGATATAATGAATATGTTTTTCACTAGAAGACAAAATTGGGATTTTAAGTATTATACATAATTTAGACCTACTGGGTTTGATCTGGGTGCTAAGAGCCAATTTGAATAATCATGAGACCCATTTGATTCTAGATAATACATAGCACTGCATCAAAATATTTGCCTTGATTGTGACTCCATATATAATTGATTTACCATTGTGTAAAACTTGTATGTATAGAAGACATTTTTGAGATTGTAAACTTCAAACAATATATTCAAATACCATGTTGATTCTTTATGAGCCAGTTGTGGCTTACCTTACTACATACCACTATGTGAAACAACTTAGTACATTCAAGACTTAGTATGGAATTAATCTTCAATTAATCACTAATTGAAGACTTGTCTTTGAATATAGACTTATGTGATTGTTTAGTTTTGAATAACAAAATCACTTGTTACTTGAGTCATAGATATAATCCATCGAAGGAACAAATCAAATCACCAAAAGAGATAAAATAAGGAGCTTATAAGACTTATATGAGTGTCACCACTTTGATTACCACTATCAAGTAACACAAAAGGAATCTACATACCCATGTGGGTTTTCCTTTGCCAAATAACATTATGGATTATGCAAAATACACAAGTCCACAAAGAAAATTCAAAGTTCCAATTATGAAAATAGGACACAAATAGTATTAGAAGTGAATAAAATGTTTCACCAAGACTGAATTGGTTAATGCAATTTGGATAAAAAAGGCACAAGTCAAAACATCTCACCAAAGAGAAAACCAACCAACATAAAAGGTGAAGTTTTTCAACCAAAAATCCAAGACAAACAAAGTTGTGCACAAATGAATGTTGAAATCTAAATTTGAAAGAGCCAACATGAATAATCCACAAGGAGAAATGCCATAATAGACATTGAGGAAGCAATTTCCCCCAACAAATCACACCAAAATTGAGATAAAGAAGCAAACAATGAAAAGAAGAATGCACCCTATTTTTTATGATGAAATATTTCTCAAGACCTTATATTCTCCTATACCACCTCCTCATCCTTAATCACTCCCTCAAATACCTTGATGGTGGGTGCAGTATCTTCCCTCTTGTGCTCAATTGGCTTATGTTCTAGTTTTAAATTTTACTCACTCAAATAAGGCCCAAAGAAACTTTTCTTTCCCTCATCCTCTTTCAACAAAAAAGGAACTTAGAGATATCATCTGATTATTTGGTGGGGGATTCAAGTCTCTATATGGTGATCCATGACTATATAGATAGATATATAGGCAACCACTAATTTGTTGGAGTGTGGTCCAATATGATAGTTGATAGAGTGTGTTTCCCAACCCAACTCAATTTATACCAACCTGATCTATACCCAACTTGATATATAAATGGAATATACCTTAATCTAGTGTATCGAGGAGGGGCTACTTAGAGTTTTAACATGGCTCGTTGGGTCGTAAAGGCCAAATTGGGTTCTAGCCATGCTCTGAGTATTCCCCTATCCCAAATATAGTATATCAAAGGATAGAGTAAGAATGGGGGATTCATCATAGATATATAAGGGGAACCATTATAAAGGCCCTACCCATGATCTCAAAATTTCCATACCCATTAAAGTAATGGAATATTTACCTACCTACTTCATCTATGCCAAGGAGTAGGGCAAAGAAAGCTTGCCTTTGTTATATCTAAATTTGCTTCACATAATAACATATCAAGGGAAGATTTCCTTCTCGATTGATATCAAGGGAGTAAGACACAACTATCAAGGTAATTTTTCCATCCTAATATCCATCTTTGCTTTGATTCTATATTAAGTCATGCCTGTCAAGGGAGGCTTACTTTTTAAGAGAAGCTTTGTTCTTACCCTACCTACTAAACTATTCCCTACCCGATAAGGCAAAGGAAGCCTCCTTCCTGATATATAGCTTTGTTATTGTCATACCTACTTTCTATTTCTATAATAGATTATTAGCTATCAAGGGAAGCTTGATTCCTGATCTATATATTGCATATATTATTTCCCTACCTACTTAGTTATGCCCTACCTACTTAGCTTCTCTTGTTGGCAAGGGAATATAATTTCATGATAGATAGAATGAAAAATGAAGTTTTAGATCATGTTATGTATGTAATATATTTATATAATTGAGTATTCCCTACCTACTTTACATACTTGAGTATACCCTACCTAAATTCCTAAAACATATCTTGATCTTGATTATGTCCTACCTACCTTATTGTACTTGAGTATTCCCTACCTATCTATCATGTAATTGAGTAAGGAGGGCATATAGGGTTGAGTTTAATTAGATCTATCTTGGGGAAGGATGGCCTAATCACCACCTACCCTTCCTGTAATATAATACTCAATATCCTCATCTCCCCTTGTCTATATACATGGCCAAATAATCTGGATATAGGTTATGTAGGCATTATCCCCTATAAAATATTGCAGTTGATAGACAAAAGCACTATGCTACCCATGTAGTTCAAGTTGGCCTGACTAGGAATAGTGATATAAGCAAAGGTTAGATAGATAGACATGGTTAGATAGATGGGCATGGTTGGGTTGGATAAATATATACTCTCTATGGATTGGATGGGGAGCCAGATAATTAAATTAGAGATAGAGATATCATATATATAATATAATATGAGATTATATATGGAGTAGGCCACTACTGGTATAGGGATATAGATAACCAAGTGATTAATTCCTCACCTTGGTATTCTATATAGTCTCATCTTCATAGCGGGTTAATTCCACTCTATCCTATCCCACTCTAGAATGATATCATCTCATCTCATCTATTGTGTATTATAGTCGACTATATATAGCCTCATAACTGATTAATCTAAATTGATAGTATCTAGTTTATCTTTCTTAATATCAATTAAACATATCTATCTATATCTATCTTGATCAATCTCTAGGCTCAATTGAGTATATATAACCTCATATCTAGTTGGATCGATATTTATTAATCTAAATTGGTAGGATACCCATACCCATCCCCATCTAGATAAAATAAAAGAAAGGAAAGGGGAGGGAGAGGGCCCAATTGAGAATAGTCAATCAAATTTGAGGGACTATCTATATGCTCAATCAATCCCAGATGCTCATAACTAGTTTTATCTCCAATGAGTGTTTGGTATTCCAATCAAAAATATTTGATCACATCTAAGGGACTATTTATATGCTCAATCCCATCTAGATACAAGGCTTGATATTTTTGATCAATCCTTCTCTATTAGTAATATCCCCATCCAGATATAGGGAGATGTCCCAATCGACTATACAGTGGGATCTCCATCTAGATATAGATCCCACATGTTGATTCCAATTGATCAGTAGGCTCTAAATACCATCTAGATTTAGGGCACAATATAGAGTGACTAAGTTATATATTTATATATATAGGATAGTTCTTTTTATCGATACTTAAATTTTCATTGAAATAAAATCAAATATAGAAAATTGCCCTGGGAAGACATTTCACCTGATTTGGTTTGTTCCCTCTCAATCAAAAATATTGATGGTCATGAAATAATGGATATGGATATGGCCTACTCATGTTAATCCAAATAAAAAATAACACAATTGATTAGTAGGCTCCAAATACCATCTAGATTTAGGTCCAAATCTATAATGGATGAGTTATATAGTTATATATATAAGATGGTTCTTTGTATCAATATATTCATTTTCATTGAAATAAAATCAAAGATAGTGAACTACCCTAAGAAGACCTTTCACTTGATTTGGTTTGTTCCCTCTCAATCAGAAATATAGATGGTCATGAAATAATGGACATGGATATGGATATGGCCCACCCATGCTAATCAAAATCAAACATACCACGATGTCTTCAAGTCTATGTATTTATGACACAACCCATAGGAGGGGTATATATATGGCTATATCTAATCTATAGATATTGCCCTCAATCCACAAGATATCAACCCCCATGTGTGTGTGTGTGTGTGTGTGTGTGTGCACCTCTTTTTTGACCCCATATCTCTCTAAACACTATCACATTTTGTCCTTCCCTTCCTCTCGCGACTGACAATATCCAAGCAAACAACAACCACCCATATATCTAAAACCCTGTTAATAACTTAGAACGACCTCATTATGAGATAGATGCACACATATGACACACTATATAGCCATTATTCCCACCAAAACATGTTTATAATAATGGAATGGCCTTTAGCACAACCTTATATTGTAGTGTAGTCATAATCACCACCCACAAACTACATCATCTTCTTCCCCACAGGGAGCCACTTATATATATATATATATATATATATATATATATATATATATATATATATATATATGGGTGAAATAGAGTGTAGCGTGCATAACACATAATAGATTGAGAATGAAGGCATAAGACATAGTGCAGTGAACCAATCTACCTAGAGGTTTCCATTAGGCCTTTTAGTTTATCCCTTAACAGATATATGTCTATATATATAGATGGATAATGTATAATTTTATAGATATAAAGAGAGTTTTATCTATCTAGGAGGCTCATATCCCAGATAGATAGAGAGGACCTCTAGAGGCCAAGGGGGAATTGATACAAATATCCATGAGGAAGGGAGGGATATAGGGATAGAAACATGGGAGATGTTAGTCTATCATATATATGGGAGGTAAAAAAATAATATACACTAGGCCACTTGGCCCTGAGGAATAGGCTTCAACTACCATAGATATGAGAAAGGCCCTACCTCTTTTATAACCTCTAACCCCTACCCACTATAAATAGGGTTTGGCACTCACGCACGCGCGCGCGCACATGCACACACACACACACATAATGTCAATCACATCTATAGTTATAGTCGACACTCGACCAACAGTCTACCTCTCCACTATATAGCTTGAGCCTATGGTTGGGATCAAACAACACGATTGAGAACTGACCCAAAAACTTAAGGAGGGGACATAATGGATTTACCAACAGAAGAAATTGAGTCGAATAGTGATCCCTACATTCATGTTACGTATATATAAATTGATATATAACATATCTAGTTACTCATGTTTCCCATCCTATATAGTCATGTTATGTATATAGTTAAGTTACTCATGTTACCCATCCCGTAGAGTCACCCCTATAATGACTTATGTTACCCATCCCATAAATTCACGTTATGTGAAAAAGGGTCTCCCAAAGGGCAAGGTGAACTATAAAATAGAAGTAAATCCACTTGAAGGATGACAAGTTGAGGAGGGTAAAGAGAAAACACCTTATGCTTGATTGGATTTTACTACCCCATGGATAAATAAGATCGAATGTCAATCCCCTGAATATGGTGAAGTGATTGATTAATGGGGGAAAACATTCTTATTAAATAGTTGATAGACTAGAGCACTATCCCCTATAGATTATTACAATTGATAGACCAAAGCTCTAACATACCCATGTAGTTTAAGTTGGCCCAACTAGGACTAGTGATGCAGGCAAGGTCAGTTAGATAGGCATGGTCAGAAAGATGGGCATGGTTGGGTTGAACAAATATATGTTCTATATGGATTGGATGGTGAGATGAATAATTAAATTAGACTCCAATTAAATTAGGGATAGTCATCTTGATCAATCAAAAATAATAAAGCAGTGATTAGTGATGATGAGGGATGGTGAGGGTCAATGAGGTAGTGATTATGGATAATGAGGGAATGATTAGAGATGATGAGGGATGGTCAAGGTCAATAATAGAGTGGTTATGGATGATGAGGGATGAAGATGGAGTTATTAGGGATGATAAGGGATGATGAAGAAATGATTAGAGATGATGAGGGATGATGATGGTCAATGAGAGAGTGATTATGGATGATGAGGGAGTGATTAGGGATGGTGAGGGTCAATCAGGGAATGATTAGGGATGATGAGGGAATGATTAGAGATGATGAGGTATGGTGAGGGTCAATGAGGGAGTGATTAAGAGTTATGAGGGGTGAGAGGGAGTGATTAGGGATGATGAGGGATGGTGAGGGTCAATGAAGGAGTGATTAGGGATAATGAGGGACTGATTAGAGATGGTGAGGGATGGTGAGGGTCAATGATGGAGTGATTATGGATTATGAAGGATGAAGGGGGAGTGATTAGGGATGATGAGAGATAATGAATGAGTGATTAAGGATGATGAAGGATAGTGAGGGTCAATGAGGGAGTGATTAGGGATGATGAGAGATGGTGAGGGTCAATACAAGAGTGATTATGGATAATGAGTGATGAAGATGGAGTGATTAGGGATTATTAGGGATGATGAGGGAGTGATTAGGGATAATGAGGGATGATGGAGTGATTAGGGATGATGAGGGATAATGAGGGTCAATGAGGGAGTGATTAGGGATGACAAGGAAGTAATTAAATATGATGAGGGATAATGAGGGTCAATGAGGGAGTGGTTAGGTAAAATGAGGAATTAGGAAAGAGTGATTATGGGTGATGAGAGATGAGGAGGAAGTGACTAGGGATGAGTGAGGGATGATGAAGAATTAAAATTAACACAAAGTGGTCATTTAATGTGTGTAGGTCATCAATGTGACCTATGCTACCCAAATTACACCACTTCGGATTGAGTTCAAAGTGAGTGGTTTATAAACTTTAATTTTGACAAACTTAAGAATTCTAGAAATGTCAGAAAGCAACCTAAAAAACATAAAACCATTGAAAATGACTATATATTTACAAAAAATGGACATCAATTGAAAATTTTATGTCTTGGACATAAATATTGAGACCCTAAAAATGTCTAAGTACTGACCAAATTAGGTTTTGAAAAATTATCTTCCACATCATAATGCATGTAACTATGAAACTAACTCTATTAGATGTAAAGTGACCCTAATTTATTATATTTACTAAAATAAATTTAAATTATAAGGAATAACATTTATTTTATTAAATGATCCCCTTACCCCTCCCCTCCCACCTTCTAATGCATCCCCCTTTTGTATGTTATCCACTCGTGACTTCACTAGACCATAATGCATACACATTATTACCACTAGACTTAGTGATGATAATGCATACACATTATGTAGATAAATCGTGCATGATTTTATTATTTTACATTTTAAATGCACACATTTTTTAAATTTTCATTTGTGCATGCAATAATGAATATGTGTTATGGTGAGCTTGAATTCAAAACCCAAGCCTTTTGGCTTAGAAATGGCTTGGATTCTCGAGCCAAAGGCTAGGACATGTCAACACACAGTTGAATCCAAGATTTTTGAAAAAAAAAATCAATTTTGACTGGAAAATACACTATGAATTTCAATTATCTATTTCATAAAATTATTACCACAGTGATGAGCATGTTCTCCCCTTTCCAAATATATGATTTTTTTAATTTTTGGAAAATTTTAAGGTTTCTATTTATGTTGATTTCTAACTATGGATTTTTTAGGTCACTATATACCATAAATATACATGCCTATATATGTTTACGTATATTTTTATTCATTTATCCAAATACAACAAACATCATATGATTATAAATTAGGCCTAATTCTACACATTAAAAAAACTAGTTTTTTTTAGGTAGTTAGGGGGATTGCACGGCTAGCTATCCATTTTTTTGTCAGTTTTCAAGATCTATTTACTTTTAAAATTAATAAAAAAATTATTCATCAAAAATTATAAAAAAATATAGGTAAAAAACTAGATGATCTTATTTAAATTTTCACCAAAAAAATTTAAACAATATTAAATGATTCTAAAAAAATGAGGGGTCACACGACAAACTATCTACTTTGTTTTCCTAGAAAAAATAAGAGTTCCTATTCAAATTTTAGATGTTTGACCTAGTTATACTTTACCATTTAAAAAAATAGTGTTTTGAAAAATAGACTTAAAATTCTAGAATTCATATTCTTACACCATCCTTGAATTTTGAGTGTAGCCATCTCGAAATATCTACAAAAGTTCATGTTTCTCAATTTTTGAGAAAAACACATCCACGAGTAGGCCCCTTTCTGTCCCCCAACTTTGTGCAGTTACCCACATAGTGAAACAACTTATACTAACTTTCAACTCATGAAGATCACAAATTTTCCAATTATGCTACAATAGATTATTTTTCATTTATTTGAGGACTCTTCACACCACATTTTATTCTACATAAATATTTGGAGATAATAATGATTAAAGGATTGTAAGTTTAAAATATCATATTATTTTCTCCCATATAGTTCTAACTATAGTACATATTGAAGGATTGTGAGTTTTAATAATTACATGAAGGAAATATTAAATATGATCATATTTGAATATGGCCATACAACCATCAAATTTAGTTTTGCAATAGTAATGTGGGCCAAATTGTATGCAAAAAGATGATCACCACAAAATGTGAGCACATGCACGGACACACGCGCGTGCACGCACGCACACGCACACACACACACACAAACACACACACACACACACACAAGCCATAAAGGCATATAAAATAAGAACATAATAGAATGTCAAGTCAATCCCATATAAGTATACAATGCTTAAAATGCGTACATTACCATATAGGCATACAAAAAAGTATATCATCTAAGACACATCCTACTCATCAAAAAGCTTCCCTCTCTTTGCCTTACTTGAAGAAGGCTCTCCATCGTATGTCTTACTCGTAGATGGAGATCCCTCAAATTCCTTAGATTCCTCCAATATCTGATTGCGAATCCTTTTATGCTCATAGCTCACTTATCGTTGAACATGTTCCTATACAAATGTTATTATAAACTTTACATATTAGACATTCAACCAAGTTCAAAATTTAAGTTTAAATTGATATCAAAAATATTTAAACATGCATTTATTGTATTATCATGGTCATGCTCAATTTTCCTTTGACACTCAACAAGGTTAATGACAGAGTGAGTTGCATACACAGGAGTGTGAAAGGGAGAAATAACATGAGTTAGTGCCCTACTAATCATCTAAATGGGACTATCATATGTCACCAGATAACCATACATATATAATACATTCATGTAAGTTATATTTGCATAAGTATAGAGTAATATTATTTAAAAATTTTATATTTATAATTTAAAATTATAATTTAACATACCTTAGTGAGATTTTGCATAGATGAAATTGCAGTAACAATGCCTATGTCTATTTTTGCCTATATAAATGAAGGAGTCTCCATTATGGTCATCAACTAAATAAAAAATATATGATTGTTAGTTGAAGATATCTATATAAATAAATACATGTACATGAACTATAATATTAATAAAAAATTACCTCTGTATATGTGTACATTGGCTGATTAACAATAACATATGTACTAGTAGATGACCCACAATCTATATGTGAAAATGAAGGGACTATCTCCTCCTGTAACATAAAAAATTACATATATATTATTGAATTTTTTATGTAAATTAATTGTTATCTTTTAAATTCAAATATATCTTAAATATAACATGCCAAATATATAATATACCTGCATAGGTGTAGTCGACATCTCCACACCAAATGTGTGTGCCCAAAACTCATCGATCATAACAATAACATCTAAGCCTTTATAAACACCACCATCCTTGTCTAAAGGTCCAGTGCATGTAGCACCATAAGATCTTCAAAGGTGTAGTCAGGCGTGCATGCTAGCTGGGGTATTCCCATGTCCACCCTCTCCAACATCAGTGTTAGAAAACTTACTCATATGTAGAATGAGTGTGTTAGTAAGTGCATGAAACAAATGCAAATTATTGATCTCAACAAGCTCATTCACTACGAAGGGGATCTTAGGATGAAGTAGATTTTGGATATGGACTCTGACAATTTGATTAGGTGTACGACGTGCACCTGGTCTATCCTGCATAGATCCTTTTTCTCAGCCTTAAAATTCCCAATCAAAATAATTAGGAAACTCATCGAGGATAAAATTACAATAGATTTTCCTCAAAAAATACAATAGAACCTCATGGTTGTTACAAGGTGGGTAATCAAAGACCATCCACCATTAGTCCCAAAAAAAATCTTATCAAATTATGCTTGCACCAGTGGATTGGAAACCCTTTACATGATAATGGAGATGGTGCATTAGTTGATGGATCAATGAATAATGCACAAATTTTGTCTTTTATTATTTGCTTATCCTTTGCATCACATGTTGATAATTTGTCAACATAATAAGACCTTCAACATAATAAGACTTACATCTCTTTCTATAATATTCCCATTTGACAATTTAACTCATTATCAATTCAAATTGGCATACTACTAACTCTAAGGTATCCTCTAAATAAATATGGTGGGTGTTGGTCAAATGGGGGTCCCTTGTTCTCTTAATTGTCCCTTCAATTTGTAAATTATTTTTAACTATATCTATAGCCAAATCCTCCTAACTATCTGGGATATCTTGTATAATTGTAGGAGGGATAAGAGGGTTAGGAGGGTCTTGTCTTGTGCTCGAACGGGTTGTCCAAACAAACAAAATTGGTTTTAACAAAAAAATAATGCAAATCCAAAATAATTACTAAAATTTTGTGTTAATTGGTAGGAATTTTGCTTACTTATCTCCCCTCTATTGTGACATTATTGATTTGTCAACCTAATTATAAAATTAAAGCAAGTGTGGTGTGTTTTCTCCTATTATCAACAAAATGCAAATGCAATTTGATAGTGGGACGTGAGGCAAAGAGGAAATGTGTAATGAAAGATAAAAATGAGGGTGTGGAAGTCCTTTTTTTGTTTTTATGTATATACAACATAACACATATGTGTTATAATGCATATGAATTTTATAGTATTTAAAACACGCATGTGTTTTTAATACTATAAAATATGTACATACTTATACTTGGTATTTACCAAGCCTAGTTTTCATATCATGTACGCATTTTTTTAAAAAAATGTGAAAATATCTTCAGAATTGTCCCCCAAATTTTTACACATACCCATATGAATAGCAAATTCAACACTTTTTTCACATAACACACACCTATTTGGGATCATAAGTCCTCTCTTCTCCAAATTGCAAAAGAAAAAAAGTTATCTTTGGGATAGGGTCCTTTGTCCCATAATTCATTCCATGGAAAATCTATGTATGGATTATCTTTCAAAGTTATCTCATAACTTAATTTAACATTGTATTTCCCATCCAAAGATTTAACCCACACCAATTCATCTTCCTTAACCAACTAACTAATATGAAACCCTTTTAGAAGTTCATTGAGCTTGGAGAGAATACTACTTTCTTCTTGATTTGGGTAATCAAAGGAAATAATTTTCCAAACTTTGTCCAAACCATTTTCATCATAGTAGTCTACCACTCTTTCCCCCAACTTTATTTTCACATGGTTAATAATTGTTCCCAAAGAAATGATGAATCAAAAGAGAATTTAAAATCCAAGCGTCATCCCAATATAGATCTTGTTATCCAGATCCCACATTCCACTCACTTCCTTCCACAAAAGCTTTTTGTTTTTGTCCAAAAAAACTAGAAACAAGAGCTTGTTGGCAGAGATTTATCCAACAGTAACCTTTCAGCATTTGATTTGTCTAAGTATTTATCTTCAAGAATCTTTGTCCATTGATTTTTTTTTTTTAAGAATCTCCATATTTTTTCAGCAATAAGGTCTTCATTCATTAGTTTGATTTTGTGAATGCCAAGTCCTCCATGCCCATTTAGAAGACAAACTCTATCCCACAAAACTAAAGTAGATCTATGCTTTTCTTCCATACCAATCCATAGAAAACTTCTTTGGATTTTCTTTATCTTAGCTATGATATTCCTAGACATCTTAAATATCGACATCAAATACACTAGAAGACTTTGTAGTGTACTCTTAATTAATGTTTACCGATCTAGTTAAGGATACAACTTTTACATCCAACCAAATTAGTTGGAACCTATCTAAGAAGGGATTCAAAATATTAGAAGACATATTTCTAAAGAAAAATGTTTTTAGATAAGTAGATGGAAGCTCCTTAATTTAACACCCCAAGATTCAGGAAATTTTATGTTGCCTAACCATATGAGTGTTTATGAAAAAAAGATAACTTTTATCCAAGTTAATTTTCTACCTTGAGGCATCTTCATAGTCTTTCAAAATTTCTTTCAACTCCTTTGCTTATTTCATAGAGGCTTCAACCAAACTAAGCACGCCATCAATAAACTGTTTGTGACAAATTGGTTCCACTGACAAAGCAGGCCTTACCACCTTAATTTTCCTTTTCCTTATAGTCGAAGAGAAATTTATACCCATAACATCTACCATAATGATAAAGAGAAAGGGAGATAGAGGATATCCTTATTGAAACCCTCTTTCATTGGCAAAGAATCCTTTAAAAGATCCATTGATCAATATTAAGAACATGGGATTAGAAATACATGTCTTAATCAAATTCCTAAATTTGATGTGAAACCCAAATTTCTCTAGAACCTTATCGATAAAGCTCCAAGAAACTTTGTCATATGTTTTATTCATATCCAACTTCAACAACATTCCTTCCTTTTTACTCATGTTTATTGAGTGAATAGTTTCATGGACAGTGATAATACCATCTTGAATATGTTTCTTATGGACAAAGCCCCCTTGTTGTTGAGATATAATATAAGGAAGTAGAGGTGGTCTACGAAGGGCCAAGCTTTTTTTGAAAATATTAGAAATAGTATTGCACAAGCTAATCGACTTGTAATCTTTAAGATCTTTAGCCCCTTGTTTCTTTCGAACTAGAATAAGGAAGGTATTATTAAGCTCCCTAAGAAGCTTATTATAAGTTAGAAACTTGTCCATATCGACAATCACATCAAATTGAATTTTAACCCAAAAATGCTGAAAAACATTGTAGAAAAGTTGTCAAACCCAGGAGTTTTGCCACCCTCTCTATAAAAAACAACAAATTAAATTTCTTTTGGAGACATAAGATCCACTAACATTTTATTATCCTCTTAATTTAAGATTGAAGTAATGACATCTAAAATACCTTTTTTCGCCTCCAAATTACAATTCATTGTTCCAGAAAGAGGATTTTTATAATAATGGATCACCTCTTCTTTGATGACTAGACTATCATCACTCACACTCCCATCTTCTCTAGCCATCTCCCTGATTCTATTACAAGTTCTATCTTTGAGAGTAGATATGTGAAAGAACTTTGTGTTTATGAATCCTCATTTAGTCACAAAGCCCTCAATTTTCTCTCCAATATGTCTCATCTTTGACTGTTATAGAATGGTATTTATAAAGAAGCAATGGTATTTATAAAGAAGCAATCCTTATTAGACAAGTCTTAGATTTATGTAATTCATAACAATATGATTTTAAGTCTGTCATATCATCTATAATTCTTTCCTTTTGTTCAAATATATTCTCAAAAATATCTTTGTTCCACTTTTTGATATTCTTGAATTTTTGAAAGATTTTAAATATTATCGTCTATTTAATTTCCACATTCCTCCATTCTTTTATTCTTACCTCTAACCCTGAATATTGAAACCAATTTTATCAAATCTAAATGGAATATTTAGTTTCTTAACTATCATTTCTAGACTGGCATTAATGGGTTATAATCAAACCCAATTCTTGACAAAGAAGGTAAACATTATCATGCTTGAAGTGCCCCTTAATAAAAACAAGGACTCTATCTAGCCTAAACAAAATCTATCTAATCTAATTTGTAAAAGGTTCTCACCAATTCTTCTATTTATTCAAATGTATCTTATGCCCAAATCAAAAGACCCATTTTCTGAAATATAACGTGCTAAGTCTTCCATACTATGGATATAATTCTAACTTCCTCCTTTCTTTTTCTAGAGGTAATAGAAAAATATTAAAATCTCCAAACCATCATCCAAACTTCTTCCGTTCTTTTCAAGAGGTGATAAGAGTGTATTAAAATCTCCAACTATCATCCATTTAAATTTCTTGTGCAAGCTTTTAAAATCTTTTAACTCTTCATAAACTCTTCCTAAAGGGCCCTTATTCTTGTATGAGAATTTCGAATATAAATATTAGACAATATTCATATAGAATTGTTTGATTTGTTTATTAAATAAAATTGTGTGGTATTTACAATTTAAATATATTTATTTGTAATATATTAAGAATATTAATTTTGAATATTTTATTTTCAATTATTTTAAATTATATTAATTAAATTATATTTTTTATAAATTAGATTTAATGGATTCATCATTGTTTTATGAAAAATTGATATCAAATTAAATATCAATATTTTTATTAAAAAATATTTTACATTTAAAAAAATGAAAATTTAAATAACAATCAAATAAATATAAAATTTTATCTTCAATTTAAAAAAAACTATATAATTAAATTTTCTACCAATTCACCATAAATTAACATCAAACTAAATATTATGAATATAAAATTTATAATTTTTAAAAATAACAATCAAATAAATGAATGTAAAATTTTATCTTTATTTTTTTATAAATTATATTGATTAATTTTTTACCAACTCACCTTAAATTTCAAATTAAGATTCAGATTCTTACATGTTTAAGATTTTTGGAAAGATATTTTTTAAAATTATTATAAAAAAATTAAATAGATATCTAATTTTAAATTAAATATAATTACGAACAATTCATTTCATCTTATTATTACTATTATAAAAAATATTTTAATATATTATTTTATATAAATAAATATTAAATTAAATATAGTTAATTATGTTCAGATTTTTAATATTAAAAAAAATTCAATATAATTATAAATAACTCATTTTATCTCTTTATTATTATAATACATTTATTGGTATAATTATTTTTTATTATTATAAAAAAATAAAAATCATTAAATAAATATAATTATTTTTAATTGTTATAGAAAAATCAAAATCAAATTATGTTAATAAAAAAATAAAAATCAAATTAAATATAATTGTGTATACGTTCATACTATTAATATTACACCCATTCTTTTTTACCATAATAAAATAACCAGCTTAAAATTCCTTTCCTTTAATCAATTTTTTTTTAAATGTTGAAGATTGTAAACTTTCGATTTATCAAACAATTTATTAATCAATTTTAATTAATTGTTAAATATTATAAAATTTCGATTTATCGAACAATTTATTAAATATTGTAAAATTTATAAACAATATCTTAATATTGGGAATAATTTCTAAACAATGCGTTGCTGTTTTGATTGAAAATATTTTATGGATTGCAAAGACATTTTAATACAAACATGACATTTAAGGATGTTCTGATTTTGAAATATTTCATGGATTACAAAGACATTTAAATAAATATTTTGATCGTTGTCATAGAAGCATTAACAGAATATTTCATGAATTGAAAAGACATTTAAAATGAATATCTTGATCACTGTCGTAGAACCAATCATTTAAAGATGTCTTGATTTGAAGTATTTTATAGATTATAAAAATTTTCTAATTAAATATCAATTTTAATTTATTCAATTTATAAATATCGAATTAAATATCAATTTTAATTTATTAAATTTGAAATATTTTATAGCTTATAAAATTCCTGCCATATCAATTTTAATTTAATAAATTAATAAAATATTATATTAAATATCAATTTATTTAATTTATTAAAATTATAAAATATTCTCAAAGTTTTTTAAACATATAAAGATAATTTAATATTGGAAATACTTTCCAAACAATGAGAAGATGTTAATAGATTGTAAATAAAAATCTATGAGACATCACTAGGTAGCGTAGATAATTTAAATAAATTTTTTTGACATATGAACAGAAGCTAACATCACTCTTATTCTATTACATAAATAATGAAAACCATCTTCCACAACTAACTTCCAAACAAAGGTGAATGAAGATTTATAGCAGTGAAATACACAATTTAAGCTTTAAAATGTCTAGCAGAGAGCTTATTCCATGGCTGTTCTGATCTTTCCAACAGCACAGAGCCTTATCAAGTCTTAAAAGTAGTCTGATACTACTGTAAAATCTCCAGATCTGCTTCTCAAACTTCCCTGTTGGTTGAATTGGCTACTAGTCCTACTCAGGCCTTTGGTATTTCTGGCATTTGTTCCTCTACATGTACCACACTCTTTAGCTCTGCACCCAACATAGAAAAAACAGTAAAAGAAATCACCATCTTCAGAATTCGTGCTAAAAATGAAACCAAGAATCAGGGGACACCCTAGTAAGGTGATAAAATCCAATTATGAGATTGAAAGATAATAACCATACCTGGTTTTGGTGAAGATGGAGAAAGCTCACTATCTTCCCCATCTTTCCTCCCAAGAAATGAACCCACAACACCAGTAACACGGTCCACAATGCCTTTTCCTCCAGAAGAACTGTTTGAAATATTCTGGGTATTGCTTTGGAAGGTCCCTGTGGCTTCATCAGTTGTGCTGGGTGTTTTTCTACTAGTACCATAAAATCCACCTACAATGGAATCCTTTACAGATCGGACACTGTTGCTAACAGCTTCAGTGATGGCCTCGGATAAGGCTTTTTCATCTTCCCCTGGAGACAGTTTGGAAACAATTGAACTCTTGAAACTCTCTTTGCCTTCTTTAGCACCCTCCATAGCCTCTGCTCCTGTCCCTTGTATTTGATCAGCAGGTTTTGACTCTCCTATTGCATTATTCTCCTGAATAGTTTGTCCACTGTATCCCAACTTTGATGCAATGACATCCTTGGCAGCATATAGTTTTTGTGCATAAGTCTGGCCTGCTTTTTCTTCTCCTTCGCTCACAAGTTGTTGGGTTCCTTTATCCTCCTTTCCCTTGCATTCTCCCTCAATCATAATGTCCTTGACATTATCCTTGCTGCTGCTTTGATCATATGTTAAAACATTTTTCAACCCCTCAGCCAATTCAGAGGCCTTTTTCATAACCCCAGAGCCTAATTCAGAGGCACCGGATATAACTTCTTCAGTAAAATTGGAAGGTTTCTCATCTGAAACCAATTCCTTACCCTCCCCAATTTCACTAAACTTATCTTGAGCCTTCC
This sequence comes from Torreya grandis, assembly GCA_037957365.1. Lineage (NCBI taxonomy): Eukaryota > Viridiplantae > Streptophyta > Pinopsida > Cupressales > Taxaceae > Torreya > Torreya grandis. Next base: position 2,503,519 of record JARHVA010000309.1, read on the forward strand.
CTGGTAACCTTTGGACTTCCTCCTCCACTGGTTTTCCAGCTAAATTCAATTTTTCCTTAGCATGGCCCACTCCTTCAGATGCCCTCTGAGTCCATGATTTTCCAATTTCTTCCTTTTCAGGAGTGACATGAAAATTATCCTCAACTGATGCAACTGCTGATTTTACATTATCTTGAGCCTTTCCCACTAAACTTTGGGATTCCTCCTTATCCCCTGGTTTTTCAGCTGAATTTAGGCCATTATAAACCCCAAATTCTTCAATTTTTTCCTTCCCATGATCCACTCCTTCAGACGCCCTCTGCCTCCATGGTTTACCTGCCTCTGCCTCTTCAGGAGTGGCACGAAAATAGTCCTCCACTGGTGCAACTGCTTCTTTAACATTGCCCTTACCATCTAAATTAGATTCCCCAACCTCGGATGATATGGGTTTCTCTTCCCCATATTGGTCTTGCTTCTGGTGGCCTTTTCCAAGGCCTAGTTTCGATTCGGTAGCTTCAGCCATTGCCTCTCCTAGCTGCAATACTAACTTCCATCCTCACTACAAATCTTCAAAATTGGAAAAAAATTTAACAAAAAAAAGTTAAAAGTCTTACCCTTCCTCTCAAGAAAGGAATATCAGCAGCTGTTTCCATTTGCTCTTTCTCTGTAAAAAGAGCAGCATCGCCTCTTTCACTCCGGTCTTTTTCAGTCTCTTTAGAACGAGATAAATCCTCAGTTTGGTACTCCATGTCCATCGTAGATTCCTCTGTGGGCATGTCACCTTTGTTATACCCTGTTGTACCCTGTTGTACCCTCATTGGTTCCACAGTTGATTTGTTACGGTGCTTAAGCATATCTCGCGTCCCAAATGTATCTAATCCAGCCAAAGCCTTTGTTACATACTCTACATTCTCATCTACATTCAAGAAGATCACAAAAAAGTATTAACATAAACAGCATGAATCCTTCAATCCCAATTCTAATGAATGATAAAACAGCATGACTCCTTCAATCCCGAATCTTTGAATGATAAAACAGCATGAATCCTTCAATCCCAATTCTAATAATGATAAAACAGCATAAATCCTTCAATCCCAATTCTAGCGAATGATAAATAAAACCTTCATAAGGCTACAAAAAATGAATCGGCCACAAATTACACACAAAAATGTTGGAAATTACTAAAAGCATAGTTCATCAGCCTCATTGTGAGATTTACAATCCATCACATAAAACTACAATCTATCAGTTCTAGACCCTCTAATTTATTATATAATATAAAAAAACAAACTATAGGATCTTCCATTAAGTGGATATTGAAATGGGTATTGTCCTTTGTTGGCAACAATCTTGTTATCTGAAAGAAATGCAACCACCCAACACACCATTATTCTCCAAAAACAAAGAATTATTCCCGAAAAAAAACAAACAAACCATCTTACCGGATTTCCCTCGAGTTTGATGTTGATCCTCCTCCTCATCTTCTCCTTCCTCTTCTTCACTACTTTCTTCTTGACTCTCTTCATGACTTCCTGACTGACTTCCTCCATGATTTGATTTAATAGTCTTCTTGACCTTAGATTTCAGTTTCTTTGCCTTGTCCTTCACTTTGTTGAGAATAGACTTCTTCTCATGTCCAGGCTGGTTGTTTCCGTCCAAATGATCCAGGCGTTGATTGGTCTCGCTTGGGGCTGCTGGCGCCATCCTCCAGTGACCCTCCATTTCCTCTTCTGCCATTACAAAAAATTTTAAAAAAAAGTTCATTACCATACAAAAAAATTAGTGTTAAAAAACATTAGCCAACGCCTGCATGCCCAAAAATCACACCAAAAAACCAAATTTCTCACCAGGGGTTAGCTTCAATGGATCTGGTGACTCTTCGTTTAGTCCGCGTTGAGGCAGAAGCTGCGCCATTCTCACTTATATGCTTCACAAACACAGAAAAACCTGCACAAATACAAATTTTACTTTACAGAGATGGAACCTTTCCTTGCTTCAAGAAACACAGAAAAAAATATTGCAGCCTTGATATAAAAAATTGGGTGGAATGTAGATCGTATTGGCACAGATATATTGCAGAATTGGACTCTTTCTTGAAACAAGAATTATCTGGAACGCCATGTGTTGGAAGAAGAGATGTACGGCATAACACTTGGGCTTCCACGTGTCTTATTTTTTTGGACACGTTTGAATTTAATGATAAGTTTATAACGTTTCGCGCTTGTCATTGAAATGTTTTTGAACACTATAGGCACGCCACGTGTTATGAACTTAAAAACTTTCAAACCCATAGAATGACACGTCACGGAGGGTTACGTAATCAGTATAAGCGCCCATGGAATGAGGGTATAAATTTTAGAAAAATATAATAAATTATAATAATTTTTATTTTATGTTTCTCTCTTTTTTTTTAAATGAATTATTTTAATATTTTAATTGTAGGATGGAGTTTGGAGACTTATTTTCAAGTAAGATTGAGTTTGAAATATTAGTATTATGACATAATTTATTTTTAATAATAAAAAAATTATGATAAAAATAATGAAATTATAAATAATTGTGATGTGTAAAACCAAAAAAATAAGAATTTTGATATTTCTAAATATTTTTTTGATAAACATATTTAAAATATTTTATTAATTATTAAAATTATAATATTTATAAAATATTATGAAATAATTTTAATTTGATATTAAAATATTATTTTATTATTATTTATGTAATTTTGTTGTTGATTTGAATTTATGACATCTTATATTTACATTTGATGTAATATAAATACAATTTAATTTATGAAGTTTATTGTGAACTTTAATTCTATTTTTTATTGAAAAATATTTTCCATGTATTAATATAATATGATGTAAAAAAATTATACATGAAAAAATTTGATGGAAAGATCGCATTTTATAGTCACATAGACCAATGCCAAGAAGTTTAATACATCACCCCCATCTGTGCCTAGTAGGTCAGTCTATTATATCAAGCATTGGCTCCCAACCATCCTCATTCTTATCTTTTTCTTTATCATCCTCAACCTTCTATCTAGAGGGCAAAATAGTAAGTGCATGTCGAGGTAATTTTCTTTAGGAAAGTGTAGACCATCTTTTCCCACTAAAAGCAATTGGGTGTACTAGAGGAGTGGGGAAATGCCACCAAGGGGAGACATTGCAATTTTTTCTCTAAGAACGGATTCTACCCCACTGCGTGTAGCTACAGTCCCTTGGGGGCAACTATTAGTGAGGGAAGTCGAGAGAAACTTGGCTAACAATATAATGCACTCCCCCAATGGTCTAAAAGAGTTTGAAAGTGTTCCACCTCAAGATGCATTTTCTTTGCTTGTACCTGAATCTGAAGCATGACATTAGATATAATATCAAATCTGTAACCATTAGAGAAATAGTATTCAAGAGTGGCATGAGAAAAAGTAACATCATTTCTAGTTTTTCTAGCTAAAAAAGACTTTGAGCTCAAAAAATATGCCAAATTTGAGTGAAATTTATAGGAATCGTGATTGAGTCCCCTAAGAGCACCATCTTCTAGGTGAACATTTTTGGATGGAAGGGCTTAAAAAGGGTGTGAAGTTTAATCCATGTCGACTAGACATGTTTGCAAAACCAAAATATATGCTTGAGTGTTTCTAGGTGGTTACATATTGAACATATAGGATGAGCCAAGCCCATGTGAACTAGTCAGGTGCCAATTAGAAGTCCATTGTGTAAAATGCACCAAAAAAAGTGTGCTTGTCTGGGTTTAATGATGTTAGCCTTCTTTTCTAGACTTGTTCAATGAGATTGAATCTCCACTTGGCATTGAAAGCATTAATTTGGATGTGCTGAGGGGAAAAAAATGATAACCTAATCAGGGTTGGTATCGGAGGAAAGGTGTCTCAATAGGGAATTTTACAATCAATCCACCACCTAAAAGGAGATTGAACACCAATTTTGTCCAAAAGCTTGCAAGTTAAATTGAGCCTTGAGAACATGCCAAGAAATCCAGTCCCTTGTTTGTTTACAAAAGAGATAGAGATGGTCTTAATGGCTTTCTGAAGAGCCATAGGCTCTTGATCCATGGTACAAGAGCAAATGGCACTTCATATAAATTAAGCATAGGAGACCACCATAGCGAGTGGAATTTTAGAGAGAGCCTAGACCTGAAATCATCTTCATCCCATCTTTAAAAAAAATTGAGTAGTTCCCAAGCCTTCTAAAAACTCTTAGCAACAAATGTGCGCTCAATGCCCACTGGGACCCGAGTGATTAAAATGGTTTGAATATTTAAAACCTTCCAGACTCCCTTTCCCATAGACTTGCCTTGAGTATTGTAGTTTAAAAATAATATTTTTCATGCTTCATCTCTTTCCAAGGCTTGGATGATCCACTTTGCACACAAGACATGGCCTTGTATTTTGAAGTCAAGAAGACCAAAACCACCAAGGGATCATGGTTTGCAACAAATATCCCATGCAACCCTATGGAAGCCTTTGGTGCCTTTAAAATTAGCCCATAAAAAATCCCTCAAATTTATATCAATCTTGGCATAAGTGGTTTTGGAGGGGGCCCAATAAGAAGAGTAGTAAACATGTGTAGTAGCCAACACTTTAGAGTAGATTTGAAAATTTACTGCAAGAAAGAGAGGTCTATAAATCTAAAATCCAACTTTTTCTTAACCTATTGAACCACATATCCACATAGATCTAAGAGAGTGGCTTGGAAAACAAAGGGGATGCCTAAAAACTTGATTTGTTAACCTGGTTGAATCTAAAGCCACTTATACTAAAGAAGCCAATGAGGTAAGGGGAGATAGATTGTTTGTAGCATTGGGTTTTATTCCATTGAATTGAAGATCGTGAAGTTAGATGAAATATATCTAAACATGTCATAGCATTAAAGAATTTTTTTTTCTTCAGCAAGGGTGGGGAAGGAATTGTTATAAAAGTGCCCATTAACCATTTTCTTAGGAGAGTGGGCGAGAGAGATACCCATAACCAAACCTTTGTAATTATAGTCAACCACAATATAATTGAACCCTTTAATAACAACACAAATAGGGATGGGGTGAGAGGGAATCTTTGATGAATAGAGCAAAAGAGGCCAAATTATTTACATTAAGCACCATTGATGGTGATACAAGCTTTGATAGCACTAGAAACCTTATAGTCGAAGCCTAAACCCTAAAGCATGGCCAGAAGGAAAGGCCACTCAATTATATCATAGGATTTTTCAAAGTCAATTTTAATAAATAAGGCCCTTTTAAATATTTTCTTGCCCATTCCATTCCCTCACAAACAACAATAATGTTGTCAAGAATATATTTATTATGGATGGTTCACCACTTTGTCTAGAATTAATGGTGAGGGTTAAAAGATACCTGGATCGAAGATTAATATCCTTGGAAATGATTTGTAGGATAAATTGAGAAGGTTAGTGGGTCACCAATTGTTAATGAGCTTAAGATTGAAGTGATGTTTTTCATTGGTTCACTGATTCTTTCCCATGAAGATGAGGGTTACTTCCCATGCATTGGTCTTTTGACACAACTCACACTCTTTGACCCCAACCACCCTCACTTTCCTACCACCTTACCATGGTTCACATGGTTTAATATCTGATATGACAATGGTTGGGTTGCCAAATTGCTTGACAGAGGCATGCAACTGAGCAAAACACTATTGCCTTTGCCAATAATATTGGCAGCCCTGTAGCTATCATTACAAATGTGTTACTTTTGGATCACCTTCCTATCAAATTGAATGCCCTCCCCCCCAAGGATATATAGGACACAATTTTATATTAATATAGCCCATTTTTCTCATTCTTGGATAGAGAGGCACATTATTAGAATTTGGAATCTGCCACCTCACCCTCAGGGAACTATATTGTGAAAAATAAAAAATAAGATTAACAAGAAAAAATCCCAACACTAAGCACTTAAAGCCACAACAAGAAGCAAGTGGATGATAAATTTGGATCAATTTAACATAAATAAAACATAATTAATTTATTAATGTAGTTTTGGATTAGATATAGAGCCCTTTATCTCCTAAAAACAAGGAGTTAAAGCTTATCACAACTAGATATTGAATCCCTATATTCTCTCTAACAAGGGCCTATTTACACTCAACTACATTCTATTCTCACGTACAACCTATATAATAAATCTAAATATATTTTCACAGTCATATTCAATATGATGCACTAACTATGAAATATCCAACATCCCCCCGTCCCCCCCCACCATTAGTGCGAATATGGGGAAATGAACTATCACTCAAAAACTGAAGCAAATACTTTATTGACACATATATTGATTGTGGAATCAAATGAATTTGTACCCATCAATTAGTTCATAGATTAGGATCCATCAACCAATCCATAGAAAAAACCTATGAATAAGGACCATCAACCTATTCAAACCAATATCAATTATTCTCCTACAATAATGTCATGAAGTCCTTCACTTTTATTATCACTACAAGGGATTATATTGATATTGATTATAATATTTTATTTTCTCACACCATAATTTAAACTGACTCAATGGGCGTCAGTTTGAACTGAACTGCATCCATACAAAGTGATTATTTGACAATTTTATTACTGACAACATACAAACAAATTGATTCCTTATAGTATTTCACCTTGAATTTGATAATAACTATAAGAAATAAACTCAAAATATACTAATAGACACAAAATTAAAACATTTTTTCACTATTGACTTCAATAGACATATATGCTATTAAAAGCTAAAAATAATAAACAAAAAATAAAATAAAATAAACTTAACATCTCATTATAAAACACCTAAAGACTTAATACACACTTGTCTTACCACCTTAATAAACAAAACTATTTGCTCTAAATGAACCCCATCACAAGTCTTAAATCATTATCTCAAATTTAAATGTATCAAAACTCTCTGAATATGGTTATCTACAATAATGTGTTTCTTATTTTTCTTTGTTGTATCCCCTTTCTTAGTTTTTTTGACTCTGTATATCTCCTTAGATATGTTCTTTTTTTCCTTCTTTTGCTTCCTAAACTTCTCCACCTTAGCATTAAACCCATTCCAATTTACAATACTTCTCTAACAAGCCTATTTACACTCAACTACATTTTATTTTCATGTAAAACTCAAATAAAAAATATAAATATATTTTCACACTCATATTTAATATGATATTAACTAGAAAATATCCAATATTGGAGGGATATACACTATGTGTGTGTATGTGTGTGTGTTTGAGTTACAACTATACCAACTATAATTGTCATTGATTATTATTTTGCTTCTGCTATGTAAATGTGGTTACAAATTATTCTTTCTCCCCCGCCTTGATTTGATGTGTGATTTGTTTGAATTTTTCCTAGTCTTTTCTTTTCTCTATTTTACTTTGGCTTTGGTGGGTGCATTAGAGATCAAAGATTGTTACTTCAAAATTGAGAAGAGTTTTCTTTTTTTTTTTATCAAATTTATAATTAATGGGGTTTTAATCTAATATGACAAATAATTGCATAAAGTAAATGAATAATCAAATGGGTATTCAAATATACATCTACTTGAAAACAAATGACATATGAGAAATTAGGGTTTCAACATAATGATACAAAGAGGGATGAACAGCTTATCTTTTTCTAGAAAATGTAGACAATAGATGGCTGTGTATGAATTTTAGGTTGACTTAGATGCCTTTTGATTTTACTATGTGATTTTTGTGGCTTCCTATGACAACACTAGTGAATTAGGACTATGACACCCTACTAGGTTATCCTTATGGAGGACTGTTATCCAAGATGCTCCTACAACAAATGTGTAAATTGGTGTTTGGTGCAAATCTACCTATAGATATACTTCAGTGTGTCATAGGTGTGATATCACATAATCCAACTTGTGTTCTCACCTTTTCTTCTTCAATAACCCTAACCAAATTCTACACATAAACTCAATGGAGATCAAATGCAAAAGTGGCAAAAAATGGGGAAGTGGGAATGGTCGACCTAGCATCGAAACCCATTTGAAGTGAATGTTGCCTAAATATCCCTAAAATAGGGACCTCAAGTCGATGTAGTTCTATGTCTAATGTATTTGTGTGTGATTGGATCATATGCAATGTGAATATAAATGCTCTTTGCCTAGGCCCTCCTCTTGGTCCAAACATGTAATTTAGATGTGATATATATAAACTATAGATAAATACAGGGGTTGATATTATTGTAGTATGATTTTTATTTATTATGATAGTGCCAACTTGATAAGTGCTAGATATAAAATGCCTTAGGGAACTGGATTTAAATAGAAGAATCCTAATTTTAATTTAAAAAGCCCATTGATGCACCAACTGATTCATAGAAGGGTAAAATAGTCATAAAAATAATAAATGTTCATAGAAAAGAGTACCCAAAGGTACACTGGAGAAGACCAGTCCTTTTCAACAATCCAACAGAGTGGGATAGTCAAAATAGGGCACTTTTGTCCAAAAATAAGAAGACAATAAAATGAAGAGAAATAAGAACATGGATCCCTATGACTTAGCTAAGGAATGACATGGAAGAATAAAACTTTAGTAAATATAGTGAAATCAATGTAAAAGAATGAGAGAAGAAACATAAGATTATAAACAACATGCACCAATGGAATACTAATTCAACATTAGGAGCTTTTAAATATAAAATTCACAAAAAACATAATACTTGTGTTTGCTTTACCAAATTTGGGTATATACATTTGGCCCCCTTTTATTCTAGTAACACAATAAAATGAAAGTACTAGATTAAAAATAATTCATACTTGTACTTACATGTGTAGCATGTACTTGCTTACAAATGGATATACCATGGGTTCGATGTGATCAACCCACATAGAGATAATATGGGCTCTAATGTTATTCTCTTTATGGCCAGAGAATTGAACAAAAACTTTGAGTGATAATTGTCAAGATGAACTCATGATATGGATTCCATGTGTTGAATCTAAGTAAACAACTATGGTATAGGACCCAAGCTATGATTTCCCTGAATATATTTTGGGTAGAGATGTGTCTATAATTCAAACATTTGCTTAATTTCAGCCCCACAAAACTCAATATATTGGGTACCAGTGCAAAAAATCCAAATCAAACTACTGTAAATTGCTATAAGATTCATTTTGGTGCAAAACTGGTGTGGGTATAATTTTCAATTCAGTTTGGTGTAAAAACATAGAGAATGGCATGATTTTCCATTCCTTCTATATAAATCTGGTGCAAAAATTAAAAGGAGAACATGTGCACACAACATGCCCTCAATCTGATAACTAAGTACACCGATTCATACAACCTGGGCAATAAGTCTAAATTTTGAGTAATTATTCTATGTTTATGCAAACATGCACTATGTACATTCCCCCATTATCATAATTTATGTAAATATTGATCCAAACTACATAAAATATGAGTATATACCACATACATGCCTTATTTCTGGTGCCATTTTGTCAAAATTATGTAAAAAAATTGTGACTATTTGAGAATATACTATAACAAATTGTGTTAATTTGTAGGGGTATGTGCAAAGATTTGGGGTACAATTCCATGGACATTTCTTATAATGCGATCATGTTATTTAAATTATGGCTCGATGATTATCAATCCAGAACATGATCATGTTATTTAAAATTAATAACATGATTGTATTAATAATACGATCATGTTATTTAAAATAGGGAACACGATCATGTTTATTAACGTGATTGCATTCCTTGTGTCACATAAAAACTGAACCAAACATAAAATTTCCTCATTTTACATTCCTATTCTATCTTTTCCCTCACTCTCCTCTACTCCACAATCGTGTTTTTCCCTAGTGATGCCAATCCCTACCACAATTCATCTCAAGAAGTTGTTAATTGACGATGTCACCACATAGAAGAGGTAAGTGCTAAAAATCTATTCATTGTTTATTAATTTTAGTATTTTTTTGTTATTTTCATTATTTAATTGGTAATTTATTTATTTTGAACAACCCATCTTGCTAACCCTCCTTTTCCTATACCTAACCCTCCACCAACCCTCTTGTTCCTCAGCCTAACCCTCATAACCCTCTTATTCCTCAACCTAACCCTCATCCTAACCCTCCACCTAACCCTCCTACAGTTCCACAAAATCCCCTAGGCAGTCAGGAGAGTCTAGTTGACTACATTATGGAAAATAAAATTGAAGAATTAATTAGGAGAATAAGGAATCCCACTTCCACCAACACCCATCGTACCTATCTAGCCAAATCCCTAGAGATATTATTAGGTAAAATTGACTCTATAACGAGTCAAATTAACATATGGGATTCATATCAAGATAGTTGTAGGGATTATTATGATGACAAATTGTCATCACATGAGGTCAATAACAAAGACATATCAAAATCCTTCATTTGCACCTTATTCATTGACACAACCACCAATGCACCATTTCTAGTAACTACAAAACATTTTCCAATGCATCACTACCAACATAATTTAATCACAACCAATTTTTTGGACTGGTGGTGGATGGTGTTTGATTATCCACCATGTAACAACCATGAGGTCTTGTTTTATTTTTTGAGGAAACTCTACTATGAATTTATCCTCAATGAGATTCTGAACTATTTTGATTTTAGTGAGTTTCAGGGTCGAGGGAAAAACTCTACATAGGATCAACTAGGTGCATGTTGTGCACCTAATCAGCTTGTAAGGATCCATATTCAAAAGCCACTTGAACTCAATATCCCCTCTACAGTTCATTCGGTTGTGGAGATCAACACTTTGCATGCACTTAGTTCATTCACTGATATACCCGTTCAACATAGGAGTAGGCTCTCTCAAACTGATGCTAGAGATACACCACTTAGTGTGCATACCTAACCCCACCCTTTTAGATCTTATGGATATATATACACTAGACCTTCTGATAATGATGATGATGTTGGTGGTTTAGAGGGCTTGGATAATATACTTATGAGTGATGAGTTTTTTTAACACATATTTAGTGTGCAAACATCAACCACTACACATATGTAGGTATATTTTATATAAATGTCATTTTTTTAAAAAACTAACCGGGGTAAAAATTTATTCATAAATAGGCGAAGCCAAAACCATTACACAGCCTTATCCTGTTCCACTAGAAGACTCAGCTTCTGGGAGAACTGCAAAGGCAACAGATTATGATCCAGGATCTCCCACTGGGGTCCCTGTTTGGAGGCCCACTTGGCCAAACAGTCAGCAACCCCATTCCATTCACGGGGAATATGCTTGAAACTAACGGAATCCAACATAGAACTTAACTGAAGAACCTGTTGCACAACCTCAGCCAATCGCCACTTGACATTAACAAAATTACGATTAATGATCAAATCAATCACTACCTGGGAATTCGACTCACAAATAATGTTTTGCCGGCCCAAATGACAACCCTGTTTCAACACCTGGAGGATGGCCAGCGCCTCCATATAATTATTGGAATGCCAACCTTTATAGACAGAGAAAATGAATTGCAGATTTTTGGAACTATCCCGCCTAGCACCATCGATTCCCGCATCCCCTGGGTTTCCATGCGAGGAGCCATCAGTATTAATCTTCACAAAACCAGGAGGAGGAGGATTCCATCAACCAAGTCTGTTAACAGGTTTGTGCCTCTGCCTAACTCTAATCAAATAACTCTTAAAAGAATCAGAGGGAGTAACGTCCGACAACTTGCCGGCAATGTTAAGGAGAATATTATAATCCTCCGTTCCCAGCCCTTCCAAATTGAAACCTTTGGCAGCAAGAGTTTCCTACAGAGTCGTGCGGACTAACTCCCAAATGGCATCCACCTTCCTCTGCTCAGATAAAAAAATGCACCTGTTTCTTTCTATCCACACATTCCATAAAATAAACGCAAGTCTGGCAAACTAAGCAGCCTAGAGGGCTGACGCTTTAGAAGGGGGAACATTAAGGCGATCCCAGAAGTCAAGTAAGGAGGAGGCGTGCCAGTAGGGTCTACACCAAGCTTGCCACCATCTATGCCAGATATTCTTGACAAAAGGACACTAAAATAACAGGTGCACCCCTGTTTCCACCTCCTCATAGCAGAGCACACATCTGGAGGGCCCCTAAAATCCACGCTTGCACAGGTTGTCCCATGTGAGGCATCTATTGTACGCAAGCATCCACAAAAAAAAATTGCATTTAGGCCAGGTAAAAAATTCCAAATTTTCTTCCCCCAGAGGAAATTCGCTTCCCCATAAACTTGCTTAGATAAAGCCTGATAACCCGTTGAGATAGAGTAGCTTCCAGTAGACCCACCTCCCCAAGCGAGCACATCCTGACCCTGAAGAGAATTATAGTTCCTAGAAGCTAATATTTGAGAAAGCTCAGTCCTGTTCTCCAAGGACCCACTTGGCGGCCATTCCAAAGAATTTTTCCATCTAAAGCCTGTAGCCAGGCCCAAGCTATACTCCTCCTTGTAGTGCACCACATTGGTCCAGCTAGCATCATGTAACACCTCACATAAGGCCTGTAGGTGCGGGTGAGAGGACGAGAGCGGGGGCGCCCCATCCCATGAGTCTTCCCAGAAGAGTGCCTGCTCCCCCGTCTTACAAATCCAGAACAGGATGTGTTTAATAAGATGAGCTCCAACTTTGAGGGTACTCCAAATCATGGAGCCACCCCTCTCAAGAGGCATCTGAACAATGACAGAGGGATCAACCCTTGAAAAGTACTTAAGAGCCAGGATTCGAGCCCACATTTGAGACTGATTAGAGCACCATCTCCAGTATAATTTAGCAGCCAACGCCTGGCTAGCCAGGATGGCTGAACGCAGTCCAAGTCCCCCATCTTTCTTTGGCCGAAAAACCGTTTCCCACTTGACCAGGCTCCATTTGGTGCACCGAAGGTTACCACTCCAGAGAAATTGGCGGGACAGGGCGTCAAAATATAAATGTCATTTTAAATTTAAGTTATAATTGCAAATTTAATTTAGCTAACAATTAATTTACATAGAAATTACATAATATATGTTAGGTTGTGGAGCTAAAAGCTTCAACTATTTGCAGACATGAAGAAGAGGATGCTGAAGAACTAGAAGCACCGGCATCGGCAGAATGACTGACATCGGTCAGATACAATGCAGAAGGCAACCGGTGATGGCAGATAGTCGATTGACGTCGGTAGCACCAGGCAAGCAGGGATCGACGTTGGTCACCTGTGTGTTCCAGAACTGCTGTTGACGAACAGTCAGTTAAGTGAAGCGAGTGTTTGCATGTCAAATGACTAATTATAGTCACGAGCTGCGTGTCTAATTATTGTAGTTAGATTTCTATTTTTGTAACCATGAGATTCTATTTAAAGACCCATGAGGCATGTATTGTATTCATCAAGAAGACAAGTAAAAGCATTGAAGCAAGCAAGGTCAAGGAGATCTACAAGTGTAAGGTCAAGGAGATCAACTGAAGCATTCAAGGAGGGATAATAACTCAAGCTATAGAGTTGTTGTGTTGAGCAAGAGAGAGAGGGAAGAAGGTCTTGAGGTGTGGCAAGCCTTTGAGGTGGAGGAAGAAGTGGCATCTTCCTTATTGTATTTTCTTCTAGTAATATTTAATACAAGAGTGTGTATTGTCTCTCAAATTCTTTGCTGTCTCAAGTTTCTAGTTACTTTATCATTCTAGTATAATTCCGTGTTTAATTTCTTATAAGAAAGTAATCAATTGTGCTTCCGTTGGATAAGGGGTCTCCTAACAGTTGGTATCAAAGCTACGGTTTGCAGGAAGCAGGTTAATTTTTTGATTACAGGTCATTCACAGGGTTTTTTGATTGAGTGGGAGTTCAGCAATGGCAGAAGAAAGTAAGCTATGAATGGAGAAGTTTAACGGCAAGAATTATCAACATTGGAGGATGCAGATTGAGGATTATCTGTATCAGAAGGATCTGTACTTACCATTGGGCGGGGTTGCATGCAAGCCCACAGATATGAAGGATGAAGAATGGAGTGTTCTTGATCGGAAGGCTCTCAGTTCCATAAGGTTGAGCCTTGCATCGTCTGTGATTTCTAACTTATCACAGTGCAAGACAATGGAAGAGTTGATAAAATCCTTGGCGAATTTATACGAAAAGCCCTCGGCTTCTAATAAGGTATATCTTATGAAGCAGCTATTTACTTTGCAAATGCAGGAAGGTGGATCAGTACATACTCATCTCAGTGATTTCCATGGTTTGGTAAACCAATTAGCTTCAGTCAATATTGTTTTTGATGATGAGGTAAAGGCTCTCTTGATTTTATGTTCTTTACCTGAAAGTTGGGACAGTTTGGTTATGGCAGTAAGTAATTCTGCATCTGCTTCTAAAATCTTAAAAGTTGATGATGTTGTGAGTGTGATCTTGAATGAGGAAATACACAGGAGAAGCACAGGGGAATCATCAGGTAATGCTCTAAGTGCAGAAAGCAGGGGAAGGCAAAGGGAGAAGATTGAGCAAGGGAAATCAAGGTCGGGAAGGAGATCCGAGTCCAAAGGTGTTACCTACTATTTTTGTGGAAAAAAAGGACATACAAAGGAGTGTTGGTTGAGAGATAAAGAGAATCAACATGCAGATATTGAAGAAGCAAAGGATGCAAATATTGTGGTACAGGACGCTCTCATACTTTCTTTGGATAGTCAGGTAGAATCATGGATTTTAGATTCTAGTTCATCTTTTCATGCATCCCCAAACAGAGATTTGTTCCATGAGTATGAACAAGGAGACTTTAGAGTGATTTATTTAGGGGATGATACGCCTTGTCAAATAGTTGGCAAAGGGAAAGTGCAGCTGAGATTGCAGATTGACAACACATGGGTGTTGAAGGAGGTCATGCATGTTCTAATTCTGAAGCAGAGTTTGATTTTTGTAGGAAGGTTGGGTGATGAGGGATGCACAATAACCCTCACAGCAGATTCTTGGAAGGTTACCAAGGGTGCACTTGTTCTAGCAAGAGGTAAGAAAGTAGATACTCTTTATCTATCTACTTGTATTACTGATTCTACTTTTGGTGTAGATTCGAAGATGTGGCTTAATAGGATTGGTCACATGAATAAGAAAGGAATGGACGTTCTTGATTCAAAAGGTATGTGTTCAGATTCAGAAAGCATAGATAGAGTTCATTGCAGAAAAAGAAAATTTGATGCTTTTGACAGGAACAAAGAAGCCTTGGTGTTTATGGAGGAGATGAAGGACAGAGATCAGTCACAGGGGCTGAATAAATCTGAGCAGGGCAGCTTGGACAGAGGTTTGATCCAAGATGAGCTCGCGGATGAAAAATTCATCACTTGCAGAAAAACACAGGTATCGACGCCGGTGCTCCCATGGCACCGACGTCAGCCAGACTGAAACTGACATCGGTCATGTGCAAACCAATAGGGTCAGTAGGTCAGGCAGGAGAAGTCTGACGTCGGTCATCAGGACTGACATCGGTAGGGGGGACACTGGCGTCGGCCAGGGAAATGATGTCGACAGTCAGGGTCAGTGCAGGGAACTGACATCGGTCGGGAGCAGATTGGGAGATGGCCGAGATCGGTCACTAGAACGGATGATGGGTGGATAGATAGCTGTCAAGGAGTCTCAAACACCCATATGGAGGTCAGAAATGGTAAGTGAACCTCATATTCATTGTTCACCTTCTTTATATTGCTTACTGATAGTCAAGAACTAGGAAGATGGAAGAAGCAATGCAGGTAGAATCTAGAAACAGTGGGAGCTTGGCATGGATGAGGAGTGTGAGTCCTTGGAGTAAAACCAAACAGGTATTTGTTGGTAGAGTTGTCAGCTAGAAGGAAGCACTAGATAGAGGGATGGATTCCCATATTAGAGAAGAGAGTGGATGGACACGTGAGACAGAAGGCTAGGGCATATAGTCTTGATTAGGCTGCAGACAATGGAGGTTTGACCATTGTATTTATCTTTACCAGGTTGGATGATATTAGCTACATTATCTTATTACTGTATTGTGTTACTTGTTGCAGGGTTTCATATACAGGGAGTTTTTTTGAGCTAAAGGTAGAGTTGGTTCAGAAGTATGTCATGAAGAATTTGGGAGCAGCAAAATTCTTGTGGCATAAGTGATAGGTATAGCATCATAGGTTTGCGTGGTGGTTGGTCTTCAAGAGTGACTTTGAAGAGGGATACAGAGCCAAAGAAACAAAATAGATGGTGTACAGGTACAAGTACAGTAGCAGCTATTTATCTCCAAGTGGGAGATTGTTAGGGTGTGGAGCTAAAAGCTTCAACTATTTGCAGACATGAAGAAGAGGATGCTGAAGAACCAGAAGCACCGGTGCCGACAGAATGACCGACGTCGGTCAGATACAGTGCAGAAGGCAACCAACGACGACAGATAGTCAGCCGACGTCGGCAGCACCAGGCAAGTAGGGACCGACGTCGATCGCCTGTGTGTTTCAAAACTGCTGTTGACGAACAGTCAGTTAAGTGAAACGAGTGTTTGCATGTCAAATGACTAATTATAGTCACGAGCTGCGTGTCTAATTATTGTAGTTAGATTTCTATTTTTGTAACCATGGGATTCTATTTAAAGACCCATGAGGCATGTATTGTATTCATCAAGAAGGCAAGTAAAAGCATTGAAGCAAGCAAGGTCAAGGAGATCTATAGGTGTAAGGTCAAGGAGATCAGCTGAAGCATTCAAAGAGGGATAATAACTCAGGCTATAGAGTTGTTGTGTTGAGCAAGAGAGAAAGGGAAGAAGGTCTTGAGGTGTGGCAAGCCTTTGAGGTGGAGGAAGAAGTGGCATCTTCCTTATTGTATTTTCTTCTAGTAATATTTAATACAAGAGTGTGTATTGTCTCTCAAATTCTTTGCTGTCTCAAGTTTCTACTTACTTTATCATTCTGGTATAATTTCGTGTTTAATTGCTTATAAGAAAGTAATCAATTGTGCTTCCATTGGATAAGGGGTCTCCTAACAATATATATGCCATTTTTATGTCTCAGGAGGTGATGGTACCTTCATTGTCAAAGTCGACATTTACAACATTTGATTTAATGCAGCCATTGTTTACATTTTTAGATCCAGTTATTGACCCATCCACTACTACATCTGTCTCTATTAGGAAGACACCTTTTACTTATATAGAGGAAATTTTTTGAGTTAATCATATGTCCTATGTACATTTAGTCTATGTATATTTGTATTATAAGTTTAAGTTAAATTTATCTATCAAGGATCTCAAAATTCAAATACATTGCTATTAAATCCACTCTTGGTTTAATAAAAGATAAATTTTTTCCATATATATCTTTGATATTGAGACAGACATAGGCATTATTAATTCAATGTCATCCGCTCAGGTGTTGATAGAGGTATATATTGACTTGTAATTTTGAATTATAAAAATAGATGTGTTTTAATAATTTTACTACATACTTGAGGCAATTATAACTTATGTGAATGTATTGTGTATGCAGGGTTATCCCATGACATTTGATAGTCCTATTCAGATGATTAGTAGGGTAAATTCTCATATTTATTCCCCATTTCATATGCATATTCGAACAGTTGAGCCTACCACTGACTCATTGGAGTGTCAAAAATAAATTGAGAAGGACCATGAACTTACAGTAAGTGCATGTTTAAATGATTTTTTATTATAGTTTAAAATTACTTTCTTAAGAAGTGGTTGAATGTATTTTATGTTAATTTTGTAATAATACTTGTATTTGAATAGGTTCAACTGCAAGTGAGCTATGAGCATAGGACTCACAGTCAGACCTTGGAGCAATCCAAGGCATTAGAGGGATCTCTATCTACTAGCAAGGCATCCCAGGGAGAGTCATCTTTGATGAAGGTAAAGAGAGGGAGGATATTTGATGATTAATATGTCTTACATGAGATGTGATTTTTTATATGCCTATATGATAATGTATGCATTTTTAGAATTGTATATGTGTATATGACATTCACCTGACATTAGATACTTTGTTGGTAGATGTTGTAATTTTTTATTTGCGTATCATAGAAATCTATGTATTATTGATAATGTACATGTGCCTATATGATTTTTTTGGATTTTTCATTTGAATTATGTTAATATATCTAATTTATATTTAGTTTTAATTTAAAATTTTATTTTATAGTATTTTTTTGATCTTCTAAACTATTATCTATCCGATCTCATATTTAAAGTTGTACACAAAAGAGGATTAAAAAAAAATTCTTTTTTATGTTATAAATCTCTGATCTCCCATATTTTTTTAAATTAAAGTTTTTATTTGATTGTGTTTAGTGAAAATAACTAATGACACTCTTATCTATTTTGCATTTTTCATCACCCATTTACAACTTTTCAATTTATCATTAACATGAAATTTGATTTCACTTAAGGCCCATACCCAATCATGTTCATACTTGTATAATGCAGAGATGAAATTTTGTTTGACCTTGAATATAATATATTTATTTGATTAAAGTGAACCTTAATGACTTAAAACAAAATATTCACTCATGAGACAATGATCCATCTTAGGCCAAAACCCTTTATTATCTCGTAATACCACCTAATGCATAGTTTGATCTTATATGTTTAAGAATGATGTGAAAGTCCTATTCATATTATTTAAGATCATAAATAATTCTAAGCTCACTTATCCACTCTTTTTCTCAACTTGATTCAAAATCCACTCTCAAACAATCTTCTTTGAAACTAGTCAATTACTCATTAGGTATGCTCTTAACTAGTCACCAATCTCTCAGATTTGCTCTCTTTCCTTTGAACAATTATTATTTAAGACACTTTGGATATGTATTAGGAAAACTCAAGTATTTATTTAGGTTTAAAAACTTACAATAAATCAACCAACTATAGGTCTCTAAGAGATTGAGCTTTCATTCTCAAATTCTATCTTTTTAAGTTTCTAGGTCTCTAGACATAGTTGTTGCTCCAATAGGTATATTTATCAAATTAGAGTTTTTAGATCTTAAAAATTATATTTATAGTATTATTTTATCAATTATAACATGTTATAACCCTTACCCAAGTTTATACAACTCAAATCAACCAAAAACGCATCTTACCTTATGCACAACTTTCTCAAAAATGGTCTTCTACTGTGTACAAAAAAATAGTCGTCTATACCTGAAATTTCAAACCTCTTATTAACCCAATGATACTTGTACTAAGTTATAAGATCCTTTCCCCAAATTCTCAAAAAGTTTTAGACATTATTGTTCAATTTTTTGAGTTTTAGAGGTGTTTTACTCATGAAACCCTTACTTTGGATTTACTCAAAAAATTTGCAAGCCAAGAGCTAATTATTGATAGTTCATAAAGCTCATTGGGATTTTCTATGATATAAAACATGTATACTAGTCTGAAAAAACATATTTACATATTGAAATACTCCAATTGAGTTCATATAATAGTTTCCACATGTAAATAAGCCTCTAAAAATGACTATAACAATAAAAATACAGAATTCTTGAGGGTTTCACAAATATAACTGAGATTTAAGCTTGCAGTCAATATGAATGGATTAGAATCATATTATAAAAGGATAATACAATGGAAAAAATGAAATAAGACTCATAAATATTTATTATGTGCAATAATAAATCATTTACACGGTCCTTCTCCATTGAGACAGACCTACAACATATGCTCTAACCTCTTCAAAAATGATATTTTTATCCTTTTAAGATCTTTGGTTGGTCTTGTATGGTTCCTCATCATTAGGAGTGAATATTATAACTTTATTAGAGTCTAAACCAAGCTTATTAATTTACTAAAATTACTCATATTCTCTCTTACTTGTTCAAATTAAACTTACTAAACTAACCTATTTTATAGGTCTTAATTATTACCTAAGACTATTGTCAACATAGTTTCTACATGTATTTGGTGATGCTCCTACATCACCTTTACTATCTACTAACCTATCATTTTCGTCATTCACTCTTCACACTCTTTCACTATACATTCCTTAGGCTTGGCTATGCCTAGATGACTTCCTCTTCTTTAATACTTTTAAGAACACTTCCTGTAGCTCTTATATACACCTATAAAACCTTCATTCAACCCACTCAATATAATTTAAAATGCCTCCACACTCCTTTAAAATTTATTACACTTTCACCTTTCAAAAAATATTTGGCCTAATATGCCTAACGCACACTCTTGAAATGGGTTTCTGACCCTTCAACACCTCACTCCTTCAGCACCTTCAACACCTCACTCCTAACGTACTTCAACTCCCCATTGAGGTCTCTAGACCAACGTCAATTCCCATTAATAGTTATATTGATTTATAGGCTTGTTCCTTAAGGGTGTTAAGACTCCTACAATTGATCTTTGAAAATATCACAAACCTATCCTAGCCTCCAAATCACCTTGAACACTTAAAATACACTTTCATGTGAAAGTGGGTGAGAAAAGGAAGAAAGAAAGAGTTGCATGGGGGTGTGTGGTTTAGCAAAGTAGGGGGAAGTAGTATGATTTATTAGAGTTATGGGGTGAATATTTTGTCATTAGCTAACTGATGGCAAAATGGGTATATCAACCATAGTATAAGGAGATTTATACAACAAAAAGTGTGGGTTTACCACATCCTAATGAGATAAATCTCTCCTCTCATCAAGGGGAGGTTCCCTATAAATCACTTATATGCTATATATAAGCAAAAAATAATACTTAGGGTAGGATAACACCATCCATCTCTTTTTTTTAGAGATGATGTTCATAGAGCAAAAGAGAAATCCTGGTTGATTACTGAAAGCATTCCTCTTCCTTCAGAAATAGTATTCAACAAATAGAAGAAAGTCTCCTCGAGTAGTAACTAGGTCCACAAGAAAACCCACGAAAGCACAAAGTCTTTCGTTGCCTCCTTCACTGATTTGAAGCATACGTAACAATAGAGTGAAGTAAAGCTCAAAGTCTTCACCTAAAACTACAACAGATAATAAGATCACAAAGGATAAAAGTAGTTCAAAGTCTTTCAGATATCCTTTGGAATGTCTTCAGATAATTTCAACACACACACTTTGCTTATTTAATCAAACAGATGAGAGATTATCAGAAAAGAGAACATAAGAACAATTTCCTAAATAACACAAATTATTTCAACACAAAGTTTGAAATTAACCTGCTTCTCATTCATTCAAGAAAATATGATTTACAAGCTGAGATCAAAGTCTCAAGGAGTATCTCAATTTTGGCAGAGTTTTGCTCTCAATTACCTAGAGATATTTTACAAAAGAGGCTCCCTCTCTATATATAGAGAAAAACCTTCAAAATTGGAAAAAGACTTAAATATTGAAAACCTAGTCAAAGATGAGTCAACGTTGACTTTGGGACTTTTTCATATTTTTACATGTAATTACATATTACAAAAGTGCATGTGAAAATGTCCCGAGTCAATTACAAAGTACATGAGAAGAATGAAGAAGAGAGTATGGAAGAATAGTTCAACTCTTGTCGCCAGAATTCTTCAGATGAGCATCATACATGGCAATGGATGCCTGTAGCCCGATACTATCTGGTGTAATGGTATTTCTCAAGACTATCTTAGCTCTGATTGTGGCATCTCTCACTGCTGTGATTATTTTCACATGACTAGTTAACCTAGTTCTCAGATTATCTAGGGTTAACTGATTATCTAAAAGATTATCCACAAAAGCCATTGAGAAAGCTTTCTCTTTGAATTCCCTTTGGATCATACCTTCAAATTCCTGAATCATTTCCTCTGTTGAAATGAATTGGTTGTCTCGAGAGGTGAGTCTGCAAGGTAATTCCTCCAATTTGTTCAACAAGTTGGTGTCAATTTTTTCACTGGCATCTTTGGAAGATTTGAGGTCATTGATCAGTTCCTTAAGTACATGGATCCTGTATATTAGTGATTCTTTGATTTTAATATAAGAATATTAATTGGCAATGACGTCGATTGATACTAAGGTACGTTTCTTCAACGCTTTCATCTCTATCCATTTGCTAAGATATTTGTTTGTGCTGTTAATATCTTGAGAAATAATAGAGATAAGGTCTTCTAACTCTGTTCTCATTTTCTTCATTTTACCTATCTTCTCAGCCACCTCTGTAAAAAAAGAAATTCCTTGTGCATGCATCTTATCTATGTAATCTTTAAGTACTTTTCCATTTAGATAGATCTTCTCTACTTTTTGGATTATAGGGTCATCTACGGAGAAGGCCTCTGGAGTTGTCGCCTCTGGGGCAAAAGTGAATCTCCTGATTACCATGATTAACTATTTTGCCTTTGCTTTGTAATAATCTTTCATCTCTCTCTCTCTCTATCAAATTTCTAGACCATGATATCCATTGTAGACTGTAGATCAATCTTTGTGCCTTCATGAGTTATTTTCCCCAACTCAACGCGAGAAATGGAGTAGCTACTCATGTCAAAATTCTCTAGGGTTGCATCTTGTGGAGGTTTAGCTATCTCTAGAAATTTGTGCCCCTTATCTCCAATCATTTTTGAAAGGATTCTTGGCTTCTTGGGGGTCTTAACTTTCACTAGCATTATTTTACCTAAATCAAAGTCATCTAGAGAGATGGCTTGCTTTTTTATTTTAGGTGTGAAAGTTGACAACCAAGGTGGGAGAGCAGAAACACTTATAGTAGCAACAGTCCCTGTAGTTGGTGTCACTGGGGTAACATCTACACTGCTGGTGGGAATAATGGGCGTAGAGGGTGTAGTAGGCATAGTATCAAGAAAAATTGCATCGATCACTGACTGATCGAAGGTGGAATTGTCTCTGATGTTGAAAGAAGGAGATGAAAGACTAGGGATGGATCCTGATGATCGAAGAACATATCTAGAAACACCTTGAGGGTCACCAAAGATAACTCTAGAAGGAGAGGTGGCTCTGGAGGAAGGAATACTGATGGGAGAAATGGATGAAGGAGTTGAAACATGTGATTGGGGTGGAGAAGAAGAAACTCCTGCAATTGGTTGTGCCCCCTCTTGTGGAGATAGAGCTTCCATCCCTTGTTGACCTATAGGTCTGTCATATGTTTCCATCTATTTTATTGCTTGTTCTTGGGCACTTTGTTTCTCAATCCCCATATCTATTGACTCTGGTTCTTTCTCGACAACCTTTGGTTTCTTAGACACAAAGATGATCCTAGGATTTTGGGGCCTAGAAGGAGAAGGAACATCACTTTTATTCTTTGTCCTATTTTTTGTTCTCCTTCTTGTCTCCTCTTGAAATTTAGCCTCTGATCCTGTGATGAATTCTTTTAATGTGATCCCTTTGTTCGCTAGCCAATCATTGGTGTTAGCCAATATTGGGTCAAATCTCATCCTTAAAGAGGTTAACTCTTTTTGAGACCATTGAATTGGAGGAAGAGGAGAGTTAGCAATTTGTTTAGCAAGATACCTGTTATTGACCAAATTTTTATCATCTACTAGATTCAGAGGAATATCAGCGAGCCCTAGATATTCAATTTGTTCTAGAGATAGTCTGTTGTAGTCCATCTTCCTGATGTCTTCTACTATTCTTAAATCTATCCAGACGTCTTCGATCATGGGCTCATAAAACTGAGTCTTCCTTCTGATCATGTCTTTGACACCCCTGTAGTCAAAATTGGGCCTTCTTTTGAAATTCTTCATGGTGACAAGTTGCATTTCGGTCTCCATTACCCTTGCTTTGGCAGCAGTCAATACTGAGTATCTACCAATTTCAATTGAGAACTTGAAACCTAGTTTCTTAAGTTCCATTTGTTTATTGTGCACGACAATAATTTGTCTACATAGTTCCATCATGACTAATTTATCAAAAGGAAATCTAGGGAGCATATAGGGATAGCCTTGGAAAAAGCCAACCCAACCCATAGATAGTAAAAGGTAGGGAACTATAAGAACATACAGCCAAAGTCATTGACGACAGTCCAGGCTTCATTTGATACTCTCTTCTATTCCAATTTAAGATCAAAAAGACACAAAAATACTATGAAGAAGACATCATTTACCCTCCTAAAGTGATGGATTGATCCATTTAATGTTAGCTGAGGGTAATATTGATAAATAGGGGTGGTTTTTCTGTCTCCTTCTGACGTCAAACCTGGAAAGGTTCTCATTGAAGCTACAATGTATACCAAGTATGAAGTCATATAGAACTTTGAAGTAATAGACACTTTTGTCAATTGCTCATGCAGAGCATTGCTAAGCTGTTCACCCCAGAAGATGACTTGTTTCCCTTGGAGAATTATCTTGATAAAGGGATACATCCATTCGTGGAATTGAGAAGAAGAGGGTAAACCTCATACCTTGCTAAGAAGAGTAATTAAGTCACCAAATTCTTCTATAAAGTCACTCCTCAAAAAGTTCTGGGGCCATCTGGATAAGTTGGCTCTGGGAGTCTTGAGCCATCTGTTGTTGATCACCTTCTTCGCCTTCTCAGGATCTTTGTCGTATTATTTCTGTGCTTTAATGAGGTCGATCTTCAATACTTCAGTGGTAGGAGGGCACATGAAAACTTTATCAATGAATTCAAGGTCTAGTCGAATTACCATGTTGCCACTAGCATCTGACATAGCTCTGGTCTCTTTGTTGTAGAATTGGACGCACTTGAGGATGAACTCTATATGATGTGCCACCACAGGGAAAGAGGAGACTAGATGGATGTTGCTTTCAATAATCCTCATTTTAGATCTTGGATTTTTTGCCTTGGTTCTCTCCATGAACTCAGACATATCAACGTGGCCGATCTCTGTGTCCCTAATGTCATCAACATTAGAAGTGACTGAGGTGATTGGGAAAACACCTTGATATTGATATTTCATCACCTTCGACTTCTTTGGAGAAGCTTCAGTCATCAAGATGAGCCTTTGTTGAAAATACGTTGATGAAGAAGGATCTCGAGGAGGTACTGCGATAAGAGTCATGATCACATAATTAGGAAAAAATTGGCAATTTGGAAAAATTGCACATTGGGTGATCATAACTAGAGAGACGCTCTTGAAAGGGCTAAGGTGAGAACAAGTTGAAAAGCAGAAGGAAAGGGAGAGCGGGCTCAAAAAATGATAAAAATGAAAATTTCCCAAAGGAAAAATGGGGAAAAGGTATGTAGGGGTAGCCACCCTTGCATGTGGAAAGAGTTTTGCATGTATAGGCAGCAAAAATTGCCACCCCTGCACGTTGGGTTAGAAAAGAGGACGCATCGGTGGCAAAAATAGCTACCAAAGCATGTTGGAGGTTGAACTTGTAAGGGCAAAAAAAATTGCTGCCCTTGCACCTGGTAGAGAAGTCGAGTGTAATGGCAGTGATTTTTGCTGCCTTTACACCTAGTCGGGGTCAGTTTGCATCAGCAGCAAAAAATGCCACCGGTGCATGAGTCTGGGTGGATAGAGAATTTTTAAGGCAGCCAAATTCACTACCCTTACACAAGGATTTTAAATGGGTTCTGCAAGGGCGGCATTTTTTGCCACCCTAACACAAGTTTTAGCAATTATACGCGAGTGCGAAAAGGCCGAAAGGGAAAGATGGGAAGAGGAGGGTCAAGGCGCAACAAAGGGGGAGAGAATCACCTCATTTGGACTGGGAAAAAGAGTTAGGGGAGGAAATAAAATAAAAATAAAAAGAAAACTTAGAATATATATAAAAACAACTTTAAAAAGAGAGGAAAAACAAAAACAAAACCCTACCTGAATAATAACGTGAAATGAGGCTCGAATCCAAAAAAAATCACCCCCAACCACTCGACATGTGTGGCCATAAATGCCACACACAAAAATTGAGGTCATGCAGGGGTGGCAAAATTCACCGCTCCTACATGGGAGTTCAAAAAGATATGCAGGGGCGACGAAAATCACCGCTCCTTCATGGAAGAGATCCAAAGGATGCAAGGGTGGCAAATTTTGCCACTCTTGCATGATGAATGAAAGGGCAGCAAAATTTTCTGCCTTTGCATGGAAAACAAAAAGTAAATGTAGTGGCAGCAAAAAATGCTGCCCCTGCATGGAAACGCTAGAAAATGCTAACTCTGGGAAGTGAAAACTTTGTCCTCTGGCCACATCGAGATTGTAATGATTTTTGCATTTTTGGGAAAATGCAATAAGTGAACATCACAAAATTTAGATGATGCCAGTTGAGCAAATGTGAGAATAAGAAAAACTTGCCTCAAAAAACAAACTTAGAGAGAAGAACACGAAACAGACAAGTTTCATAGGGGTTGTTCCAAAAATGAGCGTAGCTGATTCTGGGAACAACAAGAGTATGTATAAGTTTATAAAAATAGGGATATATTAATTAAGAATATGCAAACTTGTGTGGAGGATTGAGTGGTTGCAGACAGACAGAAGGGTAGTTTCACCCTCAAGTAAAGGTGATTTGATGAATATCAATCATGGACATACAATTTACTATAGTCCTATGGAAAGGGTTTGATTGAGTTGTTGGAATTAAAAACTTTTATAGATACTAAAAAATATCAAATTGAATCTGCTACCCATATATTCCTTACATCGTTTGAAAAAAATAACTAATTTAAATTCAACCATAAAAAGATTAGCAATAAGTGCAAGCAGAAAATATTAGTTCCAAGTAAAGTGTCAATATGAAAACACCTCATCTTGACCAGACATTGGAACTTATAACACTTCTCAAGGGATGTATAACATCTAAGACCAAGTTCTTGGCCTCCCATCAGACTCAATTGACAAACCCACCACCCATTCCAACCTCAAGAATGCCCTTCCCAATAGAAGAAAAATGTAGTTTTTAGCCTAATTTCAAACACGTATAAACCAAAACCTATAAGCCATTTATATAAATCATTAGATCCTTCCCATGCCTATTTAATCCCTCTAATTACACCTTAAATCACATAGGTGGAAGCTTTAAGAGTAATATGTTTGACAAGTTTTAGTGACGGGTCCTAAAATGTAACTTTTTGGCATTGAATAGGCAACTTCTTGAGCTCCAACTATCATTTATACCTCTGAAACCTAAAATTGAGAATATATTACTTTGATCACATCTAGATAGGCAAATTACACATGATCACACTGCCATGATGTTCAAATCTACTTGAAAGTGCATTTTTACTACCGTTTAGGAGCACAAAAACACTGACAACAAGTGTTTTTAAAGTTTAAGTTGTGATTTCAAAACTCTCGTTCCAATGCTTTCTGACAAAAAAATAGCATTTTCAACACATTTGGGGGTCATATAACACCAAGACCAAGTTTTTAGACTCCCACCAGGCTCGATCGATAAACCCACCACCCATTCCCACCTCAAGAACACCCTTCCCAATACAAGAAAAATGTAATTTTTTAGTCTAAACTCAAACATGCATAAAAATTAACTTTTAAGTCATTTACATGAACCATAATATCCCTCACTTACCTCTTTAATCCCTATAATATCACCCTAGAGCACTTGGGTGGAACTTTTGTAGCGTAGAATTGTACCCTTTGTGGGAGAGTTTCTCAGGCTCTCTCACTCTTAGTTACAAGTGTTAGGACAACCTCAGGCCATTGGTATCCTGTAGTGAGGTTAAACCTCTAGGATTTTTAATGAGGCTAGCTCTTTAGATGCTTCACTTCAGCTTGTTCCCACACACTAAAACCTACTGTTGACCAAGGAAAAGGGAGAGAAAGATAACATAAAAAGGAAATCTAAGCTAAGGGAGGTGATGCACCAAATAGAGAGTAATCCACATAAGCATGAAATAAACATTAATTTAGCATAAGATAATTCTTTCTCACACAACCTCACAACTAGTTAATTTGCATAAGTGTTTCATAAACTAGGCTCACTAAACCATACATGAAGCAAAGAGGAATTTCAAAATCCACACCAAGCATCCATTAATGGTGGAAAGAGCTCAAGTTCAGACCTGCAACTAACCTAAAAACACCTAAAATGGGCAAGAAATAAAGACAATGGACATGGAAGAACACTTCTTCACAAGGCCATCATGCACAAGCTTGTTAAACACAATTTTCAGATAAGAGATAGGTAAAAATTGATCTTTATTGCTTCAAAAGGTCTTT
Source organism: Torreya grandis (assembly GCA_037957365.1). Lineage (NCBI taxonomy): Eukaryota > Viridiplantae > Streptophyta > Pinopsida > Cupressales > Taxaceae > Torreya > Torreya grandis. The sequence goes on from JARHVA010000309.1 coordinate 2,531,483, forward strand.
CTTACAAATTTTAACAGGGTTTTTCCTTGTCAAATGAGGATATATTTTTATGCGGGAGCCAATGGAGCTATATGAAAAAAAAGAAGAAGAAAAAGAGATAAGGCAAGCAAATAGAATTTAATAAATGAGATCCAACCACCCTCCATAAATTTTCACCCACATTTGGGTTAATTAGAATTAATCCTTCTTCAAAAAATTAACCACCATTAGCTCCAATAGTATTCAAGCCCTCTCATTGGTTGAGAACCATACTAAAAGATAAGAACTTGTTGAGGATGATGATGTCAGGATCCACTAAAAAGGAAAAGTCCAGGAACGTCTTTTATGCTCAAGCTATCTTTTCTAATCACCTAATCTTCATCTTTCACTTTTATGCTATCCTTCACTTGTCTTACATGTATAAGGACAAAATCCCCATAACTTTGAATCTGGACTGAGTCATGCTACCTCTGAATTGAGTGTCTATTTGTTAGAGATGATGGCAATATCAAAGGATGAGATCCTCTCCATTAATTGCATACACTAGTTCTTGCTTTGAAACCAGGGTCAAATCTTTCTATAGATGGAAAACCAATCTAGGGACATTGGTTTTCTTATATCCATTTATGGTGATACACATCTATCAATTGCGTAGCTTCTTTTGATATTTTTAAATACCAATGACTACTTGTAGGGGTTTAGATTTTTATGTTTATGGGCCCATCATCAATTCCTTTAGACAACTTGTTTGGCCATTTTCTTCAAATAATTTGCTTAGACCCTTCTTGCGAATAATTTGTCCAAAGGAATTCATGTCTCCAAACTTTATGAAAATGCCCCTTTCTGAAAGGGAGGTACCCTTTGGCTTTCTTGAAAGTGACCCCCTTTTTTATCCTTCAAAATTTTGAAAAATCCCTTCAAAAAAATGAAAAGCACCCTTCGAAAGAATTGAAAAGCACCCTTTGGCTTATCTGTTTGGACCTCTTGGAAAGAAGACCCCTTTAGAAATTTGAAAAGACCCCTCCAAATTTATGAAAATGATCTTTTAGAAAAAATGTTTTAGCCCTTTGTGAAGGAAAAGTACCTTTTGGAAAATTTGAAAAGGTCCATTGTGAAGGAAAATTACCTTTCAGATTCCTTTGAATGGACTATTGGAATTTGAAAATAGTCCTTCAAAAAAATTGAAAAGGATCCCCTTTTCCCTGAGAAAAGATATATTTCAAAAATTTGAAAAGAACCATTTTCCCTTTAAAAGTGCCCTTCAAAAAAATGCAAGAGCCTTAGTATGTGGGCCAAAAATGGCCAACATTTCTGATGACTCATAGGAAAACATGCGTGATATGCTTGAGAACCCAGACCACTTGCCATGCTTAGTACATTGGGCATGAAGTCATTAGCCTCTGCAACTGAGCTGGTTTAAAATTGGATACAAGGCTGACCCTTTCTAAAACTTCCTCTTAAAGCAACAAGGACAACAAGAACAAAACAAACACTATGCCCAAGGCACTTAGGGAAGGGAAACACACAACTAAAAAGATGTGTACAAGGTACTTAGGAGAAAATAAGAAAAACTATAAATAATGTACAATTTATACAATGGATACAAACTCTTCTAATAGAAAGGATTTAGATGAATCCCATTGGTTGGGATGGGTAGTACCTCTCCATCCAATTAGGCCAGATGAAAAGTATTATGTTGTTTGCATCCATAGATTAAATAAGGACCACTCCACAAGCTATCAAATTTGCTATGATTACCTGGCTTGGCCTTGTTTAAATCCCACTTGAGGACTAGGTCTCCTTCCTTGAAGTCCCTTGCTATGGATCTCTTGTCAAAGGCTTTCTTGACCTGATCCTGATGTGACTCTAGTGTTTTCATTACAAAGTATCTCATTTTTTCAAGCTCCATGAGTTCTACTAGTCTCACATTCATGGGCTCATCTTCCATTAACTTCAATTGATGGGCTAGTTCTAATGTAGGTAACTCCAGAGAAATGGGCAACTTGGCCTCCCTTCCATTTACTATGACATGGATAATTTTCAATGGTAGCTTTAGGAGTCACCCTGTCATCCCACAACACTATCTTTAGTTTGGTGTGTCATGCCCTATGACTCTCTTCCATGGTTCTCTTGATGATTCTCAACAAATTCTTATTTGTGGACTCAACCAATCTATTTCCTTGAGGATAATAATTTGAAGAGGTGTTGAGGTAGATGCCCATCTTGAGAGCCCTTGTTTTTAGACCAAGGAATGCTAATGCATTATCAGAGATGATAGTGAATGGAACACCAAACCTAGTCACAATGTTGTCATAGAAGTCTAGGACTGTACCTTCATTAGCTTCTTTCAACACAATAGCTTCCACCCACCTAGTGAAGTAGTCAGTTGTAGTAAGCACCCATTTATGTCTTGCATTTGATGGAGGGTTGATCATTCCTATGAAATCTAGCCCCCATTGTATGAAGGGTTGCTCTACTTGAATTGAGTTGATAGGAAAGGCTACTAATCTTTACTGATCCAAAAAGAAAGAAAACTTTTGACACTTCCTTACCCATGCATACATATATTTGAAGAGGTTGGGCCAGTAATAACCAATCCTCATTCTCTTTTCTATTGTGGTTCTAGGTGCCAAATGACCCCCTGTAGGTTCATCATGGAATTACTCTAAAAGCTTGGTCACTTGGTCATTATCTATACACCTTAGGAGCACTCCATTGAGGTCATTTATAAATAAAACCCCATCAACCAATGAATCAGGTATGTATTGAAGTCTAAAATAATTTATTTTAACTCTATCCATACCCTGAGGGCACTCACCTATTATCAAGAAATGTGTCATATCCTAGAACCAACTAGTGTGAGGTGGAGGTGCATTTGTTTGTGGGTTATCTTATATTACCAAGATGAACTCTTTATCTTCATGAAGGTCATCAACCATATACTCACACAAGCCTTTAACTCTTACTAACTTAGTGACCTTGATCTCCATGTCATACTCCATGACCTTGGTTATCCAACCAACTTTCTTTTTGTTCAAGTCTTTGTTAAGAAAAAAGTTTCTCACTCTAGGATGAGACACCATAAGATAGATTTTACTATTAGAGAGCATTGGCTTAAATTTTTAAGGCTTCTTACTACTGCAAGGACTTGTTTTTCTACAAAAGTATACCTCACCTCATACCCCTCAAGCCTCTGACTAAAAAATGCTATTGGTTGCTAAGGTCCTTCACCATTCTTTTGCATCAACATAGCTAATATATTATCAATATTGGTAAAAGAATACAATATGAAATCCCTTGAGAAATCAGGATTCATGAGTGTGGGTGCTTGGGCAATGGCTTTCTTGATAACCTCAAATGTTGATTTACATTCATTTGATCAAGTGAACACTTGGTTCTTCTTCAGCATAGCAATGATGGGTTTGACCAAGTTTACAAAACCAAGTATAAACCTTCTCACAAAGTTCTTTCTCAAGGGAACTTTGGAGTCCCTTCTTATGATTGGGTAAGGATAAGGCTAAGATGGCACTTATTCTATCAGGATCAATAGTTAATCCTTATTTTGAGATAATGTGTCTCAAGAGTTTGCCCTCATGAAAAACAAACACACACATCTTAGGATTCAAAGAGATCCCATACTCTCTGCATCTCTCAAATATCAATCTTAAGTGGTCCATGTGTTCATTGGCATCCTTAGAGAAAACTATGATGTCATCCAAGTATACCAGCACCATTTGATTCAGTAGCCCTTAAAAATCCATGTCCATTGCTCTTTCAAAAGTGGCCCCAATATTTGATAAGCCAAAAGGCATCTTTTGGTATGCATACATGCCCCATTTGGTGGTGAAGGATGTCTTGTATTGATCTTATTTCTTTACTAATACTTGGTTATAACCTGAATATCCATCCAAAAGAGAAAAATGTTCTGAACCTATAACTATTTGAAGAAGTTGCTCCATGGATGGTAGAGGGTAATAGTCCTTTAAGGAGACCTTGTTCAGATCTTTAAAGTCAACACACAGCCTAATCTCCCCACTCTTTTTCCTTACAGGAACCAAATTGGCTATCCATGATGAGTGTTTGATGGGAAAGATAAACTTGGATTCAATCAACTTGGTTAGCTCTTTCCTCATTAGCTCTTCAATTTTGGAGTTAATGAGCCTTTACTTTTGCTCACAGGCTTAGCATTAACCTCCAACTCTATAGTATAATGGGATAACTTTGGATCAAAACCTTTCAGGTCACTATATTCCCAAGTGAAGATGTTTGAATATTCCTTATAGATTTCAATGAAAGCATGCCTCTCAGCCTTGTTGCTTACGTTCCTGAGCTTGAGAAGTTTATCTTTGAAGACAAGGACTCTCTCATAGTCTTATTCATTGGTTGACATTACAACCTTTTCTTTTCTCATATGGTCTCCCTCATGGAAAAGGCCCTCAAGTATAACCAGTCCTTTAGGAAGCTTGTTATATTTTATTTTAACAATTTGATCTTCATACTAGTGTTGAAATTTACCTTAATTGGTGGAGGAGAACTTTGCTTCCTGCTGTAAGAAACAAGAAATTTGTTTATCATTTTTGAAGACCTACCAATGGGCTTCATTATCTGGTATTGATGGCCTCATGACCACCTTGACATGTAGTTGAACCTTGGCCTCTTTTAGCTTACTTGAAATACCAAACCGGGTTCCCATAACTGCCAACTTGTCAGCATGCTGATTTTGGTTTCTTGGCATAGCTTGAATGTTAAAGGCTTCAAAATCTTCAGTTAGGTCCCACACTCTATTTTTTTAAGACCTCATTAAAGGATTCTATGTAATGTTCAAGCCTATGACTTGGTTCACTATAAGCTCACTGTCTCCATATGTTTGCAACATTTTGATTCCTCTTTTATTGGCCCATTGGAGACCACGAATCAAGCCTTCATATTATGTTGCATTAGAAGAGCAACTGAAATGGAACCTATAGTAAGAGAAATTCTTATTACCTAAAGGGGAAACTAGCATTGGCCCTGTATCTACTCTATTTTTTCTCCTTGAACCTTCAAATAACAACTTCCACATATGATTGAGGTCTTCTTTAGGTGCAATGAGGGAAGGCATGAGTTGATTTTCTTCATGTAGAAAATAGACACCCATGTCTCTTTGTTCAACACCTTCAAAAGGGTTGAGAAATTGATTATCCCCCCATAGCTCATCCAAGGATAAGTCTAGAATCTCTTTAGGATAAGTATTCAGTTCTTGACCAATTATAAATTCATCCTCATCAAGGATAGTACAATTGATATTTATGCTATCTGGCTGATGAGGCTCAATGTGAAATTATACCATGGGCTTAGCCTTGATTGATACCTTAGTCCCATACCTTATTCCAAATGCCATGTAGAACCAATCTACTACTAGATAACCCCTAATATCTGATGTGAATTTTCTAGATAGGCATAATGTAAAGTGAGGATTTACATCAAGAATCAACACATCTTGAGCCACTGAGACACTAGGACAAGCATGTAAGGTCATATTCAAATCCTTGATGATACTAGATGGCTTTGTGAAAAAATTGTCAAGCTACATAACTCCCTTGGTATGTGGCTCATATTTGAGGTTCAACTGATCAACTATGGACTTTGGCATTGTTGAAGTGCTAGCTCCACTATCTACCAAGCAATTATGTACAAAGGAATCACTAACGATTAATGAAATGTAGAACGAAGGAGTTTTGACCACTTTAATTGATCCTTCTCCCAAAGGACCTTAGGTTGCATTGGTGAGGACCTCAATTTCTTTATTTGGTTATTTGCCTACAATTTTTGTAACACCTATCTTGGATTAACCTTCTTGAAGGATGTCCACTTGATTGGGCATGGAAAGTATGTCCCACGCTAGCACACTCACATTAGAATTTTTCATTTATTCAATAATGTTGATTGGTGTATTACTCACCTTTGCTTGTGTTTTGGGATCCACTACTACTGTTTATTGAATTAGTGAGCTTTGTGGAGGTGTTGAGACCTTTGGAGTGACAACAGGCTCATCAGGCTTAGACAATGGAGTGGTGGCAGGAGGTTCCTTAAATGTTCCCTAGTTGTCACCCATATTCCTTCTTTTGAATCTTGTATTTGCTACCACTGGGACATGAGCTTGACTGGAGCTAGCCTACTGATTGGATGCATAGCACTCTTCTTGTTCACTAATGACCATTGTAGCATCTAATTGATTTGGTGCCTGGTTTGATCCTTATTCTTGTGGATATTTCTCTAGCTTTGTCATCGTGGGGATCTCCATGTTTTGAGCCATAAGATCTTGATCGTATCCATAAGCAACAACTTGCTACCATTGGTAATTGAATTCCTAGTTAGAACCATTAGTTAGGACAATGGATTGCCTAAAATACTAATTCTAAGGCATTGTCCCTTCAGCCTCTTAAACCATATTGTTTTAAATAAAAACCAAAGAATTGGAAGAGCATGAAGTATTTAGATTATAGTTGTTTTGTTGGCCGTATCCTTGACCTTGTCCTTGGAAATTTCCTTTATCAAGTGGCCTATTTGCTTGATAAGATTGTTTTTGAGGCTGATATGGAGCTTGATAAGGTTTATTAAACTGAGCTTGCCTTTTTACATTTACTACATCATTTGTCAAGGATTGGAGCATGCTTTTAAGTTCTAGGTAGTTTTTTTGCTCTTAGAAATCATTCGATTTGTTAGTATAGGCCTTTTTTTTGCTTAGATGAAGGTACAACAATAATTGTTGGAGTTGAAAGAATAAAATCAAGTGGGGGAACAACTGTAGGAGGTGGTATGATCTCAGAGAAAAGAGGCATTGGGGGCCTAGGAGTAAGCTTGCCATCATGAACTAGACAATTTTTAGCTTTGAAAGCCACCTCGTAAGCATCTGGTAATATATTTCCTCCCATGGATTGGATTATTACTACTATGTCACTATTTAGAGCCTTCAAATAGTATAAAAATGCAAAGTTATGGGATGGTCTAACAATAGCTAGAATTTTATCCCAAGCTTTTTGGAATCTTATGTTGAAGTCTTGCATAACTTCATGAGGAGCTCTCTTGATTATGGTCAATTGTTCTGCTAGTGAAAAATGATCACTCTTGTCTATAAATCTCTTACATAAGGCTATTCCTAGATGATCCCATGATTGAATAGAGTTAGGAGTTAAACCTCTATACCAATCTAAAGCCTTTCCTTTAAAGGATACAACCAATAGTCTGATAGCTACATTTTCTACTATGACATTATGGATATTGTAGAAATTGGCTATATCTATGATGTGTTCAGTAGGAGTTATGTATTGGTCTCCTATGAAATATGGGATGCTTTTGAGGGCTACTACTGGCATAAGATAATATTGTGGAAAATTCAAAGGACTTTGGTCATTAAAACCTATAAAAGATATTTAAGGAATCATGGTAGCAAGAGGGGTTAATAAGGATCTTCTTGTGTAGGTATACCTCACAACTAGTTTAGGAAAATAGTTTCATACGTATGGGTGAGTTGGGATGAACCTTAACCTTCTTGTTGAGTTTAAAGGTAATTCAACAAATTCAAAATGAATACTTCCAGAAGCTGATCTTGTAGTCACCTTTGGCATGAAAGATAGCTACTATTCTACCACTAGATTGGTGAGTATTCTTTGAAGTCACCAGATATTAAAAGATGAAAGCTACAACTACTAAAAATTGATCAAACTAGCATCGAAATTGACCAATCTTCTTTGAAATTCATCCCATCGGGTGTGCCAAAAACTATTGTAACATAGAATTGCACCCTTTGTGGGGGAGTTTCTCAGGCTCTCTCACTCCTAGCTACAAGTGTTGGGACAACCTCAGGCCATGGGTATCCTGTAGTGAGGTTGAACCTCTAGGATTTTTATTGATGCTATCTCCTTAGAAGCTTCACTTCAACTTGTTCCCACACACTAAAACCTACTGTTAACCAAGGAAAAGGGAGAGAAAGATAACATAAAAAGGAAATCTAAGCTAAGGGAGGTGATGCACCAAATAGAGATTGATCCACATAAGCATGAAATAAACACTAATTTATCATAAGATAATTCTTGCTCAAACAACCTCACAACCAGTTAATTTGCATAAGTGTTTCATAAACTAGGCTCACTAAACCATACATGAAGCAAAGAGGAATTTCAAAATCCACACCAAGCATCCATTAATGGTGGAAAGAGCTCAAGTTCAGACTTGTAACTAACTTGAAAACACCTAAAAATAGGCAAGAAAGAAGGAAAATGGACATGGAAGAACACTTCTTCACAAGGCCATCATGCACAAGCTTGTTAAACACAATTTTTAGATAAGAGATAGGTAAAAATTGATCTTTATTGCTTCAAAAGGTCTTTCTTACAAATTTTGACAGGGTTTTTCCTTGTCAAATGAGGATATATTTTTTATGGGGGAGCCAACAGAGATATATGAAAAAAATAAGAAGAAAAAGAGAAGAGGCAAGCAAACAAAATTCAATAAATGAGATCCAACCACCCTCCATGAATTCTCACCCATATTTGGGTTAATTAGAACTAATACTTCTTCAAAAAATTAACCACCATTATCTCCAATAGTATTCAAGCCTCTCATTGGTTGAGAAACACACTAGAAGATAAGAACTTATTAAGGATGATGATGCTATGATCCACTAAAAAGGAAAATTCAAGGAACATCTTTAAAGCTCGAGCTACCTTTTATAATCACCTAATCTTTATCTTTCACTTCCACACCATCCTTCACTTGTCTTACACGTATAAGGATGAAATCCCCATAAATTTGAATATGGACTGAGTCATGCTACCTTTGAATTGAGAAGCTATTTGTCAGAGATAATGGCTATGTTGAAGGACAAAATCCTCTCCATTAATTTTATATACCAGCTCTTGCTTTGAAACCTAAGCTAATTATTTTCTATAGATGGAAAACCAATCTAAGGACATTGGTTTTCCTATATCCATTTTTGTCTATACATGTCTATAGATTGCGTAACTTCTTTTGATCTTTTTAAATACCAATGGAAACTTGTAGGGGTTCAAATTTTAATGTTTATGGGCCTGTCATCAATTCCTTCATACAACTTATTAGGCAATTTTCTCTAGACAATTTGCTTAGACCCTTCCCACGGATAATTTGTCCAAAGGAATTCATGTTTTTAGACTTTATGAAAATGCTCCTTTCTAAAAAGGAGGTACCCTTTGGCTTTCTTGAAAGTGACCCCTTTTTTATCCTTTAGAATTTTGAAAAAATCCCTTCAGAAAAATGAAAAGCACCCTTCAGAAGAATTGAAAAGCACCCTTCGGCTAATCTGTTTGGACCTTTCGGAAAGAAGACCCCTTCAAAAATTTGAAAAGACCCCTCCAACTTTGTGAAAATGATCTTTTATAAATAAAAATTTGGCCCTTTGAAAAGGGAAAGTACCTTTAAAAAAATTTGAAAAGGTCCATTGCGAAGGAAAAGTACCTTTTATATTCCTTTGAATGGACCGTTGGAATTTGAGAATGCCTTCAGCCTCTTTGAAATAGTCCTTCAGAAAAATTGAAAAGGGTCCCCTTTTCCCTGAGAAAAGATATCTTTCAGAACTTTGAAAAGAACCATTTTACCTTTGGAAGTGCCCTTCAGAAAAATGAAAGAGCCTTAGTATGTGGGCCAAAAATGGCCAACAAAAACCTTCAAGAACAATCCAATGGACAAGTTATAGTGACATGTCTTAAAATACAACTTTTTGGCATTAAATAGGCAACTTCTTGAGATCCAACTACCATTTTTGCCTTTGAGACCTCCAACTGAGAATATATCACTTTGATCATGTATATATAGGCAAATTAAATGTGATCTCACTACCACAATGTTCAAATCCACCTAGAAGTGCATTTTCTCTATCGTTCAGGAGCATGGAAACACTGACAACAAATATTGTGAAATTTTAGGTTGTCATTGGAGAACTCTCATTCTAATGCTTCCTGACCAAAAAATGGAATACCAACACATTCGAGTGGGAGTATAACATCTAAGACTAGGTTATGGCCTCCTATCAGGCCCAAACGACAAACCCACCATCTATTCCTACCTCAAGAATGCCCTTCCCAATAGAAGAAAAATGTAGTTTTTTAGCCTAAGTTCAAGCATGCATAAAATGAAACCTATAAGTCATTTATGTGAACTATCAGATCCTTACCCTACCTTTTTAATCCCTCTAATCACACCCTAGATCACTTAAGTGGAACCTTAAATAACAATCTATTGGACAAGTTGTAGTGATGGGTCCTAAAATGCAAATTTTTGGCATTGAATATGCAACTTCTTGAGCTCCAACTACCATGTTTGCCTCTAGGATCTCCACTTAAGAATATATCACTTTGATCAGATCTAGATATGTAAATTACATGTGATCACACTTCCACAACAGTTTAGGATCATGAAAACACTGACAATAAATGTTGTCAAAGTTTAAGTTGTTGCATGACTCTCATTTAGATGCTTCCTAACCAAAAAATGGCACTTAAAACATATTCGATGGGGGAAGATAATGTTTAGGACTAGGTTCTTGGCCTCCCATTAGGCCTGAACAAAAAATGCACCACCCATTCTGACCTCAAGAATGCCCTTCCCAATACAAGAAACAATTAGTTTTTTAACCTAAGTTTAAACATGCATAAAATAAAACCTATAAGTCATTTACAAAAATCATCAGATCCCTCCCCTACCTCTTTAATCCCTCTAATTTCACCCATATCACTCAAGTGTAACCTTCGATAACAATCTATTGGATAAGTTGCAATTATGGGTCCTAAAATGCTAATTTTTGGCATTGAATAGGCAACTTCTTGAGCTCTAACTACCATTTATACCTCTAGGACCTCCAATTTAAAATTTATCAAATTTATCACGTATAGATAGGTAAATTACATGTGATCACACCTCCACAATGTTCAAATCTACCCATTTTCACTACCATTTAGGAGTGCAAAAACACTAACAACAAATTTTTTGAAAGTTTAAGTTGTGGTTGCAAAACTTTCATTTCGATGCTTCCTAACCGAAAACTAGCACTAACAACACATATGAGGGGGAAAATAACATCTATGACTAGGTTATTAGCCTCCCATTAGGCCTAATCATCAAACCCACCACCCATTCTAGCCTAAAAAATGCCCTTCTCAATACAAGAAAAATGGAGTTTCTGAAACCACGTGAAGGTCAAGAATCAAGATAAGATTGATATATACAATATCCACCTTGGCTACACTAATAAGGTGGTTTGGTGTAGTCAATAATCAAGAGGATCTAGTTTGCCTCTTCAAGGAAAGAGGTCTCTAATTTGAGGTTTTCTATCAAATTTTGAGATGTAATAAGACTTCAAAAGATGTCTACACTTACTTTTGATGCTTAAGGTGGAGGAATGGCCATAAGTGGGGATCCTATATTGAAAATAATGCAAAATCATGAAGATGCTAGTGAATGGAATGAGAGAGTGGCAACTTGAGAGTTGACAATCAATTACATGCAGCTAAGAAAGAATAAATGTTGAATGGGGAGATAGTTAGACCATGATCTCCAAGGAAATAGGATTTAAATAATGTAAAACATGATACCCTTATGCATTAATCAAGAAAATAGTCATTTGATGGACTCAAAGAAACATTGAAGGTCTTTCAAACTACCCTATAATAATGAAACTACTTCATGGGAGTTGAAAACAAGTTGGTTGAAGAATAAATGAAGCATTTAAGGCAAGGACATAATGAGTTAAGATAAAAATAGAATCAAGGAGACCACCATCCCCAAATATGGGTCAACTCATGAAGGAATTTGACCACATCAAACACTTCAAATAGTTATGATGCTCCATTTATGTTTTCATTCAAGGCAACCTCATTTCAAGGGAAAATGCTAAGTACTTTTAATAAGCTAAGTAATTAAAAAATAAATTTATATGTACTACCTAGAAAATAAAAAAACATTTGGTAAAATTGATTACATCTACATTTGAAATGTCAACATACCCATGTATTTTAATCTAATAAACCACTAAGATCTTCTCTAATCTTGATAGTATCAAGAATAGATTCATGGTTTGACTCTTGAACTTTCCATAGTTTCTTGTTTAATGGCCTCCCATGATATTTTTGTCATTGAATATTCATTTCAAGAATCAAATTTGATAGTGCAGTATCTTCCTGTGCATTTCAAACTCTTTAAACAAATATTATTCTAAATTTTTTATAGGATATCATCAAAACCAAGTTCCAGTGACTACCACTGACCTAGTGGGATAGTTAATGTTTTCTCCATCTATAACTAGGGAAGTTGATTTTTTATTTCTCTCTAAACACTGACACAAGTAGTTATCTATGCCATCTTCATTGTCTTCATTTGCAAAAACATGCCCTGTATCACAAAAAAACCATTTTTAGTGACACTATAAAGATATATAATTAGAATAAATTGTACATAATGAAAAATGTTCTACTTGGCTACACTAGATTAGATAAATGATCAAAGTCATCTGATAATGTCATATATGTAAGTTTCAAAGCTATTGGAACATGATATGTGTTTATTGGAATTAAAGGTTTGGAACTCTAATCATCCACCCACTCTTATGATTCACAGTCATTCTAAATAGAGTCCACACATGCAGAACAAAAACATGCCAAGTGTCTCGTATGAATAGTCAAAGAACTTGCATTTGAGTTACAAAATGAGTGGAGATCACTTGAACCTATTAGAGTCATATAATCCTCATACTGTACCAAGTGTTCTTCCTCAATTAACCAAAAAATTCTATGAATTAAATAATTTGGTTGAGCACCATGACACATGTTCTCATTACACCATTCAAACATAATTTTTGCATCTGTCAAATTAGAACCCTCTTCAAATTTCAACTCCTCCCTTGCAATATCTCTTTTTACACATGATCTAGCATCATCATGCTCCCCTTTTCCATGGCTAGCCTTGGTGAAACTCCAAATGTGTTCTATACCAGTGGTAATGTGGATCATGTTCAAATAATAAAACATTCATGAATTTTTGAATTGTAATGTATAATTATCTGACCAAATGTAATATTGATTGAAAGTAATGTTCCTCTGACTTAACTGTTCATAGAACTTATAAAAATAACCTTGCACATACTATGAACAATGTGATCGGTCATTGATGATATAGAAATGGTACTCCCTTAATATTTTATTTTGTTGTTATGTACTATCAAGGGTATGCATGAATGTTATATGCATGAATATGGTAACTTACGATGAATTGTAATACTATGATTGAACTTCCATTTGGGGTTTGAATGTGTAATTTTAAGTAAAATAAAATATTAAAATAATCAAACCAAGTGGGAATGTATCCTTAATTATCTTGAAATGTTCATCTAACCATCTAGCTCTGTGTGTGCTTTACATACTCATAAATAATTTTCTTCCTAAATTTGACCAAAAATTTAGAAACAGGTATATTTTTATAACAAGCTCACACCTTTTAGATTCTTTTCCATATTTTACTTGATAAGTCTTTGATTTATATTTGCTTAAACCAATTAATTCCTATCCAATTACACTTGTACTCTCCTCATGGATACAATTTTTTTAATTTTGGCAATCCACCACAAATGCTACAATTTCCATCTAAACATGATTTGTTATAAAATAATTGTCCATATGGTCTTTTGAAAAAAATAGTTGGAATAAATTCCTTAGATGATTTTGGTGAAAATTCAATGCCAAACTCATGTAAAATGTTTTTAATATGCAAAGTACAATGAATATGGCAAAAAACATCATAGTGCATTAGAAATTCAACATGTTGCCTACAACAAGTGGTGTGTGTGCGATTTATTTTTACAAAAAAAGGTTTGGCCATCTCAAAACATCTTTGAAAAATAAAAATTTGTGAATGTTTTTCCAAAAAATTAGAGTAAAATTATTTTTGATTCATATCCAAGAAATGTTTCAGATGTAGTTCATGGTTATGAAAACCAACTCTTCTTTTCACTACATCTCTTGCATTGGGTGAAACTCTTGTATTGCCTTTTCGAAATTGAGCAATTAACTCTTTAAGAGCAGTGGCTATAGCCATGTCCTTTCATGGAAGTCTACTATAAAATGCCTAAAGCTCTTTGGTATTAGGTTCATTAAGTTCTTCATGTCTTTCAATTGATTTCATTAATGTTTTTCTATTTATATTAAGTGTTTGTATTGTTTTTGAAAGCATTCATTTTTTCCCTATTTGGCCACTTACTGCACAAGTTTCAAGTATATGCTGAACAACATTACAATCTTGGGTGTGTGATTTTGGGCCTATAATATGATATACATCATGTAGATTTTCAACAATTTCATTGTTTTTATCACCCATGTTAGATGTTCTTAGTACTAATGTGTACATTATAGTTCTAATCTTAATCATTTTTATCAATGAAATAAATAACTGACATCTTTGACTATCATAATCCAAATTATGAAATCTATCCCAAATTTGTTGAGCTAGTCTTATTGAATGGAGATAATAAATTTTGTTATGCATTGGTTCTAAAATATTTTCATCAACTTCAATAAAGTACTTGTCTTTTATATGCACAATTCTTAGAGGTGTTGTTAATGGTGGAATTTGCTGAGAGGGAGTTTCAAAATCATTATTAATTTCATTGTTTAGAGGTGGGATGACCTTTTATTCATTGTTTATTTCTTCATTATGTGTTTCCATGAAATTTCCTTGATTCTTAATTTTTTCATTATTTATTTCCACAAAATTTTCTTCATTCATGGCGGGGGGGGGGGGGCGGGGGGCGGGGGGCGGCGGGGCGGGGTGAAACATTATACATGGAATCATCATCAACAAAATAAGAAACTTGAAACTTTGAATGTAAACTTTCAACATTATCTAATTCATTATTGTCAATTTCATTATTATTCATTTCATTATGGTGAATTTAATCATTATTCAATTCATTATGGTCAATTTCATCATTGTTTAATTCATTATTATCAATTGGATCTTTATATATGGCATTTGGTTCATCAAGATTAGGGTTTGTACCTTGTCTACCATGAAGTTTTTATATTTGTATCTTGTGTTTCTCTTTCAATTCTTCTAATTCCTATGGTGTTTTTTTCTTCAATATCTTCCTCTTCCTCGAACATGATCCATCACCTATCAAGGACAATTGACATATTTTCAAAGGTAGGGTCAAAAGTACACCAGTCTCATAGAAGTACATAGAGAATGTTTTTGGGGAAAAAATTATTGATTTGGGTTAAAAATAGATGTTGAAAAGTGAGTTTTGTCTATATTAAGAATAACATGATCACGTAATGGAATAACACGATCACATTATTTAACGTGATCATGTTATTTAATAACATGATTGTATTATTCTTAATACTCAATTTGAGTTAAACATAAACTTTAAGAAGTGATTTTTATCTATATTAATAAAAACGTGATCGAGTTATTTAATAACACAATCATGTTATACTTAATATAGATTAGGGATTAGGCCATTAGTGCATAGATTTAGGGATTAGGGCATAAGGCTTACAATTTATGTTTTAGGGTTTAGGGATTAGAGTATAGGGTTTAGGTTTAAGGGTGTATAAAAGGTCTAATCACTCTATGCCATGTGAACCTAATTCTTAAGACAAATGATGTTGATTGGGGCTAAATTGATTGGTAAATAGGGAAAGTTTATGGTTTAAAATTTAGGATATAGTGTTTAAGGTTTATGGTTTAGGGCTTAGGGTTCAATGTATATATGGTTTAAGGTGTACATAGGGTCCACTATGTTTTTGGGCTCAATTAACCCCCACATCATCATAGATTGAGCCAATTAGTCAATTGGGACAATTCATAATGTGATTTGGGTCAAATTAAGTAATGTATATACCTAATTATTACTCTAAATGATGTTAATTAGTGCTAAACCAATTGAATGAGTTTAAAATATAGGGTACATAGGGTTTATAGTTTAGGGCCTAGGGTTTAAGGCCTATAAGGTTTAGGGTTTAGGGTACACAAGGTCAATCACAAATATAATTTAGGATAATTTAAATCACTTGGGCCTATTTGTGACTATAGAATGTGTTTTTGGGTTGTCATTATACCCCATGTCATCATGAATATTGAGTGAATTAGTCAAATGGGGAATTTAGTTGTGTGATTTAGGCCAAATTGAGCCTTGTGAACTTAATTCTTAGTCTAAATGATGTTAATTTGGGCTAAAATGATTGGTTCAATGCTTAAAGAGTATATATATATGGTTTAGAGTTTAGGGATTAGGAACTTTAGGGATTAGGTTTGAGGGTATATAAGGTACAATTGTGAAGGTAATTGGGGCAAATTTGAGCTCCTTGAACCTATATCTGTGAGTAAAGAATGTGTTTTTGAGCTCAATTAGCCCCCACATCATGACAAATTGAGCCAATTAAGTCAATTGTAGTAATGAGTGATTTGATTTTGACCAAGTTGATCCATATGAACCTAATTATTACTATAAAAGATGTTTATTGGGGCTAAATTGATTGGTTTAGGGTTTACAATTTAAAGGATTTGGGGTTTAGGGCTTATGATTTAGGGTTCAAGGTAAATGGTATAGGTTTTAGGGTTTAATGTATGGGATATAGGGTTGAATCACTAAGGTAAGTGAAGAAAATTTGAGTTATTTGTTCACCTATTTATGACAATTGCCTTCATGTTTGAATTTTTTATAAAAGTAGGGTTAGTTAAGCCATACATGTTGCATACATTATACAATTGATTAAGCCATAAATTTGGTTTAGGGGCTCAATTGCCCAAATCACACCCCTAATTTCATAAATTAACTAATTGGATCAATTCATTATAAAATCAGACTTAATTTTTCCTCAAATCATATCTTGCTCTTGAAAGGGTTCAAATTGGCCTCAAATGCCTCCTCAATTAATTCAATTAACTCTTTAAATGGTTAATTATATATGACATGATATTAGGGTTAATTTCACTCCAAATCACATCATATATGATTTAAATAGGTTCATGTGGCTCATTTTGACCCTAATTAGGGATTAGGGATTAGGGTATTAGTGCATAGGGTTTAGGGATTAGGGAATTAGGGAATAGGGCTTATAATTTATGTTTTAGGGTTTAGGGATTAGGTATTAGGGCATAGGGTTTAGGTTTAAGGGTGTATATAAGGTGTAATCATTGTATGCCTGTGAACCTAATTCTTACTTAAAAGAATGTTAATTGGGGCTAAATAGATTGGTAAATAGGGAAAGTTTATGGTTTATAATTTAGGCTATAGTGTTTATGATTTATGGTGTAGGGCTTAGGGTTTAATGTATATATGGTTTAGGGTGTAGATAGGGTCCATTGTGTTTTTGGGCTCAATTATCCCCCACATCATCATGGATTGAGTTAATTAATTAATTAGGACAATGATTAATGCGATTTAGGCTAAATTAAGTAATGTGTACACCTAATTATTACTCTAAATGATGTTAATTTATGATAAACTAATTGGTTTAGGGTTTAAAATATAGGGTATAATATTTGGGGTTTATGGTACACAGGGTCCAATTGTAAAGATAATTGAGGACAATTTGAATCACTTAAACCTATTTAAGACTATATAATGTGTTTTGGGTTGTTATTATACCCCATGTCATCATGTAGATTGAGTGAATTAGTCAAATGGGGTAATCACTTATGTGATTTAGGCCAAATTGAGCCCTGTGAACTTAATTCTTAGTCTAAATGATGTTAATTTGGGATAAAATGATTGGTTTAGGGTTTAAAGAGTTTATATTTATGGTTTAAAGCTTAGGGATTAGAAACTTTAGGGATTAGGGTATAGGTTTTATAAGGTACATTCTAAAGGTAATTGGGGAAAATTTAAGCTCCTTGAAACTAGATCTATGAGTAAAGAATATGTTTTTGGGCTCAATTAGCCCCCATATCATCATAATTTGAGCCAATTAAGTCAATTAAGGTAATCAATGATGATATTTTGACCAAGTTGATCCCTATGAACCTAATTATTACTATATAAAGGATGTTAATTAGGGATAAATTGATTATTTTAGGGTCTATAATTTAAAGGGCTATGGGTTTAGGGCTTATGGCTTAGGGTTTAAGGTAAATGGTATAGGGTTTAAGATAAATGGTACAAGGTTAAGGGTTTAAGATATCAGATATAGGTTCCAATCACTAAGGTAATTGAAGAAAATTTGAGTTGCTTGTTCACCTATTTGAGAAAATTACCTTCATGTTTGCACTTTTGATAAAATTAGGGTTAGTTAAGCCATATATTTTGTATACATTATATAATAAATTGAGCCATAAATTTGGTTTATGGGCTCAATTTTTCCCAAATCATGCTCCTTGTTGTACAAACTGACTAATTAGATTAATTCATGATAGAATCAAACTTAATTTTGCCCCAAATCATATATATGACATGATATTAGGTTTAATGTCACTCCAAATCACATCATATATGATTTAAAGTAGGTTCATGTGGCTCATTTTGACCCTAATTACCTCCAAAATTGAACTAATTGACATTTACATTCATTAGCTAATGAATTCAAGTTTATTGAGATCAAAACCACATTTTATACATGTAAAAATTACATATAAATAAATAATGTTTCTTTGCTTCAATTTAGATAATGAAATTAGAGATGATCAACCCCCAAAGATCACATTTTATAGTCATGTAATTAGGTTGAAGGGGCTTGAAATAGCCCCAATTTACTTCAAATGCACAACTAGATTGGTACTGTAAAGGTTAAGTTTTGGCCATAGGTTTAAAAAATGCATTTAATGACATCTCATAATAAAATTAGTTATATCTTAAAATGTATAATGAGTTACACCTTAAAACTAAGTAATTACAAATATTCAAGTCAACATATTAAAATGTTCGTAAAAATTTTGAATTCTAATGTGATACCACGACACCTTAATTCACTATCCAAGGTTAAGGACCTTTCCTGTATCACATGAAATAACACCACTATTAAAAAACTCAATAACATATAAGAACATATATAAAATTTGAGCTCAAGAACAAACTTGCAATTTTGGGTGTTATGAATATATAATGTGATCGCGTTAATAATGTGATCACATTAATGACATGATAGCATTATTAATGCAATCATGATATTTGAATTTGAGTTCAAAAACCAAGCCTTTTGGCATAGGAATTTAAATTTTGTTGTGTTTTATCAATACTCTCAAACTTGGTTGTAGATTGATAGGTCCAAGCCTTTTGGCTTAGGGATGGGTTGGATACCTGAGCCATTGACTTGGACCTGTCAATCAAAAACTGATTTTGAGCCTATTGATAAAAAATAACAAAATTTAAATTTTGTCATTGAATACATTATGAATTTCAATGGTAAAATTGAAAAACTTAATACCATCATGATGAGCACGCTCCCCTCTTTCCAAAAATATGATTTGTATAATTTTTGGACTAATTTAAGGTTTATAACTATGTTGATTTCTAATTATACCTTTTTTAGGCAACTACATGCTATAAAAATACATGCCTATACATGTTCATGTAATTTGTTTTTCGTTGATCCAAGTGAAAAACAAGTTATATGGTCATAAACTAGGCCTAATTCTACAAACATTTTTTTTTTAAAAAGTAATTTTTTAAAGGTAGTTAGGCAAACCACATGAGTGGCTGTCCATTTTTTTGTCAATTTTTAAGATCTATTTACTTGAAAAATTCATAAAAAAAAGTATTCATTGAAAAAATAAAAAAAAATATATGTCACAAACTAGAAGATATTATATAAATGTTTACCAAAGGGTTTCAATTAATATTAAACAATGCTAAAAAAATGGTGCATTGCACAGATGTCTATCTACTCTATTTTCTTACAAAAATAGGAGAACTTCCTAAACTTTTAGATGTTTGACCTGGTTATACTTAACCATTTTAAAAAATAATAGTGTTTTGGAAACTAGACTCGAAATGCTACATTTCATGTTCTTACACCATTTTCAAATTTGGAGTGTAGATATATCATATTATGTATAGAAGTTCAAATTTCTAAAATTTCAAGAAAATCATGTCCTTGGATAGGCCCCTGTTGGTCCCCAACTTTGTGCACTTACCTGTAGCAACCTAAAACCACTATTCTATGTGAATCTAGACAAAAATGCTTTGTTTTGATAATAACACCATATACTATAGTTTGAATGGATTAAACCTATATGAGTTATAAAATTATGATCTAAATCTAAAATAAATTGAGATTTTTTGGGTAACTCTATCAACTTGCCAAATACATTTGTCATACTATGAAAAAAGTTGTGTATAGTTTGTGTATACCTTGCATAAAATTACAGTGTACTGAGAAAATTGTTGTATAATGGAAAATTGTGAGCCACAACTGAAGGTGTACTAATTAGTTTGATTCAAACTATGATGTGTAGTGATTATGTACTGATTTAACTACCCTCTATGTATCTGAGTTTGTAGAAATAGTACCTATGTATGCCCCCTTTTTGTGAGGGATAAAATTAGTGCAAAGAGATTGAACCAAAAGTCATAGTGGGTGTAGTGATAATTATTAGTTTATTTTGTTATTTTATAATGTTTATGATCAATTTTTAACATTTTATAAAGATTCAAATGTCGATAAAATATGTATATGGGTTCCCATATCAATAGAATATTTTTTATGGAAAAATTAAGTATGTGATATCGAGGTAGCCAAAAGGTTGACACAAGATTGAAACTTGTGCCAAATGGAAGATGTCATGACCATCTTCTACAAGGAATAAATAATTTTTGAAATAGAGCTACCATTTTCAAGATATCAGTGGTTTACTTTAAGAAATATAGGATTATGAGAAGGCTAGCTCATACTTTAGGAATATGGCATAGGCATAAATGCATATATAATTCTAAAAAATATAAACTTTTTAATTTGTTTGAAAATAGGAAAATTTGAGCTCTAAACTATAAAAATGCCCTAAAAGAGAGTCATTTATTATAGTTGATTCAATGAGGTAGATGCATTGATTAAGATAAATTAGGAGGTTAGATTGGTGAGTATCAAAACCAAGTTTGAATATTTAAAAAAAATTGAATTAGGGTAATTTTAGTTATTTTTATTTCATTTTAAAAATATTATTTAGTTTGTTGTGACCCCATCCTTTTCAAGCTGAATGCATCTAGATATGTCATGGACATGTCTAAATTTCTATGGTCTTATCCCATGTTATCATCCATTAGAGAATAAACACATATGATCTTTACACATTTTGGTTTAAAATATAATGTTGCATATTAAATTGTATTATTTTTGCACTTGGATTTTGTTGTTTTTGATTTACAATGTTGTGTTATTTGTTAGGTGTAGAAGGATATGTGTTGTATAGAGTTTTGATTGGGTCAGATGATGGAAATCATTTGTGCCCTACCACTATCTGATGAGGAGAGACCCATAGTTGAGAGGGAAAGCCTCATATATATATATCGGTTATATTTTATGTCATATGTTGTCCATGTGATGATTGCATTGGTTGAGTGGTGGGATGAAGATAACTATACATTTTGGTTGTGTATGGGTGATATGTCAATCACTTTAAAGGATGTCTAGAGGATATTGAGATTATTGATGATTAAAACTAGAGATATGTTTTATGTTATTATAGTGTCAAATCCTAAGGATCTTTCCCATAGATACTTTATAGGTAGACCTCAAAGACATTGTAAGTGTAATGATTATCATGTCGTATTATCTATAATTATGTTATCTAATGTTATATGTGTGCATAAGTTCCTTATTTTTTTTATTGATTTCATTCATAGCAATGGATGGTGGTGGGGTGTCCATTTCATATAGGGTGCATAATATTATCCAGAATAGAGAGGATCATGGGACCATGTATACATGGGGTAAGACCATATTGGCACATTTATATTGAGATATTTATAAATTCATGCATGAGTATTTTAGTGGCAGCATTGGCTCAGCTACATCACTACATTGTTGGTCATAAGAGCATATAGTGTGTATGCAATCGATGGGGATGTCATGCATCAACTAGGCATATCCACAAGTATTTAAATTTAGATGGTATAATACATGGCATGTGTGAGATTGGAACACTATGAACTATAGGCAAATAGTAGATGAGTTGACTCTTGAATCCATTATTTGTATACCATACAAAGTTTTTGTTAGATGGCTAGATAATGGCACACACTTGCATCGAATCCATGTTAGTTGTTGGCACCATGATTGGTGGCCAAATTATTTTGATTTTTTTAGTATGATAGAGTTACATGATAGTTTAAGGTTCAACATGATGTTTCCTTGGATTTATGGGTACGAGCACAAAGTGTTCGGGCTCTAGTGAGACTAGGGGATAAGGGAAGGTCATCTATGAAAGATATTTCCCCCATTCTAGCAGAAGATATAGATCTTGTGATAGAGATCCCATATTTGGATGATGTGGCATGCACCGATGCATATACCACAGGATGAATACAACATATTTGGGCCTAATTATTCCCAAGTGGAGACAAAGTTGTTAATGACATAATAGACCCTAAGTCATAGAGGGATGTTGGAGGTATGGGATATTTGAATTAATTTGTTATTGTATGCTTATTGTTTTAGAAAATTTTAGTAAATAATAACTAATGTCTTTTCATTTTTTGTCTATGTAGGAGATGAGGATTACTAAGTGATGATAATTGAGTCAATACTACAAGAGTTGACAGGGATGTTCTTGATGATACCATTAAGGGTGGTTTATTGAGTGGGCCATAATAATTGTTGGTGTTCATGTGATTTATTCGATATATCTACAATTTTTAATCTACATATATTCATTGTGTGATAGAGGGAGATGAAATGAGAGATGGAGTATCAAGACTACATATGCCCCCACTGGACCTGGTTACTACTCTAGGTCCTATGATATTAGATTAGTATGTATGATAATAAGATAACATACCAATATCAAAGCATAGCTAACTGTATATGAGGATCAGGAAAGGAGAGAGATTGTGGTCCAAGACACAAGGTGATCTTGGGTCTTCTTGTTCTAGGTCTCTTGTGTTTACACACACACACACACACACACACACACATATACATATATATATACATATATACATACATATATACATATATATATATATATATATATATATATATATATATATATATATATATATATATATATATATATATATATATATATATATATATATATATATATATATATATATATATATATGATGTTGACATGGATGAGGAGGGTCATGTGGATCATGCTCCTATTATTGAGTGATGTGTTTTTCATTAAATTTTATAAAGTCTTGATTTTCTATTATGTGATTTGAGAACTCTCTCTATATATAGATATTAGTTATTTTGGTACATTTTAATTTATTATAACTGTATGTATTTATCATATTATACTTTAAGGTGTATGTTTTTAATTTTAATTACACCTATAATAATGTTAGTATTGTAGCTTTGTGATGTCTATCTAAGAATAATGTAGAAACTATTTGTAACCTACTTAATCATCAGACTAACCTGAATGGACTAATCACTATGAAATGTACTAATCATATTGTATAATTAAATTATAGTATTCATGTTGTGTCATTTCCCTATGCATAGTGGTAGTATAAATCTCTGTACTATTTGTTGTAAAAGTATGTATGGGTTGTCACACTATCATTGTTGATTAATTATTCTTTCCTTTCATTAAAATGATACTATAATTTGTTCATATTTCTATATTGTCTACCATTTTTTGAATTTATGGTACAAAAAATCACTCATAATGTGGTTCTCTAGATGCATTTCTAGAAACATGATGAGAAACATTGGTTCCTTGATAGTCTTGAGATAACTCAATCATAGTAGTATGTGATATAGTAGAATGAGGAGAAGGAGACATATATGTCCCCTTTGTAAATTTTATAATACCTATGTCAACATATTATTTAATTCTATCTCTGAGTGCACAACAATTATTATCCCAATGATCATTAATGTGATGATAGTTATAATAAGGTCAAATTTTAACTCTATCCAAGTGACATAGTCGATGATAATGATTGAGAGGGAGTGTGATCATCCTCTTGTCCAATAATTTTTGAATAATGTCATGATGCCTATCTATAAATAAATCAAACTGTATAGGTTGTCTCTTGGCATAATGTGCTTTAGTTACTATAGGAGTTGCTCTATAAATTGATTCTTTCCCTCTATTGAGTACTTTAACTTGTCTTTTGTGTTGCATAGTTACTTTGGAAGAAGTAGAGTAGGTGCTTAGACCATATTATATGTCTCGGGTGGTAACAAATTGATATCAAAATCTTCCTTTATATCAGTCTGAATAAGTCCCAATTTCTTATTTAATGAAATAATTTCATATCAAATATGTTTGATACAAAAATTGTTCCTTAAGAGGGAAGATGAGACCGCTAAATAATATATATTGTGTCTAAAAATATTTTAGTTAATAGATTAATTTTTACATACATGTCTTAAACCTTAATGTAATAAAAAATTGGCTCTGATTTACCCTGATGTAATGATGGTAATATCTCATATGTAACTCTTGGTTCCTTATTCTAGATAAAATACATAAGGAATACTTCTTCTAGCTCCTCATATGTATGTATAAATCCACTAAGAAGTGAATGATGAAACCAATTTAATGGATCATCATCTAATATATTTATAAATAACTATAATAATATCTGAATGCCATTATAACCATTCATATCTTTTTTGTAATCTTTACAATGTAGATGAGGATCACAACTTCCATTGAACTTAAAAGATGTTGGTATATTAAAATTCCATGATAATGGTGCAGACAAGATATTTCATATGACAGGGTTACCATAGATAACATTCAAATCAACCCAATAATGATATGTATTACTTTAAAAAGTAATTTGATGTTTCCATTAGAGAATAAACCTCTTGTGAAGGCACATTTAAATCATTAAGTGGCTCATTTAATAATTGAATTTTAATATTAATTTTAGCCATTGGTACACTATTTCGAATAGGAGAAAGAGGTTTAGAAATAGATTCTACCTTAGGAATGGTGGGCTTAGGAGATTCATTGGTATTTATTATTGTATTAGTTTGCAAAGGCTTATTAGATTTTTCATTAAATAGAAGAAATAACAATATTATTTTCATCACTGGAATCAACATGCTCATATATTCTATCTTTTGAAATAAAACTAGGAATATCATTATCATTTGTACTGACATTATCACTACTCATGTTATCATTTTATTTATCATGTAGCATTCAACCATCATCAACATGAGGGGTGGGTAAATAAGAAATAATACTAGGTGTAGTAGAATTAATTTTCTCCTTGCTATAAATCATTCCAATTTTCAACACAACCACTATCTTTTTGCTTGCAGAGTAAACATTTGAAGTAACCACACATTTATGTTCACTAGAAAAGGGTGTAAAAGATGTATTTATATTTTAAATATCATTAAATGAATCATCACATGAAAGAGGAATGAAATTCTTACTTTCAATGTTTGAAATTAAAACATCCTTATTTTGAGAAGGGGAGAAGGGAAGAAGGAAGGAGAAATAGTTACACTTAATACCCTTTTTAGACTGTTTTCACATTCGAAAGGAATTTTATATTCATAATAAACATTTGAAGTAAAAACATTTTCAATATAATTATCATATGTAAAAGGAACGTTACCATAAGTAGAATGCAAGTTTTGAGACACAATATTGTCATTTACCTCATGTAATGGAATTTTAACCTTATTTGTTTTATATTGTGAAAGTTTTGAAAGAGATGTAGCAATTTTTACGGAATTATACTATTGTGTGCATCACCAATAAGAGTTTTATATGGAATTATACTATTAATTTCTTTCATGTGCTTTGATAAAGATACACTAAAAATATTACGGAAAGAGCATGCTTCTACACTACTTTATTTAACATTTTGATCATTACTTGCATAATATTCACCATAACCATCATAATAGTAAAAATAATTATCATCATTATACATATAATCATGTTCTTAGTTAATATCTAGCACACAATCTCCTTCTTTTAATTATAAGGAATGCCTAAATACACATCAACTAGATGAGGGGGAAGAGTCTTTGTTAGTCATTATAATTTTTTTGAAAACTAAAAATAAGAATAAGAGGATATTTATGAGAACTAATTATAACACACAATCCAACATAAGATGGAAATACAAATTTAATCTGAAACCCAGGAAGATACAATTCAAGAAGGAAACCCTAGTGACAAAGCTAGGGTTTGTCTATGTTCAATAAATAATGGGTTCACCAATATGTTTTATCAAATTTGTGATTAATGGAGGTTTAATATAATATGATTTTATTTTTATTAAATTAAATGAATAATAAAATGGATATTAAAATCAACATCAATTTTCAAGTAAATGACATATGATAAGTTAGGGTTTCAACCTAACGATACAAAGAGGGATGAGCAACTTATATTTTCTTAGAAAATATAGACTGTGTATGAATCTAAGGTTGACTGAGATGCCTTTTGATTTGATTATGTGACTATTGTGTCTAGTGGGGGTGGGACGGGCGACGGTGGGCAGCGGAGAGGGTAAGTGTATAAAGTTGGGGGACAAAAAGGGGCCTACCCATGGACATGTTTTCCTAAAAATTGAGAATTTTCAATTTTTGTAGATATTTGAGATGACTACACTCAAAATTTGAGGATGGTGTAATAACATGAATTTTAGAATTTTGAGTCTAATTTCCAATACACTGTTTTTTAATAAATAATGGTTAAGTATAACTAGGTTAGACATATGAAATTTGAATAAGAATTCCTTTTTATGAAAATAGAGTAGATAGTCGGCTATGTGGCCCCTCATTTTTTGAGCATCATTATTATTGTTTAAAACTATTTGGTGAAACTTTAGATAAGATCATCTAGTTTGTAACCTATATTTTTTTATAATTTTTTAATGAACATATATATATATATATGTGTGTGTGTGTGTGTGTGTGTGTGTATATATATATATATATATATATATATATATATATATATATATATATATATATATATATATATATATAAAAGTAAATAGATCCTAAAAATTGACAAAAAAAGGATAGATGGCTATGTGTGGATAGTTGGTCACACAACCCCTCTAACTACCTAAAAACATTCCCTCTAACTACCTCATTTTTTTTGAAAAAACTAGTTTTATTTTAGAATGCTTGTAGAATTGGGCCTAGTTTGTAACCCTATATTTTTTGCATTTGAATCAATGAAAAAAAAGATACACAAACATATATAGGCATGCATATTTGTGGCATAAAAAAGCTATAGTTATAAATCAACATATATTGAAACCTTAAAATAGTCCAAACATTATAAAAATCATATATTTGGAAAGAGGAGAGTGTACTCATCATCATGGTAATAATTTTATGAATATTCTCATTGAAATTCATAGTGTATTTCATGATGGAAGATGATTTTTTTAATTTTATATCAAAACTCTCATATTCAGTTATGTGTTGATAGGTCCAAGCCTTTGTCTCAGGAATCCAAGCCATTTCTGAGCCAAAAGGCTTGATTTTTGAATTCAAAAAAGCATAGTGCATATGCATTATGTTGACATAGCATCAAAAAAAATTTGGTCTATTTATTTATGTTTATAATTATCTACATGTATCATGATATACACTTATTTATACTTATTTCATTCATATTTATACTTATTTAGTTCACATTTATATATGTTTATATTTATTTAGTTCACAATTATAATTTTTATATTTTTATTTTAAAGTGGACTGTTTCATGATATACACTACCACAAAAAGTACATCATGGATAAAGTGATGCAATTTTGGTGAGTTTGCACTCATAATCATAATTTCAACTATATAAAACATGATTTAGGGTTAAACCAGGCCCATTTTCATTACAAAATGAATGAATGAGTCAATTGTTTTAATGGTGGAGGAAATTACAGTCAATTTGAACCCCTTGAACATAATTACATGTATAGGATGTGATTTAAAGCTAAATTAGCTTAGACTGAGTGAATTGGTCCAATCAATGGTACAATTTGAGTGAAATTCAGCCTCATAAAACTAATGTTGAATATAAAGGATTTAATTTGGGCCTATCAACCCCAATGCCATAACTAAATAAGCCAAATAGTCCAATGGTTGAATCTGGAGGCAATTGGAGCTAATTTGAGCCCCTTCAACTTAAGTGCATGACTATAAAATGTGATTTGGAGCTTGATCAACTCTAATTTCATTAGAGAATGAAGCAAATAATCATTTAGTTCAATTCTATATGCCATTTTGACATGTATAGGATGTGGTTTTAGGCTCAATAAACTCAAATGTCATCATATAATGAATAAAATAGTTGATTGGTTCAATTGTGAAGGAAATTATGGTGAATATGAGGCCCTTGAACCTAATTACGATGATACAATGTGATTTGAGGCTATATTGGATATGATTTCATCATAGATTGACCCAATTAGTCAAATGGTGCAATCAATGACATGGTTTTTAAAAAATTGAGCCACATGAACCTATTTTCAATTGTATATGATGTTATTTGGAATGAAATTGACCCTAATTTCATAATTAAATGAACCAAATATTTGATTAATTAAATAAAAGAGGAAGTTGAGGCTAATTTGAGCCCTTTCAATCCAACTGCAAGAGTAAGATGTGTTTTGGGGGTAAATTAGCTCATATTCTATCATGAATAGATCTAATTAGTTAATTGGTGCAAATAAAGATGTGATTTGGCCCAAATTGAGCCTGGTGAACCTAATTTATGGCTCAATTGACCCTAATTTTATCACAAATGAAAACATGAAGGTAACTGGGGCCAATATGAAATTGTTTAACCTAACTGTAAGTTTAGGATGTGATTCAAGGGGTTAAATTAGCTCATGTTTCTTAACATGTTGACCCTAAACACCAAACCTTAATTTAATATAAAACCTGATTTTATTACAAATATAAAACTTAAAACTTAAACCCTAATTTTATCACAAATGTATTTACATTAAGGTAATTGGGGCCAATGTGAACATGTAGAACCTAACTACGAGTCTAGAATGTGATTTGGGGCTAAATTAGCTCATATTTCTTGACATATTGAGCTAAATAGTTGATTGTTACAACTCTAAACCCTAAACCCTAATTTTATCACAAATGCAAACATAAAGGTAATTGGGGCCAATTTGAACCCATTTAACTTATCTGCAGGTCTAGGATGTGATTTGGGCTTAAATTAGCCCATATTTCTTAACATATTGAGCTAGTTAGTCGATTGTTGGAATTAGTGATGCAAGTTAGATTGGACCTTTTAAACCTAATTTTGCATATACATGATGTAATTTTTGGGGCCAATCGACCCTAATATCATAAAAAATAAATCCACTAGTCCATTAATTCAATCATGAAGGAAATTAGGGCCAATTTGAGCCCATTCAACCTAACGACAAGAGCAAGATGTGATTTGAAGCTAAAATTAGTTTGATTCTATCACAAATTGATCTAATTCGTCAATTAGTGTAATTAGGGACATGATTTGGGTAAAATTGAGCTTTGTGAACCTAATTTATAGGTCAATCAATTGTATAGGATGCAACATATGACTTAATTGATCCTAAATTTATTACAAATGCAAACATGAAGTTAATTGGGGCCAATATGTACTCCTTAAACCTAGAAATATGAGTTTACAATATTATTCAAGGGGTTAAATTAGCTCACGTTTCCCAACATATTTACCCAATTAGTTCATATTTATAATGATTGATGCAAGTTAGACAAATTTAACCCCATGAACTTAATTTTGATTATATGAAAGTAATTTGGGGGTCAATTAACCTTAATATCATAACAAGATAAAGCATAAGGTCCACTAATTCAATCAAGAAGGAAATTGGGGCCAATTTGAGCCCCTTCAACCTAACTAAATAAGATCAAGACTTGACTTGGGGCTAAATTAGTCATGAATTAATCCAATTAGTCTATTGGTGTAATTAGAGACATGATTTGGGCTTAAATTAGTCATGAATTAATCCAATTATTCAAGTAGTGTAATTAAACATGTGATTTGGGCCAAATTGAGCCCCATGAACCTAAATTATGGCTCAATTGATTCTATAAGATGCAACACATGGGTTAATCTACCCTTGAATTGTATCACAAATGCAAATATAGAGGTAATTGTATATGATTGATTGACATTATAGTATTTCATAGTTTGGATTGCATCACATAATAATATAACATATGTTTCCATCACCTAATATAATCATATATATCATAAAAATATTAATATATGATCACATAGACATAATATATATAACGTGTGCATATATAATACATATGTATTATAACACATATGTTTTATTGTTTTAATATACAAGTCTTTGTCTAATGTTTATTTTTAGGGTATTTCAAGAATTCATACCCCACAAACATTCTTTGCATCATTCTATATTTTCCATGGTGAAGACAAGATGAATAAAATTATTCTTTGGGTCCCACACCATCAAAGTAATTAAATTATTCTTTGGGTCCCCACCATCAAAATGAGTCAAATTATTCTTTGTCTAGTCATGGGTGATGGAGTTTGTTCAAAGAAGAGGAAGAAGTTAAATCATAAACATCAGAGCAATCGGAAGAGTTGAGATTAAAAAAAAGTTACAAATGCAATCATTTCACTCAAGACAAGGTACATACACTATCCCTAATGAGCCAAATGTCATAGATAATGATGAAATTGACAATAATGAATTGAATAAAAATGATGAATATATACCTAGACATCCAAATTATGTTGTAAGTCCACATTCAAAGTACAAAGTTTTTTTATTTTTCTAACGATGAATCTATGCATGATGATTTACCCCCTATCAATGAATAAAATTTCATAAAAATACCTAATGATGAATGTAGCAACGAAGAAAATGCCATCCCAAAACTAAACAATGAAACTAGCAATGAATAAACTAATAATGAACATAACAATTTTGAAACAACCTCTCAAAAAATTCCACCATTAACAACACCTCCAAAGATTGTGCATGTAAAAGGCAAGTACATAATTTAAGTTGAGGAAAACATTTTAAAACCAATGCATAACAAATTTTCTAACTACCATTCAATAAGACTAGCTAAAAAAAATAAGGTTAATTTTTTTGATAAATTAGATATTGATATTCAAAAATGTCAATTGTTTGTTTCAATGATAAAATTGATTAAGATGAGACCTATAATTTACACCCTAAGACTAAGAACATCAAACATGGATGATGAAAACAATGAAATTTTTGAAAATATACATGATGCATATCATATTGTAAACCTAAAATCATGTAACAAAGATTATAATGTTACGCGATGTATAATTACAACTTGTGCAGTAAGTGGCCAAATAGGGAAAAATGATTGATTTCAAAAACTAATCGATCACTGGACATAAATAGAAAAACATTAATGAAATCAATTGTAAGATGCCAAAGACTTAATGATTCCAATACCACTGATCTCTACGCATTCTCTGGTAGAATTCCATGAAAGGACAAGGCCATAGTCGATGTTCTTAAAGATTTACTTGTACAATTTTGAAAAGATAATAAAATAATTTCACCCAATACAAGAGATGTACTGAAAAGAAGAGTTGGTTCTCATAAATATGGACTACATTTGAAACATTGATTGGATATGACCCAAACATAATTATACTATAAGTTTTTTTAAAAATATCCACAAATTTCTATTAGTAAAAAATATTATGAGATGGCCAAACCATTTTATTTAAAAATAAATCACCATGCACCACTTGTTTTAGACAACATGTTGAATTTTAAATGTGCTATGATGTTTTTCATCATATATATTGTAATTTTCATATTGATAACATTTTTTATGAGTGTGGCATATAATTTCCACTAAAATCAGCTAGGGAATTTATCCTAGCCATTCTTTTATGAAAGACTAGATGGATAGTTCCTTTATAAAAAGCATATTTAAATGGAAATTACAACATTTGTGATGGATTTACAAAACTAAAAATTATATATATGGTGAGAGTACAAGTGAAATTGGATAGGAATTAGATGGTTTGAACATATACAAATCTATGACTTATCAAGTAAAAGATGGCAAAAAGTCTAAAAGGTGTGAGCTTGTTATAAAATAAATACTTGTTTTAGAATTTATGGTCAAATTCAAGGAGACATTTTTTTATGAGTATGAAAGTCTCACACACATAAGGATATATGGTTTTATGAAAATTTAAAGATAAGTAAGGAAACATTCCAATTTGGTTATATTGGTTTAGTAGTTTAATTTACTGAGAATTACACATTCAAACCACAAATGGAAGTTCAGTCACAGTATTACAACTCAATATAGGTTTCCATATTCATGCATATAGTATTTTTTCATGCACCTAATAGCACAAATAAAGATAAAAAATATATATTAAGGGAGTACCATTTCTATGTTAGTGATGACTGATCATATTGTATAAAGTACGTATAAGGTTGTTTTGAGATGTTCTATGGATAATTGACTAAGAGAAACATTACTTTTGATCAACATTACATTTGGTCAAACGATTTCACATCACAATTCAATAATACATGAATGTTTTAATAATTGAGAAGGATACATGTTACCACTAACATAAAACATATTTGGAGTTTCACTAAGGCTGGCTTTGGAAAATGGGAACATGATGGTGTTGTTACATGTGTAAAAAGAGTTATTGAAAGAGAGGAGTTAAAATTTGAAGATGGTGTTGTTTTGACTAATGTAAAAACCATTATTAATGGTGTAATTATAAAATGTGCCATGGTGATCAAGAAAAATCTACTGTTCATAGATTGTTTTGGTTGATGGAATAATAACACTTGGAAAAGTATGAGGATTATATGATTGTATTGGGATCAAGTGAGTTCCACTCATTTCATAGCTCAAATGCAAGTTATTTGAATATTCATAGGAGACAATTGGCATGTTTATACTCTACATGTATAGACTCTATTTGGAATGAGTGTGAGTCATAAGAGCGGGTGGATGAGTGAAGCTACAAACCTCTATTTTTAATTGACATATATCAAGTTCTACCAGCATTACAACTTACATATATGACATTATCACATGAATTTGACCATGTATATGATCTAATATAACTAGATAGAAGATTAATTATTATATATTATTTATTCTCATTATTTATCTTGATAGTGTCATTAAAATTTATCTTTTGTGATACAATGCATGTTTTTATAGTTATTGTAGATGAAGATAATGAAGAGGGAATAAATTAATAATTATGTCAACATGTAGAGGAAAATAAAAAATTAAATTCTCCAATCATAGATGGAGAAAACATTGACTATCCCATCGTGTCTATGGTAGTCACTGGAACTTGGCTTCGATGATATTTTATAAAAAATTTAGATATGGTGTTTGAAGACTTTGAAATGCATTGAAAGATACCGCACTATTAAAATTTGGTTCTTAAAACAAATTTTTAAATTTTAAAATATCATGGGAGGACATTAAATAGGAATATATGGAAAGTTCATGAGTCAAACCATGAAGCTATTCTTGATACTATCAATATTAGATCAAATCATAGTGGTTCATTGGATAAAAATTTGAAGGTATGTTGATTTCTCAAATGTAGATGTTGTTAATTTTATCAAACATTTTTAATTTTGTAGGTAGTACATATAAATTTTATGTTTAATTAATTTTTTTTTAGGTTAATGGTGCCAAATAAGCTTCCACCTTCATGTGGTTGGCACCGTTAGTAAATAATTTCATATTCTTGAAGCTAAGATAAGTTTAATAAAAGTACTTAGTTATTACATATTTAGGGCATTGTTGAGGAAGAAACGGTAAGTGGGTTTTTAAACCCATCATGATGGGAGGCTAAGGACCTGGAACTTAATGTTATTCACCACTTTTGACATGTTGATAGAATTAGTTTCCTTCCATGAAGCACCAGAGGTGGAGTTTTATAATTGTCACTTCAACTTTGACAACATTTGTTGTCAGTGTTTCTAAACTCTTGAATAATTGTGAAAACATTCATTTGGATGGATTTGAATGTCATTGTCATGGTATCATGTGTAATTTTGTTATATATATGTGATTAAAGTGATATATATTTACCTAGAGGTTTCAGAGGCATAAATTCTAGTTGGAACTCAAGAACTTATCTCTTCATTGCAAAACTATTACATTTTAGGATCCATTATTGTAACTTACGCCATAATTTTTATATAAGGTTACATAAAAATATTTTGAGGTGAAATTATATGGCTTAAATATGCACTTGAGGGTTCTTATAATTCATCTAAATGACTTATGTTTTTTGTTTTACGTACATCTAAAGTTAGGTTAAAAATATTTATTTTTCTTGTATTGGGAAAGGGTGTTCTTGAGGTTAGAATGGGTGGTGGGTCTCTCAACCTAGAATTATGGGAGGAAAATAACTGGGTATTGGACATTATAAACCACACTATATGTGTTTATAGTTCTATTTTCAACCCTAAAGCATTAGAAGCAGAGTTTTCCAATTGCTACTTCAACTTTGACAACATTTATTATCAATATTAATGAGTTCTTAAATAATATTGAAAACATGATTTCAATTTGATTTTGATGTCTAGGTTATGGGATCACATGTAAATTACATATATAAATGTGCTATAAGTGATGCATTTTCACTTGTAAGTCTCAGATACATTAATGTCAGTTAGAGTTCAAGAACTTCTCTTCATTGCAAAACATTACATTTTAGGATACATTATTGCAACTTGTGCCATAGATTTATATCGAATATTTCATTAACATGATCATGGTTTAAATTATAGGACTTAAATATGTAATCAATGGTTATTTTAGTTCATCCAAATGACTTATGGTTTCTATTTTATGCACCTTTGAAGTTAGGCTAAAATATTGCATTTTTCTTATATTGGAAAAGACATTCTTAAAGATAAAATGGAAGGTGGGTCTCTCAAATAGGCATGATCAAAGGACAAAAATCTAGTAATATACATTATCTACCACCTTATATGAGTTGGTAGTGCTATTTTCTATCCATGAAACACCGAAAGTGGAGTTCTCCAACTATCACTTCAACTTTGACAACATTTATTGTCAGTGTTTTTCACACTCTTGAATAATAGTGAAAACATGATTTTAAGTGAATTTTGGACATAGATTTCATATTAAAATATGTAATTTATCTATCTAGATGTGTTTGAAGTGATGGATTTCACCTAGAGGTCCTACATGCATAAATGTCAGTTGGAGCTCAAGAACCTATCTCTTTACTACAAAAAGTTACATTTTAAGCCTTGTTACTACAACTTGTGCCATATATTTATATTTAAAGTTAAATTAATGTGATAAGGGTTGAAATTATATATATTTAACACAAATTTGAATGTTCTTCTAGTTTATCTAAATGATTTATGGTTTCTACTTTATGTATGTTTAAAATTAGGCTAAAATTTTGTATTTTTCTTATATTGGAAAGGGTGTTCTTGAGGCCATAATGGGTGGTAGGTCCCTTGAATAGGTGTGATAGGAGGAAAATAACCTATTCATAGATGTTATACACCACCTTGTATATGTTTTTAGTACAAGTTTCTACCCACTAAGAACTGGAGGTAGAGTTCTCTAACTACCACTTCAACTTTGACAGTATTTATTATTAATGTTTCTACACTCCTAAATAGTAGTGAGAACACACTTCCAGGTGTATTTTAAATTTGATTTCAGGGGATCACATTTCATTTTCCCATATATATGTGATCAAATCAATGGGTGTGCACCTGGAGGTCCCAAAGGCATTAGTATTAGTTGGAGCTCAAGAACTTGTCTCTTCACTACAAAAAGTTACATTTTTGGACCGATTATTACAACTTGTGCTATGGATTGGTATCAAAGGTTACATTTATGTGATATAGGGTTAAATTATATTTATTTTACATGAACACAATTTTTTTTTGGCTCATCTAAATAACTTATGATTTCAATTTTACGCACGTTTGAAGTTAGGCTAAAAATTTGCATTTTTTTTGTATTGGGAAGGGTGTTCTTAAGAATGAAATGGGTGGTGGGTCTCTTGACCAGGCATGATTAGAGACTAATAACCTAGTTTTGGACATTATACATCACTCCAAAAATATTGGTATTGCTATTTTCCATCCACGGAGCACCGAAAGTGGAGTTCTTCAATTGTTGCTTCAACTTTGAAAATATTTATTGTCCATGTTTTTTCTCTCCTAAATAGTAGTGAAAACATGCTTATGCGTGGATATAAAGGTCAAGGTCATGGGATCACATGTAATTTTAATATCTAGACATGTTTTAAGTGATGAATTTTCACCTAGAGGTCTCGTAGGCACAATTAATAGTTGGAGCTCAAGAACTTCTCTTCACTAAAAAAAATTGCATTTTAGGACTTATTGAAAATTATGACATGGATTGGTCTTGAAAATTCTATAAATTTTATCTAGGGTGAAATTATAGGTTTCAACATGCATGTGAGGTTTATTCTGGTTCATGGAAAAGGAGATAACACAACATCACTTCATGATTTCATGGGTGAATGCAAGTTGACTCCAAGAAGAGGACAACCTTTAAATATAGGAAAAAACATAAAAAAATAATGCAAAGCATATCCAAGGAGAGAACATCCCAAAGGAGAAGGTATAACATAACCACTTCATCAAATTTACACAAGTAAATTGTATAAGGGCATTCAAAGAAGGTGTGAAAGAGATGAGTATTCTATTGTTTGTTTCAATTTTATTTATAATAGAAATGTAGTATGTCTATAAATTCAATAAATACAAAACATGAATATTGATAAATGGTGTAACCCAATCATGAGAGGCACTTCACAGTAATATATGACTCTATCTCAAACATTATACTATTTTATTCCATATAGTCTTAATTTCAATGTGTATTGAAAGATTATAAGTTAGTTTTCATAAATTACACTAAGGAAATATTAAAAATGATCATATCTAAATTAAGCCATAAAACCATCAAATTTAGTTTTGTAATAATAATATGAGTCAAATTGTACATGGAAAAATGTCCACAAAATGTGAACATATATATGTATGTATGTATCCATAAAATCCATAAAAGCATACAAATTAGAACATAATATAATGTCAGGTGAATGCCATATAAGAATACAATGCCAATAACACATACACTATCATATAGTTGTACAAAAAATTACATCATCTAACAACATAATATAATGTTGGGTAAATGTCGTATGTGCATACAATACCAAAATTGCATATATTTTCATATATGCATATAAACAAGTACATCACATAAGACATCCTACTCATCCTTTTTTTAAGAAGATGCTCCATGGGATGTCCTAATCATAGATGGATATCCCTCAGATGCCTGGGATTCCTCCAAGGTCAAATTATGGGTCCTCCTACACTCATAGCTCGCCCATAGCTAAACATGTTCAAATTCAAATATTATTAGAAAATTTACATACTATACATGCAACCAAGTCCAAAAATTTATTTTAAACTAGAATATAAAAATAATTTAAATATTCACTTACTACAATCTCATGGTCATGCTCAATATACATCTGACACTCAACAAGGTCAATTACAGGTCGAGGTGCATGAACATACATGTGAAATAGGGATAAATCATGAGAAGATGCCCTAATAATCATATGAATGGAATTATCAAATGTCATTGAATAGACATGCATAAATAATACATTCACTTAAGTTATATTTTCTCAACTATATAGTAAAATTATTAAAATAAATCTATATTTAAAATTCAAAACTACAAGTTAACATGTACCTATATGAGTGCCTATGCAGATGACATTGCAACAACAATGCCTTTGTTTGTCTGAGCTTGTAGAGATGGAAGAATCTCCATTGTGGTAATCAACTGGACAAACAACATTGCTTAGTTTTCTAGAAAATATTAAAGATATATGGCAAATTTATCTCCTTTATTAAACCCATCATCAATTAAAATAAATTTCAAAACCCTTTTCTCTCTATAAAACTTGGAAACCAACAAGCAATTTAGCTAAAAAATAATTTGTGCTAATGTAAGACCTAATCCTTATATGAATTTTTACTTTCATAATCAAATGGAAATGATGTAATTTGAGGAATCAAGATAATAATTTTCCCTAGCCACTTCAATTCAAATCTTATACTTAAAAAATCTTAACCTTTGAAAATCTACCCATCTTCTTGATTTATTCCTTATCTTGTGTACATGTACTATGTACTTGTGTGTATCTAAACTTATCTATCTCAAGTTAGGACCCTATTTTCATGGAATTAGACACATAAAGAGAATAAAAATATAAAAAATAAAAGCACAAAATCAAGGGGGAAATGGTTAAAGGGGCCTAGGAATAAAATAGGCCAAGAGCATATTATTTACTAGAAGTGTACTTGAATTTTGATATCCTTGATAGATAAATTTAACTTAAGTTATTGCATAGCATGCACATGATTCACACATGGGAAATAACTTAAAGATTTGGAAGATAAGTAGTGGTACTATACGTAGCAATGAAAATAATGAGTACTTAAGAAACACTATGAAGAAGAGATGATAATCAAGGAACTTTTGAAGCATTAAAAGAAGTTTGAGAAGGTGAAGGAACACCAATAATATGAAATTATAAGAAATAGGAGGAAGAATATATTTTGAAAAAAAATGGGAAAAAGACATCATTAGACATTGAAGGAGACTCTCTACAAAGTTAATTATTAAAAGCTTTCAAAGATCCATTATTCACCCTATAAGGTATATATTCAATTAGGGGTTCTTAGGTTAGGAATTTTCTCTTTGTATCTTTCAACACATCTCACACATATAATTTGCATTCACATTATTATCATTCAAATTTTAATTTGAACATGTATGATTGTTAGTCGGGATCATAGATTTATATAAATAAAAACATGTACACAAAGTATAATATTAACTCAAAATTAATTCTGTATATGTGAACATTGGCCTACTAACATCAACATATGCAATAATAAATGGTCAAAAAACTGGTTGTGCATATCTAAACATCTACTAACTCAAAAATTCAACAATAAATTGTGAAGATGATGGCATTGTCTCCTCCTTTAACATAAAAAATTACATATATACTAGTAGACATATGTTAGATAAATTTATGTAAAATACACTGATAAATGACATTATTAAGGCACCTATTTCGTATTGAATTACGACATTACATACTTTATCTAAGATATGTATGTTAGTGTTATATATTATAATATATAATTATATAATATTATCATATAAATAAATTATAAAATTAAATGCATAATCAATTTTTTAATTTTGAAGTAAATAAAATTTATAAAATAAAATTATAATTCACCTTCAAGTTATTAAATGATTACAGTCCAAATAAATACATAAATCATTATATTAAATTATTTTAAGGTAACTAAAATTACCACAACAACAAATATAATTCACCCCCCCCACCCCCCATCATGCTAAATACACAATTAAATTCTTTTGAAGTAAAATTACCAAATTATTTTATTTTGAGGTAAATAAAATTACCACAATAACAAATATAATTCACCCCCCAGCATACTAAATACACGGTTAAATTCTTTTGAAGTAAATAAAATTATAAATCATTGGGTATAGTTTTTTTAGTAAGTTTTTTTATAATGTCAGCCCTATAAGAATTAAATGTTAACACACTCACACTATTATATAAAATTATCCCTCCAGATGTCATTGAAGGAACACCTATCAGTGTAATTATTCAGTTTCTATGTAAATTAATTGTTATCTTTTAAATACAAATATAAATAAAATTTAATGTCAAATATAAAAGATACATACATATATGTAGTGACCGACATATCAAAACCAAATGTACATGCCAAAAACTCATTGTTCAAAAGTATTTCATATAAGCCCTCAGAAGCACCACCATCATCATCCAAAGGTCCAGTGCATATAACACCATAACATTTACAACAATGAGGTCAGGTATGCACATTGGGTGGAGTATCACTAGCATTTGTCTTATAAATCCTATTTGTATGTTAAAAAAGTGTGTTAGTAAGTGCACTAAACGTATGCAAAGTGTCATTCTCCATAACCTCCTTCATTGTAGAGGGAAACTCGAGATGAAGTGGCTTTAGGGTAGGGACCCTTGCAGGCTGATTATCCAAATGATTTGCACCTGGTCTATCTTACCCAGAGCCTTTCCCTCGGCCTTGAAACTCTGAGTAGTCAAAATAGTTGGAAATATCATTGAGGACAAAATCATAGTAGAGTTTCCTAAAAAATACAATGGGACCTCCTAGTTGTTACATGGTGGGTAATCAAACAACATCCACCATCGATCCAAAAAACTATTTCTAATCAAATTATGCTGACATTGGTGGATTGGGAAGGATTTCTTGGATAGTGGAAAGGGTGCATTAATTTTTGGGTTGATGAATAAAGCACAAATTAGGTATTTTGATATTTTTTATCCTTTACCTTGTTGTCAAAATTTTATCATAATAATCCCTACATATATCCATAAATGATGTCCATCTATTAATTTGACTCATTATCGAGTCAACTTGACCTAATACTGAATCTAGGGTATTGGCCAAATAGGTTCGATGGGTATTGGTTAAAGGGGGGTCCCTCATTATCCTAATTATTTATACAACCTCTTTTATTTTCCACTGTGTGTAGTCAAATCCTCCAGATTATTTGGGGGTATTGTGGAACTGTAGTTAGGAGGCTCAGATGGCTAGGAGGGTTAGGCAAAGGGTTATGAGGGTTAAGAAGAGGGTTGGTAAGATGTTATCTTGTAGTTGAATGGGTTGCTAAAAAATAGGTTTTAATAATAAAACAATGCAAATAAAAAACTATTAA
This sequence comes from Torreya grandis, assembly GCA_037957365.1. Classification (NCBI taxonomy): domain Eukaryota; kingdom Viridiplantae; phylum Streptophyta; class Pinopsida; order Cupressales; family Taxaceae; genus Torreya; species Torreya grandis. The sequence goes on from JARHVA010000309.1 coordinate 2,572,507, forward strand.
AATCTGGTGTTAATAAGTTTGGTTTTTTATTGCTTACCTCCCCTCCGTAGTGGTATTTTTAATTCATTGAGGTAGCAGAAGATCGTAACATGTTTTATCCTCCTCTAAGCATAACACGAACATAGTTTAATGTAGAGAAGGCCAAAAAAATAGAAAAATAGGTGATAATGACAAGACCAAAAGATTAGGACTATGGCACCCTGCTAGATTGTCCTTATAGAGCATTGTTATCTTGGTTGCTCCTATAATAAAAGTGTAAAATGGTGTTTATTAGAGCATTTAATGACTAAGTGGGCTTAATTGACCCTTGCTTTACTTTGGTGGTTAATTAAATAATACTAATATAATATATATTAACATGAGGTGAAAACCTCATGAAAATAAATAATAATATAATATTTATTTAAAACTTACCATTATTATTAAATGGCTTTCAGGATGTTGGAACTATTGGTTACAATAGTCACATCCCTTCACATTTTATTATAAATAAGGTTTTACCCCTATTTTGAATTACGGTAAATTATTATCTCATTCGATCTTAGTCGAGTGATTTCAAAAGGCTTTGTGAAGATTATTGAGAGGAAGTGAAAAGGATAAGCTTATATTATATTGGGTAAAAGTTTCTTGAATATTGAATATCACTTGTAGGTTTTTTCCTTCTGGAGGTTTTTTCACCTAATTCTTTGTGTTATGTGTTATTGATCTCTGTGTCAATCTATGTGTACTCTTTGCTTCCTAATTTAAAATCTAGATCTTCTATGTTTATATTGTATATACACTCTAAATTCTTTCATGGTTTCAAAGCATGAAGTATTTAATTGGAAAGAGCTTGATTTTTTAAAAGTTTTTTTTCAAGCTTAAGGAGGTGGTCTACGGCTTTGGAAGAAAATAAATTATTATTTTTATTCTTGGATGTCTAGTTAATCTTCAAATCTTCCATTCTATGCTTCTAAACACTTTGGGAAGAGCTTGTTGAAGCTTGAGATTGCTTTTTTTTTAGAAAAAAACTTCCATAAGTGCCATAGTACGGTCTATGGTAAAGCTCTGTGGCACATGAATTGATTTAAAAATTAATTGTGGCATCCATGTTCTCTATAGAGCCTAGTGATTAAAGATTTGAAAAAATAAAGCTTTGCAGATCTATGTCAAGAGAAGCCAAAGGTTAATTCAATTAAAGAAATCAGTATGAGATCTTTATTATTCATCTAAGTGCCATTGTATGGCCTCCCTATGCTGAAAAATCAATAAAAAATAGCTTGGAGCCTCTGTTTCTTGTTTCGCTCCTTGGAAGGTTTAAAAATCCTAGTTTAAGCGCGTTAATACCTCCTGAAGGATCTGTGAAGTAGCCAAATTATATTTTGATTTTTTTTACTTCTACTTGGACACCATAATATGGCCTATCTGGGCTGGGAAACAATAATTTTTGGCTCAAAATTCTTTTTTGAAATCATTTTATGCATCAAAGGATAATTTCAGGAAGAACTACCAATTTTTAAGGCTTCTAGTGCCCTGTACAAGTTGTTCTTCTCACCCTTGTTGTTGTTACTATACCATACCAACGCCATGATAAGCTATAGGTATGTTTTTTAATTTCATATAGTTTTATTAAATATTTAAAAAATAAATATATTTTTTAATTTCTAAAAGTTCATACAAATCATGTGGCCCCACCATTATTTAAAGCCTTTTACCAAAAGTTAAAAACTAAATTATTTTTATTGGTTAAATTTTACATGCATGGTATTTATTTGTTTATAAATATTTTTTTTATTTTTTAAAATATTAAAAAATAAGGTTTAAATATTATTTTTTTGCATGCAAATGTTTAAATAATCTCTTAAAAGGGATAGTGGTTATTATTTTACTAAAATCTTTCAAGTGGGGAGGTCTTATGTTCAAAACTCTCCAACCCTATTTCAAAACTAATTTTTTTTCTAATTAATTAATTTCGAATTTTGTTTTTAGGTTTGCATGGCAATTTTCTCACGTGCAAACTTTTCTTTTGTTGACTTTCTTATGACATTTGACCTAGTCAAAACATTGTCAACCATAGTTGTGTAACCAATAAATTCCTAAGTTTTGGCATATTATAAACACATTGGTGCAATCCATTTTTTTAAACCTCATATTATAGTTTTTACACCTTTTTTAGTTATAATATTTAAATAATTATTTTGTGTGCAACTCTTGCAATGCATACATGAGTGAATCTTACTTCAATTTTTTTGCATTGTTGAAAAATTTATTTGAACAAAATTTTCTTGTTTATTTTTGTAATTTACTGTACTATAAAATAAATTTAAAATTTACATTAAACAAAGTTTATTTTTATAATTATTCTTACATTAGTGTATTTTTTGTGACATTTGTGACACCTTATTTTGTTGTAACCTTTCAAAATTTTATTTCTTTGTCTAACTTTAATATGAACAATTATTGTTTGTTTACACTTATAATTTAATTTATTTTTAAATAGAATATAGATTCATATTTAAAAATGGTTCAAATTTAAACTTTATCTAGTGTCATAGTGTCAATTTTAAAGGGAAGCAATGCCTTCTAATTTTGTACTAGATAAATCACAAATACTTAATGGATTAAACTATACATATGGGAGATTTATATTAAAGCATAATTCATGACCTGAAAGCTATAGAATGTTGTAATTAGGATGAAAAAATTTGTCAAGACGACATGTGACACCTAAGCTTTCAAATGCATTTCAACAAAAATCATAAGAAACCATGTTGATTATCTTGTGTAGTGTTAAGGATAAATTTCTACTCTACATTGGTAGTCAGGAGTATCCTAGCGATGCTTGGAAAGATTTTGAGTCTATGCACGAGGGCACTCATCTATCTAAGATTATTAAATTGATTCTTGAATTGATAGCTACACCTATGAAAGGTGATGAAAATGTTGTTACTTATCTTGCTAAAATTAATTATGTTAAATCTTCGTTAGATGATTGTAACTATAATTCAACTCATTATCAATTTCTTTATTTATTATTCAATTGAATATTTATGAAAAATTTCACAATTTTATTTATATTATGAACTCTATGTACCAAACAAAGCAAGAGATCCCAGAACTCACTACCTTGTCAGGTCTTCTGATTCAAGACTTGAGCAAGTGATGTTTAATTTTAATTCTAAAGAGAATTCCACTCAGTGACATCTCTTTCTTAACCCTGTTTCTGAGAATAATAAAAATTAGAAGCCTAATATTAATTTTGCTAAAGTCAAAAATGAGAACAAGAGATCTTGTAATAAGAATCATAAATTTAAATTTAATGAGAATTACAATCTGTGTGGTAAATTTAATCATTGAAGGGAAGCGTGCTATAAAAATAAAAATAGAGTTAAGAATTAATCTTTTAAAAATAATAAATAAAATAAATCTAATCAAAATAAATAGTGGAATCAAAATAACAATCAAGATTAAAATTCAAATATTATTTCTATATATGCTACTCTATTCGCTTCAAATGAGAATGAATGGATTCTAGATAGTGGTGCACACACCATATGACTTTATTATCTAATCTTTTTTATAATACTAGAGGTATCTCTGAAAAGATCTATTTAGGAGATAATTCATTTTTAGAAACAACTAAGCAAAGAAAGACATAATTTGTAAATGTTGTTATTAATGATATTTTCTATGTACTTAAGCTTAAGAAAAATTTGCTATTTTTTTTTCAACTTACGAATGATAATTTAATTGTAACATTGTTCAAATATAGTTGGTCCATTAGAAATCAATCTAGTTTTTTTATAGTTAAAGGTGTTCAAAATAATGGATTATACATTTTTATTGATTATTTTGCATATTTATTTTTATTGCATAGTAAGAATGAATCTCAGTTATGACAACATGTTAATTTTAAAAGTTTACATGATATGTATTCCCATAATCTTGTTGTTGGTTTACCTTATATCTCTTCTCATTATGAAACTTGTGAAGGTTGCTTATGTGATAACATACTAATCCCTTTCACAAGAATCATGATGCAAATTCCTCTCATCCTTTAAAATTAATTCATAGTGATGCTCCAGGACCTCTTGATGTTGTATCTCTTTATGGTTATTTGTCTATTATTAATTTTATAGATAATTACACTAGAATGATCTGGTCATATTTCATTAAAAATATATTTGAAGTGTTTTTTAAATTTAAGGAATAAAAAGCTATTGTTGAAAATGCATCTAATTTGATTATTAAGAGATTAAGATCTGATCATAGTGGTGAATACATTATTAAAGAGTTTAATTTTTTTGGCATTAGTTGTGGTATTCAAAGGGAACTAACAATTATTTATTTCCCTAAACAAAATGATATTATTGAAAAGGCAAATCGCACCATTATAGAAATAGCTAGAATAATGTTGCATTATGCAAATGTTCCTAAATTATTATGGTCTGAAGCCATGAATATTATTGTACATATTATGAATATAGTCCCTACCAAAGCTTTGCATCTTTATACTCTTTTAGAAATTTGGTCCAAAAATAAACTCAGTGTGGCCCATCTTAGGATCTTTGGTAATCGTAGTTCTATCTTTGTTCCTAAAGTTAAATAAAGAAGCTTGATCCCACTTCTTATTCATGCATTTTTGTATGTTATGGGGGTAAGACAAAATGTTTCAGAGTATATGATCCATATAAACTTCAGATCATTAGGAATATTAATGTTCTTATTCTCAAAAAATTCTTTTTGTGAGCCCTTTATGGAACCTCCTCAATGTTCTTTTTTGATGAACCTAGCTCCCATGTTTCTCCTTATGAAAAAATAAATTTTCTAAAGGAAGTTGATCCATCTTTGGATAAATTAGATTCTAATGACCCCCCTGGGTTTCATGTTCAATCTTATAGAACTAAATGGGTAAAATCCCTAATTCAGTCTTCTAATGTTGATAATCTCAATAAATTAACTAGGAGTCAACATTATTATCATGCCTTAATGATTATGTATGAATATGAACCTCAATATTTTGAGGAATCCATTCAAGATGATATATGAAAAGTTGATATTCAAGTTGAGTTCAATGCCTTGATTAAAATTCAGACTGAGGATTTTTTTTCAACTCCACCTAAAAGGCATATTAATAGTTGTAGGTGGATTTATAAAATTAAGTATAATTTAATTGGTAAAATTGATAAGTTTAAGGAAATATTAGTCACTTATGGATTTATTCAGAAATCCAGAATTGACTATGTTGAAACATTTGCTCCTATAGTGAAAATCAGTACTATTGGATTACTTATTGCTCTTATAGCCCAAAATGGTTGGGTTATCCATCAAATGGTTGTCAAGAATACTTTTATAAATGGTTATTTAGAAATGAAAATCTACGTGACTCAACCTAAAAGTTTCACTAACCCTAACAAAGAACATTTTGTGTGTAATTTAAAGAAATCCTTGTATGGTTTAAAACAAGCTCCTCGAGCTTTGTACTCTATTTTTTTTTTAAATTTTAAACTAAGTTTTTCTAACTAATATTCTAATAATCATCATTTTGTTATAATTGAAAATGGTCATGTTATCTTAATTATTTTATATGTTGATATTTTAATTACTGGCAATCTAACCATTTTAATTCATAAATATAAGAATAAACTAAGTCAAATATTTGAAATCACTGATTTAAACATTTTACATCATTTTTTAAGAATGACTATATTTCAAGGTAAACAGTCTATTATTGTATCACAATCTCAGTATGCACATAATATTCTTGTTAAGTTTAATATGATTGATTGTAAATCTACATATACTCCTATTGAAGTTGGTGTTAAACTTGATCCAAAACTTGTAAGTGAAAAATCTAATCCTGTAACATCTTTACTAAGATTTACTACAATAACGTAATTTTTAAAATAATTTTCATATATTTTTACATTAGATTTCACCACGAAAATATAATTGTGACCCAGGTAAAACACACTAAGTATGTTAACTAAAAAATAAACATGTAACATCTATCAGTTACTTATCACTAACATCATATGAAACAAATAAGCAAAACTTAACTGTATTCATTTCATAAAATAATTACATAAATTCCAGCCATGACTAGTACAATATTACAACCACTACTATCAATGTAATTAGGAATTTCATTTTCATTAAGAATTATGTTTCAATAAATTAAAACAATATAAGATACAAGGCTCCACGGAGCATGAGTCTTAGAATTCTAGTATCCATGATAATCTCAAGTGTAGTCTCCGAAGAAGTACTACTTTGGGGAGGGAGGACATCATCTGAATGATTTTTCATACAACCATGGACCATCAATCCCCTACACAATCCCTCAACTAGGGAATGACCCTCCCTTCACATATGGGTAGATAGTGATGATGTAGGAATACATAGGACAAACTAATACCTATGTGTTGCAAGATATCTAATAAATAATGTGTACCATAAAGAAAATACGTTCTAACATGATATCGCACAAACATGTAAATCATACATATGAAATGACAATGTTTAACTAAACAGTACTTTGAATAAATTTTTCAAATCGTTAATGATCTTTAGGATCAACCAAATTCATACACATCACTTGATTGAAATACTTTCATCTAGCATTGGTGATGCTAAGTTAGCTAGTGACATTTGTCTCACTGCTTATTTAGTACTAGTAATGTGAGATTTGGTTAATTTAAAACATAACCAATAGATTCATTTGGATTAATTGCTATCAATAGCCATAAACATGATAGGTATAGAAATAATTAAAGTACATACATTTTGTCCATCAAATGTATGCAATGAATCTTAACTATGTTATTTAATATATAATAATAAACATAACAAGCATAGTCTATACCAATCGTGTATATTTTACATTTAAACTGCATGTTTCTAATTTATGTAAGTAAATCAAATGTAGTACATTCTATGACAAGAAAAATATCACAGTTTATTTTTCTATGAACACATTACTCAAATAGTAACAAGGCAGTCATAATAATTTCAGATATCAAATACCTCATAATCAAAGTCTTATCTCACATGAAACATAATCTTTCATTTATACAACTTGTTGTCCTTTAGGAGGTTGTATGCATAAAATCATAGTGTCCTATCCCTCAGGATTTTATGACTTATTTTAATAGTTAACAATAATCATAATTATAATCACACATCCCTATGTATAAATATATGCTATATATGTGTATGAGTATGTAAGTTCCTCATATAGATATATTTCATATATCTATGTACTTTTGCATATTAAATACATACATAATATGTATTGAATAAATGTATTTGTCCATATATAAAAAAATATTGTTTTGTACTAAACTAACAATCATTTTCTATTTTTATAAGAACTTCATATGATTCAAACAAACATTAATAATTTACCTATTCACAAAATAATATTCAAGATCAATCATAGGATTTCAATATTCCTGAAACCCCTATTCTTATTCACTTATTTCAATTTAAAATTCATAATCTAGTTATGATAAAATCCATTCAAAGTCTATTTACCCTATTTTCCACCAACTCTGGTCATTAAATTGTATATAGTATCCTAAATTTTTGATAAATATAATACTACAATCAATCGACTACATAGATCTATATTCTACACTTTTTACTTACTAGAGGATCATACTTTTACTGAGTTTCACAAGTATCATCTAAATCAAGTCGACATCCAACTCAAATTTATTGTGAATCGTATAAAAACCAAACTAAAGCACAATATATATAAGTATTTTAACCTTACAATAGTCTATGCATAGTTCTTTAACAATAATTTAAGCCTTATTTGATGTTTGACTCTATTGACTTTTACCCATATTAATAACTCATACTCTTACATATTTGTTATAGGTTTCTTTAAAGGGTTCGAACCAGAAATCCAATCACATAAATAAAATACAAGTTGCATGATGTGTGTGTGTGATCCTAGTAATATAGATATCTAATTCAATGCTAATATCCATAAATGGTATATGCTATTGAATATCTGAAAGGCTATAACAGTCACCTCACATAACATATATTTTTATATTATGAATATAGAGTTGGTATATGACTTAAGCACTCACTATGTCCACAATAGGATTTGACCTATCTTATCCTCAAACTAATTTACATTGACTTAGCTTATTATACTAGGATTTATATGAATATGCACACAATCCTTTTTATATAGGATCATGATTTATATAAACATATGTACACAGTTTATTTCTGTGGATTATATCCCATTACAAAATTCATAAAGGGCATACACAAAACCTCAATAACATTTTGTTCATTAATCAAACCAAATTAGACTTTGCATTTTTATCTCCCCCTTCTTTTGATAATTCAAAATATACACACAATCTTATATATATATATATATATATATATATATATATATATATATATATATATATTTATTTATTTCAAAAACAAAACTCAGTCATCATATTTATTAAAAGCATCTGCCAAAGTCCTATAGATCTTGAACTTGGGCATATTGCCACAAAATAAATCCATTTAACCTTAACAATTTACACACACACAGTACTAGTCTACATTTCATAAGGATTTAAGGGATATAGGTTTAGTTATGTGGATGGTCGAGCCATCCACAGGGCTAAACTTGTATCAATAATAAAATACAAGTCATTTCCAAAAACCTTATTTAATTTAAAAAATATCATGGGAGGCCAAGAAACGGGAATATATGGAAAGTTCACAAGTCATACCTTGAAGCTATTCTTGATACTATCAAGATTAGAACAAATCCAAATGGTTCGTTGGATTGAAATGCATAGGTATGTTGGCTTTTAAAATATAGATGTAATCAATTTTACCAAATGTTTTTGATTTTGTAGGTAGTAGATGCATAAATTTCATCTTTAATTACTTACAAACATTTTTTGGTAGGTTAGCGGTGCCAAATAAGCTTCCACCTTCATGCAGTTGGCATTGTTAGAAAAGAATTTCATATTCTTGAAACTAAGAGAAGCTTACTAAAAGTACTTGGTGTTTTCATGCTCCTGAACAATTACTCATGACAAGTCTCTTTCTCCTTATAACCTTCTAACCACATAAACTTCCTTGTTTAGAATAAACTACATGGTTTCTAGTTAAACCAATGCATTAAAATTGCCTCAAATGGCATTACATACCAATGTTACGCACAAAACAAACACACTTTTAATTGGTATGGCATTCTTGAATAATAGTGAAAATGCACTTGTGGGAAGAATTGGATGTCATAGTCATTGGATCATATGTAATTTAATTATATAGATGTGTTTGAAGTGTTGAATTTGTACCTACCAGTCTCAAAGGCAAAAATGCTAGTCAGAGGTCAATAAATTGTCTCTTTGCTACCAAAAAGTTGCATTTTAGGACCGTTAGTGCAACCTTTACCATTGATTAATCTTAGAGGTGATTTAAAATATATTCAAGGTAAAATTAGAGGTATGTCCCATATATAGGAGGGATATTATAGTTTATCGATATGACTTATAGTTTTAGTTTTGTTCATGCCTGAAGTTAAGCTAAAAATCAACATCTTTTTTATATTGAGAAGGGCATTTTTGAGCCTAAAATGGGTGATGGGTTTATAAAACAAGCCAAATGGGAGGCCAATAATCTGGTCTTAGAAATTATACACCCCTTTAAATGTGTTGGTAGTGCCAATTCTCAGTCAACAAACATCAAAAATAGAGTTCTTGGATCATAGCTTCAACTTTGATAACATTTATTGTCAGTGTTTCTATGCTTCTAAATAGTAGTGAAAACGCACTTGCAAGTGGAATTGGATGTCACAATCATTGGATAATGTCTAATTTTCCTATATAGATGTGTTTGAAGTGATGGATTTGCACTTGTGGGTCTCGAAGGCAAAAATGCTAGTTGGAGGTCAACAAGTTCTCTTCACTATCAAAAAGTTATATTTTAGGACCCGTTATTGTAACTTTTGCCAAAAATTAATATTAGAGGTGATTTAAAATAAATTTAAGGTGATATTAGATGGATTTATCATGCATAGGAGGGATCTTATGATTCATCCATATGACTTACAGTTTTGGTTTTATGTATGCCTGAAGTTAGACTAAAAATTAACATCTTTCTTGTATTGGGAAGGATGTTCTTGAGCCTAGAATGGGTGGTTGGTTTATCGACTGGGTGAAACGGGAGGCCAAAACCTATTCATGGATGTTATTCACCCTTTTATATGTGTTTATAGTGACATTTTTCATCCAATAAACACAAAAAAGAGAGTTATCAAACTATAGCTTCAAAATTGACAACATTTGTTGTCAGTGTTTCTGTGCTCCTGAATAGTAGTGAAAATGCACTTACGGGTGGAATTAGATGTCATGGTAATTAGAGAATATATAATTTACCTATATATACATTCTCAAAGTGATGGATTTTTACTTGCGGGTCTCAAAGGTAAAAATTCTAGTTGGAGGTTGTTGGGGATCAACCAACAATATGATTACACTTATGAAAGCAATAAACTGCGGAATTAAATCAGATAGATAAGTAAATAGAATTAGATAATAGCAAAGAACAAGAGATACAAGAAACCACCCTGAAAACTTGTATTAAACTCTTTACAGAAGGAATACAATTGAATAATCTTCTTTCTTCCACACCTCTCTCAGATGCACAAGATCTCTCTCTAGATCTCTATCCCTCAAGAGCTCTCTCTCTCAAGTAAAATCAACTCCAACAACCTAGATTGATACAACTCTGTACTATTCTTCAACATTCACACAACAATGAACTACTACAACCACACAAAGCTAAGAATTCTACATATAGAATTAGGAGACTTGAGCATGCACTTACAACCAACAGTTAAGCCTCTTGAACAAGGGCTCTAAAAACAATCTTGCTAATAATAGAGACGCGAACTTAAGACTAAGACTTAAACTCATCATGCAAACACTCGGTTCTATCCTAGGAAATAACATTCTGGATGCATAGGTAATCGACACCGGTTCCTACCTGCTTGCCTGTAACCGATGTCGGTCGATCCTCTGCCAACGCTGGCGTCTCTTCAACTGCACCTGAGCGACGTCGGTCACTCCTGACCGACGCCGGTGACTGTGTAAACCTGAAACTATCAAATGCGCTCATATGTGAAGCTTTTAGGCTCCACACCTTAACAATCTCCCACTTGGAGATAAACAGCTGCACCAGTACCTGTACAGCAACATCTTCTAGCTCCTCCATCTTCAACTCAATCATGAAGACCAACATAAGTTGAATGAAGATTCAACTTCTCCTTTGTAACCGGCTTGGTTAACATATCAGCAAGATTCTTGTCTGTATGGATCTTATCCAGCTTCACTCACCATCTTCCAATACCTGTCTTATGAAGTGGTACCTAAGCTATATGTGCTTGGTTCTTGAGTGAAACGCTGAATTCTTAGCCAAATAGATTGCACTCTGATTGTCACTATACAATCTGCAACTCTCTTGCTCCCTTCCAAGCTCTTCCATGAACTGTGTCATCCATATCATCTCTTTGCTAGCCTCTGTGGCTGCAATATACTCTGCTTCTGTAGTTGACAAGGCAACAACCTTCTGCAACTTTGATATCCAGCTAACCGCCGTTCCACATACAGTGAAAACATATCCTGTGGTGCTCCTCCTGCCATCCAAATCACCTGCCATATCTGAATCTACATAACCATGTAGAGAAGTATCTGAACCTCCATAACACAAGTGCCTACTGCTGGTTCCTCTCAGATATCTGAGAATCCACTGAACTGCTTTCCAATGTTCCTTTCCTGGATTGGCCATATACTTACTTACAACACCCACTGCTTGGGCAATATCCGGTATAGTACACACCATTGCATACATCAAACTTCCTACTGCGGAAGAATATGGAACCTTACTCATGTACTCTACCTCATCATGAGAATTAGGACATTGTTCTTTACTCAACTTAAAATGTCCAGCCAAAGGTGTGCTTACCGGTTTAACATCCTGCATATTGAACCGTTTCAACACCTTGTCCACATAATCCTCTTGAGACAATATCAACCTGTGATTTTTCCTGTCTCTCTTAATGCTCATGCCAAGGATTTTCTTTGTTGCTCCCAAATCCTTCATAGCAAAAGTTTGAGCTAATTTCACCTTAAGCTCAGAGATATCCTGCATGTGTGATCCTGCAACCAGCATATCATCTACATACAACAATAGAATAATATATCTACCATTATCCAATCTCTTAAAATACACACAATGGTCAGATTGACACCTACTATAGCCATTCTTAGTCATAAACCTGTCAAATTTCAAATACCACTGTCTAGGAGCTTGCTTGAGGCCATACAAGCTTTTCTTCAATCTGCACACTAACTTCTCCTTACCTTTGACCTCAAATCCTTTCGGATGTTCCATATAAATTTTCTCATCCAAATCTCCATGAAAAAATGATGTCTTAACATCTAACTGCTCAAGATGCAAATCCTCAACAACAACCAAAGATAGTACAATCTGTATAGAAGTCATTTTAACAACAGGAGAAAAAATCTCACCAAAATCAATACCTGGCTTTTGTGCAAATCCTTTCACTACCAATCTGGCCTTATATCTCATCTGTCCATTCTCACCTTCCTTCAACCTGTAGGTCCATCTGTTCTTCAGCATTCTCTTACCAGCTGGCAACTCAACCAAATCCCATGTTTGGTTCTCGCTTAAGGACTCCATCTCCTCAACCATGCCACGCTCCCACTGAATCTTGGACTCCACCTGTATTGCTTCTTCAAAACTCTCTGTTTCACCACCATCAGTTAGCAATAAATAGAATAATGAAGGAGAATATCTAATTGGAGGCTTACTTACCCTTTCTGACCTCTTGATGGGTGTCTGAGACTCGTTCACAACACACTGTCCACCCAAATTCTCTGACAGTGACCGACCTCGGTCACCTCCAGACCTGTTATTGGCCAACGTCAGTTCTGCCTGACCGACACCGGTTCCTGTCCTGCCGACATCGGTCTCTGTATGACTGACATCGGTTTCTGTTCTGCCGACGCCGGTTCCTATCCTGCCGATGTCGGTCTCTGTGTTTTCCTGCAAGTGATTATTTCTTTTTCTCGCGAGCTCATTTTGGACCGTCACCTCGTCCAATTCACCATTGCTCTACCCAGATTGATTCAGCTTCTTCAGCTGATCACTATACATCACTTTTTCATTGAAAACAACATCACGACTCCTAATTATCTTGTTAGTTCTTAGATTCCAAAATCTGAAACCAAAATTATCTGAGCCATAGCCAATAAATGTGCACCTCATAGACTTAGCATCTAGTTTCTTTCTATTTTCCTTATCTACGTGCACAAAGGCTTCACAACAAAAAAACTTTGAGGAATGAGAGATCTACCTTTTTACCTGTCCATGCCTCTTCTGGAATTCCACCATCCAGAGCTGTAGAGGGTCCTCTGTTAATCAGGTACACTGCAGTGTCAACAGCTTCTGCCCAAAACTATAAGGGCAAACCAACATGCAATCTCATACATCTTGCACGCTCCATGATTGTTCTGTTCATCCTTTCAGCAATTCCATTCTGCTGAGGTGTCCTTGGAACCGTCCTTTGCCTATGGATTCCATGCATATAACAATACCAGTTAAACTTATAACTGCAGAACTCTCCACCATTGTTAGATCTCAGGCACTTCAATCTTTTGCCTGTTTCATTCTCAACCATAGCTTTCCAAATCTTAAAAGTCTCAAATACATCAAATTTCTTCTTAATACAATAGATCCATACCTTTCTTGTATCATCATCTATGAATGAAACATAGTACTGTGATCCTCCAATAGAAGCTACCTGAGTCGGTCCCCACACGTCTGTGTGAACAAGCTGCAACTTATGCTTCTTCTTTGTAGACCCAGTCTTGAGAAAACTAACCCTTTTCTGTTTTCCAAATACACAGTGCTCACAAAATTCTAGATCCATGCTTTTCAAATTTGAAAGCTTACCTTTAGACTTAAGAATTGACATCCCCTTCTCACTCATGTGGCCAAGCCTTGAGTGCCACAATTTTGCATCCACATCTAAAGTAGATAATACAGAAGGAGAATTGTTAGTAACACAATTACACAAATAGAGAGTACCTACTCTCTTACCTCTGGCCATAACAAGTGCACCCTTGGTCACCTTCCAAGATTCTGCTGTGAGAGTTACTGTACAATCCTCATCCCCTAACTTTTCTGCAGAAATCAAATTCCTCTTCAAGCTAGGAACATGCATCACATCTCTCAACACCCATGTGTTGCCATTCTGCATTTTCAGCTGCACTTTACCTTTGCCAATAATTTTACAAGGCTCATCATCCCCTAGATACACTATTCCAAAATCTCCATGGATATAGTCACTGAAATATTCCCTATTAGGGGTAGCATGAAAAGATGCACCAGAATCTAACACCCAAGATTCTATATTATTATGCAAAGAGAATATTAAAGCATCTTGTGCAATACCTGCAACCTTTGCTTCTTTTTTTTCCTTCGTGTTGATTGTCCTCCTTAAGATTTGACCAGCAATCTCTGCTTATGTGCCCCATCTTTCCACAATTCCAGCATTGTGGCTTCTTGCCATTTCTGGATTTGGATCTACCTCTTCCCTTAGACTTAGATCTTGATCTCCCTTTCTTGCTCTTCTCTTTTTGCCTTCCCCTGCTCTCAAAACTTAAAGCGTTCCCAGATGTCTCTTCTGTGCTTTTCCTGCTGATTTTCTCATTCAAGATAACACTAACAACATCCTCTACTTTTAAAATATTTGATGTAGATGCAGTATTGCTAACTGCCATTACTAAGCTATGCCAGCTTTCAGGCAAAGAACATAATATTAAAAGAGATTTTATTTCATCATCAAATATAATTTTGACTGAACTTAATTGATTTACAATACCATGGAAATCATTCAGGTGATTAGATACAAATCCACCTTCCTGCATATGCAAATTAAATAGTTGCTTCATAAGATATACCTTATTAGAAGCTGAGGGTTTTTCGTACAAATTTGCTAAAGTAGTCATCAACTCTACTGTTGTTTTTGCCTGTGATAAATTAGATATCACAGTAGATGCTAGACTCAGTCTTATAGACCCCAGAGCCTTTCTATCAAGAACTTCCCATTCTCCATCATCCATGTCTGTGGGCTTCTTTGCAATCCCACCTAACGGTAAGTATAGATCTTTCTGATACAGATAGTCCTCTATCTGCATTCTCCAATGTTGATAATTTTTGCCATTGAACTTCTCCATTCTCAGTTTACTTTCTTCTGCCATTGCTTCTCCCACTCAAACAGAAATCCTTGCAGAAACTCCTGTGAGCAACTTGTAATCAATACACACTACACAGATCTGAACCACCTGTTAGTGAACCTGAGCTTTGATACCAATTATTGGATATCAAACTCTAAACCTACAACCAAGGCTCTAATACCACTTGTTGGGGATCAACCAACAATATGATTACACTTATGAAAGCAATAAATCATAGAATTAAATCAGATAGATAAGTAACTAGAATCAGATAATAGCAAAGAACAAGAGATACAAGAAACCACCCTGAAAACTTGTATTAAACTCTTTACAGAAGGAATACAATTGAAGAAACTTCTTTCTTCCACACCTCTCTCAGATGCACAAGATCTCTCTCTAGATCTCTATCCCTCAAGAGCTCTCTCTCTCAAGTACAATCAACTCCAACAACCTGGATTAATACAACTCTATACTGTTCTTCAACATTCACACAACAATGAACTACTACAACCACACAAAGCTAAGAAGATCTAATTCTACATATAGAATTAGGAGACTTGAGCATGCACTTACAACCAACAGTTAAGCCTCTTGAACAAGGGCTCTAAAAACAATCTTGCTAATAATAGAGACACAAAATTAAGACTAAGACTTAAACTCATCATGCAAACACTCGGTTCTGTCCTAGGAAATAGCATTCTGGACGCACAGGTAACCGACGCCGGTTCCTGCCTGCTTGCCTGTGACCGACTTCGGCCGATCCTCTGCCGACGTCTCTTCAACTGCACCTGACCGACGTCGGTCGCTCCTGACCAGCGCCAGTGACTGTGTAAACCCGAAACTGTCAAATGCGCTCATATGTGAAGCTTTTAGGCTCCACACCTTAACAGAGGTCAACAAGTTGTCTCTTCACTGCCAAAAACTTGCATTTTAGAACCCATTAGTACAAATTATGACACAAATTACTCTTATAGGTGATTTAGAATATATTAAAGGTGAAATTATAGGGATTTAAAATGTATATGATGGATCTTATAGTTCATCTATATGACTTACCGTTTTGGTTTTATGCATGCCTAAATTTAGGCTAAAAATCAACATCTTTCTTGTATTGGGAAGGGCATTCTTGAGCCTAGAATAGATGGTAGGTTTGTTGACCGAGATATATAGGAGGCCAATAACCTATTCATATATGTTATCTTCCCCTTTGGACATTTTGAAAGTGCCATTTTTTAGCCAATAAGAACAAAAAATGGATTTCTCAGACCGTAGCTTCAACTTTGATAACATTTATTGTCAGTGTTTTCGTGCTCCTGAACAATAGTAAAAATTCACTTGAAATTGGATGTCACAATCATTGTATCATGCATAATTTTCCTATATATACATGATAAAAGTGATGTATTTTCACTTTTCAGTCTCAATGGTAAAAATGATAGTTGGAGGCCAACAAGTTGTCTCTTCATTGTTAAAACATTGCATTTTAGGACCTGTTAGTGCAACTTCTGGCACAAATTGCTCTTAGAGGTGATTCAAAATATATTTAAGGTGTAATTATAGGGATTTATCATGTATATGATGGATCTTACGATTTGTCGATATGACTTACAATTTTAGTTTTATGCATGCCTAAAGTTAGCCTAACAAATCAACATCTTTCTTGTATTGGGAAGGGCATTCTTGACCCCAGGATAGGTGGTGGGTTTGTCAATCAGGAAATAAGATGGGAGGATAAAAACCTAATCCTAGATGTTATCCTCCCCTCTGGATGTGTTGGCAGTGCCATTTTTCTAGTTGGAGGCCATTAATAAGCCTAAAAGGCCTAATAGTCCAAGTGAACCATATATATGTGGCTAGAAGCTAGTGCCATTGGAATTATGTTTCAAGACCTTTGAAAGGTTTGTTTTAATATTTTCAAAGTGATCCAAGGGTAAAAAATCCTTCAAGATGCTACTAATCAATTAAGGATCCTATTAGGTCTTTTACGCCTAATTGGGCTAAATTGTATGCTTGTAGGTAATGGAAGGATCTTGACATTAGCAATGGAGAAGTTTATGGTTTATGAGAGATGAGAAATTTTGGAGGTTTCAAAAAAAGGCCAATAGACCTAGATGGCCATTTAGGCCTAATCAAGCCTAAATAGCCACCTACAGGTGGTTAAAGTCACTTCAAAGCTTGGCCAAGGGGTATCATGGCCCAAATGGAGCCAAGTGTTTAAAATTATTGATGCAAGAGCATCATTTGTATAAAATAGTGTGGTGTCCATGTGAGAGTTTTAAATTGTTCATTAGAGTGGTGTCCAAATGATAAATGACTGAATAAACAGTTAGGTTGGGGATAATACCCTACTTTCATAGTTGATGTCTTTTGCATTTTCTTATGTCAAGAAATGAAGAGTTTCATTTGAGACCACGTGGTTGGTCATTGATTTGGTAGAATATGATCATGGGGAAAGGTTGATAGATAAAAATAAGAGCCTTTTAAACCTTATAATGGTTGGTAATTATTCTAAAACTATTTAAATCTTGAAGGTGCATTAAAACCCCTATTTTCATCCATATATTATCTAGTGAAGGGATGTGTGGATCTAATCACATGATAGATTGATATGTTGGTAAAATATGGAAAAAAGGATGAGGAGATAAGTCATAATAATGACCCAGGTGAGGCAAAAAATCTATTGCAAGTACATAGTCCCTTAAAAACCTACACAGTCAACCAAAAAGGTACACAGTCCATTGCATTTTATTGTGTTTGGGTATTGAATGGATTAAACAAGGCTTATAAATAAGTTGGATAGATAGAGGGGCTGAAAATAGACCTAGATGTGGTATTTAGGTCCTTTAAAACCTTTTTAAACTCAATAAATGGAATTATACAAGACCTTAGGCCTATACAGAGGAAGAGAAACCCTAGATTAGGGTTTTGATGTTTTAGGGAGTTTTAACTATGGAAAAATGTTGAAAATTTGTAAGAATACCTAATTGGATGTGATAAAAGTGAATCAAGAAGTTTTGGATTGAAAGGGGGCTGTACAATATGATTTTGAGACCTGTGGGTGTGCTTAAGGGTTAATTAGGCCTAATGGATATATGGGTTACAAAGGAAGTGTCTTCTAAGTGTGGATTTAGGGCATGAAACTTGACACACACCTAGAAGTAGATAGAGGGTGGCTGTAAATGTGATTAAATATTGAAACTATTTCCTAGTTTGACCAAACAAAGAGGAAATACACAAAAAAAGGCTACAAGCCTAGGATTGTCCTTATGAGCCTTATATGTGGAATTTAAGGTTGAAGTGTGTTTGAGAAGTTGGAAGAGGTTAATAAAATGTGATAGGATCAAATAAGACCAACTAAGACAAAATATTGAGCCATTCAGATTTATACCAAGATTTGGTATTTGATACCTAAGAGAATATCATAATAAGAAGCTAGTGAAAGCAAGAGAGGAAGTTTGGGAATGGAATGAATAGTGTGAGTTTGGAAATTAATGTAAGTGTCATGAGAGAGGTAAATTCTATCAAGTAGTGATTTTAAGATACAAATAATAGATATATAGTGAAGGAGGATATTAAGCCCAAGAACCTAGAGAAGGATAGGATTGGAGATGGAACTTTGAAGGCAAAACATAGCATTGAATAAGATATTTGGAAAGAGTAGAACTAAGAAGGATAATTTGGATGTTTGTAATGAATGATTGATACATAGTTTTTGTAATAAATAGTTTTCATCGGGAGAGGAACAAGGAGGATAGGGAGTCCTTTAGACATATAATGTTTGTGTTTGATCACAATGACAAGTTTTAGGCATGATGACAGTTTCAAAGAGGAGAGAACATGATTTAGATAGATAATGTGGTGTAGTAAAACCTTGGTGAATGGTTTTCAAAGAGTCATGAAATAAAGAAGCACTCAAACCCTATTCAAGGTGACACACAGACAGACTATGTTGGATTGCTATTGAAAAATAGTCAAGAACCCTATTTGAAATTGAGTACCAATTTGACATGGAGTTGTTATGGTTTAAGGATAATTCAAAAAGGCTACTAGTTATTATATTGAATGGTGAGGTTGAAAAGTAAATTTGGTGTTTGATATTTTGGGAAAGTGTGAAGTGGTAGAATAAGTACGAGAAGCCTAATAAAGGTTATCCTAGATGAAGAATGCCTATAGGAGACCTGGTTCAAGCATGAAGAGATTTGGTCATTGAAGCCTTTTGGAAGCTAGTGTGAGATAGATTAAAAGAGTAAATTGAATATGAATGGTATGATGTGAGTGGATGAGTAAGATCCATGTAGAGCCTAAGGGTAGAGAAGAATAATTCATGAAGCCAAGAGTGAGAAAGTTGACAAGCAAGAGAAGTTAAGTAAGATGGGAAGACATACTGAAGGGTTGCATCAGGGTAAAGGCAAACCAATGAAGGGTGGAATCATTTCAAGGAGGTTCATGACATATTCAAAGCACATTCACCTTGTTCTAGTTTAAACCAAGGCAAAAGAGAAGGAAGTTTAGTTTTGAAACTTGACCAAGCAGGTAAAAGAGACGGAAGCTCAGTTTGAAATACCTTGAAAAAGTAGGTCTTAAATTGTGGAAGAGTTAAATTATGATTTTGACCTATTGAGAGTGAATTAGGTGCAAAAGCCTAAAAACATAATTTAGAAAATTGAGTCTAAATCTCTTTAGAAATAAATAAGGGAATTGATTTATTATGTGGTTAACATTTACATATATCTCTTGTGATTATATATAATCTTCACATGATAGTCTAAACCAAGGTTCTATAAGAAACTCATTGTGGAGCAAATCTAAAGGAATGTGTTGAATTGAATCTTCACATGATAGCCTAAACCAATGTAAGATAATAATCTTCTGTTATAGACCTATAAGGTGTTGAATTGTGCAATATATTTACAAAGTCATAGAAAAGGACTATAGAGTTAAGATTGGGTGTAAATATCATCAAATAGAGTAAATAGAGTTGATGATTGTCATCAATCTGTCCAAAATAAATTCACGTGTTCAAAACAAAATTCTACCTGCAAGAAGCTATAGATGACTATGAGCATACAAACATAATTCAAATGCAATCATTGATATTCTTTATTTCTTATAAGGGTCTATTTCCCTTAATCCTACTCCATGCACAAGACTCAGAACCAAGATAAGTGATTAGGTGTCTAAAAAATACCAATATAAGACTAATTCAATCACCAATATAGGATTCAATTAACAAAAATATAGGTTCAACACCCCTTACTTCTTATTTCATTTGCATTCTTATAGAAACAAAGCTTCTTAAAAACAAGAAATGTCAATCTTTTTAATGGTAAGCTTTGTCATACCAATATGATTTACAACATTATCCTAACAAGTTATTATCAATCTCATAACATTTTTAATCCTTAAGAATACTTCAAAACCAATCATTCATAATACTCTAAACACAAGTGATTTAAACAAGATTTACTTTATTGGTTTTCTTAAATATTCATGTACAAAATAAGAATGACATGTATGAGTGCCATATATAGGAATCCAATGTCAATAATACATGCTTGCCATATAGGCATATAAAACATTACATCATGTCTAACAACATAGTATCTAATGTTGGGTAAATACATCATATATGCATGTACAATGCCAAAAATGTATACATTGTCATATAGGCATACAAAAAAATACATCATCTACAACATCCTAATAATCAAATAGTCTCCCTCTCTTTGCCTTCTTTGAAGAAGACTCTCCTTGGGATGCCTTGCTTTTAGATGGAGATATCTTGAATGCCTTGGATTGCTCTTAGATTTGACTGTGAGTACTACGCTCATAGCTCACTTGCAACCAAACCTATTCAAATACAAAAATTATTATAAAATTAACAAGTATACATGAAAGCAAGTTAATAAACTCACTTTAAATTATAATAAATTTTTTTATTTAAACATGCATTTACCGTAATCTCATGGTCCTTCTCAATTTTCCATTGATGCTCGACTGGGTTAGTGACAAGTTCAACTGCACGAACATGTGTTTCAAATGATGAATAAACATGAAGAGATGTCATAGTAATCATCTAAATTGGACTATCAAATGTCATATGAAAATCCTACATACACAATACATTTGTGCATATAAGCTATATTTGCCAAAGTATATAGTAAAATTATTAAAGCAAAAGTATTAAATTATAATTCAAATTATATGTGAATATAAATAACTCAATGAGTGCCTGTGTAGATGAGATTACAGCATCAATGACTGAGTCTGTCTCAACTTTCAATGATGGAGGAGTGTCTACCCTAATCATCTACTGAAAAAATAACCTAATAATTAATAACTTGGGCAATTCTTAGATTAAACAAGTTGTTGACAAAATTAGTCTTGAATGAGATACAAAAAAATATAATGAGGTCACGAGAAGCATGAATGTGACAATTGGATATGTGCAACATGTGACTTGTAACACCACCTGAAGGCAAGAAATGTTAGTTTCATCGGGGAGAATGACAAGACAATGAGGGAATATTTATGAGTGAATTTTGTAAAATTGAGTCATTAAATGAAACTTAGTTGTTGAAACATCCTTGATACACATATATACATTAGTTTGGATGCTTGTATAGCTTTGTTGAGGTGTATTTTGGATTTTGACCTGATTAAGGTCATTAGGCCTAATTGTCTTAAGGTGGTGACTTGGTATAGTTGAGGACAGTCCTATGAGCTATGGTGTCTAAGTTGATTTGTTTTGAAATTTTGATCATGTTAACACCTTGAATACTTTGCTTACAAACATTCATTACTTTTTAGTCCAACTGAGTATTGGTGTCATCAAAAAACCCTTAGAAATAATCATTGTGATAAGACAAGTAACTTGTATAGGTGTTTATTGAGAAGTTTATAAACTGAGTTTTAATCAGGTTAAGACACCTAGAGTGATAGGTTGATTTTATGGGGAACATCTATACAAGCCTTTTAAGAGTTTATAACCTTATAAAATAGGTCTTTTCAAAATATAAAGAAACATACATAAAATAGAACTGGATATTGTAGAGATAAGAGTGAGTGGACAGTCTTCTTTACAAGTATGTGATTTTGGTTGCCCTATAGGTGAAATTAGGTTGACTATTTATCCTTAGATTTCCCTCAATTTTTACAAGGGAATGTCTATATGTATATATTTCAAGTAGGTTAAGGTCAACAAAGGGTGCTATAGTCTTGTCGACACTCGATATTCATTTTAGGGGGACTTTCCTGATGAAAGGTGTTATAGTCTTAAAGAGTAAACATGTCACTCAAGCGACAAAAGTGCATGAATATAGATAGGCCCTCTCTCCTAGCTAGATATAGTAGGTCTTTGGGCCCCCTAAGTAGGTGGTGGTAACAAACTACTCAACCCCATCTATCTATATGGGGTTGAGGTCCCTTATTTATATATGGTTGGAAGGATTATGCCATATACATATAGGCTATAGTTTATAATCGATGCTATCCCAAAAAACCAATGGGATCTAATGGCCTAATCTATATAGCTCTACTAATAGAGAGGGGCATACTAGCTATTATCAAATAAGATCAAATGACTATCCCTAATTAGGATTGAGCGTCTATCAATCCAAATTGACTATTTTTTATTGAGAGCCTATGAAACATGAGAAGTAATAAAATTGGAAAAGTGGGATCAAGTGAAGTCCAATTAAATATAAAGATTATGAATATTCTGGGAGGGAGATAGATAGGTGGATAGATCAACCTACTATTCCCCATCAGGATTAAGGGTTTATCTTCAAGTGGGATTGACCTACCTCTCTATATAAACAAATATTTAGAGTCTGGTTAGAAATTGGAATTGACTGGGTACAATGGGATCAAGAGGCTATGCCATCTAAATTTTAACTCCATAGATAGAGATGAAATTGTTACGCTCGGTTGGAAGTGATTGGAATTAAATTTCTAGCTATGGCCATTTTGGATATCGATCATAGAGATTGAACCACTATATGTGATTAGGATAACAAGGAATCAAGTGGCTAGCTATGAGGCCAATATTTAAAAGAAAGGAGTGGTGTGCCTATTGATGAAGATATGCTATGCTCGATTGGGATTGATAGAAATATATTATACTAAACAACTTTTATCAAATAAATTCTACACACACACACACACACACACACACACACACACACATATCCAATCCTACTGATTGGGATTGACCTGCTATGGGAACTACATATAATGGGATATCGAGCAAATGTTCAACTTGATATTTTTTATATTGAAAACATAGTTTGAAAGTCAAAATAAAAGAAAAAAAGTTGAGATGGAGGATGAGTTTCTAACACTACACCAATCCATGTTAATACATCAAACAATAAAAAGTCCAACAAAATTATATTATGTATTTTATATTTTCTTACACAATCTACTAATGATGTAATTAAGGTGTATGAATTTACATCTAGAGTATATAATATTCACTTGAAATTTTACCTCTGTAAATGTATATGGTGTCGTACTGACACATATAGATGTGTTAGTGGTTGGCCAACTACCTAGCTCGATAAATTGAAATTATGATGTCAAAAGCAACGTCTCTTCCTGAAACACAAGAAAATACATATATATTATTAAATTTTAAATGTGTAAATTAATTTTTACCTTTTTAATTTACAAATATAACTTAAAAATTTAACATGAAATTTATATAAAGAATACTTGCATGTGTGTAGAGAGTCCCAACGTATCCAAACTAAATGTGTGTGCCAATAATTCATCAATCAAGACCATATCCTCTAAGCCCCTTTAAGCACCACCATCATCATCTGAAGGTCATATGCATATGGTACCACAAGATTTGCATGGGTGGGGTTGGGTATGGACACTAGGTTGAGTATCTCAAGCATCTGTCTCTGAAAGCCTACTTATATGATGAACGATTGTATCAATAAGTGCACTAAGTGTGTATAAAGTGTCTATCTCCATAACCTCCTTCACCGTAGAAAGAATCTCCAGATGAAATGGATTTTAGGTAGGTATTCTTGCAGGCTGATTAGGTACATAATGTGCACTTGGTTGATCCTGTGCAGAGCTTTTCTCTCGGCCCAACTCACCATAGTCAAAATAGTTTAGAATTTCATTGAGGACAAACTCATAGTAGAGTTTTCTCAAAAATTACAAAGGGACCTCATGGTTATTACAAGGTGGATAGTCAAACACCATCCAACATCACTCCTAAAGTTTGGCTTTAATCAAATTGTGTTGGCATCGATGGATTAGGAAACATTTGGTCGTTATGGGAAATGGTGCATTGGTGGTTAAGTTGATAAATAAGGCACACGTTTTTTTTTTTGTTATTTATTTCTTCTTCACCTCATATGCTGACAATGTGTCAGCATAGTAATCCATACAACTATCCCTATATAAGGTCCATCTACCAATTTGACTCGTTATCAAGTCAACTTGACCTAATGCTAATTCTCCTAATTATCATGCTCAATTTCAATTTTGTTCTCCACTATGTGAGTAGCTATATCCTCCTGACTATCCAGGGGATCTAGTAGAACTATAGGAGGGTTAGGCAGAGTGTTAGGAGGGTTTGGCGGAGGGTTACACAGAGGATTAGGTGGAGGGTTAGGTGGAGCATGTAGACCTGTTGGAGAAAATTTAAAAATCAAACTATGGAAAACATTCACAAAAAATTCAAAAAAATTGATTTAATTTATAAAACTTACCTCTTCTTCACAGTGGTATTGTTAATCTCATGAATGCAAGAGTAAAATCAATGATTTCCATGCAAGCTAGAGGGAAAACATGAATGTCACAGAGAAAATGCAAAAGCCAAAGGAAAAAAATGAAATGAGCAATTCCTTTTTTTTGTTTATAACGTGTACGCATTCCTTAAACCAAAAATGCGTATGCATTATGGCTCAGGTATCCCAAGCCATAATGCATACACATTATGTCAATTAATGACACGTATGCATTATTGGGTATGTCCATAGAATTGTCCCCCAACTCCGTGCACAGACCCCCATCAAGAGATGCATTTTTCCTTGTTCTTTTTCTGAATCTAGAACAGCGAATGACCCCCAAGGAAGAGCAAAATTTGAGAGAGGATGAATCTTCAATGTGTTATGTCAACGAATGGTATATTTGTGACATGCAAATTGAAACTCAAGATTTCATAATAGTATCTTTAGCATTCGGTTAACAAAAACCATGCGTTATACCATATTAGATTACGCTGAATTCGAAGGTCAAAATTTGAGTAGGCATGAAGCATAGATCTCTGTAATATGCAAAAAAGAAATTATGTAGAAGAGACATGTTGTAAAAATGAAATCAAACATGAACAATCAAAAAAGTTTTATTATCTAAATAGCTTTAAGATATATATATATATATATATATATATATATGCGAAATATAGACATGACCACACAAGAATGTGGG
Organism: Torreya grandis; assembly: GCA_037957365.1. Taxonomy (NCBI): domain Eukaryota; kingdom Viridiplantae; phylum Streptophyta; class Pinopsida; order Cupressales; family Taxaceae; genus Torreya; species Torreya grandis. The sequence goes on from JARHVA010000309.1 coordinate 2,598,234, forward strand.
ATTATCTTCCCCAATGACTTAAAAGAATATTTTATCAAGCTAAACAACATGTGTAAATTATTAAATAGAATAAAAACCTACATTAACAGACACAATATGCGCTGAATATAAATATGAAATAAAACTCAGACTGTTGTATGACTAAGATGATAAAGAATAAGAGAATAATATCTTTATTTTCCTTTTTTTAAACTGCTTGTTAAAATAACTATTGCATTAGCAATTTTCTTTTTTATAAATAAAATTCTTATTTCTTTGAAAGATTGAATAATTTATATGAACAATCTCTTTCCACATCTTAAGATAAATAAACATGCTCTAAACAAAAAGAATTTAAAATTGTCTACTATAGGATTATAACTAAAGGGCTTGATCATTTAAAAAATTGAATATACTATATTGTTAAATTTTAACTAGGCATGTAAATGAATCTTAGCATCTTAAGATGTAGTATATATTTGATTATTATTTTTCATTTACCCCATCAAGTCATATCTGCCCAACCTGTGTCCTTGATAAATTCAGAGCAGTTTATTTAATGATTGATTTCTATTGTATAAAGTATGTTATATAATCTTAGTCTCGAACATATTGAGTAATGTCCTTTTTTTTAAATTCTAGAACTGTTCTATTGGGAAGGATCCTTGCCAAATTCCTTAAATTGCCATTGTAGGCCACGCAGCGAATCGCCCATGTTAGAAAGTGTTTTACTTGGGCTGAAGGCCGTCGAAATTCTAAAGACTTAGTCTTCTTTTTCTCATTCGCTATTTCTTAGAATTCAAAAGTCCTTTGATTAAATGTTCAGATAGTTAGCTTGACTTCAAACTTTATTGAGCCCTTTGGGAGTTGGACACTTTCAACTTCTATTGACTCTTTTTTCACGACGTCTGGCATGTTATGATCACCTTATAGTCCAGAGACTTTGACCTCCACATAGACTTCCCTAACCACAACGACAAAGTTGTCTATTGTGAGAGTGTGAGGTTGTGAGAAGAGGAAAACCTACCAGATTGTCATTTCTACGATAAATAAATAGAAGAAGATTTTTTTTATAATGTTTATAAGGTTAAATAAATAGTTTATGAGATAATTAGTTTAGTTATATATATTTTTGTTTTGTATTTTTTCTTTTATTTAAAGATAAAATGAGTTTTCTAACTTTTTTCAAAGATTTTTTTATAAATAAATTATGTCAAGAAGTCTGCATATTTTGTCTTGATGTGTGTGTAAGCATTGTAATCTAAAATAAAGTGCTTTTCAAATTCAACTACTCCCTTATTGCAGAATTCACATATCTTTTCTTCCCAAATTTCTTTAGGCCTTTTTCACCTTCTCATTTCACATCAAAACTAATGAGAATTAATTCTAAACTGAACAATCAAAATCTTAACTCTCCAAAAAATGGTAGAACGAGAATGTCTTTAAATCCTTAAATTTGATTAGATACCAACTCAGTGGCCATTTTGACAATAAAAAGTTTTTTTTAGGATGAAATTGCTAAGCTAAGACCAATATGTCAATAAGTTAGCTCAAGCCATAAAGTGCTCCTTTCTAGCATTATTTAGGTTTTTCCCTAAGTCGATATTGGGAGATTTATTAATAATTAAGGCTTAAATAAAATTGTTAATTTTTTTGAGATTTATTAATGATTAAGGCTTAAATAAAATTGTTAATTGAAAGAAAATTATATTTTTTTTTATAATAATTAGTTAATTATGGAGGTTTCTTATCCGATTTTATATAAGATTAAATCTATAAGTTTTTAATAGGCTTTTAAATATCCCAAATTTATTGGTGAGGTCTCTTTTAGTTCTAGAACAGTTTAGAGGATTGTTATTTTGTGGGGTCATAACTTGCAGATCTTAAGATCCTAATTTTACGTGTGCTAGTGTTATTATAATTTGTCTATTCTATTCATATTAATTAGATATAATTAATTATAGAAGTTATTTTGAGACAATCTCGTTCAAATATATATATTTTTGTGTTTTTGTGTATATACATAACTTTATAACAATTTTTATTGTCTTTGAAAGGAAAATTGTAATTAGTTTTAGTAGCACATGAGGGTGCTACAATATTAACTGTGTACAAAATCAATTATGAAATAAATTTCAAGTTTTGATATAATACTATTTAAATACTATGTGAACGCTGAATTAAGTATTTAAATATTGGCTCTTCTCATTTATATCATGTATTCAAGTATTGCCTCCTCTCTTTTGTAATGTTTATTTATTTTGAGAGTTAGTTTTAAAATAAATATAATTAATATTTATTGATTTTGAGGGTGCCAATATTATTTAATTAATATTCAAAAAACATTTTAATAATATATAATTAATATTCATTAATCTTCAAGTGTTAATATTTAATTTCAAAACTTTCTTATTTATTAATTCAACGAATTAAATGATTTGAAATATATAATTAAAAAAATACAAATTTTTAATAAAATTTATAAAATTTTAAATATATTATTGAAGAATATTCCTTTTATGACGACATAAACATTTATTAACACTGACAACACATCAAAATTTTAAATTAAATATTACACATATCCTTCCACTAATTGAAACAATTAAAAATATTATTAATAAAAAGCATATTAAAAAATAAATAAAATTATTATCAAAGTACTACCCACATGCCATTCTTCCTTCTCTCTCCTCGTTAACCTTAGTGAAGTCAACAAGGCACTCCTTTTAAATACAATGGAGTGTCTTCTGATACACTCGCTCGATATGTGAAAAGCTTTGCAAATCACCAAATTCACCCCTTATACCTTTGAATATTAACTTTTAATAATAATGCGCTTCAACTTACCTTTGATCATTCCCTTGCACATTCAACGCTTTACACTTTGCACTAGGGCGACATATTTAATGCAATGTGTTAAAGTGTAACAATTTTTTTTTTTTTTTTTTAGAATATTATATTTGTACTTTAAACTTCCAATTATTAAATTAAAATTATTTTACAAATTTATATGTAAATTCAAGCATAAATAATTTATAATATAAAAATAATGACTAAAAATTATGAAAATTACTAATATATAATATAGTTTTTAGAGTTATTTGATTTGAATGAAAGAAAGATCAAATATAATATACTATTTAATATGAAGTTATGGACTAATCGTTACTTGATGTTACTAGATAGATCGGTATGACCATCTTGTACAATTCATGTAATATTTCATTCAAAATATTTATTTAGTATTTTCTACGTAAAGTAATGTTGATAATGTCACGCAACAACTGTGCTTTGAACTGCTAGTAACCAAAGTGCTTGCTCTATAAAATTTATTTAGCTTAAATGCAATTAATATTGACAGTACCACGTTGTCGCACCTTTACCCTTTCGTATATCAACGTTTGCCTCTTCTATTCAAACTCGATGCATCCATTATATTTTACTAGCTCCATGTGTATGTTCACTGAATACATTTCTAATGTCTCCATCACTTTAAGAAAATTATTGGCATCTTGTGTCTTTTGTCCACCAAAGCCGTGGATTGGCATTGATAACATATGGTTTAGTGTTTCCTTTCTTTCATATATATATATATATATATATATATATATATATATATATATATATATATATATATATAAAAGAAAGAAAGGAAACACTAAACCACATATACTCGAATTATTATAGTTTGTATTTCTATGTTTAGGGTATTATCTATTTTGTGCTTGGTCAACCAGTTCATATTTAAATGTGGTGGGCTCTTTTTCAAGTGCTATTAACAATTAGTAGCTAACAATTAGGTGAATGGCTTGGTCTAAATCTATTCTTTGTTTTTTGATTTATAGACATAGTTGATCCCTTTGTTTTACCTTCTCAAGCCTAGATCTAGCATGTAGTTTCCACATGGCTTAATCATGTTTACCCCATCTTTCAGTGACCTTGAAAAGAAGGGAAGTCTATCTAGTCGACTAGGTCTTTCTGAGCCACAATTTTGATGCATCTCATCCATATGAAAGCCAAGAGTTTGGTGGAGAACAAAGCATGGTCGATAGATTGAGAGGATCGAGTTTAATGTGATCATGCCACGTGGCATGATCCTGTTGAAATTGGGCCACAATCAAAGAAAAATCATGTGAAAAGTCACATGGAAGCTGCAAGCATAATGGAAAGAGCCTGAATCAATAGTAAAGTGTCAGGTGGCACACTACATGAAGCCTAGAGTATAAAGTAAAATTGATGATGTTAGAGGGCTAATCTAATGCCTGTGAATGCACATTAAAGTCTAGCTGGTTGATAGCAATGGAAATGACGATGCTCTGAGACACCCGAGTCATAGATACACTATAGAGACCAAATGTGTCAAATGCAAAGATCAACATTAATACATTGGTAATTATGGAAAATCCATTATATATAGCATATCTTATAAGTATGTGTTTCTAACTTTGCTATAGAATTTTTTTTAGCTTTCTTTGAGCCATTCAATTCAACAATATACACGACATAAAAAAAAAGGTCACTCAGATATAACTCATATGTGATGCTTTCAGGGCTTGATGTAATGTTTTTTACCGTTGAGTACTACAAGAACATATGAATTTTCTCAGTCCATAGTTATCATCTAGGAGAATAGTTTGAAGCCCGATGATCATAGAAAATATGGATGCGACCAAGGTTTCAAAATGTTGAATGATTGTCCCGGCCAACTGATTTTCACTAGTGCCAAATGCATGGGCAATCCAGACGTGGGATTTCCTTGCTATCAAGTACTGACAAATATGACATTGCTTTCCAAATTTGAAATTTTCAACAAAATAAATATATATTCTATAAATAAAGGCCCTCGACTTCATCTCCCTCAAATCATCAGAGTCTCCTATACATGACATGATCCATAATACAACGTGCCAATGACTAGACCAATAATTAAGCCATGATTAGAAGTGGGCTTCCCTAAGAAGTGGTATTGAAAACATAAATACATATTTATAAATTTTAAATATATTCATGGGATTGTGTTGCCCACATATTTAATGACATAATGGTTGCCTTATCACAAATAGCTATTAGATTAAACAAATTATTTACAAATAAAAATAAATGTCTTGATGCTTTAACAACACTACTTAATGCATCAACACAAACAAAAACAATAGAAAATCTTAGAAATTTCTACAACAAAGATCAAAACACATACTTAAACAACTGAATCTTTATCAACTGTGATGGCTCTCTACATGCATGGGACTGCTACTCACCTTCTCCTTGGCTTTGCAATCACCATCAATCTTAACCCTGATGCTTGTTGGTGAGGTGCTCATGTATCTACCTAGTAGGCCCTATTGCCAAATGTCCACTTCGGGCTTTGCCTCATGTCGACTTTAAAGTGACTCTATGATCCTCAGCTCACCCTTCAGCTTACCCAAGTTGTTTGATATATTTGGAGATCAACAATCAAAGGAGTTTCAGGATGCATCAAGGTCATTTAATGATCATTCGATAGTCATTCGATCTCCCAAGTTGTTGATATTTCTTAGAGATTAATGTCTCTTGAAAACTTGGCCTCTTTCATTGTTTGTTCCCATCTTTATGATGTGTTCTAGAGCTACAACTAGTCATGCCCTCATCATTTATTTGAGTCATCCTCCAGTCTCAGATCACTGGGTTCTATTTTGTTGACCATGTCGTGAATGCCCTGAGATCTCCCTTATTCATGATTGAGCCAAGTGTCATTTGATTGGGCTTCAGTACTTAACATTATTATGGGATCTTGGATATGTTTTTGGGCTTTATTTACCATCCACGTTAATATGTGATGTTTTTCAACTGTAGGGTTCTCTGCTGACGCTAAGTGTCCATTGACCATTAGGTCTGGGCTCTACGATAGACCTAGTTGATCCCTTTGTTTTACCCTCTCGAGCCTAGATCTAGTGTATAGTTTCTACATGGCTTGATCATGTTTACCCCATATTTTGGCAACCTTGAAAATAAGGCAAGTCTATCGAGTCGACTAGGTCTTCCTGAGCCATGATTTTGCTACGTGTCATCTATATGAAAGCCAAGAGTTTGGCAGAGAACAAAGCATGGTCGATAGCTTGAGAGGCTTAGGTTCAATGTGATTATGCCATATGGCATGATCCCGTTGAATCTAGGCCATAGTCAAAGAAAAATCATGTGAAAAGTCACAAGGACGTTGAAAGCATAATGGATGGTTTTGAGCTCTTAAGTCTCCTAGCTTCCAAGATCATTCCACATGTCTCGATCACATTGAATCACAACCTCAAAAGGTTCTTCACCAAAAGGAATACCAATCTAATGCTCTGAGATCCCGTGCTTTCATGCAATTAAGCCATGATTGGAAGTGGGCTTCCTTGAGAAGAAGTATTAAAAACATAAATACATATTTATAAATTTTAAATATATTCATGGGATTGTGTTGCCCACATATTTAATCACATGATGGATGGCCTTATCACAAATAGTGATTAAATTAAACAGATTATTTATAAATACGAATAGATGTCTTGATGTGTTAACAACATTACTTAATGTATCAACACAAATAGAAAAAATGAAAAATCTTAGAAATTTCTACAGCAAAATTCAAAACACATACTTAAAAAACTAAATCTTTATCAAATGTGATGGCTCTCTACACACATGAGACTGTCACTTGCTCTCCATCTCTACAATCACCGTCAATCTTAGCCCTGATGCTTGTTGACAAGGCGCTCATGTATCTACCTAATAGGCCCTATTGCCAAATGTCAGCTTTGGGCTTTGCCTCACGTCAACTTCATGGTGACTCTATGATCCTTGGCTCACCCTTTAGCTTACCCAAGTTATTTGATATATTCAGATATCAATGATCAAAGGAGACTCGAGATACAAATAGGCTCATTTAGTAGTCATTCGATCTCCCAAGTTGTTGATATTACTTGAATATCAACGTCTCTCGGTAGTTTGTTCCCATCTTTTCGATGTAGTTTGCGACTACCACTTACCATGCCCTCATCGTTTTTTTGAGTCATCCTCTAGTTTTAGACTACTGAATTCTGTTTTGTTGACTATGTTACGAATGCCCCGAGCTCTCCCTTCTCCACGATTGAGCCAAGTGTCACCTAATTGGGCTTCAATACTTAACACTATTCCAAACTCTTGGATATGTTTTTGGGCTTTATTTACATCCGTGTTGATATGTGATGCTTTTCAATTGTAGGGTTCTCTGCTGACACCAAATTTCCATCGACCATTAGGTTTGGGCTCTACGATACCTGCCAAGTCTTCCCAATCATCCCCACGTGGCATTGGCATTGACAATTTTATTTGTATCAGGTTCGGTGTTTATATTGACATTGCATTGGCATAGTCCTTGGTAATGGCATAATTAATATGATGCAAGGAGGTTTAAATTCATTGATTTTCGAATAAAGACACTAGTCTCTTGTTTGCTCAATGAATTTTCTATTCAATGAGGTGGCCACTAAAACTATTTAATGTCCATGCGGCTACTTGAGGTCCACATGATCACCAAATAAATGTGTTGTATTTTACCGTATGTCTTGGCTCGCCTATAATAGAAATCTTCCACTAATACTTTCTTTATTTAATGTCTACCAATGATACTAACCTAGAGGGCAGTTTTTTTCGTTTGAAAACAATGTATGATGGAAATATTTAATAGCTTGTGGAGTTCAATAACAACTTGAATAATACTTCAGTATTGCTAATACTTCATATTAAGAAACAAATCCATTCTACCTCCGTGCCTAATTTTTTTTAAGCCAACACTTAAGGTGAGCATCTATAAAGTATTCATTCAATTACCCATTCTTTAGGTTTATGAATATATGTTATAATCATTCAATTTATTTATATTAATAATCCATATCAATATGGCATGTAATGCTTTTTTCTATGCTATTTCTTATAATTAAATTTTAATATAGATTTGATAAGACAACTATGTGTATCATTAAACAATTAAACATTTGTAATGTTATATATGTGATCATATCGTCCAATATAATATGAAAATGTGGGATCTTTCTAATATTTATCCAATTTTTTAATGATCAATTCAACGTAAAAATATTCTAAACAACTATACTCTTCAAAGCAATGTAAACATCGCAACACATTTATATCAAAATATTTATTAAAATTCCAATGTACTTTGAACTAACCCTCCTACACAAAGAAGGTCAATTGACTTATATGCTATATACTAGACCTCATTATAACAAGTACAAATCATTGTAAAATCAATACACACATTTTATTAATATACATTTTTTGAAAGCTAATATAATTTACAATATACGAATCATTAATAAATATTGTGAATACTAAACAATTTAACTGTACAAATAAATATTTATTATATTTTTATATAAACCCATACAATATACAATTTACATCAAAAATATATTGTATACAAATCGCTAAATCTATAATTATTTACAACATATGATAATTATTACTTATTATATACAATATCAAAACATAAAAACAGACTATATCTTGTAAGTTTTAACCTTTAATCATAAACAATTTTAACACAAACACAAGTACTAACTGAAACAGACTTTTCCTCTTCAAAAACGAATAAAAAAATATCTTCTTGAAAAGACTTTTCCTCTTCAAAAATATCTTGCTGACAGGACTCTTCATCTTCAAAAAGATTGTAAAAAATATCTTGATGGCGGCTGGATAGAAATGTCGGCAAAGATATTAAGCATGACAGGCGTTAAAAGATATTAAGCATGACAGGTTTTATTTTTATTTTTTTTCATTATGTTGTGGCCGTTCAGTAGAAGAATATGCCTACATATTAGGTTCCAAACAAAAACTAATTTAAACCCTTTTAATATTAAAAAATATCACCCTGTTACAAAGCCTAATAATCTCATGGTCACCATATCCACGTGTTCATCTGAGACACAAGCGCGTAATATCTAAAAACACATAAATTGGCATTCAGCCGTGTGTTGACGGAGAGTTGCAGAGAAGGTGGAGATGGCGAAACTGATGGATAAAGCGAAAGGGTTTGTAGCAGAAAAAATTGCTGGTATAGAAAAGCCAAGCGCAGACGTTGTTGACGTTTCCATGAAACATATGACTGGAGACTCCATAACTTTGCAGGCGGACGTGGATGTAAAGAATCCTTACAGCCATGACCTTCCCATTGGCGAAATTTCTTATCGAATATTAAGCGCAGACAGGTATTTCTTTTTCATAATGAAATCATTCCCATATTATTATTATTATTTGTTTTTGGTTGTTGTCAGATTAACTAAAATATAGAATTTGTTGTTTTGAATCCATGAGCAGAGTTATTGCTTCTGGAACACTTCTGGATCCTGGGTCAATAATGGCGAACGACAAGACAGGCTTCATTGTTCCTGTGAAAGTGCCATACAACATTATTATTAATATTCTCAAAGACCTTGGAAAGGATTACGACTTGGACTATGAATGGCAGATTGGCCTCACCATGCATATTCCCATTGTGGGGAAATTCACTCTTCCAATTTCCAAGGAAGGCACTCTCAAGCTGCCTACTATTTCAGATATCTTTTAATCCATTGTTTAGACGATAAGATATTATTTCTAATATGTATTGGCACACTGTTGATTGACGTAAATAACTGTGGGGAGCTTGGGGTATTTCCACAGAATAAAATGGCCTCTGTTTTTTATATTTTATAAATTGTTTTTCCTTCTTACAGCCAAGGTTATGTTTGTTGATTTTATGATCTCTTTTTGTTATTTCGAGATCTTAAATGGGTTTTTGTCTCCTTAATTTCTATATGATACAAACCAATCAACCGCCCAAATCCATTCTATTAATTGGTTCTAAATAGAAATTACAGATTTTTTTTGGGGGTGAGAAATGGAGTTTTTAAGATTTTTTTCTCTCCTTAATTTCTAGATGACATAAACATATCAATCTTACAATTTCATTTTCTTAAAGTTCTTATTGTGCTGTCTGATAAAGTAAATTCAAGAGCTGTTGGCATTATACTGGTCTCATGTTGAGATTTAATAACATTGTTTTATTATTTTTTAGCGCTACATGGAGTTTTTAAGATTTTTTTCTCTCCTTAATTTCTAGATGACATAAACATATCAATCTTACAATTTCATTTTCTTAAAGTTCTTATTGTGCTGTCTGATAAAGTAAATTCAAGAGCTGTTGGCATTATACTGGTCTCATGTTGAGATTTAATAACATTGTTTTATTATTTTTTAGCGCTTAGCTACAGTAGCTTATGTCATTGCTATGCTAACTTAAAAAGAATAAAAATAAAAGAATCCCAAAACAAAATGCCATTCTCAGGCCGATTAGAGAATAGAGCAGAGAAGAAGTTCAAGGAATAAACACAAAAATAGAAATCTGGCTGTATTAATAAAAAACCAACTTGATACATATTATACTATGCGAGCTTGAGCTCTTTGTATTTTAAAAAAAAAACAGTTATTTTTTAAAGGCCTGCACTGCTGTTAAATGTTACTCTGTTCTGCCCCTATTTTTCTTCATACACACTGTTTTTCTGCAGAGCTGCACAACGATTATTTCTCCAGCTATTTGTGAAAAAAATAAAAACAGAGCTGATCTACTGTATATCTACACAACAAAAAGACAAAATGAATTTAAGCATTTTTTTTAAAATTAAAAATGCTGTTATTTAATAATCAAAGAAAACACGGGGTTAAATAACTACAAGATACCAGAATTTTATAAGGGAAAAAAAGTAAACAGTTATAAAATAATTTTTATGAGGAAATATGTTGAAACAAGTAATAAGACTAAAATGTGAAATTCTAAATCAACAGTAAAACAAAAATAAAAATAATCTATTTCTTTTATGGTGTTTTGAGTTTTTTCTTGATCTTCTCAATCACAAGATGTTGAATTGTTCCAACTTTAAAAAAAAATATATAATCTAAGTTTGTTGAATAACTAAAATCAAACATTTACTGATTAATCATCTGCTTTCATACCTAAATATATTATTAAAACAATAAATTTCTCCCAACTATATTAATGAAAAACTATTACATACATAAAAGAGAAGCACATTGAAACTTTAATGGCTTAAAGGTTTAATGGCAGGATAAAATGCCATTAAAAGTTTAACAGCCAAAAAAAAATTGTGCTAAAAAAAATATTAAAAGGTTTAAAAGTTTAATAACTTAAAAAATTGTGCTGAAAAAGATATTAAATAGAATGCATGGTAGGTAGTTTAGATTAAATATTTCACTGTTCTTCTTTTATCGCAACTATTGTCATCTAAAATGCTTAAACAATCTTTTAGATACTTAAAAAAAATTTAATAGTTTGATGAAGATGTCTCCACACTAATCATCAAATTTATAAAAAATTAGATAGATATTTTCTTTGTGGACTAGTTCTATAATGAAATGGTATCTGGGTAGATATTCTAATATTCTTTTCTAATCATAACTTTTGCCATCTAGAACACTTTAAATATTTGGAACTTTTCTAATGATTTAGTGAAGATGTTTGTAAATTGATCATCGAGTCTATAAAAATTTAAATAGATCTCTTTATTGTCCATTGTTGACTCTCTCTATGATAAAATGGTATTTTGTGTTTATATATACTTACATCTAAACAATTTCTTAGATACTTGAAACTTTCTAACCTTAGTGACAATGTCTCCTTACTAATAATTGGATTTATAAAAATCTAAATAGATCTCTCCATTATTGACTAGCTCTATGATGAAATGCTCTATTATGATGAAATGGTGTATGGTGTCTATATACTTACTCCTCTTGTGAAATACATGATTCTTGGATAATGTGATTGTTGAGGAGTTGACGAAATGATATTTGATGTCTATATGCTTACTCCTCTTATTAAATAAATGATTGTTGGATAATACAATTACTAACTTGTCACAAAAAAACTCTTTGTTGTCTCTTCTTGTTTGTGCATCAACTATACTTACATTTTTGTCATGTAAATTGCTTGAAATGTGAGTCATGTTGCAGGTGCATACTCTTTTCCTATCGAAAAGAGTGATAATGGGTTGTTTCTCGGGTGACTATGATAGTGCACCCATTCCAAAGTGAAAATCATAACCAAATGTACTTTTTCTATCATCAATGTTCCCTACACAATCACTCTTTGTATATTATTTAAGTTTGAACTCATCCAACACTAAATATAAAATTCTATGATTGTTGGTTCACTCACAAATATTTTAAAGAATACATGAACCTTGAAATAAAACTCATACTGTAAATTATATTTGACCTTGTGGTTGTTAGGTACATCAGACTACCAACGAGTCTTTTATACAATGTTGGATTAACATTGAATTATTTGTCATCTTTAACTTCAAACATGTTATGATTGGTGTTGGTGTTGGCTTACAATTTACCATATTGAACATTTTAAAAATATCTTTGGTATATTTGGCTTGAGAAATGAATATATCATTGTCATATTAATTCACATCAATCCTAAGAAAATACTTCATGTGACCCAAATCAATGATTTCATTTTTTTTCTTCTTGGTTCCTTTGATCAAATCAATGGATAAGTCACATGTGAATATCATATCAAAACATCAACATAATGACATACAATTAGAATTTTACCTTGTTCATTAATATATGTATACAATGTAGGCTCGTTATTGCATCTGCTAAAGCCATTAGTAAAAAAATAAGAATCAATTCTTCTATATCATATTCTAGGAGCTTGCTTGAATCCACATAGAACTTTATTGAGTTTGTAAACATTGTATTTGTGACCAAATATCTCATATCATGGTAGTTGATCCATATATACTTCTAGGAAACCATTTAGAAATGTAGATTTTACATTCATCTTATTTATTGGTCACTTGTTCTAAAATGCAATTCTCAATATTGTTCTTATTGTGTCTAGATGGGCTAATGGAGTAAATGTTTCATTGTACTCAACTCTAGGTTGCTGTGAAAAACACTTTCCTTCTAGCCTTGCATTATGCTTCCGCACAACCCCTTATATATTAAAATTGGTCTTATATACCCACTTTACTTCTATCACATCTTTTATTTCTAGAAGATCCACTAAATCCCATGTATTATTCTTCTCGATATCATCAATCTCTTCATCCATGGCTTGTGCCCAATTTTCGTATATAATTGCTTCTCCAAAATGAACTAGATCAATTACTTGTAAAAAAAAGGTAAAAAGAGAGAATAAATCAACATTATGCTCACCTTCATTTTGATCATAAATATATCTTATTATTCTTGTTTTATGTTTCCTTAGACTTGCCAATGTTAGGTTTGATATATCACTTGTAGTATAATCTGAAGAATTTGGACTTGACCACCCTGCACCTAGAATGCCTATTGTAAAAGGTGTTGCTTCAGTGATACCTTTGTTATTTTGATGGAGTTGTTGATTGAATGTGTGAATATGTCCGTATACTTGATGAATATGTCACTAGTAGACCACCATGTTATGCTTGAGTGGGTGTGGAAGGAGGTACCATAGTGGAAATACCTACTGGAGTTAATATTTCACTATCATTTTGAGGTAAACCTACTACAATACTCATTGTTTTCTCCAAACTTCCATCCCATGCTTCTTCTTATATGAATTGCACATCTTTGTTGATTATCAACTTTATAGTTATTGGATTATATATTTTGTGTTCTCATTGTATCATAAAAATATACATTTTCTTCCCCTATTATCTAATTTATTTCTTAATTAATTTAGGACATAGTCATATGCCACACATCGAAACACTTTCATATGAGAAACACTATGATTTCTTCCACTCAAAAATCCATGTAGAATCATGTTATTGACACTCTTGGTTGGGCATCTATTCATTATGTAGACTACACAGCTACAACATCTACCCAATACTGATTTGCCAATATTTGGCCTTCAACATACTCTTGACCATGTCCATGATTGTTCTATTCTCTCTCTGGTAGACCATTCTACTAAGGTGTATACATGGTTGTGGATTCCATGATCCTTACAAAATTATAAAAGCATTTGAGATATAATCACCACCTTTGTTTGCTCTCAGAACTTTGAATAGTGCATACTTTGCTTCTCAATAACGACATTGAATTGATGAAAATATCAAAAACATTAGACTTATGCTTCAAAAAATACACCCGTCTTTGTATGCTCTCACAAATTTGAATAGTGAATACTTTGTTTCTCAATAATGACATTTAATTGATGAAAATATCGAAAACATCAAACTTATGCTTCAAAAAATACACCTATCTTTTTCATGTAGTCATCTATCAATGTCAAAAAATAAAAGCATCCACTAATTGAAGGTGTCTACATTTGTCCACAAAAAATCAAAGTGAACAATATTCAATGGTGCCATTGCACTAACTAACTTGCCAGTTGGAGATGAATCTATTTTGCATTCCCAAAATGCACCCTTCACATGCTCTATTTGATTTGTCTATCAGTGGCAAACATTTTGCAATATTTTTCATGTGTAACAAATTTATGCCTCCAAAATTCAAGTTTTTAAATCTCAAATGCCAAAGCCAATTCTCATCTTTTAATTTTGACTGGAAATATGCATGTTGAACTATATATTTCTGGGTGAAGTGTGGAACTATTGAAGGTATCACTAAGGGGTGAGCTTGAGTGAATTCTGCCCTCAAATTTGGTTTCAACCTCAAAGGTAACATTCTATTATTGGTCATTTGGAATTTTTCTATTATCTAACTTCTTGGAAATTGTTTCAAAATTATACATTCATTTTTTTTGAAATACATTCTATATCCCTTTTGAACAAGTTGTCCAATGCTCACCAAATTATGCTTTCAACCCAAAACACATTAAACATCTGGAATAAGCTCTTTTTTTCCCTACTTATTTCTAAAATTGACATTCCCTTTTCCCATGATTGACACTCTATTATCATTTCCCATTGTAACAAATTATTTTACTGACTTACATAGACTAAAAAACATTTCTAAATTGCCTATCATGTGATTATTAAACCCTGAATCTATCCCTTGGGCAACATTGCATGCCAAAAACATAGTATCCTGATTTTTATTTTCTCTAGAAAAGTTTGAACTTTGCTTATATTTAAATTAAACTTTGTTTTTCCAAATTCATACATAATGACCATACTTTTTGCATTAATGACATTGAACTTGAAACTTATCGTATCTTTGGCCATGGGACTGATTCTGACTTATATTTTAGTTAGTGTTGATACCACTTGAATGTGTTAGGTTGGTTCTTCCACCTCTCGATGAATTTATTCTTCTACCTTTTAAATTATATCTCCCTCTACCTCTACCATGACTACCATAAACTTGTCACTTGAAAGCATACCCCAAAGAAGAGGTAGAAGAATGACATAGCATATGCTCATGAACAATTAGAGATGCATGAAGCTCACAACTATGAAATAATTTGTCTTTTCTATAACCACGATAATAGACTCAAACTTTGTGGATAGGCTCCTCCTAATTTTTTGACTATTCTCTTGTCTTCAAGAGTCTCACCATGAGACCTAATTTGATTAACTAGAGAAATAATTTGAGTAAAAAATGAATATACAGATTCAAAAACTTTCATAGCTATAGTCTTCAAATCTCTTCTCAACATTTTCAACTTCGTGATTTTTACCTTAGCCATACCTTGATATGTAGTCTAGAGGATGTCCCATGTTTGCTTTGATTTTTTTGTTACTGTAGCCATTGGGAAGACACTTTCATGCATTCTCTAAAAGATGTAGAAAAGAGCCTTTGAATCCTTTTTTATGTTATCCTTAAGCAAATCTTTCTCTGCCTGAGATGATACATTGTACGTTGTTACATAAGAATATTCATGGAATCCATTCTCTACAAGCTTCCACATATCTTGAGAACTAAATAAATCCTTCATTGTGATTGACCAATACTCATGGTTTTTACCAGTAAATCAAGGAATTTAAAAATTAATTTGATTTTTGTCAAAATAATATGTCATTTATGACTCTAAAACCAGATGAAAGAAGAGAGCAGAGAATAAATTCAAGGAATAAACATAGAAATAACATTTTAACTATACTAATTAAAAAAACATGATACTTGTTACATCTTGATTCCTTGCTAAGCAAACCTGTTGGATTATCCATGGATTTTCTATAATTGATAATTTGATTTGATTATTATGGACTAAGATGTAAGAAATATGTTTTTATGGGACAGTGGTACGTTGCTTAGATTACATGATTACATTGCTATAAGTTAGTTGTAGTATATATTCTTTACATTGTGAGTTATGTTGACTTGTTATTTAACAATATTTTATGATATGTGTGTGTGTGTGTGTGTGTGTGTGTGTGTGTGTGTGTGTGTGATGATGTTATGGACTAACTACCTACTTAATGTGAGTTAGATGCATGAGAGATTCAACCCTCAAACCCTGACAAAGAGAGAGCATCATCAGAGAGGGTGATATAGATGGAGATGTTGGAGGACGACAAAGGAATGGCTAGAACCCTACACACACCACATTAGTTAGTACATAAAATATGCATAATGAAATGGTTAGCATAATGTGTTTTGATGTTATTTGCATTTAGATATTTATTTATGCATGGTTAACTTAATGTAACGCTGATGTGAAATTAATATTATGTGTTTATGTTATGTAGTATTTTCATTAAGTCATATTATTATTAATAATTAGTAAATATATTCTAAAAAGTGTATAATGTGGAAAAAGGAAATAAATTCCATAAGAGAAATAAGACACATAAAATAATTGGGTTCAAATTAAAATAAGCAAGTGTATTTTAAATACACCAAAAAGCAAATTAGAAATAATAATAAAAATAGAGAAAAATAAAAAGGATTAAAACAAAAAGAAAATAAAGGAAAGAAAAGCGTCATATTCTTAAAGACAAAAAAATGAGAAAAAGAGTCTTAAAATAGGAGGGAGAGCTTTAAAAAAACTAGATGAGCTCTAAAGAAAAAGGGAGAGATTATTCATAAAAGGAAGAAAAAGAAAAATTAGGTGTACGGCATGGGAGATAAGAAGGTGTAGAAGAAAGAAACAAGTTGATCATCTTGGTAGCTGAATGTGGCATGATAGACAAATTTAAACAGTTGTCTTTAGGTGAGGTAACTTGTGTCCTGATTGCTCTTATTGGTTACCCAAAAATTGTTCTTTGTCTGAAACTGTATTCATTATGACCTCTACAATTTCATAAGATCTTTGGAAGTATACTTTTGCCACAAAATAATCTACAATTTTAAAATTCTTGGTATATAGTTTCTCCACATGTTATTCTAATTGGATCATGAAATTTGTATGAAATTATATACAAAAATAATATACAACGACTCAAATACATTTGGTGATATATATATACGAGTTAAGAAATTAGTGATTTAGAATATGTATTATAGAGATTTACAATACTTAGATTGATTTATGTAGCGATTTAAAATAATGAAACACCCATTTAGAATTGACTTCACCATGAGAGTAAGTTGAATATATCTGTATATAAAAATATACTCTAAGAATGAAGATCTACTAGTACTTAGATTTGAATAGATCTAGTAAATTTGAATATATCGATTTATTTAGATCGCTATTAAAAATAAACTTGTCATTAAACATGCAGCATACAAATATGATGTTATTTAACAACTTATGATGTTTATCATAGTGATCAATTATCTTTATCAATCTATGCAGTGATCTGATTTAAATTATACTTCCTAACAATTAAAACCAAATGGAAAAATTTTATGTAGCAAGTTTGTATGCAGTGATCAGATTTGTAAATCTGTATGCCATGATTTGTATAGCCGTTATTATAAATGGTGAATTGCACAAATGCAATGATATGGTAGATTGTTGAAATATAGTGATGCCTATACAACTGCAATGATCTATTTAGTTAGATAGGCAACGTTGAGTACTTAAGGATTATCAATATATAGCCTTGTAGCGAGTTTCATTATTTACACAAAAAAGGGATGTAGCAGTGATATATTGACACTAAGATAATATTTTATATAAACCAGCGACCAGTGCAAAACAAACTTTTAACTCCATGAACTAAGTGTATAAACAACAAACTAGGAGTAATTCCTCAATTCAACGAAATTCCAGAACAAAAATAATGACCTAGGTGATTTTAACATGGTCGATAAATTTGATGTCGAGGTTATTGCTATTAACATTTATATAAATATGGTTTCATTTGCTCTAGATAGGGTTATTGGTGGAAACTTTGTTGTGGAGTTTGAAGTTGTTGACTACACAAAGAAAGAATCTCTGAAGGGAACATTTGGTGTAATTTACACGTAAGACACTATACTTCATATCCAGGATAAACCAACTTTATTTAAGAAGTTCTACAAATGGATAAATCCAGGAAGTAGATTTCTCATCACTGATTACTGTAAAACACATGGAACAACTTCTACATAATTTTAGGAGTACATTAAGCAACGTGGATATGATTTACATGATGTAGAAGTGTGTGGTCAGGTACATTACTAAAATCTATTTGTGCCCTTATTTTATTTGTAATACAGGTGCAAGAAGTTTGATCAGAAAGTTGTTAGCTAAATTCACATTCATTTTCAAAGACGTTAAAATATCATTGCCCATTTATCCCACCCAACCAAAGACACACTTGAAGTATGTATACATGTTTATGGACAAAGATATATACACAAATTAATTATGTATTGCAAATATACAATGGTCCCGTGGGGCTCCAAAGTAATGGTTCAAGTAAAATAGGGAAGTAATTATCCATAAATACATGCCATATATTTACTATTGATGCCAATTAATCAAGGCTAACATGCTTTATTCACCCATTTTTGGCCAATATTTACAATTCTTATAAATCTGCAACTAAAATCAGTATTACATACCCGATGATATCATATAAATCTATAACAATATAACTACTAATAAGTGATTAGTATTACATATACCACCATAAATGTTATGACTATTGTGAATAGTATAAAGTGTATATATGGTATATAAGTTCATAGAGAATATATCTACTATGAATCAAAGTTCTATAGTTTTTTAGTATATAGCGCTATAAGCCACATTACTATAGTTGATTCTAATTTGACATAAACTATGCTGGACATATGGTGTGCCTATATGAATGGATTACTAACATGATCATATATTTATATGATCAAAGTTTATGTGAAAGAATCAACGGGAGTAATCTTGTAAGAAAACATGCTCCGAATGTTGAAAGTTATAACTAAATGATGAATTGTTAGGGAATCAAATAACTTATTGACTATGCTAGTTTGTTTATTAATATTCTAGAGGTAATAAATCTTATAATTGACAGTCAATATTTTTTGTCAAATGATTGTTGAAAACCTCATGAAATTCTTAGTTTGATTTATAAATGAGTGTAGGTTTCTTATGCAGTATTTATTATTTGGGGACATGTCTACAGTACATACGATGGGTAGATTAATTTATACATATGTGTATATACATATAGTATGTATTGGTATATAGTGATGTGTGTCCTTAGTTCTATTAATTATTATAAACTAAGTCATGGAATCCATAAGAGTAGGACACTAACTACATGTGTACATTGCTCCCTAAAACATGACAAAAAAAATGAAGGTGTATTCTAGGGTTGAACCCCTTATCTCATAAAATATAATGAATGTATTTTGAATGGGAAGGTTATAATGGTTATTGAAATCATATGAAGTCATTGCCTATAATATTATATTTATATATTGATGGGTACTTGTATGAATACCGTTAATATGTGCAAGGGTGTATGTATAGGAAGTATATCCTCAGATGGATATAAGTATGCTTATAAATATATAACATAAGTGGGTGTATTGGGTGATATGCCTATATCTATAGTTAATGGATGGTTAAAATAAGTCATAAGTATTCTGAGGGATCAGAAAATACAACCATATGAAAACAGTCTCCTTGAAATGAACTGAGTTGTTTAAATGAAAGATTATAACAATTTTATGAGTTATCTAATTCTCTACAAATATTACAACTAACCATTTCGAAGCAAGTAGTGTGTACATGAAAATGGTGGATTGTATTATTAATTATTGTACTATATATTTTAATCCACTTACAAAGATTAGATTATGCAGTCTAAACATATGATATACCTGGTTGGTATAATCTATACTTGTTTACCTATTATTTAAGATTATGAGACATTTGATTCTTGAATTGTAAAATTGGTTATTTGTGATTGAGTGGTTGTGCTCGTGAATAATGAACTATAATATTATGCGATGTCATAGAATATATTTTGATTGAAAATTGTAACCTAAATGTATGTTATATCAAGATGGTACAAACTGTAATTGTTATGGCTAGATTCATTCATATGTTTGGTGGATTAAATGTATGCATTTTGGTTATTCTCCCATTTAACATGTTTTATGATTACTGGTAGGAAGTAATCTGTTTAAAACTATTGGTTATATATATGTTAACTAAATCTCATATTGTTGGTACTGAGTAAGTAGTGAGATGGACTTCACTATCTTATTATTATCACAATGTCAAATGAAGGTAATCCAATCAAGTAGTGTATATGAAACTGACTGATCTTAGAGGTCAATAACTATTTGAAAATCTAGGCCAAGTAATGTTAGTGAGACTTTATCATTTCATGTGTATGATTTACATGTGTGTACAATGTTTTAATTAGAATGAGTTTCTTTATGATACACCGCATGTTTGATTTTAGAAATCATACAACACACGGGTACTAGTTTGTCTCTTTAGATTCTCACATTGTCACTATCTACTTATCCATGAAGGGAGGGCCATTTTCTAATGATAATTGTGTGGGGCATTGATGGTCTATGGTCGGTATGAAAAAATACTCAGATGATGCTCTCCCTCCCCACAACAGTACTTATTTGGAGATGACACTTGAGATTGCCACAGATACTAGAGTCTAAGGAACTGAAGCTCCATGGATCCATGTATCTTATATATGTACATTGTATTAAATTTATTATTGAAACTTATCTTGATGATCTATAATTACTTACTTTTGTATATTGATAACAGTGGTTGTATGCTTATACTAGTGGTGACTAGATATCTGTAATTACATTCTATAATCAATTAAGATGTGTTTTTTATGATGTTAGCGATCAGTGGTGTATGATGTTGCTTGCTTTATTTATAGATATTATACTTAAAGTATTTTATATGGTTACTAATTAGATCCTCGTGGTGTAATCCAATGAAAGTATATGTTGTTTTAAATTTGAAAAAAAAGTTATCACGTTTTCTATGTCAAACCGAGTAGGACTTTTACATGTGATATTTGAGCTATGACTCGAACTCTAAGACCTAATGATTTCACTAGCATTTTTGTATCCTTCTAGTTAATTGAAGTGTATTTTCAACTTGTAAGTGTCTCAGTGTAAAATCAGGTTACACCATGATTGGAATTGATAGATTTAGTAAATCCTCATGTATGGCTTGATGACTAATGTAAGGAATTAATATTCATAATTCTTGGTTTAAATTGCCTAAGAACCTATTTTGTGAAGTGATTAGGATTGATAGTTAATTCCATGAGATGATGTGTGGTACATTGAGTGTGTACCCTTAGGAGCACTCGTGCCTTCCTAGAGTTGTTAAAGGGTTGGGTTGTTGAGTGTCTCAATGGTATTAATTGTGTATGATGTTGAGTAGGTGAGTGCATAACATATTTCATGATTTGTACATTATTTTGGATCATTTATATGGAACACCTTGAGAGTGATTACTGGATAATCAAGTCACCTCCATTAATTATGTTTTGTGTTATGAGTGTTTAAAAAACATGGGATGCTTCTCACTTAAGTATATGTGCATTAGTTTTGTGTCTTATATACACTACTCCTAGGAGTGGGAAACAATGTCATTTCATCTAGTTAGCTTAGAGGCGAGTTGTTATTCTCTCACCCTCCTTTTGACATCAGTATAATCTCACCGAGTGGATTCATATTTTCATGATGTTGAAACTTGTTTCTGTAATGTTGTTTTGACAATATTTCCTAGAGATTGTAGGATAGTATATTTTAATTATTGTTGATTGAAAAGTTTTAGGAATGGAATGGATTGATTCATCTATGTGGTTTAATATTTTTCCTTTTCGGTTTGGAAATAGGGTGTGATACTACACTTAAAAATTTGGTAAGTATATAGTGATTTTGGAAATTTGAGTTGTGGTGTGTTCTTCATACTATGTGAGGGTATTTAAGAGTTTTGTTGTTGAAATTTTAGTTCACTACTTTCCTCTTGTGGCTTTTTAAATTCATACTTTCCAGTTCTACTTTGTCTAATCTTGTGAACTTTGACCATGTGGAGTGGTAAACCTTGAATTTATATTGGTTTGAGGTTAGGCTTTATAAATTTATTTTAATCATTATGTTATGATTCACCCTTGATTAGATTGGTATTACTCTCATCTTGATAAAAACATGTTGTTTTGATGAGTCATTAATGTACCTTTTGCCTAGAGTGAGTATGAAATAGGATGTACGAAACACCTTGTTGGTCTAAGGGGTTAAAATAAACTTACAACTTATTGTGTAATTGACCAAGCAGGCAAGAATTCATTATCTCATTTGTTCCTTTTATAAGATTGTAAGGATGTTGTGATCCCTATCCTT
This sequence comes from Torreya grandis, assembly GCA_037957365.1. NCBI lineage: Eukaryota > Viridiplantae > Streptophyta > Pinopsida > Cupressales > Taxaceae > Torreya > Torreya grandis. Next base: position 2,620,914 of record JARHVA010000309.1, read on the forward strand.
TGTATGTTATGATAATTTTAATATTATTTCCTCTTAACTATGAATATAACATAATAGGTTAAGCTATGACATATGATACTAGTTATGCTTAGCTACTGGCAACTTAATACAATTATGGAATCATTGTATGATTTTTCTTGTAATGTATGTTGGTAAATATAGAATTATTTAGTATATATCATTGATTTCTATGATCTATTAGTATGAATTTATGAATCATTGAATTTTTTTCACATTTTGGAGATCATCAGGTCATGGAGACCTAAGGGATGAGTGGTGAATTAGGAACGTGAGTAATAAGAGATGGGAGTAGATCTTATTTAGTCTCACATTCACTCGATAGTTACTGAGCTTGGATCTGACAAACAAAGCTTGTCGAATCTAAGATTTGATAGATGGACTTATCAAATTCAATCATATGGCCATATGCATGTATACTATGGAATGTTTATTCCTTAATTTTGTATACATTAGAAATATAGTATTTTTAGTTCCTATTCATCATCATACTTGTTACGAGCTATGTGGAGTAGTGGTAGTATTGACATGTTATACTTATCAGAAGCTACGTGGAGTAGCGATGGTATTAACTTAGACACATCATTTTTGATATGTCCCTAAACACTTTTTTCAAGAATGTAAAAAACACTCTCTAGTATAGAGAAATGTGCAAAGGGATTAGAAGGCTTTGTGAAAATCTTCTCGACCATTATTTTTGTCTTTTATGATGATCTCATGTGTTTTTGAGAAGTTAGTAAAAGTTTCACTAAAATATGTTGGGCCCTTTGAGGTATCATAAGTGGTGAGTACTATAGTATATAGGCTTGAATTGCCTATTCTAGACCCGGATGTCGTTACGATAGAACCAATCAAAGTGACACTTGTAAACTTTGTTTGCATAATAGGGAGATGTCATAGTGTAAGGTCTTGTGGGACCAATACTCTAAGAATAATACTGCTTCTAAGGACTATGATGAATTCTATATGCAAATTTCATATTTATGTTCTTGATTTGATACTTTATACTATGTTAATTATATATTGATTAATATTTAATTCAAAAATTATCTTTGAATAAGTGTCATCCAGGATGACGACTATTTTTAAGGGGGGAGCATGTTCCATCCTGATTCTTCGCTAAGCAAACTTACTGAATTATCCATGAATTTTTTATAGTTGATAATTTGATTTGATTATTATTGACTAAGCTATAAGACATATGTTGTTATGGGATAGTGGTATGTTGTTTAGATTACATTGCTATAAATTAGCTATAGTATATATTATTTACATTGTGAATTATGTTGAATTGTTAATTAGTAGTATTTTATGATATATATGTCATGGTGTTATGGACTAACTACCTACTTGTCATGAGTTGGACATATCAGAGATTCAACCCTCAGAGCCTAATGGAGAAAAAACATCATCGAAGAGGGTGATATAGATAGAGATGTTGGAGGATGATAGAGGAATGACTATAATCTTGCACACACCATATTAGTTAGTACACAAAATATACATAATGAAATGGTTAACAGTGTGTTTTGATGTTTTCATTTAGATAGTTATTTATGCATGGTTAGCTTAGTGTGACAATGATGTAGAATTAATATTATGTGTTTATGTTATGTAGTATTTTCATTAAGTCATATTATTATTATTATTAATTAGTAAATATATTCTAAAAAGTGTATAATGTAGAAAAAGAAAATAAATTTCCATAAGAGAAATAAAATACATAAAATAATTGGGTTTAAATTAAAATAAGCATCTTTTAATTACACCAAAAAGTGAATTGGAAATAATAAAAAAATAGAGAAAAACAAAAAGGATTAAATCAAAAATAAAATAAAGAAAAGAAAAGCACCATATTCTTAAAGACAAAAAAGGAAGAGAGAGAGAGTCTTAAAATAGAAGGGAGAGCTTTAAAAAACCTAGATGAACTCTAAAGAATAAGGGGGAGATTATTCATAAAAGGAAGAAAAAGAGAAAGTAGGTGTACAACGTGGGAGAGAGGAAGGCGCATAAGGAAGAAAAAAGTTGATCATCCTAGTAGTTGAATGTGGCATGATATACAAATTTGAAAAATTGTATTTAGGTGAGGTAAGTAACTTGTGCCTTGATTGCTCTTATTGGTTTCCCAAAAATTGTTCTTTGTTCGAAAATGTATTCATTATGACCTCTGTAATTTCATAAAATCTTTGGAAGTATACTTTTCCCACAAAATAATCTACATGTTTAAAATGCTTGGTATATAGTTTCCCCATGTGCTATTCCAATGGGATCATGAAAGTTGTATGAAATTATATACAAAAGTAATATACAACGACTCAAATACATTTGATATATATATATATATATATATATATATATATATATATATATATATATGTGTATATATATATATATATATATATATATATATATATATATATATATATGTATATATATATATATATGTATATATATATATATATGTATATATATATATATATATATGTATATGTATATATGTATGTATGTATATATATATATATATATATATATATATATATATATATATATATATATATATATATATATATATATATATATATATATATATATATATATATATATATATATATATATAAGTTAGAAAATTAATGATTTAGAATGTGTATTATAGTGATTTATAATACTTATATCGATTTACTCAACGATTTAAAATCATTTAAAATCCCATTTAGAATTAACTTCACCACAAAAGCAAGTTGAATATATCTATATTTATCAATATCCACTAAGAATGAAGATATGCTAGTATTTAAATTTGAATATATCAATTTATCTAGATCACTATCAAAACTAAACTTGTGATTAAACATGCAGCGGATAGCTCTGATGTTACTTAGCAACCTATGATGTTTATAACAATCATCTATTAGCCTTAACAATTTATGCAGCGATTTGATTTAATTATACTTCCTAATAGTTTAAAACCAAATGGAGAAGTCTTATTTAGAAAGATTGTTTGCAGTGATCAGATTTTTAAATCTATATGCAACAATTTGTATATCCAATATTATAAATGGTGAACTGCATAAATGCAATGATCTGGTAGATTGTTGAAATATAGTGATGCCTATATAACTGCAACAATCTATTTAGTTAGATAGGCAATGATGAGTATTTAAGGATTATCAATAGATAGCCTTATAGCTTGTTTCATTATTTACACAATGAATAGAGGTAGCAGTGATCTATCGACACTAAGATAATAAATTATATAAACCAATGACCAATGCACAACAAAATTATAACTCCCCAAACTAAGTGTATAAATAGTGAACTAGGAATAATTCCTTAATTCAGTGAAATGCTAGATCAAAAATAGTGACCTAGGTGACTTTTAAATGGTCAATAAATTTGATGTCGAGGTTGTTGCTATTGACCTTTCTATAAATATGGTTTCATTTTCTCTAGAAAAGGCTATTTCTAGAAAATTTGATGTGGAGTTTGAAGTTGCTAACTACACATAAATAATATACAGAGGAAACGTTTGGTGTAATTTACAGCCAGGACCATATAATTCATATCCAGGATAAACCATCTTTATTTAAGAAGTTCTACAAATGGCTAAATCCAAGAGGTAGATTGCTCATCATCGATTACTGCAAAGCACATAGAACAACTTCTACATAATTTTAGGAGTACACTAAGCAACATGTATATGATTTACATGATTTAGAAGTGTAGGGTCAGATTCACAACTACAATTTGTTTGTGACCTTATTTTATCTGTAATACGAGTGCAAAAAGTTGGATCAGAAAGCTGATTACTTAAATTCACATTCATTTTTAAAAACATTAAAATATCATTGCCCATTTATCCTACCCAACCAAGGACACATTTGAAGTACGTATACATGTTTATGGATAAAGATATATACACAAATTAGTTATGTATTGCAAATATACAATGGGCCCATGGGGATCCAAAGTAATGGTTCTAGTAAAATGGGCAAGTAATTATCCATGAATACATGCCATATATTTATTATTGATGACAATGTATCAAGGCTAACATGCTTTATTCACCCATTTTGGCCAATTTTTATAATTCGTATAAATCTACAACTTAAATCTGGATTACATTCCCAATGATATAGTATAAATCTATAACAATATAACTACTAATAAGTGATTAGTATTACATATACCATCGTACACACTATGACTATCGTGAATAGTATAAAGCATATTTATGGTATATAAGCTCACAGGGAATATATCTACTATGACTCAAAGTTCTATAGTTAGTATAAAGCATATTTATGGTATATAAGTTCATAGGGAATATATCTACTATGACTCAAAGTTCTATAGTGTTTTAGTATATAACACTATAAGCCACATTACTATAGTTGATTCTAATTTGACATAAACTATGATGGACCTACGGTGCGCCTATATGAATGGATTACCACCACGGTCATATATTTATATGATCAAAGTTTATGTGAAATAATCAATGGGAGTAATCTTGTAAGAAAACATGCTCCAAATGTTGAAAGCTATAAGTAAATGACGAATTGTTAGGGAATCAAATAACCTATTGACTATGATAATTTATTTATTAATATTCCAAAGGTAATATGTCTTGTAATTGATAGTCAATATTTTCTATCAAATGATTGTTAAAAACCTCATGAAATTCTTAGTTTGAGTTATAAATTACTGTAGGAGTTCTTATGCAGTATTTATTATTTGAGGACATGTGTACTATATATATATATATATATATATATATATATATATATATATATATATATATAGTGATGTGTGTCCATAGTTCTATTAATTTTTATAAACAAATTTATTGACTCCGAAAGAGTAGGAAACCAACTACATTTTTACATAGCTCCCTAAAACATGACAAAAACAATGAAGGTGTATTACAGGTTGAACCCCTTATCTTATAAAAGACCATCAATATGTCTTGTGAATGAGAATGTTATAATAGTTGTTGAAATCATATGAAGTCATTGCCTATAATTTTAGATGATTGTTGACATTTATACTATTTTATATTGAGGGGTACTTGTATGAATATGGTTAAAATGTGCAAGGGTGTATGTATAGGAAGTATATCCTCATATGGGTATAAGTATGCATATAAACATATAACATAAGTGGGTGTACTAGGTCATATGCCTATATATAGTTAATGGATGGTCTAAATAAGTCATAAGTCTTCTGAGGGACCAAAAACCACAACCATATGAAAATAGTCTCCTTGAAACAAAATGAGTTGTTTAAATGAAAGATTATAAAAGGTTTATGAGTTGTCTGATTCTTTGTAAATATTATGACTGTCTGCTTAGAAGTAAGTAGTGTGTACTTAAAAATGGTGGAATGTATTATTATTTCTTGTAATATATACTTGAATCCACTTACATATGTTAGATTATGCAGTCTAAACATAGGATATACCTAGTTGGTATAATATGTACTTATTTGCCTATTATTTAGGATTATGAGACATTTTATTCTTGAATTATAAAATTGGTTGTTTGTGATTGAGTGGTTGTGCTCATGAATAATGAATTATTATATTATGAGATTTCAAAGAATATATTTTAATTGAAAACTACAATCTAAATGTATATTATACTTAGGTGGTATAAATTGTAATTGTTATGTCTAGATTCATTCATATGTTTGATGGACTAAATGTATGCATTTTGGTTATCCTGTGTTTAGCATGTTTTTTGATTACTAGTAGGAAATAATCTATTTAATATTTTTGGTTATATATATGTTGAACAAATATCGCATTGTTGTTACTAAGTAAGTAGTGAGATAGACTTCAGTAGCTTACTAGCATCATAATGCCAGATGAAGGTAATCCAATCAAGTGGTGTGTATGAAATTGACTAATCTTAGAAGTCAATAATCATTTGAAAACTTAGGTGAGATAATGTTAGCGAGACATTGTCATTTTATGTGTATGATTTACATTTTTATGATATATCTTGATTAGAATGGGTTTCTTTATGATACACCACATGTTTATTTTTAAAAATTATACAACACATGGGTACTAACTTGTCTCTCTAGATTCCTGCATCATCACTATCTACTCATCCATGAAGGGAGGGCCATTATTTGATGAAAATTGTTCGAGGTATCGATGGTCCATGGTTGGTATGAAAAAGCACTCAAATGATGCTCTCCTTCCCCACAATAGTACTTATTTGGAGGTGACACTTGAGATTACCATAGATACTAGAGTCCAAGGAATTTAAGCTTCATGGAGCCATGTATCTTATATATGTACATTGTATTGACTTTATTATTGAAACATTATATTTATGAGAAATAATTACTTACTTATTGTATATTGATAACACTGGTATATGCTTGTACCAGTTATGGCTGGATATCTGTAATTACAATCTATAATCAATTATGATGTGTTTCTTATGATGTTAGTGATCAATGGTGTATGATGTCACATGATTTATTTACAATTATTATACTTAAATTATTTTATATGCTCACTAATTAGACTCTTGAGATGTAATCTAATGGAAGTATATGTTGTTTTAAATTTGAAAAAAAAAATCACGTTTTTTGTGTCAAACCCAACAGGGTTGTTATAGACCAATACTCATAGTTGTTAGTAAATTGAGGAATTTGAGAATTAATCAAACTTATGAAAAATAATATTTAATTTATGACTCTAAAATCAGATGAGATAAGAGAGTAGAGAAGAAGTTCAAGGAATAAACATATAAATAATACTTTAACTATATTAATAAAAAAACAACTCGATACATATTTTACTATGAGAACTTGAGCTCTTTTTACTTCAAAAAGATATTTTTTTAGGGTTGCATTTTTATTAAGTGTTACTCTATTCTTCTCCTATTGTTTTTTAAATGCATAGAGTTGGAAGACAATTTTGTGGACATTTTAATATAAAGTGTATGTGATATTTCATAATGTGCATGTGTTATAGTAATAGTATGTACACGTTATGTTTTCTAGGTTGGGTGTAAAGTGTGTAGGTGATATAACATGTACGTGTTATAACACATATGTATTTTGGCCAGTGAAAATTTGAATTTCCAAAAGTGTGCTTTCTTGGAATCCAAAGAAACCATAATGCATATGCATTATAACACATTCACAATATAGCGTGTATGTGTTACTTTCATAGTGCACAAAAAATCATAAAAGATATATTAGAAGGGGAAAATCTATATGTGTTATAGAATGTACATGTTTTTGCTAGTGCAAATTTGAATTGACAGAAGTGTGTGGACTTAGAATCCAAAGAAATGATAGTGCATACTTGTTACTTTCACATTGCATAAAAAAACATAAAAGATAATTTGGGAGGGGTAAATGGTTTACTAAAATAAATGTAAAGTATAAGTTTACATTCATATTATTAATTTTATACTCTTTATACTCTAAATTTATTTTAGTAAATATAAGAAATTAGGATCGCATTTGATAGATTTGGTCTCACAGCTGCATGCCTTACGATGTGGAAAATAATTTTTAAAAATTAAATCTGGCTAGTACTTAGGTATTTTTCAGGATTTCAATATTAAACCTAGGGATATCAGGGCATAAATTTCATAATTTATGTCTATTTTGGGTAAATGTATAGTCATTTTAAAGATTTTTATGCCTTTTAGATTGCTTACTAGCATTTTTAAGAGTCCTAGATTTGTAAAAATTGAAGTTTACAAACTACTCATTTTGAATAAATCCAAAGTAGTGTGATTGGGGTATCATAGGTCACATTGATGACTTGCATACATCAAATGACCACTTTGTGTTAATTTCACTTGATAATCATCCTAACATCATCCCTAATGACTTCATTCTCTTCCTTCATCACCCCTAATCACTCTCTTATCATTCCTCATTTTCCCTTATCAATCCCTCATTGACCCTCAGTGTCTTTCATCATATGTAATCACTCCCTCATTATCCCTAATCACTCCATTATTAACCCTCACCATCCCTCATCATATTTAATCACTCCCTCATCATCCTTAATCACTCCCTCATTGACCCTCACCATATCTCATCATACTTAATCACTCCATCATCCCTCATTACTCTCTCTGCATCCCTAACAATCCCTAATCACTCCCTCATTGAACCTCACCATCCCTAATCACTCTCTCATTGAACCTCACCATACCTCATTATCCACAATCACTCTTTCATCATCCTTAATCTCTACTCCTTTGTCCCTTATAATCCTTAACCACTCCCTGCTTGTGCTCATTGACTCTTACTATCCCTCATCGTCCCAATCAATCCCTCATTGTCCTTAATCACTCCTCATTGACCCTCACCATACCTCATCATCCCTAATGATTATCTCACCTTACCATATCCTCCCTACTCATTTCCTCCTCATCCATCCCCATCCCTAATCACTCCCTCTAATACCTTAATGGTGGGTATAGTAACTTTCCACTTGTTTCCGATTGGATTATGTTTCAATTCTAAAATTTTCTCACTCAAACAAGACCTCAGGAAACTCATATTTCATTTATATTATTTCACTCAAATAAAGAACTCAGAAATATCATCTAATTTTATGGTGGGATTCAAAGATTTATATGGTGATCCACGCCCAAATTGTGGAGAGTGTGTGTATCTAGAGGCTCAAGCTAGAATAAATAAGCAAGCAAGTGAGATAATGGTGGGATGAACTTGTATTACTTACATATATTGATTGGTATTTGGGAATCTAAGACACCACTTCATATCAATTTTACTTGTGATTGGGTCTCTTATAGACCAAAAGTGACACAAAAACACCATATCCACTTATGATAAAGGTAAATGCAAACAATGGGCCCACTACACTAATGCAACCCATACAGAATTAAGTCCATTCAATGATTTCAAGTAGTTTAAACCAAATATTATATCAATAGGGTAGGAATTAGCCATCACATTTGCTACCCACACATGGATTTCATTATGTATCATATCAACATTATTAAATATGTATAAATATGACATCGATATATTCTATGATATGAATATGTATTGCATCACAAAAATCATTCATACCATGTTGGGCATTATTCACATTGGGTTACTCCCTCTAATACCTTTAAGGTGGGTGTAATTGATTTTTACTTTCCCTGATTGTCCCCTAGTCACTCCTTTCTATATATAGGTTAGAATGGCCTCTGCTTTAAGCTATGGATTGGGTATTAAATAAATTATTTAATTATGGTATCCTCAAGATCATGATATGACTTAGATATTTAATCAGTTAGTGCATATTCAAGTAGTTAAAGTAGGCAGGGCATACTCAAGTAGCTAAACTAGGTAGGTAATACTCAATGATATAAATCTATTACATACATAACATGATTAAAAACTTCATTTCTCATTCTATCTATCATGAAACAAAGTTTTTTTACCAACAAAATCTAAGTAGGTAGGGCATAACTAAGTAGGTAGGGAAAGAATATGTGCAAGCTATAGATTAGGTAGCATTCTTCCCTTAATATCTTAGAATTTATTTTATAAATTTAAAGTAGTTAGGAAAAAAATGAAGCTATATATTAAGAATCAAGCTTAAATTGCCTTATTAGGTAGGGCATAACTAAGTAGGTAGGGCAAGAAAAAAGAGCTCTATCTATCAAAAAGTAAGCTTCCCTTGATAGTTATGCCTTAATCTAGAAGCAAAACAAAGCTATATATTAGGAAGGAAAATTTTCCTTGGTAGATATGCCTTAATCCCTTACTATTTATTGAGAAAGAAGTCTTCCCTTGATATGCTATTAGATGAAGCAAAACTAGGTATCAAGAAGAAAAAATTTCATTGCCTTACTCCTTGGCATAGGTGAAGTAGGTAGGACAAATTTCCATTTCCTTATTAGTTAAGGAAATTTTTAGATTAGGGTAGGGCCTTTAGACTAGTGCCCCATAATATCTATGGTAGGGGCCCCATTCTTACACTATTCTTTGGTATATTGTATTAGGGACTAAGGCATACATAGAGTATGGTAGGGCCCTAATTTGGCCTTTAGGGCCCATTTGGCCATGCCAAAGCTCTAAGTATCTCCTCCTCAATATAATGGATTAATACATATGCCCTTCATTCACTTCATTCACTTCATAGATCAATTTCAATATAGAATGAGTTAGGTATAGATTGAGTTGGGCTGGGAAACATACTCTACTGGATACCAAATTAGAATACATTCTACTAGATTGGTGATTACCTATCTATCTATTTTTAAATCCACTCTACTATGGACAGTCTTTCAATGACATATAGAGAAAATGAGAAGTCAACTATGTAGTTGGGATTTAAATTATAAACTAGTGTTCATCCAACCTAATATATATAGATAGAAATTAGGATTCTCAACTCTAGAATTATAATCCTTATATTCCCAAATCTCAATCTATATATTAAGTAATATAATTTCATCCCACCATTTACTCGATTTATTGCCTATTTATTTTGGCTTGGGGCTTTAGATACACACTATCCACATGGTCTAAGCATAGATCACCATATAGATGATGAAATCCCACCAAACAATCAGAGGATATCTCTGTGTTAATTATTTGAATGAAAGATGATATATAAAATAAAAGTTTCTTTGGGTCTTATTTGAGTGAGTGAAATTTAGAATTAGAATAGAAGTCAATCAGGCACAATTAGGAATTCACTACACCCACCATCAAGGTATTGGAGGGAGTGGTTAGGGATGATGAATGATGAAAAATAAATGAGTAGGGATGATTAGGGAGGCTTTAGGGATGATGAAGGATGATGAGGGTTAATGAGGGAGTGATTATAGATGATGGAGTTATTAAGGATGATGAGGGATGATAAAGAAGTGATTAGGGATGGTGAGGGATGGTGAGGGTCAATGAGGGAGTGATTAAGGGGAGTGATTAAGGATAATGATGGAGTGATTACAAATGATGAGGTGCAATGAGGGTAAATAAGGGAATGATTAAGGACAAAGAGGAATGATGTGAGAGTGATTAAGGGTAATGAGGAATGAGGAGGAAGTGATTAGGGATGATGGAGGGATGACGAGTAAGTGATATTAGCATAAAGTGGTTGTTTGATGTGTGATGGTCATCAATGTGACCTATGCTACCCACCTTACACCAATTTGAATTTAATTTAAAGTGATTAGTTTGTAAACTTAAATTTTAACAAACTTGAGACTTTTAGAAATGTCAACAAAAAATCTAAAAGACACAAAATTCTTAGAAAATACTATATGGTTATGTTGTTATCTATGAGGGATGGTGAGGTTTAATAAGGATGAGGATGGAGTGATTAGGGATTATAAGGGACAAGGGGTGAGTGATAAATGATGATGAGGGATGATAAGAGATGATGGAGTTATCAGGTATGATGAGGGATGACAAGGGTCAATGAGGGAGTGATTATCAATAATGAGGGAGTGATTATGGATGATGGGATATAATGAGGGTAAATGAGGGAGTTATTATGGAAAATCATGGATGAGGAAGGAGTGATTATTAATTTTTAGGAATAAGGAGGGAGTGATTAGGGATGATGGAGGTCAATGAGGGAGTGATTAGGGATGATGAGGGAGTGATTAGAGATGATGAGGGATGGTAAGAGTTAATGAAGAAGTTATTAGGGACAATAAGGAATGATGAGGGAGTGTAAATGGGTGATGAGGGATGAGGAGGAAGTGATTAAGGATGACAAATAATTGAAATTAGCATAAAGTGGTCATTTGATGTGTGCAGATCATAAATGTGACATATACTACCATAATAATGTCATTTTGGATTGAATTAAAAGAGAGTGGCTTGTAAACTTTAATTTTGATAAACCTAAGACTCTTAAAAATGACAAGAAGTAATTTGGAACGCACAAGAACCTAAAAAATGAATACATGTTTACTTTGAGCTATTTATGAGGGATGGTGAGGGTCAATGAGGATGAAGAGGGAATGATTAAGGCTTATGAGGGATGAGGGAGAGTGATTAGGGATGATGAATGAGTGATTAGTAATGATGAGGGATGGCGAGAGTCAATAAGGGAATGATTAAGAATGATGAATGAGTGATTAGGGTGATGAGGGATGGTTAGGTTCAATGAGGGAGTGATTATAGATGATGAAAGATGAGCATGGAGTGATTAGGGATGATGGAGTGATTAGGGATGATGAGGGAGTGATTAGAGATGATGAGGGATAGTGAGGGTCAATGAATAAGTGATTAGGGACAATGAGGAATAAGGAGAGAGTGATTATGGGTGATGAGAGATGAGGAGGAAGTTGTTGACGTTGGAGATTGCACCCAGGGCAAGGAGGCCTAGCTCCTGCCTTCTCCTCACAACATGGAAACTCTCCTCTCTCCTGTGGGACCGACGAAGTTGGAGGAGAGAGTCTTTAGATAAGGGCTAGCTCCCTTCGATGCATCATGTTGTTTCTAGCAAGTGCAAAACACATATGTATAGATATAAAAGGGGAGTGGGATGAAAAGAGAGGGAGATTACAGGAAAAACAAACCTACTCTAAAGAGGTGATGCACCAAAATAAGGTGACCTTCACACACTCACACTAAAACTAGACAAACACATACATACACTACACATTTGGCAGAAGGACCAGGCTACTGGAAACTGGCAGGGAGGCCTCAATGGCAAATACAAAAAAAGAAAGAGATCACCAAAGGTGCTGTGAGATGCACACTTATTTAGCAACTTCCTCTGTTTCACACTTCTCAAATACTTCTCTTCTCCTTTCAGCTGCAGAGATGGCGCCTTGTAGATAACAGGTCTACTGGTGTTGAACTGTGAGAGCATCAAGAAACAATGACTGGACACAGACAAACACTCAAGGCATACTCTAAAACATCTATCCAAATGGAGGTAAAAAATTGCATTTTATTTGATTTAGGTGAAATTTTAGCAGGGCTGCGCCTAGCTAAAATCATGAAAAGATTATTACAAAATGACCAATTCGCCAATATATAGAAAAGTCAGGAGGCTCATTTGGTGCTCCTTTCTTACAAGTGACCTATCGCGCCTGTTCATGAAAAGAAACAAGTCACTCCAAAGCATTAATGGACTGTGCACCTCGTCCCCTTGAAATTTGCCTTTGTCAAGGTCAATATGCGATTTGCCTTCTCATTTAATGAAAAATAGAGAAAATCAGCTACTTTGCTAGCTGCTTGCATCCCAAATGATCAATTCACTGGCACTATTTCACCTATTGGAGTCACTTCTTCAAATTAGCACCACTTGGACTTAACTATTTGCTCATTCCATGTATGTCCTCTTATCTTTTATCAAATTTTGTCCCTATCTGGCTTGTTTGGCCCCTAGGGGCAAATTTTCAACAGGTTTCTGCATTCTGGGCTCCTTGGCAATACTTTCTCAATTGTAAATAAAAGCCATTCTATTCTACTAAATTTGATGTTCATCTGGGCGTCAAACTTTGAAAACCAACGGATATTCCATCCTCTTGAAATTGATGGCTTCTTGAGCATCATTAATTGAGATCCAACGGCTAAACCGTTCTACTAAATTTGACATTCGCGGGCCCGTCACTGTCCTTGGTAAGGTTCATCGGGTCCATTCTACTTGAATCATCCATTGAACCAAAGCCGACGAACTTTGAAAATGGATGAACCAAGTGCTACTTGAAAGCGACTAGCATTTCAAAGCAAGGGAAGAGGTTGACCAAGATTTTTTGCCCGTGGGCAAAAATTGGTCAACAGATTGGCGACTCACAGGGTAAGCGTGCCTGCTACATGTAAAGACCAACTGCTTTGAAAATCCATTGGGCATTGAGTCAAATAGTAACCTTGAAAACTAGCAAAAGCTCTACTAAAACTTAGAACCAGACACGCAGATCTACCTCCAAGAAAAGAAAGCACACGCAAGACTAAGAAAACTACTACCTGTGCAACAACACTTAGGGGAAATAGGGAAAGAAAACTAAAATCAACCTACTAACAGTTAACCAGGTATTTTTTACTCCCTCTTGGATCAAAGGGAAAGCTTCTAGCGTCTCTTTCATCTAACACATCCATTATCAATAATGGATCCCACAAGGAAATATTTGTGTGCATCTCCTTCATCTGGTCTGCCATGTTGATCTAAAGATCACTCCCTTCTGTATTTTCTTTGGGGTCACTTGCAGCCTTCTGACACATAGGTCGAGGAGTTGAATATACAACTGGCAGCCTAAAATTTGGGAATTTTTGGTTTGCCTGTGGTGGAAGAGATGGTGTGGCCATTTGAACAACTGCTTGAGTTTCTTCCATAGCTCTCCCTTTGGATCTTGTGTTGGCTGCAACACAATCAGCCTAATTGTCTGCAACACCCACATAATTGATCGCACAAAACTCACCTTCTAGGTGGTTCATAAGAGTAGAGTCAGGCTGACTCTGACTGTTGGTTGTGTTGGGTTGCATTGGAGCCTCAAAGACCTGGGAATGAGTGGTTGCCTGATTGTCCAGCACATTGGGTAACAACCCATCATCTCATTTGTATAAACAGCTTGCTCCTGACCATATCCTGTGGTTGAACAACTTGGTTGTTCCTGCACCAGATTTTTCTGAATGGGCACCATAGCTTTAGATGGTGGAGGGGCACCTGGATTGTAGCCTTGGAAAGGTCTGGTCTGAGTAAGCTAACCCTATCCTTGACTGTAATTTTGAAAAGGGGGTCTAGGGGCTTGACCATAATGCTGGTATCCCAGATTCGGTCTGTTGCCTTGAGCTTGCTGCCTTCTGATGGCAATGAGTTCACTTGACATACTCTGCAACAACCTCTTAACTTTTTGAAGCTCATTTGACAGGACAACAACTGGTTTTTCGATGGTAGGCAGGGGAGCAATTGCTGAAGCAATGGTTTGAATTGGGGGCAGCAATTCTGGGAAAAGTGGCATGTGAGGCCTAGGGGCGATTTTCCCAGCTTGAACTAAGCAATTTTCAGCTATTATGGCAATGTCATAAGCAACATGAAATATATGCCCTCCCATAGATTATATCATCACTGCAATGTCACTATTTAATGATTTTAAATAGTACAAGAAAGCATAGTTGGGAGTCAGCCTTACCAGGATGGGAATTCTATCCCAAGTCTTTTGAAACTGCATGTTGAAGTCTTGCATATACTCGTGTCGAGCTCTCTTTATGGTTGTCAGCTGCTCAGCAAGCAAGAGGGCATCGCTCTTTTCCCCAAAATGATCTGTTAGTTGAATACCTAATTCATTCCAGGAATGGATTGAATTTGCAGGCAAAGTCCCATACCAGTCAAGAGCCTTGCCCTTAAGAGACAAAGCTAGCAATCTAACTGCGACATTTTTCTCTATGACATTATGAATGTTGATGAGATTAGAAATGTTCCTGATGTGCTCAATGGTTGTAACGGGCCCCTCTCCATTAAAGGGAGGCACACTTTTGAGGACCGCTCCTGGAATTGGGTCATAACGCTAGAGGTTCAAGGGAATCTGACCACAAAAGCTCACAAAGGGTAATTCCGTAGCTATAAGGGGATTCAAATGGGGTACTTCTCCTGTGATGGAAGCACCTGTAACCAGACTAGGAAGATGACTCGCTAAATAAGGATGAGTCCCTTTGAACCTCAATCGCTTTGCTGAGTTGAGAGTTAATTCAATAAATTCAAAATGGACACCCTTATTAGTGGATCGTGTGGTGACTTTAGGCATTGAAAGTCAAATTGGTCTTAATATGAAAATTGAAGCTCTTACTAGTGGAGTCATCAGATGCTAGAAAACTTGAAATTTGTTGTAACAAGATCAACATCAATCTTGATATCTTACTGTGTTATCAAACTGTGTGTCCCATCGAGCATGCCATAACTGTTGAAACTGGAGATTGCACTCAGGGCAAGGAGGCCTAGCTCCTGCCTTCTCCTCGCAACATGGAAACTCTCCTCTCGCCTATGGGACCGACGAAGCTGGAGGAGAGAGTCTCTAGATAAGGGCTAGCTCCCTTCGATGCATCATGTTGTTTCCAACAAGTGAAAAACACACACACACACACACACACACACACACACACACACACATATATATAGATATAAAAGGGGAGTGGGATGAAAAGAGAGGGAGATTGTAGGAAAAACAAACCTACTCTAAAAAGGTGATGCACCAAAATAAGGTGACCTTCACACACTCACACTGAAACCAGACAAACACATACATACACTACACATTTGGCAGAAGGACCAGGCTGCTGAAAACTGGAAGGAAGGCCTTAATGGAAGATACAAAAAAAGAAAGAGATCACCAAAGGTGCTGTGAGACACACACTTATGTAGCAACTTCCTCTATTTCACACTTCTCAAATACTGTTCTTCTCCTTTTAGCTGCAAAGATGGTGCCTTGTAGATAACAGGTCTGCTGGTGTTAAACCTATGAGAGCATCAAGAAACAATGACTGGACACAGACAAACACGCAAGGCATACTCTGAAACATCTATCCAAATGGAGGTAAAAAATTGCATTTTATTTGATTCAGGTGAAATTTTAGCAGGGCTGCACCTGGCTAAAATCGTGAAAAGATGATTACAAAATGACCAATTTGCCAGTATATAGAAAAGTCAGGAAACTCATTTGGTGCTCCTTTCTTACAAGTGGCATATCACGCCTGTTCATGAAAAGAAACAAGTCGCTCCAAAGCATTAATGGACTGTGCACCTCATCCCCTTGAAATCTACCTTTGTCAAGGTCAATACATGATTTGCCTTCTCATTTAATGAAAAATAGAGAAAATCAGCTGCTTTGCTAGCTGCTTGCGTCCCAAATGATCAATTCGCTAGCACTATTTCACCTATTGGAGTCACTTCTTCAAATTGGCACCACTTGGACTTAACTGTTTGGTCATTTCGTGTATGTCCTCTTGTATTTTATCAAATTTTGTCCCTATCTGGCTTGTTCGGCCCCCAAGGGTGAACTTTCAGTAGGTTGCTACATTCTGGGCTCCTTGGAAATACTTTCTCAGTTGGAAACAAAAGCCATTATATTCTACTAAATTTGACGCTCATCCAGCCGTCAAGCTTTCAAAACCAATGGATATTCCATCCTCTTGAAATTGATGGCTTCTCGAGCATCATTGCTTGAGATCCAACTGCTAAACCGTTCTGCTAAATTTGACATTCGCGGGCCCATCACCGTCCTTGGTAAGGTTCATCGGGTCCGTTCTGCTTGAATCGTCCATTGAACCAAAGCCGAAGAACTTTGCAAACGGATGAACCAAGCGCTACTTGAAAGAGACTGGCATTTCAAAGCAAGGAAAGAGGTTGACCAAGATTTTTTGCCCGTGGGCAAAAATTGGTCAACAAAAGTGATTAGGGATGAGGAGTAGGTGAAATTAACACAAAGTGATTGTTTGATGTGCACAAATCTTTAATGTAACCTATGCCACCCTTATCACACACTTTCGATTGAATTCAAAGTGAGTAGTTTGTAAAATTCAATTTGGACAAAAACCTAGGACTCCTAGAAATGCTAGCAAGCAATCCAAAAGGCACAAAAACCTTTAAAATGACTATATGTTTACCCAAAATAGACATCATTTACAAAATGTATGCTTGAAATATCTAGTTTCAATACTTAAACCTTAAAAATACCTAAGTAATAGCTAGATTGGAATTTGAAAAACTATCTCCAACATTGTAAAGCATGTAGCTATGAGACCAACTCTATAATATGCATAGTGACCATAATTTCTTATATTTACTAAAATAAATTTAAGGTATTAGTTTAAATTTATATTATTACTTATATATTATTTATACTTAACATTTATTTTAGTAAACCATCTACCCCATCCAATAGATCTTTTATACTTTTCTTGTGATATAACATACGTGTTCCTTTCACATGGCATAAGAAAAGTATAAAATATATATTGGAACCTAGGTAGATGTTTTAATTGGAAGGAGCATGGTTTACTAAAATAAATGTTAAGTATAAGGAATATAAAAGAACAAATATAAATGTAAACTTATACCTTAGATTTATTTTAGTAAATATAAGATATTAGAGTCATGCATGTGTGCATTCTATTTACATTGCATGGAACAAAACATACACCCCTTCCAATATATCTTTTATACTTTTTAATGAAATGTGAAAAGAATGTGTACCCACTTTGAATTTAAAAAGTAATCCTTTTAGCTTAGAAATGGCTTGTCTTTCTGAGCCAAAGGCTTGGACCTGTCATCACATAGTCGAATCTGAGAGTTTTGATAGAAAAAAATAAAATTCAAATTCCATCACCAAATACATTGAATTTCAATGAGAAAATTCATAACATTATTACCACAATGACGAGCATGATCTCATCTTTCTAAATATTTGATTTTTGTAAATTTTTGGAATATTTTAAAGTTTCAATCTATGTTGATTTCTAACCATAGTTTTTCTATGCTACTATATGCCAAAAATATACATTCGTATATATGCTTGTGTGTCATTTTTTTGGTTGATCCAAATACAAAAAAAATATGGTTACAAACTAGGCCTAATTCTACATGCATTCAAAAAACAAAACTAGTTTTTATTTTTTTAGGTAGTTGGGAGGCCTGCACGGCTAGTTATCTAATTTTTTGTCAATTTTTAAGATCTATTTTATTTTAATATTAATTAAAAAAATTATTTACTTAAAAATTAAAAAAATAATAGGTTACAAATTAGATTATCTTATCTAAAGTTTTATAAAATGGTTTTAAACAATATTAAACCATGCTCAAAAAATGAGGGGTTGCACGACTGGATATCTACTATATTTTTCTAAAAAATAGGAGTTCCTATTCAAATTATAGAGGTTTTCAATTTAGTTATAATGTGTTCCACTTTTTGGTACAAAGGGGATAACAAAAAATGAAAATGTGAACATTTCTCAATTTATATAGACAATAGTGACTTAACCATATAAAATGTGAAAACAGTGTAAACTAATGAAATATTTTATTTTAAGTTTAGATTACATTTATTATTATTTTTTCAAATTAAAAAAATTTAATACCTAGATACACAGTGTGTATGTTTTGTGTACAAATTTTTTTATTGAGTACTTGATTTTTCCTCATAATTTTCTCAAGATATCTTGGAAAGTTCTCCTAGAAACATGGACGTAGTGTAAGATCATTTTTTATAATTTTTTAATTAAAATTAAAATTTTAATTAATTTTTTAATGATCAGGGTGGGTAATATCGATAATTATGATTTATCCTTGTGATATATATATATATATATATATATATATATATATATATATATATATATATATATATGGCAAAATGGACTGATTTTTTCACCATTGTAATAAGGATATTAAATTCAAGTGCAGTGATATTTTTTTAAAAAAAATAGCCATAGTCTCCTATTTTTCCTAGTGTCTCGAACATATGGTACTTAATTTTATAAGTAAATTTTACTAAATAAATATTAAATATTATTAAAATTTAGAAAAAATCGTATTATTATAAATCTCATAAAAATACCAATTTATATATAGAGCCACATGTTTTTATTTTATTTTTACATCCTAATACGTGGCATCCAAAATAGAAATTTTAGGCCAATAGTAGCTTTCCAGTTGAATGGGTGAGGATTTGATGCCACATAGGGTTAGAACGAAGGGGATTAGAAAAAAGGGGGTTCAAATGAACCCCCTTTGTTTTAAACCCCTTCGTTCTAACCCCCTCAAAATAAATCATTTCATTGCCTACTTTATTTAAATTAATTAAATGCACAGAGTAAACGTTTGAAACCCTTTGTTTGAACCCCCTTCGTTCTAACCCCCTTTGTTCTAAGCCCATTCAAAAAATGCATGTGGGGGTTAGAACGAACCCCTTTTTTCATATTTGGATGGACTTGGCCACCAAGTGGGACTCATTTATGTGCTCTAACCCTTGAGCAACCATTTAAAAACAAAATGGTGTTTTGGAAACAAGACTCAAAATTCTGTAATTAATGTTCTTACATCATCCTCAAATTTTGAGTGTAGCCATCTCAAATTATCTACCAAGTTTCAAATTTCTCAAATTTTGGGAAAAATATGTCCACGAAAAGACCCCTTTTTACCCCCCAAATTTACGGACTTACCCTTTTCTTCATATACACTATCTTTTTGTAGAGCTGCACAACAATATATTTCTCCAGCTATATGTAAAAAAAAAAGGTGGACTAGTATATTGTGTATATATATATATATATATATATATAACAAACAAACAAAATGAATCTAGGCACATTACTAAAATAGTAAATTGCACCTAATTGCATTATGAAAAAATATTAAATACATAGAAGGTTAGTGATAGATTGAAGGGTTAATGACTCAAAAATATGTATTGAATATGACAACAAAAAATGATTGTGAGTGGTTGGGATTAGATATTCCAATACCACCCACTAGGGAACTATTTGAATTTTAAATTTATTCTAAATCTAGACTATAGAATTTGTTATAAAATTAGGAGTAACAAATATATTTTTTTTTGTCACAAAATTGAGGATCAACGTTATATTGGAACATGATTTTTTGGGGAGCATCCCTTAACATATAAAAAACATTTTTAGGGGAGATGGGATTGATTTTCAAGACCATTACTCAAGAGCCGTGAAGCAGCTTTAGTACCTACACCTAGTTGTTGAAAGTGTTTATTTATGAAATGGGTTTGGTTATAACTTGAAGCCGGTTATGTAGATTTTTTTCTATGTTATATAAGATTGTAATAATGCCAATAAAATTTGTTACTATAATAAATGGTTCTAATGAAATTTATTGTGATTTTGCACAAATAGTAAATGATCATAATACGTAAAATTTAGTGCCTATAGTTAATGTATAGAATATTATAAATTATGATGATAATTGATATGAATATATTATAATTAGTAATATATAATATATTATATATAGTATTATAAATTTATATTATTTATTAAATACGATAATGCTATATATATATATATATATATATATATATATATATATATATATAGTTTTAAATTGTGAAAATAAATCTATTTGCCGAAGATGGTTAATTACAGAAAAGGAAGGTGGACCATACATATTTATACAGAGAATCATAATGGCCCTATAAAAATATCTTAATACCCAAATGCCATACAATAAATGCATCATATGGTTTGATGTGGCACCATATGGTTTAATGTTGAGCATATTTGATCTGTGCTCTATCATCATCAACTCACCGTCCTACGGTTACAATATTATTGGTTGTGCACTTGTAGGTTATACTTGACCTCTAAATGTAGCATTTCATTCTATAAATGCAATTTATTTTTAAAAAAAAATTACTAGAATGATCAAGAAAATTTGCTATGAAATTCTCATGTCATGAGAGAACTCATTGATATAAAATAGTCAAAAGTTACCTTTGTGCCTTAAACAAAGTAAAAACACAATACATAACAAAGAAGACATTTTAACCACCATAATTTCATTAAAATCACTCAAAGTCTCCATTAAACAAAAGGTTTACCTTACAACCATGCCTCGATTGCATAGTATATCCCCAACTTATTAATACAATTCAAGCCAATAACAATTTACTTTGCTTCGTAACACCTATGGTAGGTGAGGCATCCTAAGAGATTATGTTTGTTAGACACTCCAAAAATTCTATGGGATTGGTTCACATAATATTGTAGAAAACAAGGATTTCTTACATGTCATCAAGGTGGCTCTAGATCTTGTTGAAAAAATTATTTGTAAAGGGGATTCACAAGTGGTTATCACCAAAACTAAGTGTGCAACAATTGGATTCATTCCTCCACCATCAAACACAATCTATTTCTTACCAAAAACTTAAAGAGATTCAATCTCTACAAATATCAGAATAGAAAAATTAACCATTGTTAATACGTTGGCTTAATATGGGAGTGGCGTAACTCTAATTTTTGTCATCTGTCATCTCCCCTACTAATCTCATCAGCTTCATTAGCAATGAAGAAGACAAAAAAATATTTTTATCATTCACTATCTACCCTCCTAATCTCCTCTCTCTTGTGAGGGAACTGACTAACTTGATGGACATGGCAGTGCCCCTTACCTACTACATGCGATACCATCTTTTGGGATTGAAAACATTTTACATGTCTCTCAAGTTTGTTATCCTGTTAAATAATTTAGAAGGGCACTAACCGTGAGGAAGACTTGATTTTCCTAATTCACATACTAAAATAATACCTAAGCAACTTTTACAGTAACATGTAGCTTAAAAATAGAGATAGATATGAATGGGGCAAAGGTGGAATATTGATTGGACTAAATTCCCATATGAAGGGAAAGAATTATCACCATAGATAAGAATAGTAGAAAATAAGCTAATTTATCTCAATCAATTACCCATGTATCTGATCTGAAGTGCAAATGAAGCTTATCAAGTATAGAATAAATTTATCAAGTAAGGCAAAGACATATCTGAGTATATTATTTATTGTCCAGTCCTTATTGTGGACCATAGGAAATTTATCAGCAAGGCTGCTAAAAAATTAACATAACATCTTTGCACTATCCTATTTCAAAAGTTAAAGTCTTTGAACTTGATGGGATATTTGATATCTAGGAAAATAAGGTTTGATTGATGATTTTTGGTTGCATACCATGTGCCATCGTGAGAGCTATGTTTATAGGGTTAAGGTTTTGATTAGCATAATATAAAAGTTGGGGAAGTTATAAACATGCCATGTGTCTTAATCCCATGCAAAATGGTAGCCAAAATACATAGTTGAATTTGATCACAGATATAAAGACTAAAGGACATGGGCTTGACAGTTATTCTGGGCATACTGAGTATAGGTGAACATGTTGAAGTGGGTTGATACACTGACAAGGCCCATTAAAATGAGCTTTGCATGCATTAAGTTCAATATCTCACAAGCCTTGGCCCCAACACCCTTTGAGGGGCCAAATGTTGATTGATTTACTTATAAATAATACTTAACTATGAGAAATTTTTGCTAACATAACCTTAATATTTACATTAGAAAAAAAAATGAAAACAACCTTTCACCTAAGCATCCTAAAATGCAACTTAAAATGAAATAAATGAATAGACCACATTTTCTCAATATATTACCTTATCGACTGTAATATTATCACCAATTTTACATCGTATCTGTTTCATGTAAATAAAATGAAATTAAAACTAGTAATCATCTTAGAGGTGCAATTCATGTTAGAAGATATTTAATATCAATAGTGGTATGACACATGAAACACTACAATGCTAAATCTATCAAACCCTTTTTTCATTAAATGCCAATCTGATATTTTTTGTGAGGATAATGGTGGAAAAGAAGGTGGTGTGTTAATTCATATGGCATGCATGGGGATGAGATGTCACATTTCATAATGAACTTGAACAATGATGAAGCGATGCAAATTTTCAATGCCATAAAAACATGAAAGTGGTGAGAGATTCACTGGCACAACACATGGAATGATTCAAGATGTGATGAATGATGTGAGGGGTGGGACTTCATGATCTAAGAAAGTATGGTCCTTTTAATGAAAGAATGTAAATATATAGGAGTACTACACATGAAACTAATGAACATTCAACTCATTTCACCATTTGTGTATGAAGCATTAAACAACATCAATTTGATATTTTTAGCAAAACTTAAGGTGGAAAATGAGGTAGTGTGTTATTAATATTTATAATAATTATATATATAATTATTTATATTATTTATATTAATTATATTTATAGAATATATATTAAAACACACAATTAATATCAATATAGAATAATGTTGCTTGAAGCTACTGATTCCTAAATAAGTTCATAATATGTTTAGGAAAAAACATAGAAATCATTCTAGAGAGTGGTTAAGACTATCACAACCATGTTTAAGATAGTTGGGACCACAAGTAGAAGGTGCCTATGAGTATTATATATATTATATATTATATAATATATTTAAATATTATTGTATACAATATATAAATATTATTTTATACAATATATAAAAATTATATTACATAATATATATTCTAATATGATTTTAAATATTCAAACATCGAAATTGTAGAAAAAACCTATTGGTAAAGATAGTTAATTAGAAAAAAGGAAGGTGAACCATCATATTTATAATGTAATGTCCCCTCCCCATGACTTAGAGGCCTAATTGGCCCAGTTCATCCCTTTATTTTATAATCCCTTGGTAAATGGGGTGTGAGAGCAATTAAGGGAATATCGAGACTCTTATGAACCTTAATGTTATGTTTTAATATTGAGGTGTTTATTCAGGGTGTTATTTTCTCCTGTAGACACTAGACCCTTTTTAATAGTTATTTATTACTTATTATTCATATTTTTATTTTAAAAAAGGGTGAATGCATTTTTAGGGTGATTTGGTTTATATGAATGAAAAAAAGGTAAAATGGATTATTATGATACATTCGCTTTTGCTCTGGAAGAAATAGACCTGCGTGTTCATGTTTTTTCTCAAAGAGCAAATTCTTTGGGATCCTTGGTTTTGGTGAAATGGCCACTTGCTCCCTAACTAGATGAATTGTTTCAGTGAGAGGAATCCATCCTCAAATCCATAATAAAAGTATTGTGGTATTGAAGTGTGTGGGAAGAAAAAAGCTGATTGGAAGATTGCATTAGATTGAAAGAAAGTTTGTGGACAGGCATAATTATAAACCAGCTACTACATTTTGGTTAGAAGGGTCATATTTTGGCATGGGGAAGACTATGGGCTTGGATAGAAATTATCAAAGTGTGTAGACCCTGAATGAACTCTCCTTATACCATGCAATAGTAGAATGAGTGAGCGCAAGCTTTATCAGAGGCTATAGACTAAGATCATCAAGTCATGGGGGTTCTAGGAGGAGGTGCAATGTCCAAATTAGTGAATCAATCCATCTGAAATATATACAACAGTATTCATCAGTGTTAACCTTTCCTTTTTTACAACAAATATTAGGGGAAAAACTACAGTCATAGGTTTTGGTTAAATGATTGGAAAGAGATCCTAGGAAATTCTACATATATATATTAACATCAACTTGTAAGTGACTTATAGAAAAGAGTTTGAATCATTGTTGTGAAACCACCTTGGTATTTCTTACCTTATCAAACATCCTTAATCGAGGTTAGGAATTATTCTGAAGGTTATATGTATCTCAGATCTTTTATACTAATAGTTGTATTGCATTTCCATATTTTTTCACATATAATAGTCGAATGCATGCAAACTATTTGACAAAATTATTGAGTACCAACAGACTTGAAAAATTAATTTGGTCTATAATATATAGTGAAACATTGCAAGAAAAGTGTTTGACAAAATTCCCAAGTTAATAAAACATAGAAAATCATGAAAGTTTTGGGTTTCCAAGTGGGTTTAGGATATTTCAGTGGTATTAGAGTTGGTCTTCCTGCCAGCTTATGAGTTGGATAACCTTATGCAAGACTGAGCATTCTCATGCAGTGAAATACAAGTACCCATCAATATTATTTGATAAGAAACAAATCAATTCCAAACCTTGAGGATCAACCTATGAATGAGGAAACAGCTGAGGGTAGAATTAAAGAGCAGCGGTAGAAGATTTGAATAGCAAATTCATTAAAAGGGTACTCATTAATATGGTAAAATAGTAGGAACAAATAAATTTGTATTTGATTCAGCTGACACATCATTCAGAGGTATGTAGTAATGAAGGTGGTTGAACCACAAATGGGGAGACGAGTCATAATGCCCCCCACATAAATAACTCACCCCACATTCTGTGGAGACCATTGATGCCTATGTTCTTACAGGGGGTGATACTAGAGAGACCAGAACAACCAAAAGAACCAAAGGAGGTGTTATTTTGGAGAGCATACCAGTAGATGGAAGCTGAATTTTAGGTGACTATGTCATTCCCAGAGTATTGCAGGTGGAAATCTAACACTAGACCTTGATAAGATAGAGGTAGGCCTAACCAAGATATGAATAGATGTTTGGCAAATCTTACTATTCCAAACATTGATGGCAGGTGAAAGTGCACAGCCAAGAAATGGGTCCAGAAGCTCGACACATACTTGGAGTTGAATCCCATGAAAGAGATAGACTTGATTAAATTCACTACCCTCCATCTAGATGGAGAGGCACATGATTGATGGCACCATAGGTTGTTAACCCAAGGGCACAATTACACTGACACATATGGATAATTCACATAGAGGTTGATAGACAGATTAGATAAGAAGGATCTTGAGGCAATTTTTTGAGAATTGACACACTTGAGACAAATTAGACCACTTGACATTTACATTATAGATTTTTAGAGGTTATCAGTCATAGTTTCTGATGTTTTTAAGGGATGCATGACATCCTTATTTATTGAGGTACTGATAGAGCCTTTACGGGTTTAGGAAAAGGCATTTGGTCCACCCTCACTATAGGATGCTATTTGGATGGCATGAGACTTAGAGTTTTCTGCTCGCAAGCCAAAGTTTCCATCAAAGTTCCCTACTAGAAATTTTCCTTAGAAGTAAGACAAGGGATCTGAATTGCCAAAGAAGCCTTTCATAATGAATGACATTAAGGATGAGTTGAGGAGTAAAACGTTGTGTTTCACATGCAAGGACCTATGGGAAATGGGACATAGGTGCAAAAGGAGAGGTAAAATGCACTATATTGCAGTATTTTTGGAAGAGGACAATGAAGGTTCAGATAGTGATGTACTATATGACCATAGTGAGCATACTAGTCACGAGGAGTTAGAACCCACTCAGGTATAATAACCTACATCAAGAGGTACTATTGCTACTTTGTCTGGCACTATTAGGTATAATGCATTCAGGGTTTAGGGTGTGCTACAGGGGTAACAAGTGTCAGAATAGATTGAAAGTGGGAAAACCCATAACTTCATTGATGACACACTAGTTATAAAGTGGGGATTACAGGTTGAGGACTTTGAGGGCTTCAATGTGGTTATTGCAAACGATTTCAATATGGCATGCATAAAACAACTTTCTCATCTCAGTATTACATTGGGTAATCATATAGTGACTGATGATTTTTATATGGTTGGTATGGGAAATACCAATGTGGTTTTAGGTGTTCATTGGTTACACTCACTTGGGGAGTTCACTTAGAACTTCCAAAGTATGGAGTTGAAATTTTGAGCAAATGGGAAGCAAGTGGTTTTATGAAGAATGTATAATGGATCTCTGAGGGTGTTTACAACCAAGAAGATGGAGAGGACTTTTAGGCATGGTGTTGTTGATTGGGTAGTTCATTGTTTCATTTTAGCAAAGGATGCAAGAGGTGGTAAATAGGATTACCACATTGACATACAATATTTGTTGGATAAACATGGTCAGGTTTTTGGTGAGATGCCTCTAGGGAGACCACCTGATAGGGGGTTTGAGCATGTCATAGATCTCAAGGAGGGAGCCAAACCACTTATTACT
Source organism: Torreya grandis (assembly GCA_037957365.1). Taxonomy (NCBI): domain Eukaryota; kingdom Viridiplantae; phylum Streptophyta; class Pinopsida; order Cupressales; family Taxaceae; genus Torreya; species Torreya grandis. Next base: position 2,648,390 of record JARHVA010000309.1, read on the forward strand.
ACTCCTTATCATCACCCCAAATGTTTTAAGGAAGAGATTGAGAAAACTATAAAATAACTACTTGAAATGGGACACATCAGACCTAGCTCTAGTGTGTTTGCTTCCTCAGTGGTTTTGGTTAAAAATAAAGATGGGACTTTTAAGATGTGCATTGACTATAGGGAACTTAATAAAAAAAATATCAAGAACCGATATCCCATCCCCAGGATTGATGAGCTACTTGATGAGCTGCAAGGGGCAGAGTACTCCAAAATTGATTTTCATTCAAGGTACCATAAGATTAGTGTACGGGAGTAGGATGTACACAAGACAACTTGTAGGTGCCATCATAGACACTATAAGTTCTTGGTGATGCCATTTAGCTTAACTAATGGCCCAGCTACATTTTAGTATTGTATGAACCATGTGTTCAACTGCCACTTGTGGAAATTTGTCCTAGTCTTCTTTGATGATATACTAGTATACAACAGAAGATGGGAGGAATGATATACTAGTATACAACAGAAGATGGGAGGATCATCTTAAACATTTAGATGAAGTTTTGTCTATCATGGGATCATAATCACTTTATGTGAAGTCTTCCAAATGTGAGTTTGGAATGAGAATAATTCCTCTACTTGGGATATGTAATCAAAGCGAGAGGAGTCAAAGTGGATCAAATGAAAATACAAGCAATTATTGATTGGCCACCACTAAGGACTCTGACTCATCTGATAGGCTTCTTAGGACTGTGTTTCTATTATAGAAGGTTCATCAAAGGGTACTCTCAATTGACAACACCATTAACAGACTTGACCAAGAAAGGGGCATTTACCTTGTCAGATTCTTCACAATAGGTATTTGATCACCCTAAGAAGGTGATGAGTACATGTCCCATGTTCGCATTACCAGACTTTTCACATCCATTTATCCTCGAATGTGATGCTTTGAGAATGGGTGTTGGTGCAATACTTATGAAGAATAGGCATCCCATTGCCTATGAGAGTCAAAATTTGAGCATAGTGGAGCGTGGGTACTCTACTTATGATAAGGAGATGCTAGCTATTTTTCATGCATTAGCCAAATTTTGATAATATTTAGTGGGCAACAAGTTCATGGTTTGGATGGATCGCAATAGCTTGAGGTATTTCATGAGCAAAAAGACCTAAATGATTGCCAAAAAAATGGGTAAGCAAGATACAAGCTTACAATTATTATATAGAGTATGTGAAGGGAAGGAACAATGTGGCAGCTAATGATTTATCCCAACAACCTTCCCTTTGCTCCCTATCAAAAATTTCATCCGATTAGAAGGCTCACATCTTAGTTAAGTATTCCAAGAACCAGTTTGATTATGAGGTCATGAATGGATTGATATAGGATGATAGGTATAAGGTTGTTGATGATGTGATATACTACAAGGATAGAGTGTACCTTGTGCCTGAATCAAAAATGAAGAAGAAAATCTTGAGTGTCATACATGACACACCATTGACAAGACACCTAGGATACTTTAATACCTATAGGTATGTATGGGAAAGATTTGCATGTAAGGGGTTGAAGGATGATGTCCTTAACCATATTAGGGAGTGTGTGGTTTGTCAGCAAATAAAATTTGAGCATTCAGTCCCTGCAGGACTACTTCAACCATTACCTATTTTGGACCAGAAATGGGAAAGTATATCGATGGACTTCATTATGGGCTTACCCAAGGTTCAAGGTAAAACTTACATCTATGTGGTGGTCGATAGGTTGACCAAGTATGCTCACTTATTTATGATACTATTTGAGTATAATGTTCCATAGGTAGCATCTATATTCTTTGAGGAGGCTTTTAGGTTGCATGGATTGCCTAAAAACATAGTTAGTGATCGGGATAGAAAATTCATGAATGTTTTATGGAAGGAGTTATTGAGGTTAGCCGGCACAAAGTTGACACCTAGTACTAATTATCACCCACAGATCGATGGTTAGATCGAGATCGTGAATAAATGGGTAGAAGGTTACTTGTGAAGTTATGTGATAGGGCACTAGAAGGCATGGGTGAAGTGGTTGTACTTGGGAAAACACTGATACAATACAACCTATCATATGAGCATTGACATGACACCATTCTGAGCACTATATGGTTATGATGCCTTCTCATTTGTTGACTTTATGGTATTAGATAGTCAAGTTCCCAAATCTCATGACTAAATTCAAGAAAACTAGAACCTCATGAAAACTCTTAAGGGGAATATTCAACAGGAAAAAAAATAATAGAAGATGTATGTAGATCGGCACAAGGTGGAGAGGCCCTTTGATATTAGAGATTTAGTGTTCCTTCGCTTGTAGCCTTATATGAAATATTCTTTGAAGAAGAGTGGGGCAAAAAAATTGAAATCACGATTCTATGGGTCTTATAGGATTCTAAGGCTAATTGGGGAAGTTGCATATGAGTTGGAATTACTAGAGCATAATAAGATCCACAATGTTTTCCATGTGTCTTGCCTCAAAAAGGTGCTTAGACAACATATTGAGCCATATACTGATTTTCCACCATTGGATGAAGAGGGTAAGTTAATTTTTAATTTTGGAATCAATTATTGAGGTGCAAAAAAAAAAACTCAGGAACTGGATCATCACATAATATCTAGTACGGTGGAAGGATTTGCCCGTAGAGGATACCACATGGGAAGGTGAACATATTTTGGAGCATCCTAATTTATGGTTGCTTAAGGACAAGCAATCTTGGGAAGGGAAGATTGTAATATCCCCTCCACATGACTGAGAGGCCTAATTGGTTTAGTTCACCCCTTATTTTATTATTCCCTTAGGAAATGGGGCATGAGAGCAATAAAATGAATATCGAGACTCTTATGAACACTTAATGTTATGTTTTAATGTTGAGGTGTTTATTAAGGGTGTTATTTTCCCTTATGGACATTACACCTTCTTAATAAGTATTTCTTATTTCTTATTTTTATTTTTATTTTAAAAAAGGGTGAATGCATTTTTAGGGTGATTTAGTTTATATGAATGAAAAAGAAGGCAAAATGGATTATTATGATACATTCACTTTTGCTCTGGAAGAAATGGACCTACATGTTCATGCTTTTGCTCAAAGAGTAAATTATTTGGGATCCCTGGTTTCGATGCAATGGCTATTTGCTCCCTAAATGGATGAATTATTTCGATGAGAGGAATCCATCCTTAAATCCCTAATATAAGTATTGCAGTATTGAAGTGTGTGGGAAGAAAAAGGTTGATTGGAAGATTGCTTAAGATTGAAGGAAAGTTTGTGGATAGGCAGAATTATAAACTAGCTATTATGTTTTGGTTAGAAGGGTCTGATTTTGGCATGGGGAAGACTATGAGCTTGGAAATAAATCATGGAAGTGTGTAAACCATGAATAAACTCTCCTTATACCATACAACAACAGTATGACTGAGCGCAGGCTTCACCAAAGGCTATAGACTAAGATCAACAAGTTGTGGGGGTTCTAAGAGGAGGTGCAACATCCAAGTTAGTGAATTGATCCATCTAAAATAGCTACAACAGTCTTCATTAGCGCCAACCTTTCCTTTATTACAATAAATTGCAAGGGAAAAACTACAGTCACAGGTTTATGTTAAATGATTGGAAAGATATCATGGGAAATTATACATATATATTAACATCAACTTGTAAGAGACTTCCAAAAAAGAGTTTGAATTGTTGTTGTGCAACCACCTTGGTGTTTCCTATCTTATCAAGAATCCATAATCAAGGTTAGGAATTATTCTGGAGGTTATATATATCTCATATCTTTTATACTAATAGTTGTATTGCATTTACATATTTGTTTGCATATAATAGCCGAATGCACGTAAACTATTTGACGAAATGATTGAGTATCAACAGACTTGAAAAATTGATTTGGTATACAATATATTGTGAAGCATTGCAAGAAAACTGTTTGACAAAATTCCCAAGTACAGTTAATAGAAAATTGTGCAAATTTTGGGTTTCCAGGTGGGTTTAAGATATTTCATCTAATCATAATCATAATGGCCACACATAAATAGTTCAATGCCTAGATGCCACATCGTAAACATTTGTTGAGATGCTCACACCTCTTTTGAGTTTATTAGCTTGACACGTATTGCTGTGTAAGGAAAGGCAAGTGATAAATGGACAAGATGACTAGCAGATAAACTCTACTAATTATAAACCTGTCTCATAACAAAGGGATCAATTTTGGCACCAAATTTTGTATTTGTCATTTTTTATTGTTGTAGCTAACCTATCATAAAGCCGCGACTATAATTGTTCTTTGTGTTTCAATTTGGTAATACAATGAATTTGTTGGTAATTATGGAAAGTCCATTATATATAACATATCTTGTAAGCACATGTTTAAAACTTTGTTGTAGGAATTTATAAGATTTTCCATCTTGTTTTTATGTGTAAGCAATAACGTTAGTGACTCTCAAGATCAATCAACTAGTATTGATATTTTGTATATATCTAATTGGAAAATATTATAAATAAGTATTTATATATGTAATTGAAATACCTATATATCTAATTTAAAAAAAATAGAAAGTCACTAACTCAAATGTAATGGAACATAAATTATTGAAAAAATATGTGGCGGCTCCTACAAGTGTATGAGGTGGTAGTGAAATATGTGGAGATGACAGATGACCCACATGTATGCACTTCTCCACCCAAAATCAATGTGTCCATTAGCCATACTCTAGACCACTATGAAATAATGAAGTTTATTCTTTTTTGTGTGAACCGAACAACTTATGGTCCATTTGTATAGAGATTGTGTATCTGGGTGGTGGAGGATGATTTTTTAACCCAAAGAGTTGGAATTTTGAACCCTAGGAATAATGATTATAACCAAATTGGCCACTCAATAGGAGGAGATGGTAAAGATACTAGGAGGAACACTAAAACCTTGTGGATTTTTCCAAAGGGTATGAGTAACCAAAGAATTTTTACTAGGCATGGAAAGCTCTCCGCTCTCTGCCAAAGTTAATTTAAATTAGTACTTGAATGCCTTGCAATATAATTTATGTGGGTGTTTGAAGGCCCTGTTTCAGTCGTTCAACATTCCACGCAGGAAGTAGTCGATCCCTGCCACCAGTCACAACCAAAACATAGGTTTCATAATACATACAATGGCCAAATGTGATTGAACCATCTATTTGTATAAGCATCCAAGTGTAAATAAATAAATCAAATTTAATGCTTTTGTCTAGACTCTAAACAACATAGGAGGGAAAAAAACCACTAGTATGAACTACTACGACATGAGATATATTTACGACATTTTTAAAGCAAAGGATTATTTTCAAATACAGTCAATCATCATGGTTAGTGAAAAATATAGTATGGCTCTTTCCCAACGTTTTATTTTTAGTGGCTTATGACTTGACACGTGGCTCCCTCGCACTTATCTCAAGGTCTCTCGGGGACTGATAAGGCTGACATACTGTGACTAACACCCAAGACCACGTCTCCTCATATTATTTCCTCATAAACCCCTTGTGCTCACAATTTGTGCCAAGTTCCACCTTTTTATTTGTTGAAGGTTCCAACTATGCTTCCAACTCATCACTTTGTTTCCCTTTTCAAGTTTTAGTCTCACTCTATGCCTTCCATGTGTCCCCATCATATTTGACCTGGGATGTACCAACTTTAGATTGTGCCCAGACCATGCTCTACTGATTGACACTAGGGATGATGTGGAACTTGTTGATTGGTCCCTTCTTTCCTCAGAATGACATTTGCAAATGGACAACGAGACTATAACAGGCCACATGGAAGGTCGCGAATAGATCCATGCTTTGTGTGCCCTACCAAGTCCAATAGGGGTCAAGACTGGTTGGGATTGACAGGGTCCACATGTTCAATTCTCACTGGCTTTGGGTTGTATACGGGCCTTGTGACTTGATAAGTCGCTCTCTCATATTCATCTTGAGGTATCTTGGGGAACAAGACTGACAAACTGTGAATGACACCCAAGACCACATCTCTTCATATTGTTTCTATGGCTGCCACATTTACCCATCATATTTACTCCAGGATTTACCAACTTTAGACTGTGCTCAGACCATCATATTAATGTCAAAAGTAGGGATCAATGAGGGGTCACCATTTATATCATGCCACGTGGATATTTTAGCAAGCTTCCAAGTATCCCAGTCAACTAAGCAATCCCAAACATAGTAGTGGTCTTTAATACCAATACTCATAGGGAGAGGTTTTGGTCTTAAAGACCTTTCGACAAAACTACATGGTCAATGCAGGATTAAACCCGAAGCATTGAGCTTGATGGCCTTGGCACTGTAATGCACAGTTGAGATGGTGAGCTCAACATATTGCAGCATAAATGACAAATATTAAAGGAGCTCAAAAGCAAGCAAGAAAATAAATAAAATTAATTATGGCTACCAAGGATTCTATAAAGCTTTGTACTCCATGAAAATTGCAAAAAATCAATCATCTCTCTCCATGTTATCAAAAAACTTGTATTTTACCCATAGGCCATACTAAAATGTCCTTAATGCAAATACTTATACAACTAGATATTTGTCGCCTTTATAATTCTTTGGCCTTGAACTTCACCTAGACGGATAATAAAACTTGGGCATGACCCTAAAAATGCTAAGACAGTGTGTAGTTTTCGTGCACTTTCATTTAACTTATAAATGCATGTCATGGGAATCTGAATAACAAATGATTATTTCCAATATGACATGGAAAATAAATATCTTCTTTTAACATATATTTTTCCTTGAGTTAAATTTTTATACTCTGTTGCACTACAAAAAGATGGTTGTTGATGATTAAGGGAATACATTTTGTGACTACATCTGCCCTGTTCTTATTTTATTTTTAATACATTTAAAACCATATTATTTACAGCTTTATTTAAATTATTTACAGCTTTATGTAATAAGTTTTTGAATATCTCATTTGTTAAGTATATGTTGCAGGCGATTGTGAGGGATTTTGTTAGCAATGTGGTTGTTGCTCAATTTAGACCACACACTAGCCCCATCTCTACCTTGTGCTTTGATCCTAGTGGTACTCTTCTAGTTAGTGCATCGATTTATGGTCATAACCTCCATGTTCATCTGGCACGTTCCCTACTTTTTCTACTTGGATAGAGAACCACTAGGCACTCCCATTGTATAGCTTTGCTTATCCCTTTATTTTTTCTTTCTTTTACATTTTTTAACTGGACAAATATGTTATAGGCATTTGTATTTTTTACCAGGAACAAGTACATTCATTCATTTGGGATAAACACGATATTAGAATCTGAGTCACCAAATTGGAGTTAGAGGGAACTTAGACATTAAGTAAATTCATTCTATTTCAATTGTTATGATTTCAGATCTCTCCATGAAAAGGAGAATAGGCCCAAGGGAAGCCTTCCGAGAAATTAGTTGTTTTTATTAGTTCTTACATGTAGTTTCGCCTAGCTATTTGTTTCCCATGATCACATCTGATTCATGGATCTGCTGGATATTTACTAAATCTGTGCTGGCACAACTTGGTCCAGGACTGTATGGTCTTGGTATAGTTGTTAATGGGATATACTGGTCGATAATTTCTTCTTACTTGGGAAGCCCACTTGCCAGTCCTTGGTTTGCCATCGCCAATGTTGATGTTGGGTTTGTGTTTATAATGTATGCGATGACACCATTGGCATATTGGCTGAATGTTTTTTGATGCAAAGACATTTCCCATATTTTCTGAATATCTTTTCACCTCTTCTGGGCAAGAGTACAACATCTCCAAGATTATTGATTCAAATTTCCATCTGGACTTGAAGGCTTATGAAGAGTATGGAAAATTACATTTAAGTACCTTCTTTTGCTATGACATATGGAGTGGGCTTTGCTGCATTAACTGCCACAATAGTTCACGTGCTTCTTTTCCATGGAAAGTATGTATCTATCTTCAAGTCTATATCTTGTTTTTAAATTCAATAGAGTTCTGTAATGTCACCATTATAGGACTGATTGGTTGTATTTATAAAAATGCTAATGATGTAGAGAAATTTGTCATCTTAGCATGTCTGATTTTAGAGATCATACGGTGGAAGGTGCACACCAAGTTAATGAGAAAATACAAACAAGTGCCATAATTATGGTCCAAGTAATTCTTATTGGCACGATTGCTTTGTCTAGATTTGCATGTGTGTACTACATCAATCAGCTTCAATTGCCTTGGTGAGGAATACTACTAGCATGTGTTATTGCCCTAGTCTCCACATTTCCTATTGGCATTACTACCGCAACTACCAATCAAGTAAGCTTTAATGAATCTTACACATACCTTTTTTGTCATCCCAACTGTGTCTTGGGTGCCATTGTCTGTCTTGATGTTGTTAAGCGTTTTTTTTTTTTTTTTTAATGTTAGGATAAGCGCTTTTGATATACCGGAGCTATGAACTGGAGTAATGGGGGAGAACCTTCTCAAAGTGGGACATGTGGGTGGTATATATATATATATATATATATATATATATATAGTCAAAGGGGAAGATCTCAAAGTGTTTTTAGCACAACGATTATAATAAATATTTTTTTAAGTTTATTATTCATAAATATATAAATTAGTATACATATCTTAGATAAATTTATGTAAAATATGTCGACGGATTTTATTCTCAAAGTACCTATATTATATTAAATTTGTGACATAAGTGGAATAGACACCTCGAGAATAATATATGTCAGCATATTTTACATAAATTTATCTACGATATATATGCTAGTATATCATTGCGTAAGGTAAAGGTGAATATTTATTATTCATAAAAACATATTTAATATAAATATCTAATGCAAGTAAGCCATTTTATTTTGTCATACTTGTTCTTCACTCTGGGTGCTTGCATTCCAAAGTGATTGTCTATCAATATCTCTTCGACCTAACATATCAATCTTAGAAACATGTAGAAATTGTTTCCAGCGTAGGCCCAATATGATCTCCCACTCATGTTCAGTTGCATTTTGTTAGATAATATCATCATTTTCATCCCCTATTTTTCATTGATTGTCATTATTTTTTTCAATAACTCACTCTGTATGAAAATGATTATATTGAAATTGATCCCAATTAGATTTTATGGTATCCTTGTCAAGGCCAATGTCATTCTCAATATCTCAAAATGGTTCATATAATAGTAACTTTGACCAACAAAAATACACAAATTTATGACTCTCTTTTTCTAGGATGTTATAAAATCTTAGCCCTACCGTCATAATAGCACATGTTTTTCATGATTTCTACTTTTCTCCTTTTCTAATTTTAGGATTATACATCCAAGATCTTGTGGCCTCAATGATGGTATATGTTCCATTGAGCAAGGTCTATCAATGTACCCATCAATTATTGAATTTTCATATCTTTCATTTTCAACATCCTCTTTTAATACCAGTTTAAACAAATTACGCCCAGCATTCAATGATACAAATAATCTACTACACTCCATCAAAGGAAGTTAGAGCAACATGTGACATGTCTCCATTGCCCCTATATATATTTCAACATTTTTTTCGTTTAATAGGTATTTATACTAGCAAGGTTTTTAGGGCTTTCAATATTTGCAAGTCACCTCAATATTTGTTGATATGTTTATGAAATTTTCTCTACTTTTGCGACATACTTTGCAATATATTTTATAATAGGTTTTGAGAGTATCAATTGTCAATCTACATTTGCACACCACAATTACAACACATAACAATTGAGTGTTCACATGGTCATCATTTATTTTTGGATCATATTTTTTATTTCTTGTCTCTACATTTGTGCATAGTTTTGATCCATTGAGATGCAAATGGAAGGACATTGTACTTGCATCAAAGTTAATTTAATATTATTGGTCATGTACACAAAAAAAAATTAATACATATTTTTAAAATTATGCTTCTTCCCTGCAAACATTCCTTCCTATTTTCTCCATAGGCAAGCCTCATCTTTACACACAGTATGCCACTCCACGCAATTAACCAAATTTGCAATCTTCCTCCACAAAAGGTGGTCAAGGCACCCCAATAATAGACTGTAATTTCTCCATGAAAGGTGCTGACAAGGTGCTAAGAATAGAGAAGTAACTCTCATACCTAGAATAGCTGGTTAAAAGAGTTACTTATGACATTCTTATGACACCTGTGACACATCTATGACACAAATTTCCACATAAGCTAGCAATGTAGGAAAACTCCAAGTATGCACAAATATATAATTTCCCTAATTAAATAATAGGGAAAAATAAAAACCTACACTAATACCCCCCATAAGCACAGCTTAGGTGGGCAGTGGGGAAATATAAAATGGGTCCCGACAACTAGGCCTAATGAGGTACCCATGTACAAAAGCAATCTCCCATAAGATAGAGAAAAGGAGAAAACTCGTAGGAAAAAATTCCTCCCCAAAAGAGAGACATAAAAGAAAGGAAGAGGCTAGTGGCCCCCCCAAAGATGATACTGCTGCAGATGTGGACCGCACCCCAAGAAGATCTTGTAGATGAATGAACTTGCTCTCGGTGAAAGGTTTGGTGAAGATGTCTGCAACCTGCTCCGAAGACTGGCAAAATATCAAGTCAATGACCTGACTATGAATAAGCTCCCGAATGAAATGCATGTGAATCTCTATGTGCTTGGTCTGCTGGTGCTGAACTGGATTCTTACAAATCTGAATGGTACTCTGGTTGTCACAATAAATGATGGTGGGCTACCTGATAGGAATGCCAAACTCAGAAAGTATCTCCTGAAGACAAATAGCCTTAGTAGCTACATTAACAGCTCCCCTATACTCTGCCTCTGTGGATGATATAGCAATAGCATTATGCTTCTTGTTAGACCAACTGATAGGACCAGAACCTAGAGAGAAAATGTAACCAAAAGTGGACTTGCGAGTCTATGAATCGCCAGCCCAATCTGAATCTATATATCCAACCAAGTCAACCTCTATGCCAAATTTGTAATGAATCTTGTATCTATGTGAACCCTGTATGTAATGCAAGATCCTCTTAGCTACTTTCCAATGTAGCTCATGAGGTTTCTGCATAAATCTGGAGACAAGTCCCAATGTATATGATATGTCGGGCCTGGTGTGAGTCAAGTAGATGAGACTGCCAACAAGTTGTCGATATCGAGTGGCATCAACCAATGGTGAAGAACAGTCAGCCTCAAGCTTGACTCCTGATAGAAATGGAGTCAGAGATGGCTTGCAATCAGCCATGTGAAACTGAGCCAATAAGTCAAGAGCATACTTAGGCTATGCAAGAGAAATCCCTGAATCTAACTGGAAATCTTGATGCCAAGGAAGTAGTGCAACAAACCCAAGTCTGTCATGTCAAATCTATCCTGGAGAGATGCCTTCACCACTGCAATAGTCGATGAGGAATCCCAGTGATCAAAAGGTCATCAACATATAGAACCAAAATCAGGAATGAATCATCCTGCTGTAAGAAGTAGACATTGGGGTCAAAATGGCACCTAGTGAAACCCACTATGAGAAGGAAGGAATCCATCTTGTCATACCAAGCCCGAGGGGCTTGTTTGAGGCCATAGATAGATTTCTTAAGTCTGCATACTAAGGAAGAATCCTGAACAAATCTTAGCGGCTGCTCCATGTAGATCTCCTCCTCTAGGTCTCCATGAAGAAAGGCACTCTTCACATCCATCTGGTGCACATCCCAACCATGTGTTGTGGCAATAGCCAAGGTGAGTTGGATAGAAGTCATCTTTGCAATGGGTGCAAAGGTCTCTGAGTAGTTAATGCCTGCCACCTGTGAGAAACCCTTGGCGACCAGTCACACCTTGTACTTATCAACCGACCCATTTACTGCAAACTTGGTCCGATATATCCACCTACATCAAACCATCTTCCTTCCCTTAGGAAGTGAAGTCAAATCCCAAGTGTGATTTTTTATTAGGGAAGAATATTCTTCCTCCATAGCATTATCCCACTCAGGTACCCCTAATGCCTCTCAAAAATTTTGTGGATCCAAAACTGAAGCAAAGAAGGAATGTGGATCTCTTTGAAAATCCCCCAAGTGTGTCTGTCATCTACGGGATCTCCTGTCCAAGTGCCAACACTCTCAAGTGTCTGTCTGGCCCAAAGTGGCCCAGAAGTGGGTGAGTCAGGTGCTAACTCCTCATCATCTGACTGACTAGAGGTGGATGACTCTGCATCACTGTCCTCATTGTTTGAACTCGAAGAAGAAAAAGATATCTCTGGCTCAAGAACCTGCTGTGGCTGATCTGAATCTGATGAGGAATCATCATGAAGAAGTAGATCCGATGAGGGAGAAGAAGTGCCAAGTGTTGAGTCTCTAGGACTCTCCTGAAAATGGACACTTCTCTTAATGAACAACTCATGAGTGGTCGGATCTAGAAGGTGATACCCCTTAATACCATCTGGATATCCTACAAAGATGTAAGGCTTGGACTGACATTCCATAGCTTTGCGTTTCTTCTTCAAAATGCGGGCCATGGCTGGGGATCTGAAAACCCTAAGGTGCTCAACATCAGGTTTCCTTTTATGCCAAGCTTCAAAGGGTGTTATCTCTTTCAAAGCTCTGTGAGGAACCCTATTTTGAATGTAGCAAGCACAATTGATGGCTTCGGCCCAGTACTGTGGTGCTAAGGATTTGGAGTGAATCATGCAGCTACCCATCTTTTCAAGAACCTATTTTTTCATTCTACAACCCCATTTTGTGAAGGACTATAAGTGACTGTGTGCTGCAAATCAATCCCCTCTGTGGTGCAAAACTGCTCAAACCTATTGATGACATACTCCCCTCCATTATCAGTTCGAAGAACCTTGATAGATTTCTCACTCTATTTCTCAACAAGAGCCTTGAAGTCTAGAAAAATTTCAAACACTTCAGACTTTTGTTTGAGAAAATATATCCAAGTGTACCTAGAGAAATCATCAATGAGAGTGAGGATGTACTTGGCCCTTGTGAAAGATGGTTTGGGAAAGGGTCCCGATACATCACTGTGGACTAACTCCAAAGTTTGTGAAGCCCTCTAAGCTTTGCCTTTGTCAAATTTTTCTTCGGGATGCTTTCCAAGGGAGCACCCCTCGCAAAGTCCTTTTGAGAATTAGACACGAGGCAAGCCAATGACAATGTCATTTTTGCAAAGTTATTCAAGGTAGCGGTAGTTAAGGTGGCCAAATCGCTCATGCCATAATTTGCTAACTTCATCTAAATGAGTCAGCAATGATGTTGGAGAAGAATCAGGTGAAAAATGTGAGAAGGTGTATAACCTAGCTTGGTGATCTGCCCTACCCACTGCCACTATCGTATCACTATGCAACTCCCTGATAGCCACTGAATTTGGTGAAAACTCAACTCTCATGCCCTAACCAATGTGAGTGATTTGGTACACTGATAGGAGATTAGTTGAAAGAGAATGAACACTTAGAACATTATTGAATGTTCCTCCTTCCATTTCAACTGACCCTCTCCCTGCAACAGAAACTGATGTGTCATCACCCAAACTAATTGAAGTCATGCTACAAGGCTCTAAAGATGAAAACTCAACTAGGGAAGAGCCCATGTGGTGAGAAGCACCCGAGTCAATGACCCATGAAAATGTAGAAGCTACTGTAGCTACAAGGGCCTTGCCCTTTTCTTTCTCCTTGCCCTTGCCTTTTGCCTTTTTAGAATCTTGGGTAGATGAATTCTTCTTGATGGACTCGGGAACACCTATGTTGTGCTTCTCTAGAAGATGAGTTAAGTGATCTATTTGTTTCTTCATGCATTTGTGTTCATCATGCCCTGTCTTTTTACAATAGGCACACTTAACCTTCTCCTTCTTAAGTTTAGCATTGGAGGAAGAAGACTCATTGTTGTTTTTGGCAGGATTGTTGTTTTCTTTCTTCTTCTCCTGGTCCTTGTTTGTTTTCTTCTTCTCCTTTGTTGAAGTCTTATCCTTACCATTTTCAGCTATCAAAGCTTGGGGTTGAGTAGACTTCATTTTGCCCATTTGAATTAGCTTATCTTGCTCACTAGTCAAGTTGACAATGAATGAATCCAAAGAAGACTTTTTCCACGTAGTGCCAAGGGCACTTTTTATGGCATGGAAAGTGGAGACAAAGATTGAATAGCTTGGACCTAACTTTGTGAGAATAGAAAGGATGAGTTGATCATCTTTCTTCTCCATCTCGCATTCTTTCAATTGCAATCTAAAGGCCTTAAACTTAGTGAAAAAGTCCTGTAGGGTGTCAAAGTTGCTAGGACTTAGACTTATGAGTTCGTTTTCAAGCTCATGACCTCTCATCTCATCAAGCTTCCCAAATAAGGTTTCTAGAGTGTCCCATATGTCTTTGGGAGTCTTGAAGATTTTTAAGTGGAAGAGAAGTTCTGGAGACACGAACAAGCTCAGTAATCTATAGGCTTCATCACTACAGTTGTACCACTTGACCTTTTCAGCATCAATGCTAGGTTCTACTTCAGTACCCATGGTGATCCTATACAACCCTTTGCTTCTAAGAATGATTGACATTTTAACCTTCCATTCATGATAGTTGAAGGGTGTTAGGGGTTTAAGTTGAAAAGAATCCATTTCAAGCTAAATTTAGGTGAAGTTGTGTTGATTGCAAGTTGTGAAATTATGCAGAAAGGAGAATGAAAGAGAAGATTGCAAGCGATGAAAAGCAATCACAGTCCCCTGAAATGTTGAGCCCCCCCAAATATGCAAGTGCATGCTCAAAATACATTGGGCTCAGCCTAGAATGCATCTTAGAGCAATCAGTGCAAGACTGTAAGCAAACAGGACGTCGGACTCAGTGGAAAATGCATCCCGAGAGACTCAAATTTTTGACACTTTATAAACTAGTGCATTTTTAACAAATAACAAGACTACACTATGGATAATTGAATTACAAACACTTTTGCAAAAAATGGCACCCAAATCTGAGCTACCGTTTGCAAGATATTAAAGATTCAATTTCTCATAAACTAGTGTTTTTACAAAAAAATAGTACTAAAACATTAAAAAAATGTCTGTTTTGAGAGAGAAAGTGGTCTTCCAACCACTCGTTAGACTCGACATGGAGCGAGAAATCCAAAGGAGGTCTTTGTGAGGGGGAATTGGCCTCCTGCCAACTCGGGCCTCACCCTTCGTCTTCGTAGGTCGAAGATACAAGTTTAAATTAAAACCCCCAAATTATCAAATTGTCTAAAATACTTAATATTCAGTCAAATTAACTGATTTTTTTTAACAATTCAATTTTCACTGAAAAATTAAAGTAAAAGACAAAATGAAATGGATGGCCAAGTATTTAAGGGTCCACATGGGACGTCAAACAAGGAGAGGGGCGCCATTTTCAAAAAAAGAACAGTTCTGATTTGCTGGTAAAAAAAAAAGGCAGAGATGTTGAAATTGCAGACCTCACAAATCTCCACGCACAGCAGCAAATTGCAATCACAGAAGAGAAGAGACAAGTTTCAAACACAGCACGGAAGAGACAAAGTTAATGCAGAAAAAAAGTGCCACGCTGCTGGGAAAGGACGTCAAGCTGCTGGAAATGGACACCAAGCTGCTGGAAAAGGACGCCAAGCTGCTGGAAATGGATGCCAAGCTGCTAGAAAAGGATGCCATGCTGCTGAAATGAGCAGATCCAACACCAAGTGCAGCTGGCAGATCTTAGTTGGAGAAAATATGCAACAAACTTGAGTCTGCCTACATTAATCCAATGCTCCTTTATATTCTGCAGATTGAAAAATAAAAAAAGAGTAGCAAAACTCAACGCATTATGTCAGAAAGTGACGCCAAGCATTGATTTTTCCACAAATTGCCTTGTTGTAGATCTTCAACAGAAGTAAATTTTTTTAAACAGATTTCCGTATGGATTTGCATGAGTTTTCAAGAAACTCTACCAAAACTCTCAAATGCAACCGAGTTAAAAAAACTACTAAGAAAGGAAGGTAAGAATTTCAGAATAAACTAATAGCATAATCAGAGACACGATTACCGGGGTGGCTTGATACCATATCAGAGTTGTTGCTAGAATCTGGATAATGTGAATGCAATGGAGACGTGATCACATGAGATGAAGCTAGTGCACATCACATAGATGCTAAAGCAATTTGAAATTATACAAGAAGATAAATTGTACAAGACAAATAGGAGAAAACCTAATATCTTATTAACATGAGATGGCCAAAGTGAAGAATACATATATGAGAGCACGTAAGTAACTCCTCCACAAAAGGTGGTCAAGGCACCCCAAGAATAGACTGCAACTCCTCCATGAAAGGTGGTGACAAGGTGCTAAGAATAGAGAAGTAACTCTCATACCCGAAATAGCCGATTAAAGGAGTTACTTATGACATTCTTATGACACCTATGACACATCTATGACACACATCTCCACATAAGCTAGCCTATCCCACTAATGTAGGAAAACTCCAAGTATGCACAAATATATAATTTCTCTAATTAAATAATAGGGAAAAATAAAAACCTACACTAATATATCATCCATGAAATCATATTCATTTATACTTTGTTAATAGTTACTTGTTATAGCATATAAGTAAATTATTGATCATTTGTTCCCTGTATGTTTCTTTGATGTGCATCACCTTGAGAATTCCATGCATATATAATCGCATTGAAGTAGTTTTTGGAAAATATAACTTGATATTTATTTTTCCAATCTAAAGTGTCCATATTTGATGCTCCATCCAACCATAAGAAACCATGCACATGTGGATACCCTCTATGTTGTCATTTATATATACAAAAAATAGTTTACCTTCCTTAATTTGTGTAGTTTCTCTTTTCAAAACATTGTATTTCAAATGTGCATATAAAAAGAAACAATATGTGGGTGGTCAATTATGTTTTTTCATTGCCATATTTGTGTTTCATGTGGATTGGTAGGAGAAGTTCCTAACATCAGAGAATGGAGGTATGGCCAATACATGCATGTTACACTTAACATAAAGAAGATGATTGGTGTTCTAATTTGATGTAATAGGTCGATTAATTTTTCACGACACTTTGTCCAATAGGAACATGGGCTTTGTAATGTAGTTCCATATCACATCAAGTGATTAACAAGCTTAAATTTTGACATATTCTCCATGTGTTTGTGTAATTCATCAATTAAAATGAGTAATTATTGAAGACTTTTCTTTAAAAATATTGACAATGAATTTTGAGCTTGATTTCACATTATCCTATTCATGAAAATATACTTATATCAAGGGTGGGATCCAAAATTATTATTTAAATATTGAATCAGATGTTTCACATATTCATGCAGATGTATGTGTTTTAGTAGTGCTTCTAACCAATTACACATTTCATCAAAGAATAGAGTTGGGGAAACCATGTCTAATAAACCTTTTGTCACGTATTAGTCAATGGAGTTGTACTAGTTTGTGGCCACGCTATTAATTCACTAGGATATATGAAACCTATGTCAAGAGATAACTTTTATAATGATAATAAGATGCATACATAAATATAAATTTATTGCTTTGATGTTTTCCTTATTCCTCTCTTTTAACATCTATCATTTGTTATCATCGTTACCTTCAATATTCCATTTAATATTCTCTTCATTAGTCTTCATTTTCAAAATTTAATCTTAATTGAACCATACCTATAAAATATTTGAAAAAAAATAATGATAACACTTATATATTATATGAATCTCTTTATACAATAAAAATATAAAATTTACATATAATAATTAATTATAAAAAATTTTAAAAATAAAATAAAATATCATTAAATTTACTTATTATACCTTTAATAATTAAAAAAAAAAACATTTTCTCCTTAAATCTAATCACAATAAAAATTAGTTTTCCCCTTAAACTTAAAAAATTATGAACAAAAGATCCTAAATTTGAGGTAATAGAATATATTAAAATCCAATTTTCGATATCATCACTTATCATCTAATCTCTTAAAATTGTTATGTTTACATATATTCTTTTTTTTTTTTAATTTCTATTATAATTTCTTATCTTATTTTTAGAAAAACATAAAAAAATATAATAAAGGCTATGAAATGGGACATGCTTTTATATTTATAATAAGAATATTAAAATATTTATTAAACTGGAGGTTTATATGGTGGGGCAAGGCCCTAAGATTCATCTCACAAAGAGACAAAATGACATATTCCATTGTAAACAATCGGTTTTGAATTAAATTTTCCATGTGTTTGGACAAGTGGCCAATGAGGTTGGGAGGAGGCATGGAAGTGGTTTTAGGATTTCCTTTCCGTTCAACTTTAAGACATTGTTTGTAGTTGAGTTTATTGGGTTTGCATAGTTTCACTCATATACGCATAGTGGAAACGTGAATCCATTGAAACATAGGGGTGAGAAATAATTGGGCAGGGTTATCTAGTGGTTCTAGTTATGATTCTAAACAGAGCCACTCAAATTGAAATTGAGCGTTTAATCGCTAGAAGGGTGAAGGCAAGATTCCATTAATTAGATCTTTCAGCTACGGGAGGGTTTTATTTTTTCTTGTTTTGTGCTTTGGTTGTCCCTTGATCTATATGTTGTTAAAACCCTTTATGGTGGGTTGACATGCATGACTGAACTTTCTTGATTTTATCATTAAATGGTCCTCATACAATTAAAATATCTTTATGGAAAACTGCCTATATATACTTTAAAGAATACTAGTTGTGCTTGAAAATGGAGATCTGGATTTCCTTTGAATGAAAAAATTATAGTGCTATTATAATGACCTCTATTTTTGAATTTACCCTTTTGTGGATGAAGGTGGAGAAAGTCCAAGATTCCACTTACGATATGATTTGAGGTCTTGATCAACAGATCAAGGAAATCAAAGAGGTATGCTATTTTAATCTATTTAGTTATCATCATTTTTGCCAGGGAATATGATAATAGTCTTTTGTACATTTCTATTTGCCCACAACAGTAGGATGGTATGTTAGTGTTCAAGACTGACCCTAGTGTTTATTTCAATTGTGTTTAGAACAACACCAAAAGCCTATCCAATCAGTTGACACAAATTCAGTTTTGGATCTTTTGCTACCGTCCAATCCAATGGAAAGTCAAAAGTATTTCATAAGTATTGTTTAAAATCTATTGTAGTTTTGTCCCTTGAAAATCATGAAATGAATGTGAAATGAAAAGGGGGAAATCAATGTTTTTACAATTATGGTAGTCCGATTAGGTTTAGGAAATGACTGAACAAAATGTGGAAAAAATGAAAGTAATTTGCAATTTCATTTGAAAATTGAAGTCAGGAAAATTAGATTTTGTTGAGTTTGATCGATTCAATATTGGATCTACAAACCCTCAAGTAGGCATTTTAAGTAAATCGAGAATCAATTTTAAAAAAGAGAAGGAAAATAATAATCATTAAGGTCCATTGTATGCGAGGAATATGTTTTCTTCTACAATAAATTGGAAATTAGAAGGTAATATCAGCTTGTTATGGGTAATTTAATTATATTTCTTTGGTTGTACCAAGCTATCAGAGGGATAAATGTTTTAAGATTTAGGTGCTCGCATATGATCGAATTTTAGCAGCACTTTTTTCTTTTTGTTGGAATTTTGAAACTAAAATGGCATCTCTAATATATTGGATACTTTAAGCTTCAACAAGCAATAGTCTTTTTTCTTAATGGGCACTTGCACCTGGCCTTGCCTGTTGGGGTAAGCCAACAAGTTGGATGTTGTATTTTACCTTAATTCTTGGTCCTGACATTTTAGCCAAATTCTTATGCTATACCTAGTGAGTCTGATGTGGTATTTTACACAAATTCTTGAATGTAGTATTTTACCCAAATTCTTTAACATGTCTTTAGTTATGCCATACCTAGTGAGCCTACTCTTTAGAAGCTCAATGATTTTAGCATTAGAGTGCATCTCCTTTGACAATACCATATAGTTTTTTTAAATAATTATGTTGGATAAACATCACTATGCCTAGATTAACTCTAGAAGGATCAGGGCCCAGTCTTGGGTGTGTTATTGAGATAATTAGAACTTGAGTCACTCTTCTTAAAAGTGCACATTTTTAACCATTACACTACAACCCTTTGGACATCTATGTTTTTTTTTAAAGTTTGATTATAAACTAATTTTGATATTTGTGGAGGGTATGTAGTTGGTTGCACTAGATATTACATTACATGTTATTTGAAGAGAATTGAATCTGAGCCACCCCTAACACAGTAACAATGCTTTCACCAATAGGACATTTCTTCATGGACATTTAGCATATATATTTTGGGTCATACATATTGGAAAACTTTTATGCTATGGAGCCATTGAAGGTAGATCTATAACAAAGGCTTCCTATTTGTCTTTGTCCAGTCTAATCATAAATGCATTGAAGGACCTAACCACAATTTGGCTATATGGTAATAATTACATAGTTGGCCGTTTTAGCCTACAACATCACCATTGCAATCAGAACCCTTGATGATGATCCATATTACTTTCTAGATCATTTTGTGCTTAGTTTTCATTTGATACCAAAGGTGTTTTTAAATGCAAATTAGAAAAAAATTTAAGTTGTTGTGGTTTAAATGAGGAAGATGATTGGTGCTTAAAGAGCCCTATAGGGTTCCATTATTGCTTTGAGCATTTTCATAAGACATCATATAGGATGAGACCGAGAGCAAGCCCTATGCAACTTGGGTAGAGTCGATTACCCCTTAGATAGTGGTTCCTAGCCAAAGGAGTTTGAACAAAAAAGAGTGCTCTCTAACCAAAAAAATAAAAAGCTTCAAAAGAATCAAAACCTACTTGTAGTTATATTGATTTACTAGATACTCAGTGATGGCCCTAATTTTCATTTACCATATTATTTGCTTATATTTTAATGCATGGAAAGCATGATATATAGCTTTGCTACATTGCAACAATAATACTAATTCTGTGATTGGAGTGTCATTTTCGTAATTGACTTTTCTCCATCTACCTTTTTTATGCATTTAAGAGAATAGTTGAAGGCATTCCACCCTGAATGTGTCACTTGAATTTGTAATTTTTTCCCATGTAGTTTCTCAGCCCTTTATGTTATTTTGTCTTACATCCATTTCCTCAACCATTTTCAGCATGACATAAACACATTTATTGTCTGATGCAATAGGACACTACTTAATGCAAAATGACAGTTCCTGTTGAAAGAAATCACTGCATAAGTAATGAAGGATTTTGTCTGCTTAACAGTCTATTTTCATATTTATGCCAATCCCTATAAGAAAATAAATTTTCCTTGTTAATGTGTTTGAATGGTCAAATCAAATCATTCTCAATTTCATCTTTTCAAATAAGTATGCCACAATTTTCATCAATCATTTTTACAGTCTTGCTTTGTGTTATTCTAGATAAAATATAGCTTACTAACACTAATGCTTGCTTTTGCAACGAATTAGGTATTCTTATCATCTTGATTTATCCTTTACCTTATAGATGGCTTTATCCCTCAATTGAATGCCTTGATTCCCATCAAAACTTTGCTCAATGTTGCGTTGCCCTTCATACAAACAATTTGGCTGTGATTTCTATAGATTTTATGCCACTAGGGAGGTCAAGTTTTATAAAAATCAGTTATTTCTTTTGAAGACTTCAAAGGATTTATTTAATAGATCAATAGGGGTTCATAATGGGTCCACCATCTATATAAATAGAAAAAGAAATATGTTCTGTCAAGAACAATATTCTGACATTCCACCTAAAGCTTAAAATAAACAATTTTTTTTTGTATCACATAAAAACTTTGAATTGCACAACCAAAGGTATATTTTGCAGTCCTCATTATTATGTCTTGATGCTAAAGGCATTATTTTTACATCAATACGATGGAGCTTGTAAGTTCTGTAATTTTGTTTTGGATTTCTTGGGGCATATTTCATAGTTACCATTCCAGTATTTAGTCTCATAATTGTTTTGAGGTTATTTTCTCTTGGTATTATTCAAGGGTGTTTTATTGTATGGACCCCCTAGTACAGGAAAGACATTATTGGCAAGGGAAATTGCTCATGATATAGATTGTACTTTTATTAGAGTTTTTGGTTTTGAATTGGTTCAGAGGTACACAGGAGAAGGATCAAGGATGGTTCATGGGATTTTGGTCATGTCAAGGCACTCATATACTTTATGCACTAAAGAACATCAATTTTATACTTTCCTACATGATTTTAATGATTTCCTATTATATGCTTAGATTTTAGTGGTGCTTGTCTCTATAAATATGCTTATGGTTTCACTTAAAAAATTTAGGATTCATAGATAGCCCATATATGTGTTTTTATTATGTTATATGCCTTCTGATGCATAAAATTTATGTATATTCATAAATGTTATATCCAAACCAAAACCTTGTTTTCTATGTAGGTTAGTGGCTCAATGTTGTTGCCTATAAGAATTGTCTTAGCACTTGACATTTATTTGTAACAATTAATGACATTTTCATACTAGGGTAACTTTTATATGGATCTATTTTTTGGTTTTCTTGTACGAATCTTCTCCCTTTATGTCCTTGACATGTTTGAAATGTACTGCTACTCTGCTGACCATTGAATCGAAATGATAACTAGTCATGGCAACTAAATTCATACATGTTGTTTCTGAAGTATGGATCTAACTGTAATTTTTTTTTGTAAACACCCTTGGGGTACTTGCCTAAGGAGATTAAGCCTTTTATTGTAACAACCAGATTTAATGAATATGAATTGCCTTTTGTTAGCTGGCTCTAGGTTTCTTTATTAGTAGATACATTTTGATGTTTAATCTTTGATATTCAACCAAGTGTTTCTAATTTTTAATTTAGTTAACTTTTTTTAGATACAAATCTCTCATTAGAATATGAGTGCTTAAATAGGGTTAATATTACCATACTTAACCACTGATATTTCAATGGTTCTTCAAACAAAGCATTAGAAAAAATAATTTATAGATGTGATCTCTCTTAATGGACTAATGCATTTTGCAGTATCATGTTCATGATTTGTATGTACTAAAAAGTTGTAATTTTGTCATCTTTTGAATTGTCAACAAGAAATCAATTTGGTGGATTGTGATTTTAGGATGTTGTGATCTTTTCTTTATTGTAGCTAAATAGCTAGCTACTCAAGGCTCACTTCTTTATCTTACCATTTTGATTTAATAGCTCTTGGACCAAGTATTTCAACACTATTCCAACTAAGAATGGGACTTCATGTGAAATGAACCATTTTTTAACAAATGAACTATTAGAATGGTAAGCAAACTTGGAGTTATTCTTTATTGGCTGAATTTTTTTATGTTGAAACCTATTTTCTTATTTGGCTTTTTTGATCTCTACTTGTATTTATTATGATTTGGGTCTTCCTATTTTATACATATAAGATATTTTGTAGTAAAAATTATGTTGGATTACCTTGTATGTGCAATCCATGTCTTAGCTATAACATATTAGTCTAATATAGGAGAATTACAAAACAAGAAAACTCTTGATCAAGAAGTCAAGTGATGAATTTGAGTTACCTTAAATATCTGTCTTCAAAACAATAGATTAAAGAATTCAACATATATTTTTCATTTTCTTTTGATTATTGTTTAATCAGTTATTTTTTTGAATGGATTTGAAGGTAACAAGAATTTGTATGTACCTTCATATTTTTAGTGGTTTGAGGTTTTGACTAAGTATATACAAACACTTTTTCGGAGCTTAAAAATATATTTTCTCAAAGCTCGCATAACAAAACTCAAATATAATGTTGGTTATTCAATCTCCCACCAAACAAACAACCGTACACAAATTAAAATAGTTTATTGTTAAAGTAAATTATATTTGAAGTAATTTTAACTAACCTACAAATTTTCTTGCACCATAGAAACAACTACTTATTTATATATATGTATATGTATATATGTTACAATTTATATTAATATTCATAATTTAAATAAAACTATTATTATAATTATTTTATAACATATAAATATTAAAATATATATTAATTATATTCATTAATATATTAAACAAATGATAAAACTTTTATATAAATTATATTTTATATAAATTCTTATACATTTATAATATAAAATATAAATGTATATAAACTTTTACATATAGAAGCTTCTATATAAACATTAAATTATAGGTATAATAATATATAAAAACTTTTATATATAAAAGAACTTTTATATATAAAAGAATTTTTATATATAAAAGGACTTTTATATATTAAAAAAAATTTATATAAAAATTAAATTATATACATGACAAAATATAAATGTATATAAATTATATTTATACTTTTTCATATTTTCATAAATAAAAATAATAAATTAAACAAATAATTAGAGCTCCATATATATGGAGCTTACAATATTTTAGTTGTATATTTTCTTTATATAATATTAAGTTCGAATATATTGGACTATAAAACTATTTTAAACTATAAAACTTTAACTGGTTAGTATATAAATATATATTTAAATCATTTTCAATAGTTAAACTATAAATGATCGTTTAATAATAGTTAAACGATAAATGATCATCGTTTAATACCTGGTTAGATTATATGTTTATTATGTTAAATAATCTGAGTACAATTAAGTTAAATGTATCAAAATTGTCAAAGGGGAAGATATCTACACCAACCAACATTCACACCAACCAACAATTGTAAGAACACTCGTCTCGACTTATTATTTATATATAAAAATAATACTTTTTAAAAATCTTACACTAATTTATATATATATATATATATATATATATATATATATATATATATATAATAATTTAGAATATATATATAAATATATATATAATAATTTAGAGGGAATTGTACAATATATATATAAATTAAAAAAATACATATTAAATTTTTTTTGTTAAATTTTTTTTTCCACCTCTTTTTTAAGACAACTTATTTGTAATAAATGTTTAATAAACTTATATAATAATATATAATATATTTATTAATATATTTTTTATTATTATAAATTCTCAAAAAGAGAATATCGAAAAAGAGAATATATATAACAAACATTTATTTATAAAGAGAAAGTCCCAATAAATGTGTATATTTTAATTGTCCAAAAAAATTTATTAATATATATTTTATTGATAGAATATATTAAGAAAAAATATTACAATATACATAAACTGAACATGTAATATCTAATTTTTGTTTAATATTTACTTTGTAAAATTAAAAGTATCCAATCATATTTTAATAAGTACGACTGAAATATTAATATTTTTATGTATTATTTATTTACATTATTAATACTCCAAAAGGTAAATTTTGATCATAAATACATTATTGGAGTTTACATTAACTAATTTTTGTTTAATATTTACTTTGTAAAATTAAAAGTACCCAATTCTATCTTAATAAATAAGACTGAAATATTAATATTTTAATGCATTATTTATTTACATTATTATAATTTACATTATTAATAGTAATAAAAAGTAAGTTTTGACCAAAAGGTAAGTTTTAATCATAAGTTTAAAAAAATTAAATTATTGATATTTCAAAAAATAAATTTTGATTATAAATTTAAAAAATATATTTTTTAACCTTTTGTAATAAAATAAATTATATGTGTGTTAAGACTTTGAAACATTAGTTATGATATATTAAAATAGATAACAATTTTAAAAAGTAAAATAATTTATAACACCTTATAACTAATTAAAATGATATATTAAAATAGATAACAATTTTAAAATCTAATGTAATTTATAACACCTTAATTTGTTGTCCAAAATTAAGATGCACCAGTACTATAATCATGTGACTACTATAATCATGTGACTATATGCATTCTCTTTTTCACGTATAGATATATATTAGATCAGCTCTATTTTTTTTTTCACGTATAGATATACATTACATCAGCTCTATTTTTTTTTTTGGAGATATAGTTGGACAAATATATCGTTGTGTAGCTCTGCCGGAAAACAGTGTAAAAATAGGGGCAAAACAGAGTAACAATTAAATAGTAAAGCAGCTCGAAAAAAATTGTTTTTTAAAGTACAAAGAGCTGAAGCTCTCATAGTATAATATGTATCAAATTGTTTTTTCAATTAATAGTGAGTTTACTATTTCTGAGTCACTTTCCCATTTCTATGTTTATCCCTGGAACTTCTTTTCTGCACTATTTTCTCTTCTGCCTGCAGATGGCATTTTGATTTTTTTTGGATTCTTTTCAATGTAATAAGCTACTGTAAAACATTCTTATTGATTGTTTAGATAAGACCATTATAATGGTAACAACTCTGTAATTAGTGATTCAAACTCAACAAAATTAAATTATGTTAGAGAAATTAAGGAGAAAAAACCTTTCAAATCCATTTAACAACGGAAAAAAATCTATTTAGCACCAATTAATAGACTGGATTTGGGCGGTTAATTAGTTTGTATTATATAGAAATTAAGGAGACGTAAACCCATTTAGGATCTCGAAATAAGGAAAAGAGATCATAAAATTAACAAAATAACATGAATCTTGAAATATGAAAAACAATTTATAAAACATAAAAGACAAAGCCCATTTGTCAGTGGAAATAGCCCACACAGTTATTTACGTCAATCAACAGTGTGCAATTACAAATTAGAAGATATCTTATTTCATTCCATAAACAATACAAAAACGTATTTTATCAGAAATTTTGTGTTATCACAGTCCATGAAATGTAGACATAGCTCCAAAAAAGGCACACAGTGCATCCAAAAGCCTCCTTTAAAACATATCTTATTTCCATCTATAAACAATGCACTAAAAGATATCTGAAATAATAGGCAGCTTGAAAGTGCCTTTAAAACATATCTTATTTCCATCTATAAACAATGCACTAAAAGATATCTGAAATAGTAGGCAGCTTGAGAGTGCCTTCTCTGGAAATTGGAAGAGTGCATTTCCCCACAATGGGAATATGCATGGTGAGACCAATCTGCCATTCATAGTCCAAGTCCCAATCCTTTCCGAGGTCTCTGACAATACTAATCATAAAGTTATGTGGCACTTTCACAGGAACATTGAAGCGTGTCTTCTCCTTCGCCATTATTGACCCCGGATCCAAAATCGTTCCAGAAGCGATAACTCTGCTCATGGATTCAAAACAACAAATTCCATAATTTAGCTGAACAGAAAAAACAAAAGTATTAAGATGGAGATGATTTCATTATGGAAAAGAAATACCTGTCTGCGCTTAGTATTCGATAAGATATTTCGCCAATGGGAAGGTCATGGCTGTAAGGATTCTTCACATCCACGGCCGCCTGCAAAGTTATTGAGTCTCCATTCACATGTTTTATGGAAACGTCGACAACGTCTGCGCTTGGCTTTTCTATACCAGCAATTTTGTCTGCTACAAATTCTTTCGCTTTATCTATCAGCTTCGCCATCTCCAGCTTCTCTGTACCTTTCCATTAACGCATGGCTGAATGCCAATTTATCTGTTTTCTAGAAATTACGTGCTTGTGTCTGAGACGAACGCGTGTATATGGTGACTATGAGATCATAAGACTGCGTGGCGATTATAATAGCACCGATTTCTTCGACTCTGTAGGAGTATAGGGCACGTAGGGGTAATATAATAAAGTTTACTTCATATCGACGCTAATAAAGTGTTGGTTGATCCCACATTCTCTCTAACGGCCTAGATCAACCCCTCAACATAAAACATCGTTTAAGAATATAAAATAGAAAAATTAAAGGAAAGATTGGACGTTATATGTTTCAGGGTTGATTCTAGAAAACTTTCGCAACATATAAAAAGAAAGATGAGCCATAAAATGGCTGAAAGTTTATATGGTGGTTCTTAACATGAAATGGTCAAGAAAGTAGTTAAATAAAGAAAAAAAAAATGGCTATATCAGCTGAAAGTTTATATGAAGTTTCCTAACATGGAATGGAGTTTGTTAAGATCAAAATTTTATAATATATATAATATAATTTATGAAATATAATTTTTTTAATATTAAAATATTTAAATTAGTTTTTGTTCCAAATAAAACATATAGGTATAGAGATTATAAAAAGAAAATTGATTATGTCATTATAATTAGGGATTTGATTTTGTAACTTTTATTTTTTTTAAAAATTGAATCCATCATCATTTTATTATAATTGAGAGTTTTCTCCACTTTTTCTATAGGGAGTAACTTTATGAGTAGCTCTACATTTTATTAAAAGAAAAAAAAAGATAAATATGAAAGTTTATTTTAGTATATGTAATGCTTGAACAATGCTGAATTGCACAATTATTTTTAAATGTAATTTCGAATTTAATTTATTATAGTTTTATGACGATCTATATAAAAATATATATAAACATAAACAATAGTTATAGATTTATTATATGAAACAGTTTAAATTATTAGCCCATCTCATTAATTTGCTAAATGCATACATAAATTTTAAAGAAAACTCTACTATTAATCCCGAAAAAATAATAAAATTAAAATCAAAATCAAAATATCATAATCTTTTCTTACACCATTCACAAATCTTCTTCAATCACTATTCTATACAACGCCTTTACATCCAATTATAATAACACTACCACCATCGCTTTCACTTATAATTGATGTAAAAATAACACTTCCAATAACTTTAATTGCAAAACTAATAGAAATAACATAAAAATTGTTAAAATGAGGAGAAAATGAAAGCAATGTAAAAATAACACTTCCAATAACTCATTGTAAAACTAAAAGAAACAAGGGCAGAGCGCCAAGATCATGTGGGAGGAATGAGAAATTATTTTGAAGATATGTAAAAAGCAATCTTAATAAATAGAAATTCTTTATATTGATGTTGTTAGAGCTAAAAAAATATCAATAACATTCCAAGTCATGGAAGTATTAGCCATTGATATTGGATAAACAAAGACTCATAGAAATAATAAAAAATTAAAAAAAAATCCAAATTCTTGAGTGAACACAATGTCAATTACATTCACGATTGTTGTTTAATCTATACAATAACATTGGCCATTTGCAGTTAGTAAATGTACATTGCTTGGTTTTAATTTGAAAAAACAAAGCAACTCTTGATCAAGGTAGAGAATGGTGCATCTTCATCATCTTCGTTGTTCAAAGGATTTAACAAGTATCTTAGAATCTATTGCATAGTTTGTCTATTTTTTACCATCTACTTCAGCAGTTGTTGCACTAAATGACATTATCTGTGCTTTTTTAGGTTCTTAACTGAAAGCAAAACAAAGACACATTTTTTCATGTAAAGTAACTTAACCATAATATTTAAAAAACTACAACAATTTAAATGCAGTACCTATGAATAAACATGTATCTTGAATAAAGATGTACAAAATAATATAATAAATTCAGTAATCATGTGTTAACGAATTCAATAATCATGTCAAAATCATATACATTATACTTACCAATAACAACATTCAATTGTGTATGAATTTCATGGAAACTATAGCAAGGAACTTTACTAACAACAATGAGATGTTGTTTTATATAGTACAGAAATCTGAGAAAATTTGTACAAATATTTAGCATAAAAATGCAATGACTCTTATGAGGTGTTTTCTTATGATTAAGAACTCTAAAAAAAAGTCTAGGGGATTGTGGTGGAGATTGAGCTTTTTTTTTTAGGTCATAAACATAATTCAAAACAAAGACGAAAATTTAAAATAAACATAGAGAAAGCTATTATAATTGTATTATAGTGCCGGTTAGAACTGTGAGAGAAAGGTATATTGAAACTTACCAAATGTATTGCTTAGAGCATGGACAAATTATAGTCACATCATTACTTAAAGAAAAGATTGAAAATTGTATATTCCATATATCAATATTTGTTGAAACGAAGACACTGTTGAATGGCTTCTCTACAACGTAGAAGGATTTGAAATTTGAATTGGAGATGATCTACAAAGAAAAAATAAATGGATCAACACTGGAAAAATACAATTGCACAAGACAAATTTTATTATGAATAAAGTCCAGTTTGGATTGAGACATGTTTTGGCTAGTTGTTGCATGTAAGTTGAGTTAATCAATGCATTTATAGAATGTCAATGTCAATGGCTACATTTGATGAGGGATAAAGTATTGCTATCAAGTTTTTTACTCGCAAATGTATTTGAAAATGACCTAGTTTGTTTCTTTTCAAATGCATACCACTGAGATGGATATTTGAGGAAACTAAATGCCAGTTTCAAAACAAACAAAGATCAATTGATTTATAGCATTTTCAAAAAACATGGAAGAATGCCTTGAAAATATTTAACTTGGATGGATGAAACACACACTAAATAAGAGGTAGGTGATAAATATTGAAACATGTGTACATAATTCTAAATGGGGAGGCAATGTATTCAATATCATAGCAAGCATAGTGGCTAGATTACTATTAATTCTAAAATTTTAACTAGAACATCTAAAACAAAAGGTAGAAACTTTTCACAAGGATTGTCTAGATTATCAAAAAAAGCTAAAGAAAGTTGCAGCTATTGAAACAAGTTAAGATGAATGCACAAGTAAGAAGTCCTCTATGAATGCATTATCAACCTAGCAAAACATGTGAAGAAATTAGCTTTATTAGTCATTGGATTTGTTAGTATGTGGAAAGTGTATTAAGATTTTGTAAACATTTTGAGATTGTAACCTCTTTACTAGCCAATGCCATGTTTTTTAATGAATAATTCCACCTCGCATGAACAAATCTAGTATTCAATGCCAAATCAAATATTCACCGTATGTAATAACCAAGCCTAGTGCCCAAAGCAACAACCACGACTGATCAGTACTAAATTATTGCAGGGAAATAAATTAAGTGTGTTGAATGATGTGAAGCAAGTAATAATGCATAATTATTTAAAGGGTAAGTGCACGGAGATGGAAGGCCAAAAAATGGAAATTTAAAAAAAAACAAAACCACATACGTGGTTGTTAAACAACGCATACATGGTTCTATGCCATAGGCTTGGTAATCACAAGCCAAAACTACACATGTAATTTTAAATATACAAATGCGTACACAGTTTTATACATATAAACCGTGTATGTGATGTGACCGCATACACAATTTTAAAATGGTAGAACTACTTACACAGTTCTATCATTTTAAAACAAAATAAAAATCATCAATGCCATTCATTTGGCATTAATGAAAATTGTGAGAAGAAGAGGAGAAGAGAAAATACGTGCAACCAGGGCAAGCAATAAGCACTCTGATAACCCAAATTCGATAATGGCAGGTTGAAAGAGAGGTATGCAAATGTATTTTATTGCATTTACAAAAAAAATAGTTAATTTCATTGCATGTTATTGAAATTGTATATATATATATATATATATATATATATATATATATATATATATATATATATATATATATATATATATATATATATATATATATATATATATATATTTTTAGCACATTTAGAGTTAAATGGCACTAAATAACCTGACCCTCCTATCCCTCCTCACTCCCAAAACCCTCATATCCTTCCTCATCTACAAAACCTTCATAAACCTCCTATAGTTCCTCAAGCCCACTAATGTAGTCAAGAGGATTTAGCAACCCATATCATTGAAAAAAAGATTGAACTTGAGAAATTTATTAGGACATTGAGGGATCCTCATGCAAACAACCCCCAACAAATTTCTTTGGCAAACACATACAAACATTATTAGGTGAATTTAGGTCATTAACAGGTCAAATTAATAGGTGGACTAACTATATAAATAGATGTAGGGCATACTAGTTTTAAAAATTGCTTGCAACCGTTATGAAAGATAAAAATATAACCAAAGTTTGAATTTATGCCTTATTCATCGACAGGAAAACTGGTGTGCCACTAGATGTGATGGCCAAATGGATTCCAATCCATTGGTGCACTCACCATTTGATCAAATTGATTTTTTGGGACTGATAGTGGATGGTATTTGACCACCCACCATGCAATAATAATGAGGTTTCGATGTATTTTTTAAGAAAATTGTATTGTAAGTTTGTTTTGAATGAAATTTCAAACTATTTTGATTTCTCAAAGTTTTTTGGAAAAGGAAATGGCTCTGTGCAGGATAGGTCAGGGGCACATCATGCACATAATTAGTATGTGTGAGTGCATATTGACAAACTACTTCCACCTGAGACCCTACCCTCTACAGTCAAGGATAGTGTAGAGATTAATACTTTGTATGTGTTTAAGGTGCTTACTAACATCCTTGTTCCCCATACAAGCTAGATTTATCATACTTCTATTGGCGAGGATGGATATGGTGAGACTTCATCTAGCGCTACTACCCGATGAGCTTACTATTGGAGATCATGTGGCTCTATATGCACTAGACCTAAGGATGAGGAGGATATCATGCAGCCCACTCATGGTGGTATTTTTGTGGACCTAGATGATATCGATGTCACTATGTTTCAGTCATTTACTTTTGATCTGGACACCTTGGATACAACTTCCCAAATAGCTTTAATATTTTACTTATTGCAAAATGTTGTTAGACTTGTTAAATTTCAAATATTTGTACAATTTAAAAGGTAATAATTAATTTTCATGTAGAAATCTCAATAAATTATATGAATTTTTTTATGTTGCAACAAGATTTTGGATGCCACATGATTGTGTGTGTTGTTGCTACTATGCCTGTGTATACCTATATGGAGGTGATTTTTAAGAATTAATTAATGTTATGGTTCATTGTACATGTATGGTGTTGTATATATATGTTGAAGTGACTAACAATGATATTTTGCTTATTTATTTGATGACCACATTAGACACTCCATTTATTTGGGAGGGAGAAAACGTAGGTGTTGCTTCTGTGATTTCATCTGCACAATAACTCATCAAGGTACGTGAGATTTATTTTAATATTTAAGTGTAAATACGGATATGTGTTTTGTAATTATCTTTTGTACTTGTGTTAATAGATGATGCATGAAACAATTGTCTATGTAGACTCTTCTAATGATGTCTTCTAGTCCTATTGAAATGATTAGCATGCATGAGTGGTACAGTTGACAATTTAATTTGTAAAAAAATTTATTATTTTTCAATGATTTAATCATTTGTTTTAAAAATTTATGAACTAATTTTGAATTTATATTTTTTTATATAGATACGTTTGTAAGGAACCATCACTTTCATTATCAAGAACACATCACTGGCTCCTATTGGTGATCTGTTTCACACTCTTGTTCACTAGTGTGAATCGATCATTGACCCAATTGAGCATCGGTCTCAAATTGAGCATGACCTCCATCTTGTAGTAAGTACACCTATTAATTATTTTGTATCATTTTAAAAACTTAACTTGTTAATTTTTTAAGTGTCTTGATCTAGTACATGTAAATTTGATGACAATATTTGCATATGAACAATTGGAGCTACAAGTGACTTTTAAGTGGAGGAGGAATTGTAGTCAACCAGATCTGACACCTCCAATTGTGAGCAAGGTATCCAAGGGAGAGGATTCTAAAAGCAAGGCAAAGAGAGTGATGCATTTTGATGATTAGAATTATGTCTTATGACATTTTATCGTATGTCTATATGGTTTGATGTATCATGTTTTGGCATTGTATGCCTATACAAAATTATCCCAGGATATTGTATCACTTGTGCTCACATTTTGTAAACCTTTATATGGATTTTATGGATATTATATACATTATATATTGTTCAACATTTCACTTTATAAATATTCTTGTTGATTTCAAGTTTTGTATTTTATTTTAATTTATTACATATTCTATTACATGTTAACATTATTATATGCCTTAAACTTTTGTTGAGCATTAAAAATCTACCTTGCATTGATCATACAATATATTTTTTAAAGTAAATACAACTATTTTTGTGCTATGCTTTGGTTTGGT
Organism: Torreya grandis; assembly: GCA_037957365.1. NCBI lineage: Eukaryota > Viridiplantae > Streptophyta > Pinopsida > Cupressales > Taxaceae > Torreya > Torreya grandis. Next base: position 2,682,217 of record JARHVA010000309.1, read on the forward strand.
TTATTTTTAAATAGATGAAATACAATACAAAAGATTATATGATTGTAATTATGGAAAATCCATTATATATAGCATATCTTCTAATTATGTGTTTTGAGCTTTGCTCTAGATATTTATTTATTTTTCCATTTTTTTTGTGTTGTTGCACTAAGTAGAACTAGAAACATGGTGGGTTATTTATTTGTAAATGATATGTTTCTAGTCTAATAGCTATTTTTGATAAATCCATCCACTATGTGGGTTTTTTGAGAACTCTTGGCCCTCTTTAAGAAAAGTCATGCGTCAAAGACATATTTGGATGCATATGAAGCTCTTGAGGTTGCACCAAGGATAAAATTATCTAGAATTTTTGATGCAAATGTCAACCCATTGATAGAGGGGCATATTACTAACATTGATAGAGTTATGAAAACTCATCCAAGATCTCATTACCACAATAGAATCCATTAATGCATTTCACACAAAACTATGCAAATAATCTATTACTAATAAATAGATTACTAGCAACGTACTTAGAGCTCCATGTACGTCTCTTTTTTCCTCATTGAATGCACAACATAAGTGTATCATATATAGGAGGACGAGGATAATGGGTAACAAATAGGTGGCCCTACCACCAGGTGAGTGGCTTGGCCATTTTTTCCCACTAAGGGGTGACAAAGACCCGCCATGCACTAAGAAAATGTGCACATGTGATTAGGAGCTAATCACATGTGTAAATAATTAGGAGCCTAAGTAAGCTTAAAATGAAGAAGTGTGAAAGGGACCCAAAGGTAAAACCGGTTTGGGTGAGAACCCTTTTCACACCAACACCCCCCATTAAGTGCAACTAAAGAGGAAAGTAAAATGAAAACATGAAAAAAATAATGGATCTCAGCTACAAGCCCTGATGAGGTACCCATGTAAAAAATTATCCCATCAAGAACAAGAGAGAAATAGAAAATCCGTAGGAAAAAACTCCCCTCTATGAGAGGATGTAGGAAGAAGGTCATAGATCTTCCCTGAAGTAGTGTTGAAGCTGAGTGTCCCTATGGATGCCAATCCATCTTATCAAAATACATGGATGTCAAGTTGCTAAAACCGTCAAGTGATGTAATAAATGGTGTTGAATACACATATCACTCAAATATAACACTGAATGCTAGAGAAATGGGTAATGAGATAAACCCAAGGAAGCATATCCTAAACACCTCCCCACTACGGAACTAGGAGAAGGTAGCAATCTATTTCTATGCTAATGTAGCTGGAAGAAGTGGTGACAAGTGAACACAAAGATGGTGTTACTGAACAAAGGTCACCAAGCTTTGAAGGACTTCAAGGCATAATGGATCCATAACATGGTCGGATAAATTGCTTGCAAACTAAATAAAAAACCAACAAAATGCCAAGAAGTACACAAACCAAGATACATATGAGTGGATGCAACCACTACTCGAATATCACCCTATGAATACTGGAACAAGCCAGAATATCTCCAAAATTGTCGAAGAGGACTTTCAACATGTGATAGAGATTTCAAAGATACAACTAAGGAAAATATAGCTAAAAGATATGCCAATGAGACATGAAATATTTTTATATGGATTTCAGCATACAAGTGCCAAATAAGATACCCTTTTCCAATGGAGGAGAAAAAAAAAATTCATGAGAAAAATTATGAAAAACTCAAGGCACTAAGAAAGGGTCCTGAAGGAGGCACAAACTCTATAAAAGTGCATTAAATGGAGAATGGTTTGACTAAATGTGAACATTATGGATGAAGTTGACAATGCCAATGGGGAATGTAGACTAAGCAAATACATTAATGTGTAAAAATACAAGTTTTTTTGTGACGGGGTTTGACCACCTATCAGACTAGACCTCACCCACCAGGCTTCATCAACGAGATTATGAACACAGAGTGTGGCGGCACTTGCCACTATGGGTAATCGAAAAAGGTGGCCACATGTGCAATTTATTTTTTGTGTGAGAAAAAATTGTCAAAAAAAATAGTGGTGCAATTTATTTTTTGTCACGAGAAAAAATTGCATAAAAAAACTTGAAGTGCCAAAAAAGGTATAATATCATTGTTCATTTCATCATTATTTGAGGCATTCAATTCATTAGGGATAATATACTTACTTTCATGAATTTTTTGCATTCACTGCCTTTGGTTTTCTCTCTGCACTTATAATTCCTTTGGCATTTTGTGGTTTAACTTCTTCTTATTTCTATTATGAAATTCATCACCCATGATTGCACAAGGTTGTCAACTTTTGAGGGTGGGGACAACAATCCAATTATTAAAAATCAGACCTACTTGATGTGTAGTACAAAGTGAGGACAACAATAATATTATTAAAAAAAAGACATGCACTCCTTAGCCAACCATGAATAGACAAAGTTTTTTACTTTTGAGGGGGGGGACATGCATCAAATTAGTAAAAAATAAACCTATAGCATATAAAATAGAACAGAGCAGAGTACTTAGGGGACAAAAGTCTTGATAAAAAAAGATGTTGACCTAAATGTTTTTTTTTTTTGTTTTTTACCACTAATTAATCTACGTACATGGTATTGGATGTATACATAAACACCTCAAACCTAAACAGTTAATACTAAAAACCTAATATATTTGATCTTTTACCCTCAAAACTAAACCTTATTCTCTAAACCCAAAGCCCTAAAAACCTTAAACCATAAATCATTAACTCTTAAAATCGTAAATAAATTATTTGATCCCAAATTACCTTCATTTAGACTAAGAATTAGGACCATATGGCTCAATTTGGTCCAAATCACACCACTAACTACTCCAATTGACTATTTCTCTCTATGTGTGATGGCATAGGGGCTATTCGAACCCAAAAACACATTCTATAGTCACAAATAAGTTTAATTAGCTAAAATTATCCTCAATTGCCTTCATAATTGGATCTTAAACTCTAAATTTTAAACCCTAAATCAATCAATTTATCCTCAATTGACATCATTTAGACTAAGAATTATGTTCATAGGGCTCACTTTAGCCCAAATAGCATCACTCATTTCCCCAATTGACTAATTGGTTCAATCTATGATGATGTGGGGGCCAATTGAGCCCAATATCACATTTTATAGTCACAAATAGGTTAAAAGAGCTAAATTTGGCTCTAATTGCCTTTGCATTAGACCTTATACCCTAAAACCTAAACCTTATATACCCTAAGCCTTAAGCCCTAAACCCTAAAACTTAAATCATAAACCATATTTAACTTAAACCATTTGATTTAACCTCACTTAATTATGTTCATAGGGCTAAATTCAATGCAAATCACATTACTTATTAGCCTAATTGACTGATTGGCTTAATCTGTGATGGTATTAGGGCTAATTATGCCTAAAATCACTTTATGTACTCATAAATGGGTTCAATCAGCTCAATATCCTTCATGAATATCCACCCTAAACCCTAAATTTTAAACCCTAAACTATAAACCAATCAATTTAGCCTCAAATAACATCCTTTGGAGTAAGAATTATGTTCACAGGGCTCAATTTGGCCCAAATTACATCACTCATTGCCTTAATTGACTAATTGGCTCAATATGTGATGACATGGGATCCAATAGAGCCCAAAATCACATTATGTAGTACCAAATACGTTAAAGGAGCTGAATTTATCCCTAATTGCCTTTATAATTAGACCTTATACCCTAACCTAAACCCTATATACCCTAAGCCTTAAGCCCTAAACCCTAAACCTTAAACCTTAAATCGTAAACCATATTTACTCGATCTATAATTACATGTCGAGGGCCAACTAAGCCCAAAATCATATTATGTAGTCACAAATAGATTAAAGGAGATTAAATTGGCCCATGTGCCTTCACAATTAACTTTATACCCTAAAACCTAAAGTCGATATACCCTAATCCCTAAACCCTAAATCATAAATCATAAACCCTAAACCCTAAACCTTAAAATAATTGATTTGACCCCACTTAACATCCTTTAGAGTAAGAAGTACATTCACATGGCTTAAGTCAAGGTAAACCACATTACTTATTGGCCCCATTGACTAACTGGCTCAATTTGTGATGTTGTTGGGGCTAATTATACCCAAAATCACATTCTATAGTCACAAATAGATTCAAGTAGCTTAAATTTTCTTCAATTGCCTTCATGATTGTACCCTAAACCCTATACCCTATGCCTTAAACCATAATTTATAAGTTTTAATTGCAATTAATATAAAAAAACTATAACAAAACAATAAGATGGTGAAATGCATTTCACCACAAACTCTGTATGTGTTAAATTCACGTACATGGTAATACCACGTATGTAGTTCTTATATTTCAATTTTCAAACACATGCCTAAAGGCTCGATAATGGCTTGGATTCTCTGTCCTGAGGCATGGACCTACAAATACACAATTGAATGTGTGTTTTTGACTAAAAACAACAAAATTCAACTTCAACCATGCCAAATGCTATGAATTATGTCATTTTTTTTCTTGAAAATATTACTAAAACATCGAATACACTCTCCTCTACCTAAATATATAATTTTTTATTATCGTCATTACTTTTAAGGTTGTTATCTATATTTATTTCTAAGTCTTTTTATAACACTGTATGCCACAATTATACATGTTCATCTTTGTTTATGTATCTTTTGATTCGTCAATTCAAACTAAAAAAATTATATGGTTGCAAACTAGACCTAATTCTATACACATTAAAAAAAAACTAATTTTTGATATTTTTAAAAGTATTTAAGGGGCGCCACAGTTGGCTATACATTATTAATCATATTCAGGGTCTATTGACTTGTGATTAATAAAAAATATATATTCATTAATTAATTTTTAAAAAATATAGTTTGAAAACTAGATGATCTTATAAACATTTCCACCAAAGGGTTTAAAACAAAACTAAACAATGCCCAAAAATTGATGGGCTATAGGGAAAGCTATCTACTCAACGTTTTGTAAAAAATAGTACTACCTATTTGAATTTTTGACATTTGACCCACTTATAATTGACCATTTCAAAAAAAAATTAGTAGTTTAGAAACGATATTTGAAATTCTACAATTCATGTTCACATGACATCTTCAAATTTTAAATGTAGGTGTCTCAAATAATCCATACAAGTTGAAGTTTTTTATTTTTCAAGAAAAACATGTCCACTTAAGACCCCCTTTTGGCCCATCACTTCCTTGCACTTACCTTATTAAAATAATCAGTTTACACCAAATACTATTAATTTATGTGGTCAATTAAAAAACTTGCTATTTAACCCGGAAGGAGATATGGAGATTCTTTTAGCAGCAAATAACTATTTCCTGGTTATTTTTTCAAGCATGTCAGACAGGAATAGGGCTTTTGAAGGTGGCCTTTATTTCTTTAACCAGGTTGGGCTCTTCATCAAACCTTGGCATATGGGCTTCAACTCTGCTGAAGAGATCCCTTCACAGGTCCCTGTGTGGGTTCGTTTGCCAAGGCTTCCGTTGGAATTCTAGAGGGAAGATATCCTCCACTCAATCTCTTTGCTTCTTGGGAAACCTGTTGGATCGGCTTCACAGACTCAAGAACGTAAGGTAATTTCTTTTGCTCTTATTTGTGTCAAAGTTGATTTGAATAATCCTTTACCCGACTCTATGGAAATTTGCATGGGTTCTTCCACCTAGAACCAATAGCTATATTATGAAACCCTTCCATTCAGATGCAAAATTTGCCATGAATCTGGTCATCTACACCGCAGTTGTCCCAGACTAAAATCTTCCCCCTTGTCTGCCTCTAGACCTCCTAGGATGGACAAGGGGAAAGCTCCAGTGTCTGATGGCCCTATTGATAAGGAGGGTTTTATCCTGATTAAATCATGTAATAAAGGCAAAGGCAAGAAGAGATCCTAGAGTGATAGACAGAATGATGGCACATTTACTAGGTTTGAGGTTTTGGATAGCATAGTCCAAGAGGATGGTGTCCTAGTTGAGCTTTCTTCTGGGGTTAAGGGTTAGGTAGAGATTCAGGAGGTGGAAGCAACAAAGGAGGAGCTAATTTTATCGTCAAGGGTTCAACAGGCCTATCAGCTGGCTTTGGACTTGCCTTCTCAAGTTCAGAATATAGGTGGCATCTAGGAGTCATAGATCCCGATGGGTACTGCTGGGTTGGCTCCTTGTCCCCAAGTAATGAAGGGATCCAAGGATCCTGTGAAGGATGCTAACGCTCCTCCTACCTTAGGCTTGCAAAAAAAATCCTTTAAAAAGGGGCCTCTAGATAAATAATCAAGGAGTGGAAGGAAGACTGATCAAGAGAAGGTTAAGATTATGGGTGATACTTTGGTTGAGTCTGGGTCTATGAAACCCATTGATTCCCACTTCTCCCACCCCCCTAAATGATTGTTTTGTCATGGAATGTAAGGGGGTTGAACAACATCCCTATACAAAAGGTTGCTCGTAGATTAATCGAGTCTTAGGCTTCGGATGTGGTCTGTCAGGAACCTAGAACAATAAATATGCTCTGATACCACGTGTTAGGATCTTGCTCCACCAATAGAGCACATATGATTACTTCTTGTATTAGCAACTAAACGCGGAATTTAACCAGAATCAATAAGTAACTAGAAATATGAAACAACATAGGAATATGAGAGACAATACACAATTGTATTAATAATCACTCAGAAGAATATACATTAAAGAAGATGCCACTTCTTCTTCCACCTCAAAGGATCGCCACACCTCAAGACCTTCTTCTCTCTCTCTCTCTCTCGGTCCCAACAATCAACTCAAATATAGAATTGATGTTCACCTCTCCAACCAGTCAGTAACACGTTGCCAGTATACCAAGCACACAACCGTACTCCAAGTAGATCTCCTGCTCTCTGTTGCTACCTGCAAATCACTAGACCTTACTCACCATTGTAGATCTCCAAAAGAAGCCATGCTAACCTGCTGACTAAGATCATACAAATATGAAGAACCCTGCTGATTCTCCAAACTAGTACCCACCTTGGTACTGTGGCACTAGGAGGAACACACCATTGCTCTCTTCTCTCAGAAGGAGCTTATTTGCTCTCTTACTCTCTAGTTACAAGTTTTACAATACAGCCCATGAGCCAATATATAGATCTCATATTTACAATAATTAGACTATCTTAATTACAATAATTAGACGTGCAACTCAAGACTACAACTAGCCTTCAACATGCAAACTAACAGTCTCAAAATAGACTCTCCAAAATCAACATGCAAACTGCATGTTCACGCACAGGCTGTCGACGTTGGCTCCTCCATGATTGATGTCAGCCAACTGGTAACCGACGCTGGTTGGTTCTTCGCTGCTATCTGACCGACGTCGGCTGATCAAACTAACGTCGGTTGCCCTGCAACTGATTCTGCAACTCTCCGCAACCTTCGCAAGCTCCGTGACTTCTCCTGTTCACATCCTGGTGAAGATTTTAGCTCCACAACCTAACATGGTCTTTATGTAGGAAACCAAGCTTACAGTGGATGGTTTGAATAAGTGTGCTTTATGTATCTGGCCCCAAGGCTACTGGCAGGGGGTGGGGGCGTTGGGTAGTTCTAGGGGGTGGCTTGCTTCTGGAACCTAAGGAAAGTCTCCCCCTTATGGTGGGTTTCTAGTCGGTCTTCCATCTCTATGGTTGCCTCTAATTTTGAAACTGGCAAAAGATGCCTTTTCTCTAATATTTATGCTCCTACTGATCTTTTAGGTAAGACACATCTCTGGGATCATATCAATTTTGTTCGTTCATTGGACCCGTTTCTCCCATGGATTTTGGCTAGTGACTTTAATGCTATTATTAGTATGGATGAAAAATGAGGAGGGGTAGCCAGGCTTGATCCTTCTTCTCTTTTGCTCAGAGATAATATTGGTTTCCTTAACCTTGTTGACGTGAAGCCAAGCAATGGATTTTTTACTTGGAATAATAGGAGGTGTGGTGATGAGGCTATCTAAAAATGGCTCAATAGATTTCTGGTTTCCTGTTATTGGATGAGTAGCAAGTGGACTACTAGTTCTGAAATCTTGGATTAGAGGGGATCCAATCACTAGCCTATCAAACTTTGTGTTTCCTCTTATGAGGTCACTAAAAATCCTTCTTTAAAATTTTAATTGATGTGGTTATGGGATCAATCTCTTCGAAATATTGTGATGCATTGGTGGTACGAAGGGCTTCCTACCCATGGGAGGGCCATGTACACTTTTAGTAAACAGCTTCAACATGTGAAGTATAGGCTTAAAAGGTGGAATAAAAAATATTTTGGGAACCTGCAGGCTCATAAGCTTGTTGCTCAGTCCAAGCTGGATAGTGTCACTCTTCAGATTCGTGACCATGCACTATCCTTTGACCTTTTGAATGCTAAGTCCTTTGCCATTAGGGGCTTAGAAGAGTGGGAGCTTCGGGAGGAGATTTTATGGAAGTAAAAATCTTGGATTGATTGGCTTTAGGAGGGGGACAGGAACATAGCTTTTTTTCATAACTTGGTTAAGGCCCATAGTTAGGGGAACTCTATTTCCAATCTTATCTTCAGTGATGGGACTCAACTCTCGTCCTGTGGTGAAATTTCAAGGGAAGCTGTCAACTATTTTTCTAACCTTTTTATTAGGGAGGATATTGATGCTAGATCTGAGGAGAGGGCTATTTTGGATTGTATTCCTTGCTTGGTCTCGGATGAGATGAACGAGGCTCTTTTATGTCCAATCTTGTTACCTGAATTGGAGGAAGTTGTGTTTAGTATTAAAAAAGGTAAAGCTCCTGGCCCAGATAGGTTTTCGATTGAGTTCTTCCAAGAATTTTGGGAAATAATGAAGTCTGATATCCTTGAGGTGGTTCAGGAATCTCTTAAGAATAAACAAATGCTTAAGTCTTTGAATTCTACTTTTCTGGCTCTCATACCTAAGAAGGAGGGGGCTAATCAGATGGATCATTTCAGGCCTATTGCTTTATGCAATGTTGTCTACAAGATCATCTCTAAGTTGATTGCTGAGAGACTCAAACCTCTCCTAGGTGCTTTGATTTCTGCTGAGCAGGGAGGTTTTATGGAAGGGAGACAAATCTTGGATGGTGTCGTAATTGCTACAGAGATTATTCACTCTATAGCTTCCTCTAAGGAGAAGGCAATGTTCTTTAAGCTTGACATGGTTAAAGCTTATGATTGGGTGATCTGGGAGTTCCTTCAGAATATCCTCTTGACCTTTGGCTTTAAAGAGGAATGGGTGAGCTGGTCCTCAGTTGTGTGACCTCATCCTCCTTCTCTGTTCTCATCAATGGGGATCTTCAAATTGGTTTAGTGCTTCTCGGGGACTTCGGCAAGGGGACCCTCTGTCCCCTTATCTTTCATTATCATGGTGGAGGGTCTTGGTAGATTTATTAAATCTCAGGTGCAGTAGGGTCTTATTCATGGTTGGAGCTGGAACAATGATCTCCCTCCTTGTTCTCATCTTCAATTTGTGGATGATATTGAACTGATGGGCTTGGCCAGAATTAGTGAGGTAGTGAATTTCAGGATAACTTTAGACATCTACTTGAAAGATTTTGGTCAGAGTATTAATGATGATAAATCTTCCATTTATTTCTTCAATACTCCTTGACTCATCCAGAATAGGATTGCCAGGATTTTTAGATTCCATATTGGCACTCTTCCCCTGATGTACCTGGGGATTCCTTTGGCTCTAGGACCTCAGCGTAGAGATTATTGGCAGGGGATTTTGGATAAGTTCTGGAGTAAGGTTAGTCATTGGACTTACAGATGGCTCTCTTCTATGGGTAGAGTGATCCTCCTAAAGGTTGTGGTGCAGTCTCTCCTATTTATAGGTGCTGTGTGCAGATTCCTCCTGCCTCCTTTGTGAGGGATTTTGATGCTCTTTCCTGGCAATTCCTTTGGTCAGGTAACCTCCTTTCCTCGAATTAGAGTTTAGTCAAGTGGGAGTCTGTCTATAGGCTGAAGCATGCTAGGGGCCTTGGAATTAGGTCTGTGGCTCTTGTGGTTACAGCTTTGGCAGCTAAGTTGTGTTGGAGATGGTGCAACAACCAAGATCAGGATTGGGCCAAGATTCTTGCTTTCAAATATGTTCATGGGGTTGAGAGCCAAGACGTGCTGTGGATTGCTTTGTTGGGCAAAGGTTCTTGCATTTAGGATACTCTTAAGAAGGGAGCTCAGCTTGTTCAAAAGGGGCTCTTTTGGATATGTAATAAGGGCTCTGATGCTCTTTTTTGGCTAGATTCTTGGGATGGTCACCCTCCCATTCTCTCTAGTCTCCCTCAGCTTCTGCCTCTTTACCAAGTGTTCTCTGATGCTGGTTGGATTAAGGTGGATCATTTTAAAACAGTTAAGCGCATTGGTCAACTGGAGGTGTTTTGTTGGAAGGATCTGCAGGAGTGGCCTGTGGGTGGGTCTGATGAGGATCGTGCTACTTTGTGTAAGGTCTTGGAGGGCAAGCTTTGCAGCTCTCTAAATGAGAGGGACAAGTTGGCTTGAAGTCCTAGCCTGAAAGGTAATTATACTATTGCTCAAGGTTATGCTGTGCTTGATAGGAATTTACATGGTCCTGCTGAGGTGCCCTGGTGGAAGAAGGTTTGGAACAATTTTTCTTGGCCCAAGTGTAACTTCTTTTTATGGTTGGTTACCCAGAGGAAATGTCTCACTTGGGAGAATCTTCGCAAACGGGGGTTTCAGGGACCATCTATTTGTTTTCTTTGTTTGTGCAGTGAAGAATGTTCTTCCCACTTGTTCTTTCAATGCCCTTTTTCTCATGAGATTTGGCACAAATGGCGGGAGGCTTGGCATCATGGTTGCATTCATGCTTCCTCTCTTATTGAGTTTTGGGAGAGCCTGGGCAGGCCTCCTGCGAAGACTCCTTTTCTCTAGGTGGCCTAGAGCATTGGGCCTATTTTCATTCTTTCGAACCTTTGGCTAGAACGAAACCACAGAGTTTTTTGTGACTCCAGATTAGATAGTCATCAACTATGGATGAATATTATCAGTAGACTTCAGGAGACTATTTCTGCTAAATGTGATATGTCTGAAAGTATTGATCTTGGGGATGTTGCGGTTGTGTGGGATCTGAGCCTGGGTGTTAATAATAGGGGTTGCACTACTAGCATTATGCCCCGTCGTGTCAAGAAATGGGTCTATCGTGATGGGAAGTGGGTGCCTCCTCCAGATGGGGTACTAAAGATTAATAATGATGGATCTTCTCATGGAAATCCTAGGCATGCGGGTATTGGGGGTATTGGTAGAAGTAAAGATGGGGATGTTGTTTTTTGCTTCTCTTTCTACAAAGGGCATTACTCTAATAACCTGATGGAGGCCCTTGCTATTAATATTTTTGTTGAGTGGGGTTGCTCTCTTAGCTAGAGGAGGATTATCTGTGAGTCTGACTCTCAGATTTTTGTGAATATGTTGAACAACCAGAGATTGGATGGTGTTAGTTGGCATTTAGCTTCGATGGTCAGACAGATTTGAAGTGTTTGCAGTTCCTTGGAATCTATCTCTTTCTGTCATATCCCTAGAGAATGGAATAACGTGGCTGACTGCTTGGCGAAGTGGGCCTCAAAGAAAGGGGATGGTTGGGATATCAGTGATAGGAATGAGTTATCTTCTAATTATCTAGGGATTTTGGAGAGAGTTTTGTTGGAAGACAGAACTTTGTAGTGTTGTTGTTTAGTTTGTTGGTGGTTCTCCTTTTTATTAAGCTTGTGGCTCTTGCCTTGTATTTCATTTTGGATTGAATAAATTTTTTTCCCCTTTTTTACAAAAAAAAAAAGAACTTGCTATTTAGCTTTGCAAAAGATTTATATATTTATCAATACACAAATCAATGTAATGTTAGTGGCCAACAGAAGATCTAATAATTATAATTCAAAACCAAATGGATCCAATAGGGATCTTTCCAAGGCTAAGACCTAGGCTATGCCAAGATTGCTAAGCTTGAAATGCTTTGCATGTTGGTGCAATTGAACATCTTAAACTATAGTTTGAAAATGATTAACAAAGTGCATGAAGTTTATTTATAAATTATTTGTCTCGATAGTTTGAAAATGATTTTGAAATCAAAATACTTAGTAACAATAGTTTATTTATTTAAATTTAGTTTTGATTTAGGAGTGAAAATGTCTAATGAATTTGAATGAAAATTAATAGCAAGTCTAGGTTTTTTTTGGCATGTATTGTTAAATTTGTCCAATGTTGATCCATGTATTCTTTTTGTACAGGTTATTTAAAATAATGTAGAAATTTGAAATTTTTGAATGCCTCACCTTTGGAATAAATGTCAGGATCATGGATGATGTAACATATAGTTGTAATGTCTTTGAAATTTATACTAGAAAAAAGTTGTAGAATAAGAATACATAATTAGTGCTTGAAAAATACAAATGCAAAGAACAAACATTATGACATATACATACATGACATTCTAATTCTTAACTGTAAGAACATACAAATTAACTTAGTTGTGTCTAAAAGGTTATAGCTAAAACTTATGTGTATATCTTAAACTAAGCCCTATTTCATTTAATTCTTTATGGTGAATATCACATAATCCAAGATAACAATGATTTCATCATTGACAAACACAATCATTTTTTAATCAATCTCATGACATACAATTTGTATCATATGTTATATTTATTCTTATTTTTGTCTTATAGTACAAAGATAAGAAATTGTTTGAACTTAGGCATAACACCTGCAACAAAGTTAATTATTTATTCATTAAACAAATATAACTAAAAGTATTGAACAAAACAAAGAACGTTGATATAAGTACAGTGCCTAAGATAACATTACCTTGATTAGTATGGTTTTTTATAGCATTTCCAAATTGAAATCTGGTTAAAATGCTACCTATTGGAGCATTGTTATAAATTTTAGGGTCTATTTGTTGATAATTGTCTATTTGATCTACACTTATTGGAGGGTTGTGTCTTTCCACTATGACTCTATGTGTTCCTTTTTACACTTAAAACATTCAAATTAAATATAAATCAATGTAACATAATTAACCAATAGAAAATTTAATAATTCTAAATTAAAATTAAATAGATGTAATAGAGATCCCTCTTAGACTAATAATATAAAAATTGCTAAAATGAAGAGAAAATGAAAACAAAAAACCTTAATGAAAAATAACAATGAGTTATTTATTTATGATAAAATGTTATGGAAAAATAACAAAAGTTTTGGAAGACTTTTTTTTTAAGAAATAGTTTTATATAAAAAAATACTTTAAGTTTTGGAAGATTAAAATTATGTAATTGTGTGATTTTTATGTCTTGAAAATACTTTTAACATTTTGGGTGAACATATTTTACGTGAATTTTTTGATAGGTAATGTAGTCTTTTTAGAATTCACTTACGAATTGGGTTTGGTATATAAGTTGAGGGTTCAATCTCAAGAAAACTCAATCAATTTAAACGACTATCACTAACTATTAAAATTATCAACTCAACTTAAATAGTTATTAGATGTTCAACAAGATTCGAATATGAATGAGGCTGGACGATCCATTATATCAATCCTTCTACATTTCATTGGCATTTTTCACATGGATTTTTGTATTTCAAAATCAATTAATTTATATTTTATTTTTACACTATTCAATTCTAATTTTAATTATTTATAAAATATATATAATTAAAATTATTAAAAATATAAGAGAAGACAATAAAACATAAAATATAAGAAAAATACATAAATATTTAACATCTTGAATGAACACTTTTCATCGTAGATTTGTATATTTTAAAATGAATCAGTTCATATTTTTCTTGTACACAATTCATTTTTAATTTTAATATTTATAAATAATATATCACTAAAACTATTTTTTAAAATGGGAGAAGAAAATAAGATATAATATAGGAAGAAAGTATAGGTCTTATTAAAGCTTATCTTTTCAATGAGACATTAAAAAAATTTGACCGTTTAAATTTAATATTAAAGTCACATGTAAATATTTCTTTAATGTTATAATGAGTTTTCTAATAATTATTTTAACTACACATATAAAAAATAACAAATGAAAATTGGAATTGATACCTTAGGGAACGGTGGATGACGTTTTGAAGCCCTACGGGAACGGTGAAGAACCTATTGTTGCAGTTGCATCTGCTACTGCATCTTTCCCTATCGACATGTCTTCCTTGTTTGCATTCTTATGGCGTCGAAGGGATCTTTTAGAGCTAGAATAAAGCAGGGTTTGGGGTCTATTTTCTTTAAGGATGTTGCTCGCTTCAAGGATTTTTCTGCATCGGTTTTATTTGATTTTTCTTTAAGTTTATATATTGTAGAGAAATTGGATGAAATGTTAGTAGTGGAGATCTCTTTTAAAAATAAACGAATTAATTTTATATTTTAAATAATATATTATTATTTTTAAGTTTAATAGGTTTTAGTTTTGGTTAGAGGATTTGCATTAGTGTAATTCACTTGTGCTTTAAACTAAGGATTGTGTAATTCACTTATGTTTTAAAAGTTTCTTCACAGTTTAGTTTTTATTTTATAAATTTTATCAAATAATTGTTTAGGAGGGATTTTGGTTTTGGGGTAGCACTGAGCTCTTTACTACCCCCTGATTTTTAGATTTTGACCATACCACAATGGTAGTATTTATAATGTCGGTTTGGGTTCAGCACCAAGATGTTCTTCTTCCCTTCTAAAACCCTTCAGTATGTGAAGATATTAGAAATATATTGGTAATATTCATTGAGATGAATTGTGAGATATTTAAACAAGGATTCTTCATTTATGCTCGTATTTTTATGGAGGTGGATCTTAACAAAGGTTTCCCAGACAAAATATAGTTGAAACATGACATCTATTAGATCCAAATTTTGGATTATGAAAACACTACTTTTAAATGTCATTTTTTGTCATCAAACTAGCCACTCCAAGGCACATGTTGTCAAACAAGTTAAAAAAAGACCAACCTATTGAATCTAAAATTTGAAAACCATATAAGAATCATCTTTCAAAAGATGAAGAAAAAGTCCAAGTCTCAACTGATTTGAAGACATTTAAGGTCAAGAAAAAATCTACAGATGGACCAACAAAGAATTATGGGGTAGAGGCTATGAAAGAGACATATGTGGAAGATAATGTTATAGGTGGAGGAATCAAAAGATCACATGAATTTGAAACTTCTAAGTCAGATAATGATCAACCCCTAGTTGAACTTCAACAACAGGGGGTTACTGTTAATCTTCTTTCAGAACCTCCTCCATAATTTTGGATAGAGGTTAAAAAGAATAAAAGAAAAAAGACAGTATAAGATTGTTGGTTATGGGTATGGCTTTATGAAATTTGTTCGTAAGGTTTGATCTTGGTTTTTTTCTACTTACTTGTAATTTATGTAGCTTTAAGTTGACCCTTTTTTAATCTTGTTCTCTTTCCAAAACTTATTTAATCGGATATGACTTAACTTTCGACTGTAACTTTTTCACCCTTTTTTTATATAACTAACGATATACTATATTTTATTATATTAATAAAGGTGAATTTTTCAATCAAATATAAATTTTATTTTTAAATATTAATATCAAATGACATTAAAATAACACTAACATACAACATTAAATAGTAACATCACTTTAAAATCCAAGTAAAAACTCTTTTTTTTTTTAAAAAAAAAATCCATTTAATAATCTCAAAATTGTACATTACCAACATCATAATTTGACCCCTTCATTTTTATTTTCTCCTAAGGGATTGAGTACCCACGTAAATGTTTCATTGGTAAAGGACATCATATCAAAGACTACCATAGTGGAAGTAAAGGTACTAGATATTCTGATTTTTATGGTCCACAACACTAAAGTTTAATGGAAAACATCATTATGACAATGCACCCAAATTAAAACTGAGCATGTTGTATAACTTTAGATACTGTGGCCAAACTTACCAAACTATTAATAGTCACTAAAACTTACAAATGATTGAACAAAAGCTTCCTAAACATGCTTAGTTCTGTACAATCAATATAAGTTTAATATATTACTCATCTAAAGTCTATATATATTGTTCATGTAACAATTTTATTTCCCCGATATGGTCTTAAAACCTTTCCCATAAAGATTTATATGTAAAAGCATTATATAAGTAATTTACAGATTTTAACTCCTATTTAATATATGATCTATATTCCTTACATTCAATTTTTTTTCTTTGATTGATCTTGACCATTTAAGACTTATGTTCTTTTGTGTCATCTGGGACTTTACTTCCAACTAATTATTCCTTGCCTAGTAGACTTATAAGCTCTACGTTCTAAGTATCATAATGACTTTAGAGAGTAATAAGTTGTATACATTGTATATGACCCTCTTTAAGTGGGATTTAAAAGGTTGTAGCCTTTTTCATGAGTCTCATGCCTGCAAACTATCTTTGGTTCATATTATATTTTACGCAGGTTATTAATAATTAAGAATAATAAAAAGTTATATTTCGAGTTAAAATTTTATAGTATTGATAAAATTGTATTCGAATGATAATTTATAAAAAATATTTTAAAATCAAATGACAAATATAATATGACATTAAGATAATAGATTTTTAAATTATTTTTATATTTAAAGTTTAACTAATAATTCTTACTTAATTAATAAAAGATTTATTTTAACTTAATAACTCAAAATTTTCATAGTGACATTTAAATCAAATCAGAAATTGAAACAACTTTGTTAACCTCGTCTATTGTAGTGGTAATATAAGTTTTGAGTACAATCTAAATTTATTTGAAAATTTAACAATGATAAAGAAATTCTAGGTAATAATCCAACTAACAATAACCAACAAATCACTTAGTCTCAACACAAGAGTATATACATATAACAAAAACAAAAATTATAATTCCAAAAAATTAATCCATTTTAAACCAAAAGCTTATATGATAGTTTAAGAGAAGATAGCATTCACTTACAAGATTATCACTACTTATAAGTATAAAAACTTGCACCAATTAATAAAATACTTATTACCCTCGTACCAACACTATTCTCCTTCGTGCTTGAATACTAATTTTTATTCTCTACTTTTGCATGCACCATTTCCTACTATATATTCTCTAACTAAGTTTTCTAAAAGATAATTTTAACTAAAGTAATTTACGTGAATTCACTAATTAACCATGCAAAATTTGCATTCTTATGACCAATCCAATAGTGTAATAATTAAATTTTTTAAATGCACTCTTGTTTGTCATTTGAATTGATAAATGACTTTACACTTCCTTGATTTTTTTACCCCAATATCTCTCTATAATGATCTATATATTAACAAAAACAATAAAAATTTGTATTAAAATTTTTTTATGAAAATTGGATTGAATTTTTCCTACCGTTATTTTCCCTTACTATTAAAAGGTTATAATTATTATGAAAAAATAAAATATTAAATATCAAAATTCACATAATAATTTAATACTTCCAATTAAATGTTCATTTGATTCAAAGCAAGTAAAATGTTTTAGTTAACAACATTTCTATGTCAGAAGACATGAAAACAATATAAGCACAATTCGTAACCATATCAAATCAAGATATAATAATGCTTACATCTCATTCAAACAGAAAAATATCACCATGATAAAATATATTTGATCTCATTTCAGTTCCCCCATACGTTAATATAGTCAAGTAACACGAGAAGGTACTAACAAGGTGTGGTTAGTACAATTTGTACTTATTTAAAAGATAGATAAAGTCCAAAAAATGGGGATATGATAGTCACAGGTGACATTAGAGTATCATAAGGAATGATGTCGAGTTTTAATGTAACGGCTGTTTAGTACCTACCGTAAAGCCATGGTAGGGTAGGTATTGTTTTCGTCAATAGAATCTTGTGGCGAATGGAAAGGTCGTTTTATAAAAAAAAATTGACAATTATATAATGTTTGTGACCGTTTCATTATTTTGTTGGTTAAAATTAAATAGCATGGATGTCCAATAGAAATATCTAGATTGGTTTTATTTTTGAAAGGCTTAAATGCTTGATTGCAAAGATTAAGTGGGGCAGTGGCTCACAGAGAGTTGTTGTGGCAGCTATGCTAGCTATGAATTTCTATTGCAGCCATCTGCAACAAAACAGGGACCGACTAAGGGACCCTCTAACAAGACACCGCTTCTTCACAATTGAATTATTGTTGTTATGCTATTGCTGGAACTTGTCATTGGACACTGCTGTTACAAGTGCCACTGGACAGTGCTGTTACAAGTTTGTTTTAATACTTTCTCTGGAATTAATAACTATTAACAGATCTAAATACGTTTGAAAATAGCCTTGGTTTTCAATCAAATTTTCTTGTTTTCATGAAAATACTATCTGTGCATATGCAGACTTTTGTTATGCTATAGACTCTTCTTTTTATGCTATTGCAAATTTTTGGAAATGGTAAAATACTTTTTCAAGATTCTGGTGTTGCTATCACACTTCAGTAGGTATTGCCCCCATGCCCTTTGCACGAACTGTTTTCAAATTTTTATCCAGTTGGAAGGCTGTACGCAAAATAGCCAAAACAAATTTATGATTAACAACGTTCAAGCATGTAAAACCATTAAACACATACAAATATAAAAAGTACATGGGTATTGAATAAACAGATACAAAACCTATTGTTTAAAGACCCACATCTCAGTTGCTCTACCAATTCCTCAGGGTGGTTCAATATTACCTATGAAAAATTCAATCCGCTTTAGTTTTGTTACCATCTTGTCAAAGTATTGTATTAACTTTTCCCTATGCCTGTAGTGGAAATAGCATGTCAGGGTTCAAAGCATCATCTTGGAAGTTGCGCAAAGCATGTCCCAGTTTCTCAAAAGGCAATTTCCCCTGACCATTCAAATAAACCATTGCAAGATCAAATTAATACCCTAGTTATTAAGAGGAAAGAGGTCTATACTACGCAAATAGAAAGGTTTCAAGATTTATATAGTACCTACCAAATCATCTTGCCAATACTTAAGTAGTGCCAATCCTACTTTGAATACAAATTTTACACCCTGTATACATAGAATGCACCAAATTCATAATATCAGAGAGTACTAAATCTAAAATTAGAGACACTTAAAAACCAAATTGAATTTCACAAATTAGGAAACTGCAAATGCTCACAAAATTTCCTGCTTTACCCTAGAAACAAATTCGTTTTTTTGAAATTTTCTTTTCATTTGTCTCTTTTGCGGTGCACAGTTGACTTCTATATTTTTTTTATTTTTATTTTCTTTTATAGTGCTGCTGCTCATTACTTTTGGCATTGTAGATCATCATAATCATCTGCCTGACTATCAGAGTCACTTTCCATATGAATGAACTTGTCCTGTTCGTGAGCATGCCAACTTAATTTGATTTCTTCTAAAGTATGCAACTTAGGCATTTGAGGAAGTCCTTGCATGTTATAATTACATACGAAATGAAGCATCTGCAGTGGACTGCACCCACTAATATCGGCAGAAACTAGAACCCTCTTGCAATTACATAAACTTAAATTTCTCAGAGTCGTAAGCCCAGAGAAGTTGGGAAACCTTTTTAAAATTTTCAATGTAAAACATGAAACATTCTCCAACAATGGGCAACGCAGATACCTTTCTTTTGTTTTTCTTTATTCTCTCTGTAACAATCTCTCATTTGGCTATTAGCTGTACTCTGTGTGACCTTTCCATATGCGTCTGCGTTTTCCTTTTAGTTTCGTTCAGCGGTATTTTTCTACCCTCCAGATTTGAGAGGAGCAGGGGTTTTGCCATTGGGGGCCATCGCTTTAATGGACTTCTAATGCATAGGGTCACCATCTCTATACTGCAGAGCTTCAAACCCAACAATCCAGTTCATTTTAGCCGGAGAAACAGTAAATCTGAAAAAAAAATCTAAAACAATGCAAAAAAAAGTAGGAGGGCACCCTACTTTATGGTGGAAGTCCAGAACTTCCCAAAACAAAATGCGAAAACTAATCAACACGTGTTCCTTGCATTAGGTGGCAGTTCCCCTGTTCGTACCATGCAGTTGGGATGACCATCTGCCACAAGACTGCCAAACGACAGGTGGCGTATTAGAATTATATTTCAATGTTTCAGTTATTATTATTAAATTATTATTATTTTTTAAAATATATACAATAAAATTTATGTGGGAGTTATAATTTTTTAATTAAATTTTTGTAAATATTATAATAATAATAATATAGTATATATGTGTTTATTATATTATTATATATACAATATATATTATATAATATATATTAATAATGCTATATGTATATAATATAATATATTAATACATTATATTACAATATTATTATTATAAAATTAATATTATAATAAATGTTTTAATTGTTTAAAAAAAAATGACAGTTTTACATATAAACTCTTAAAAAGTTGCAATATACATTTTGGAATTTTTATATTATGAAACTATTTTCAGTGTAAATGCACCTAAAATTACCATTTTTGTTATTTTAAATAGTCTCAGTAATCGTGCACTCTAATTTTAGACAGCGAATTAAAGTACCATAACATCGCATTAGATTTTTAAAAAAATATCCATTTTAATATGTTGTCTTAACTACTTATAACGCATTAGATTTCAAAAAATATATATATTTTAATATGTTGTCTTAACTACTTATAACTAAGATTTCAAGGTCTAACACATTATACATTTTACAGTGTAATCAATTTTATTAGAGGTCATAAAATGCAATTTTTATACTTATGACCAAAACTTGATGCTTGGAGTATCAATAGTTGTACGTTAAAATATCAATACTTGAATCTTGTCAAAATGTAATTGGTCTAACACATTATACATTTTACTATATAATTGATTTTATCAGAGGTCATAAAATGCATTTTTTAAATCTATGACCAAAACTTGACGTTTGGAGTACCAATAGTTGTACATTAAAATATCAATACTTGAATCTTGTCAAAATGTAAAAATATTTTGGATAGTAGTTTTGTTTAAATTTAGTCAAAGTTATTTTCAAATTTCACAGTGATTTTGGTTTCTTATTTTCAAAACATAGAACAAATTTGTCTACTAATTTCTAATAGAACATTTTCATTCGCTAATTCTGAAAATTTGAATAATTTTGTTTGCTTATTGAGAATAATTGAATAAAATATGGATCAATTTGTTCCCAAGTTTGTAAACTTTAGAGCTAATTTCTAAAATTTGAAGCAAATTTACATTTGTTGGATTGTAAATTGTTTAAGAAATTTTTAAGTCTGTAGGGATTTCAATGTATACTTTTTTTAGAGAAAATAATATTTGTTTGCTTGCAAATGATCTTTGTTTATTTGCTCTTGTTCTTCAACAAATGATCTTGTCCCTCTTTTATATAAGAATTTGAAATTTTGTAAGAAATAAAACATACATACATTAATGTTTTTCATTTGGCCATTTAATATTTGAGGGTTTTATGCAAATGTTGATGATAGAACATTTATAAAATTTTCATAAATGTCTTGTAGCAAACATCCTACTGGATAAAGTCTGGGATGTTTGCCTTGTGCAGCTTTATAACAATTTTTTTAAACAAAGATCCCTGGGAAAACCAGGTTTTAGTACATAAAAAAATATAATTATATTTAGCAAACTTTGTGCTACAATTTTAACTAAAGATTGAATTTTTAACTGTGTTTTTCAATTATTTAACGTGGCTTATGATTAAAAGTTAAAACCAATTATTTATCATTTATTGTCATTTCTTTGTCTCAAGTTAACCGGTTTACGGAGCTCCAAGTTAATAGTAATAAGTCATTTTTTATCTGTGAAAGTATGATCAGGTAATCTGATTTGTGGAGCTCTATGTGAATAGTATGTTCCATCAATAGAGCACATGTTAATAAAAGCCATGTTCAACAATTGGAACATGCACAATTGGGACCTTTCCCCTATTAATTACTACTCCAAAGATTGTCATATTACAAATGTTTATGTTTTGACCAACTGAAATATTAGATACATTTGTATATATATAAGTAACATGTACTTGTTAAATATTTTTATTGTTTATTTGCTTACACTTGTTATTATATCAATTGACAAATACATTTGGACAATGTGTAGTCTTTATTGAATACAATATTATGTGTTGTCTTTTAAATAATAATAATGAGGTCGAAGTGATTTTTATATTGCAGATACTATATTTACCTTCTCAATTTGTATATTTGAAAAGGTATTTGTATTTCCTTTTTAAAGTATTTAGAACAAATATATTTTTTTTTAAATTAAATTTTATAGATTATTTTGTAGGAAATTTACTTATTTTAAAAAACAAAATGCAATTTAGCTTATTTTGTGATTGGCTTCATTATTTACTTATTTGAAAAGGTGATTGCATTTTTTATTTAATTCAAATGTGTTTAGAACAATTAAATTCAACTATTTGTTGAGGTACAAGAGTTTTTTAAATTTTTTTTTAGCTCTTTTAATTCATCAAATTAGAACAAACTGTTTATTGCTACATACAAAGCTTTATATAGAATTCAACTAATTGTAGAGCAAGATTCAATTTAGATTTAACTGTTAGTGGATTAAAATATTGATATTTAGGCAAAGAAAATGTCATTTTGTCATTGCTAATGCAATTACATTTTTATGCAATAGGGAAACCATGAAAACTGAAAAAGGAAAACTAGAAACTAAATCGAACGAAATGTTAATAGAAGTTGAAACATATGAACAACAACCGAAAACATTGTTTTTTAACATTGATGATGCCCTAAAAGATAGCCACCTTTTTCAAATTAATTCATTTAAATACAATGCAGGTGACTATTTTTTTTATGCAATTCAAATTTTACTAATTTTTTGTTACAAATCAAATGAATTAAGAAATGGGATGATTGATTATTTTATATTATGCTTAAACAATAGAAATGTAGATGCAATATTGTCATACAAACATGAAATGCATTCTGATGTGCTCTATGATCTACATGGAATACATGATAAGGAAACCTATTTACGGAGAATGAGGCTTTCTGCAAAGAACAATACAAATGCAATTGAAATTGGCGTATGGGGTGATACATTTTGTATCCAATGGATATCTAAATAGTTGAACATATCAATTTGTTTATGGTCATTGATATAGAAAAGAAAGTATTTACACTCTAATAGAGAATCGTCAATACCAACATATTCAATAGTGTTCCATGACAACAATCCCCCTTGTGGCCACTATAAACCTTTATTATCAAAGAGAGAAAATGTGAAAACTACTGAAACTAATGAAATGGAACAATTGAAACTATCAAATACATGTGAAAATCTTCAACGTGAATGGATGTTATTTCATATGAAATGGAAAAGTACGGCCTTTATGTGCATTACTATTTTTAAATAGTTGTGGTGAAAGTCTGTTCAACGCAATAAGCTTATTAACAAAAAATGAATTTGATGTCCAATCTCTTAGACGTTATATGGCACAAACATTTTATAATGTAGTTTTTACAATGGACAAATATGTAATGCATTGCTTGCAGTTATGCCAACTAGAATTACTAAAAAATGAAAATAGAACCATCTTGAATTGGAAATAATATATCAATATGATTGGCATGCCATATGCAAAAGAGAAAATAGAGGGTGACCATTTATGCTTGTTATGGCTTTCAAATATTTTGCAAATTGAAATTCGGAACTGGTCAGCAAGAACTAAAATAATCATTAATATATAAAAAATTGCTTACAAGAAAAAGAAATATACACAATGCATATTCATTATGAACCTTTATAGAAAACACATCAAGTATCAATTCAAAGAAATTTGTCTAATGCACCTATGGATATAGTAGATGAAGAAATGTGCTTGCAAAATTTAAATGCAATAGACAAATCCAATTACATGTCTCCTAAAACAAGTGAAGAAGAAATTGACATGAGGATTCTATCACCATGTACCAAAAAAAGATTGATTAAAGAAAAATACAAAGAAATACCTAGAAAGGAAAAAGGAAAGACATTGTGTTTGTTAAAAAAATGAATCCGTGAACAAAAAAAATGGCAAGCATTGTAGAATAAAACAATGTCAAAATTGCTGAAATAGACAATGATAACGTTCCAATGCTTAAAAGAATAGGAAAAAGAAAACATGTGAGTGAAAAGCAATTGCCATTGAAATGTGATACAAAGAAACATATATCATTGCATTGTTTAAAAAAAAAAATGTGAAAAAACAAATACTGAACATGCAATGCAAATAGAAAATGAAAAGGTAGGAAAAATAATTAAAATATACTTACGGGAGATTAAAGATATGCCTACTATTGCTTGTTCAGTTTGTGAACATTTACACTTTAAAAAAGACATAGTTAGCATTAACAAGAATATCAATAACATTTGGTCTTCAATTACTGTTGATTTTGAATTTGAACAAAATAAAATAGGACAACTATGTAAATAGTGCAAAAAATCAAATGAAAATGAAAACATGCCTATGTTTGCTTGTCCTTTTCAAATAAGAAGAAACAAAATAATAGAGTCAATTCAGAAACTAAGCTCATTAGAATAAAGATTAATTTCTATGTGTATGTGTTAGAATTAGCTACAAGATCTAATGAATCTACTAGAAAGCATAAATAAGAGATAAAACAATAATAATAATAATAATAATAATAATAATAATAATAATAATAATAATAATAATAATAATAATAATAATAATAATAATAATAATAATAATAATAATAATAATTGTATATCCAAGATAATAATTGAAATAAATAAATAACTCAAATATGATGAATTACTCTAATAATTCAATATTAAACTGATATAGAATACACAAATATCCATTGCTTATATAAAGCAAGACATGCATGATAAAGATCAGAGAACTCACATAACACTTGTAGTTCAACTGATATCTGACTACATGAATAGTGGAGTGTAACTCCACACTAACAAGATAGGTGTCCAAATTATGTAAATGATCAACACAAGTTCACTACTAGTTAAGAAATCTTATCCTATCTTACCCTAAATAGTGGAGTGGAACTCCACTGTAACAAGATAAGTGTCTAAGTTAACTACTAGCTAAACAAGCTTATCATATCTGGTGTAAATTATTAATAAACATAATAAACTAATTACAATAATTAGTTAGTGCACCAAAATAATAAATATAATTAAATGCAATAAAGCAAATAAATGCATCAACACCCCACATAAGCGAAGCTTAGGTAGGGCTATGCAGATAAGAGCCCCAGCAAAGTATAGCCATATTAGGTACTCTGTACAAATAGATGAGGAAATGAGAAAACCCAAAGGAAAAAAACTCCTTAAAATGAAGGTCTAAAATACCCCCCTAAAAAACTAATGTCCCTTGAAGAACTAATGTCTCTCACCCCCAAAAGAGATCACAAGTGAAGATACTTGCTCTCAGTGAAAGGTTTGGTGAAAATATCTACAATCTGATCCTCTGTAAGACAATATTGAAGATCAATGATCTTCGCCTAAATTAGCTCCTTGATAAAGTGCATATGGATCTCTATGTGTTTGGTTCTTTGATGATGAACTAAATTTTTTGAGATCTAGATAGTGCTCTGGTTGTCATAGTAGATGACTGATTTCTTCTAAAATGAAACACCAAGCTCAATGTGAATATTCTAAAGCCAAATAGCCTCAATTGTGGCATTAACAACACCATGATACTCAGTGTCTATAGATGAAAGAGCAATAACATTTTACTTCTTGTTCTACCAACAAATGGGGTTAGATCTAAAGTGAAAGTTGTAACCATAAGTGGACTTGCGATCATCATAATCACCATCCCAATCAAAATATGTGTATCCCACCAAGTCTGAACTTGTACCTATTATATAGTGAATCTTGTATCTTATAGTGCCCTGAATGTAGCTTAAAATGCACTTGGTGGCTCTCCAATGAAGCTCATGTGGTGTTTTCATAAAGCGTGAAACCATGCCAAGTACATATAAAATGTCAGGCCATGTATGAGTTAGATAAATGAGGCTGCCTACAAGCTAACGATACAATATGGAATCAACCAAGGGAGTGGAACAATGAACTTCAAGTCTAACTCTAGATAAGAAAAGAGTCAGTGCAAGCCTACCAATCAACCATGTGAAACTGAGCTAACAAGTCCATGACATACTTGGACTATGAAAGTGTAATCCCAAAAAAAGATTGTGATATCTGAATCCCAAGAAAATAGTGCAATAGGCCCATATCTGTCATAGAAAACTTTTCATAAAGTGCAGTCTTAACACTACTAATGATGGATGATGTGTTGCCTATAACAATGAGATCATCAACATAGAGAACCAAGTATAATAGAGAATCCTCTTGTTTTAGAATGTAGACATTCAGATCTGAGTGATATCTTGTGAACTCAACTGAGAGAAGAAATGTGTTCATCTTGGAATACCAAGCCCTGGGGGCTTGTTTTAGACCATAGAGAGACTTTTGTAAGTGGTACACCAATGAAGAATCCTAAATGAACCCATGTGGTTGCTCCATATATATATATATATATATATATATATATATATATATATATATATATATATATATATATATATATCTCCTCATGAATATCCCCATGAAGAAATGCACTCTTCAGATCCATCTGATGTACAACCCAACCATGAGCTGCACCAGTAACTAGTATCAAGCAAATGGAATTCATCTTAGCAATAGGCGCAAAGGTTTATGTATAGTCAATGCCTTTTACTTGGAAAAAATGTTTGGCCACTAAGCGTGCTTTATACATATCAATATTTATATCTACTATAAACTTAGTCTGATATATCCACCTACATTGTACTAATTTTCTTCCCTTAGGAAGAGGAACAAGATCCCAAGTGTTATTTCTAATCAATGAGTCATACTTTTCTTCCATTGTTGAATCCCTCCCAACTGTCCCTATGGGTTCTTGAAAAGACTATGGATCGAAAGTTGTGGCAATGTAGGAATGTGGAAGATCATGATGTGACCATGTTCTCCTTCTATCTAATGGATCCCTAACAAGAGGGTTTGCATCCACCAAAGTCTATCTAGCCCACAAAGGCATCACTGGGCAAAGATCTGGAGGAGGAACATGATCTCCTAAACCTTGTTGGGGAGGTATTACCTCATCATTTCTGTGAGTAGAGGAAGTAGGAGTATCATCGTCACTGCTATTTTATTCTTCTAAGGAAGAAGAATGAGAAATGTTAGATGACAAGTCTGAAGGACTTTATTTAAAGTAAACACTTCTCGCTATAATAAGCTCATGTGAATCTAGATCAATGAGCCAATATCCCTTAACACCATCAGGATATCCCATAAAATGTTCTAAAGCACGTTGCTTGTCTGAAGGTATGTGAACCGATATTCCTATTGCACCAAGCTTCAAGAGGTGTTATCCCTTTTAAAGCTTTGTGAAGAACTCTATTCTATATATATGTAGTATAATTAATCTATTCTGCCCAGTACTCAAGTACTAATGATTTTTCATGAATCATACAATTTTCCATCTCTTTTAAGAATCTATTCTTCCTCTCTGCTACATCATTATGCTGAGCTGTGTATGCAACTGAATGCTAAATATCAATTCCTTCAAGAGCACAGAATTATTCAAATTTATTGTTCACAAATGTCCTCCCATTATCTGTGTAGAGAATCTTGATATACTTCCTAGATTGTTTTTCTGCTAGAGCTTTGAATTCTATAAATCTATCAAATATTTCACTCTTGAGTTTCTAAAAATAAACCCAAGTATATATGGAATAGTCATCAATAAATGTGAGAACATAGTGACTTTTAATTAAAAAACAAAGTAGGTAATAGACCCGCTAAATCACTATGAACAAATTTGAGGACTTGTGTAGCCATCCAAGCCTTCCTTTTATCAAACTTATCCTCTGGATGTTTGCCTAAAGCACAACCATGACATACACCCCCTAAAAATTGAATATGTGGAAGTCATGTAACCATCTCCTACTGATTATGCTGTTGTAAATAGTGGTAGTTCAGATGACCAAACTGCTCATGACATAGCTTGTTCACTGAATCAGTGTGTGAGAGCAAAGTTGTAGATGAAGACTGAGGCACAAAGTGAGAGAATGAATAAAGTTGAGTATTATTGTCAACTTTTCCCAGTGCAATTAAGGTATTATCCTCCAATTTTTTGATTGATACAGAATCAGGTATAAACTTAACTTTCCTACCAATATCAAAGTGAGTGATTTGGTAGATAGAAAGAAGGTTAGTTGATAACTCTAGCACACAGAGGACATCCTCAAATACACCACTATCAACATCAAGTATACATTTTTCTATAATATCTACCTTATAATCATCACCTATAAGAATATGAGGCAAGAAACTTGGTTCTAATCCAAAAAATTGTTTTTGATCAGAACCCATATGGTGTGAAGCACCTAAGTCAATTACCTATGACTTGAGAGAATTTGTCAGTGAAACTAGTGCCATAGCTTTCCCTTTCCTTGAATTTGAAGGAGTGGAAGAATCTTTTGATTGATTGATGTTATTCTTTTTGAGAAGACCCTTAAGTTCATCAATCTCTTTCTTCCAACAATATTGTTCACTATGAAACCCCTTTTTGTAAAAAGGGCAAGGAGTGCCAATGTTTTTTTGTGAATCTCTTTTCTTATTAGTGGATTTATAATCTCCTTTTGAGGAATATTGTTTCCCTTTATTCTTATCTTTCTATGCCTTATTATGATTATGTTGTTTCTTTTTACTTGTATCTGTATTGGATTTTGATGTTGAAACTTGCTTATGTTGAGGTTGACTTGAAATTAGAGCTTGAGATTTGGATGACTTAATTAAACCCATAGCTATTAACTTTTATTCTTCAGCCATCAGAATCTCAGATAATACCTCAAAGGTGGGCATTTGATATGATGTACCCAATGTGAGCCTATGAATCTAAAAGCTAGAGACAAAAGATGAATATTCAGGACTTAATTTATGTAAGACACTAAAAATCAATTGAATATATTTTTTATTAATTTTACATTCAGAAAGTTGTACTCTAAGATCTATGACTTTAGTATGTAGTCTTGTATTGTAGTATAAATTTTAGGATCCAAACTAATGAATTCGTTGTCAATTTGGTAACCACGAACCTCATCTATTTTTCCAAATAATGATGTTAATTTATCTCAAGCTTCTTTTGGAGTTATACATTTTTCAAGATATAAATTCAAATCTGAAGACATGTAAGACCGAATGCATCCAATTACCTTAGTAGTTTCAAAGAGAAAGTGTTGTAACTCTTTTTCATCAGTAGGTGGAGTAAGAAGATTTGTTACGTAAGGCGTATATCCTAACATTATTAATACATTCCAAGAATTCTATTTCTATGTGTTTTAATTATATGCTATTAATAGTGGAAACTTAGGATTCTCCATGATGCCTTTGGAAATAAATCATCACAAAACAGAAATTAAAATACAAAACACATAATAAAACCTTCCTGAATTACGTAGTTTTATCTCATCCAACAAGTATTTTTTTCCACGTTATAGTTGAGTGCAATTACAAGGTTGGATTATAATTTTTTCAGTATACAAAAATCTCAATTAGGCCCTCTAGTCTAAAAGTAAAAAAAATATTCACTTTATTACAAAAATTTATGCATCAATGTGTTGCGCTTGAAAAAATATTAACTTTTGAAAAAAATAGGACCTCAATATGAGGTCATATGTGAAATTTATGAGCCTCTCAAGTTGTAAAAATGAGGATGGATAAGACATGTTGAAAAAAAATTAAATTTTGGAAAAATATGAAAAAATCTAGAAAATATAATAGTGAAAAACATGAAATTTTAAGCTATTTCAAAAAAATTGCTCAAAAATACCTCTTGGTGTTCAAATGGTGGTCTCCTAAAGTTTCCCTTTCAAATATGCCTACTGATCCATGAGGCTTGCCAAAAAGAAATTTGTCTTCACAGTCCATACGACCATACTGGGATCAAAACATTTTAACTTCCAAGGTGACTGTGTCCAAATTGGATAAATTTTATATGGATCTGTAAGTTTTGACATCTTTCAAACGTAATCGTGAGGTTCATTTTGCTCAAAAATGCTTCATTTTTTGGGTATCCACCATGGTGCTTCTAGATCAAACCCTTGCCAATTTCACCTCTTATGCCCAATCTAGATAAAATTGTAGACTATCTCAGGGACTTTAAACTCAATGGTGAGCTCAAAAATTCTCCACAAAGCTCCAATTTGTGCCTGTATACAAAATCAAAAAATTGATCCTATATTTAGATATTTTTCTCTTGAATATTTAGAAATCTATATATTTAAGATAGTTTTGGTACCATGTTAGAATTAGCTAGAAGATCTAATAAATCTAATAGAAAGCATAAATAAGAGATAAAATAGTAATAGTAATAAACAATAACTGTATATTCAAGATAATAATTGAAATGAATAAATAATTCAAATATGATGAATTACTCTGATAATTCAATATTAATGTGATATTGAATACACAAATAATTATTGCTTATATAGAGCAAGGTGTGCATGATAAATATTAAGAAACGCACATAACACGTGTAGTTCAACTGATATATGACTACATGAATAGTGGAGTGCAACTTCACACTAACAAGATAGGTGTCCACCTTGTGTAAATGACCAACACAAGTTGACTATTAGTTAAACAATCTTATCATATCTTACCCTGAATAGTGGAGTGAAACTCCACTATAACAAGATAAGTGTCTAAGTTAACTACTAGCTAAGCAAGCTTATCTTATTTGGTGCAAATTATCAATAAACATAATAAACTAATTACAATAAGTAATTAGTGCACCAAAATAATAAATACAAGTAAATGCAATAAAGCAAATAAATGCACCAACAATATGACTTTTGCACAAATAAAACAACTTGGATATAAAAGAGCACAAATAAGATTTCTTGGAACAATTATAAATATGCCTGTTGATTTTGACCATATTCAAAAAGCATTTCCTCGAAAACTTATAAACGAAGTTCAAACAATTGTAGTTAAAGTAAAGCATAAATTGGAATACGAAAATACATATGTAAGAGGGAACATCAGGCCAACATGTGTCATGAATGCATTGGTTGAACTATACAAAATGCCATTGTACATGCAAGAAAGAGTTGTAATTGAAAAAGACTAGTATGACACACTTGAAAATCAAATCAGGCAATCAACAAATGACATTGACAATGTAAAAGACATTGACAACAATGCAATTAAAAATGACATAGAACCAATCACAGAATTAGTTATACATGGATTTGAAACTACACATTCAATAAAATATTTAGAAATAAAAATTATCAAAATAGGTATTTTCTAAGACAAGTTTTCAGAAGAAATGAACTTCTCAACTTTGTACTATGGCTGTAGCTGATCTGATGATATTACAAAAACATTCTCGTACTAGAAAATAATAAAATGGGAACTTTTACATGAAAATAACGATATTGCAAATCATATTACAAACCTTTTTCAAAGCAATTAAAATTATCATACAACAAGTTTGTAGCTGCGCATGGATATGCATACGAAAAGGTGAATTGAAAGGGAAAAAAATATGTAAGAGATGTTAAAGAGCAAATCAAAAATAGACAAAATGTTAAAATCTTCAATAGCTTTTGAATCTCTAAAAAGCATTCGAATATCCCCTGACTATTTGGAAAATACAAAGAAAAATATTTTTACAATGATAAGGCAATTAGGACTGCCTTTTTTTTTGTTACTTTAACAAGTGGTGAACAATTTTGGAGGCCATTATATAAAGCATTAGGAAATTTAACAAAAAATAAGCCACCACAACATAATGAAAACATATTTATAAATGATATTGATGCAATAATAAGAAGAAACCTACTAATTTGCAGTCACTATTTCAATCATAGGGTAAATGCATTCAAGAAAATAATGATGCAAAATAAACAATTATTTTTCCAAATTGTAGACTACTTCTTTGTCATAGAATTCCAAAACAGAGGAAATGAACATATTCATTTCATGCTTTGGATACATGATGCCCCTATATATGATCACTGTGAAAATTTATAGATTGAAAAATTTATTAACAAGTATGTGTCTTGTAATTCGCTATTGCTTGATGACAATTTAAGAAAAATTCAAACATTTCACCATACACACACTTGTAAAAAATATAAAAAATCATATTGTAGATTCAATTTTCCATTGCCTCCAACGAATATGACAATTATACCTTTAGAAAACAATGATGATGAAACTAAAAATTATGTCAATGCCTTTTTAAAAGAACTTCAAAACAGAAAATATGACAGAAGCGTAACATTTGAAATGTTTTTAACAAACGAGAAATTGACTAAGGAGAGATATTTGACATTATTACAATCATTAATTGCTCGTCCTATTATAATGTTAAAAAGAGAACCAATGGACATGTGGACAAATGCTTTTGCAATTCATGTTCCCAACCTTTGGTATGCAAACACAAATACATGACTAAGCTAGATTGAACATTGACAAGTGCTTTTTGCAAAGTACGTGATGAACTATTGAAAACAAATGAAAACAAAGTCAAATTCATACAAAATTTTGGTAAGACTCTCCTTAATTATCAAACAATGTCTAGTCATCAGGCTATACACATTGTCCTATCTTTACCATTGCATTATGCTTCAAGAAAAAGAACCTTTATAAACACATGTCCATTGTCAAATAGAACATGCATTTTAAAAATTCCAAAAACATCAGCATAGGAAGATGATGATTCTAAAAATATAATGTGTGCTTCTGTCATTGACAAATACAATGCAAGGCCTGAATATTTAAACCATATATCCTTAGCATACTATATGGGAACATCTAAAAATATGAAAAGATGAAAAAAAAATACAAATAATACACTATGTCAGATACAATGAACATATTGATCCTGAAAACTATTATAGAGAAAAATGATGTTATTTATACCATATTGAGAACCTGAAGAGTCATTAAAAGAAAATTTTGAAACATGGTCATTGGCTTATGCTATGCATAAAGAAAAAATAGAAAATATTGAGCGCAATTTCAATGTACAATTACAATTAAAGTGGGGGAACATTGACATTGCCATTACATATGTCCAAGGAAAAGAGAACACAATATTTGACATTGACAGTGAAAATGAATTTGAAAAATGCTTTGAGACAATTGAAAAATATGATATGAATGCTGACATAAAGTATATCACAAATAAAATAGCAATAGACACTGAAAAAAGAAACACACTTGAAATAAGCAAACAACCATTCCTCATAAGCAAAGAAGACTATTTCAACTCATAAAAATAGTTGAATCATCAACAACAACATATTGTAAAAGATATCATAATGAAGAAAATATTATTTCCAAATGAGCCATTATCTTTATTATTAACATGCAGAGTAGGAATAAGAACAACTTATACAACAAGATTAATATACCAAGCAATATGTCATTTTTAAAACACACAATTTGATAGTGATCCTCTTAACAAAAAGGTAATATTATTGCATACAATGGCAAAGCTGCATATAATGTAAATGGTGCAACTACCCACTCTATTTTCCAATTGCCCTAGAAAATGTCTACAATGCTCCCATTGGAATCAAATACTTTGGATACAATGACTAAAAGATATTAACAATTGCTCATAATGCGTATTGTTGAGGTATTCGTAATAGGAACCCATATGCTTTATAACATAGACAAGAGACTTCGTCAAATTATGCATACTCCTACAATTGATTTTGGAAATATAAACATCATTTTTTTGTGGTGACTTATACTAAATGTAACCTATCTGAGACAATTGGATATTTAAAAATCCAAAAGTGCATGGTGAAATAATACCATATTCATTTTGGACAAATAATGTCAAATACTTTGAACGAGAAGAAGTTATGAGACAACAAGATGAAAAATTTATTTCAATCTTAAATCGTATAAGAACATGCAAGCAAAAAAAAAATGACATCGGATACTTAAATGACCATTGCTATAGACCTTCTCCACTTGATCCAATATTTCCATATTTGTTTCATAGAAACAAAGATGTTCAATTTCACAATGAAAGAATGCTTACTATTTTGCAAGGAGAAACATATGTGCTAAATGCAATTGACTATATCCAAGCCAATGAAATTGATAAAGAATTTGTAGATAGTAAAAAATCCATATTGCCAAATTAAATAATCCTTAAAAAATAAATTCTAGTAAAACTGATTGGCATAAATTGCAATATAGTTGATGGCTTAGTCAATGGTGCAGATGGTATTTTTAGATATTTCACAAATGATATTAGTAATATTCTATGGGTAGAATTCTATGATTCAAATGTTGGAAAATTTCAAAGAAAAAAAATGTAACACTTGTACACTAAACATATTAACAAACAATGGACTCTTATAACAAGAATTGCCAAAAAAAAAAAACACATAAATAAAAAAATACATATGCGAGAACGATTTCCTATTCAGATAGCATGTGCAAGAACAATTCATAGATCACAAGGATTAACAATGAATGCTTTAGCTTTTGACCCTCATCAAGTCAACTACCTTGGCCTCGTTTACACTGCACTATCTCGAGTAAAAAGCATGGAACATTTATAGCTTATAAATAGATTAGAGAAGAATTTTTTTTAGTCTCTGTGAAGTACAAGGTGAAATGCAAAGACTTTAGCAATTTGCACAATGGCAATTCTTATGTGACTTTAGATACAAAGTCTCAGAATATTTCACTATATGTTCTTTGAACACAATTAGCTTGCGATTGTACTTTAAAAATATAACACATGACAATCAACTCATAGATACACATCTATTATGCTTACAAGAAACTCAAACAAATACAGTTTGAAAAAAATAAATTTGACTGCTTCACTACAATGAATATTCATGGTATCATGACATGATGTAAAAAAGAAATTTGTAGCCAAACGAATGAAACATTTAATACACAAAATCTAGAAATAATAACAATTGATATCAACTATTTAAACATATACATCCGCATATCAAATATCTACTTATCAACAAAATCTCCCTGTGCATACCTATTAACATTCATAGAAAATATTACTTCAACTATAAATGATAATATGAATATCATTCTAATTGGTGATTTCAATATTGACATGATGCAAAATAAAAGTTCCCAACGCCAACTATGCTAATGTATGGAAAACCACGATTTATTTCTTATAGCAAATATGTCAACTACAAATGCAGGGACAGTCATAGACCATTGTTGGACAAATATTGATCGAAAAAAATAAATTCCAATCTCTTTCATGCATATTGGACTGACCACAATGCAATTTTACTTGTTTTTCGTATTGCAAAATAAGCAACAAATTATATGATTCTATTTTACAAATCAAATTTCAAATATGACAAATGCAAAATGAATAGAACCAAATTCAAACGCAGATATCAAATTAAAAGGTACGCAATACATTTTTTTGGCAATATCAATTGCTATTTTTATTTTGATTATATGCATTTTTCAATTGAAATATACAACTGCATTGTAGGAAGAAAATTAAGTTTATTGTTAATTATTTTTATTAGCATTAAATTCAACAGAAATGGAGCAAGAAATTGAAATGGAACATATAGAAAGAGAATCACAAGGACAAGTCAAAAGATATGCTGTTACAAATTTTCTATTTGTTAAATTTTACTGTTATTTAGAAAATGATAGTAACTGTTAAAAAAATGCAGACCCAGAAACTCAAGCCATATGCAAATTACAATTGATGATGTCAACAACTACAAATGCGGAGTAATCTTTGAAGGTGATGTCCTTGTGACATATAGAACAATACTTGACAAACAAAAAACAAGAGAACTTTTACGAGTTGATTTAACAGACAATAAAAGAGAGATGACAATAACTCTGAATATATCAAATTCGCTAATCCGAATTCATGAAGAAAAAATCTTACCACATAAAAACATATGTATTACAAACTTTTCTATAGCTCCAAAAAGTACTTATGATCGTGGTGACTATGACTTTATTTTAATAGAGAATAAGACTACTACAATATAACTCATAGACCGAGTTTGTCCAAAGCATATGTTCATTGCCAATTCAACAACTTCTAGCTACCGTGGACTATTATGCAACTAGCACTATAGCGGCTCTTTGTACATCTGCAACAAAACTTGGCAATCAATTTATCATGGAAATAACAGATGGAAACTTGCAAACTGACAAAACTAAAGTAAATTCAATTACATTTATTGCAATCATGTTATATCAAGCAAAGTTATTATATGTTAATATGAAATGACTAATTCTCTCTTTCCATTGACAATTTTTAGGTGTACCTTTTCCATACACTAGAAACTAAATACAATAAAATCAAAAAAAAGATATGAAGAAAGGAACCAGCATTTTATCTTTTCAAGAACCTCGTAAAAAGACCTAATGCAAAAGATATGAACTTGCATAGCACCCAATCAACATTCATCACCTATGTACATGCCAAAAGAGCCTTATAACACTTGCAAATATTAGTAGATACAACTATTGAAGTAAATGGCAAATGTGAATTTGTCTAGTTTCTTATTCTAGTTCAAAAGAAAACTAACATAACATTTTGTCCTTTTTTTTACAAAAAAAGGTACATGGTACTTTGACAATTGCCCAATCATATTCTAGCCCCTTTGAGCCCATATGCAAGAGCTTCAATCTTGTAATAGAAAGCTTTAGAACTGCCCACGCAACAATAGCGTATTGCAACAACTGTACAAGTGAATGTCAATATTTCTATTCCCACCAGTTTGTCTGCAATATAAAGACTACCAACAATAGAAACATCCATTGCATTGTCAGAGACAATGTCATTGACCAATTTCTTCCTTCAATTAGACAAATGACACATGTTGAATACATGGCTGACAAAGAAAGCATAGTTGAGCTTCTATCAAGATTCACAATACAAGGTGGTTTCACAGTGGACAAGAACAATGTCATTAAGCATATCACTATATCAACTAAACTAGAAAGTATGCAAATTGTTCAGAACACAACATTTTTTAAATAGAATTAATTAATTATAGAAAATCTGTATATTTGAACCTCTACAAATAGCCATACTAAAAAAATTAAATGACAATAGGCCACTTACTTTCACAGGTTAGCAACCATGCATCATCAAGCCACACCATGCGCCCCCACCATCTTTGTAAGAACAAGAATGTATAACTCTATATACTGATACAATACGAAAAAATAAATGACTCTAGCATTAGAAAAAGCCTAATAGTTTTATATATTGACAAAAAATGGTGTTTAAAAAAACATTTTATCATCCTTTAATACTTTGACTATGAATTTTTAGGGACTATTAACTGTCATCGTGTTTTGCAAGGTTGACGACGGAAATTTTAAAGGGGACAATGCAATAAGCAATTAGCATATGCAACAACAACAAAATGCAAATAGAGACAAAATGAAATCAGTATAGTTGACAAACCAATACAAAAGCTAAAACAAAAAGCCAATTCTGCATAGGAAACTGTATTTAATGAAAATCACCTTTTTTTTAGCTTATAATTGGCTTTTAAGTGATTCTAAATATTTCCACAAACATTTGCACAATTGAAAACCTACAAAATGTACATTGTGAATGTTTTAAAGTGAAAAGAACAACCTCCTGAATTGCAGAATTATTTATTTTCATGCCAGACTCTTCAAATTAAATCTCTTTCACTAGAATATGTCAGTACATGTATAGAGATTTAAAAAATTAGCTATTTCAATTAACTTATGCAAATGTTTCTTGTTATAACAATGACAAAATACAATTTTCACTTTGCGAATTATATAACAAAGAAAAAAAAAGTTGCATACTTTGTGATAGATAAAATCAATAGACTACCTGCAAACTGCATTCAATATCGTTGTTGAATACCATGTGACTTGAATCAATGGTCCTATTGTGGACAAGTACGAGGTTGTAATATACTTTCTTTATTTGCTTTCAATTTGCTCTTCAAATACAGATTTTGGTTATGCTTATTCAGAAAATTCCATCTCCCAACTCTTATCTTTTCAATGAAAGCAATAATCAGTAAATGCTTTATGCTTCAGTTTCAATAAATGCTTGGTTTCTCTTTTAGTATAGAGATGTTGCTCTAATAAATGGAATATTTTATTTTACAACTTGAATAGATAAATATTGAATGAATATATTTCTCCCTAAATGCACTAATGCATGTATGTATCTACAGATTTCTCGAATTCATAATTGAATCCTATTAACATCTATGTTAACATACAATGAGTGAGAAAAGCTGAAAAGGGGGCAAAAACACCAAGAGAATAGTTTGCAAGAATCTCATATGTAATGAAGTTCTATATCTATATTTTAATGTATCAAGTGTTTTCAAGAAATTTGTACATGCTATAGTTCTTGGAAAATGTGCATATGCAATTAACTTGAACATCTCTGAATAACTCATGTTTCATGTGTATACTCTATCCCAATTATATTTTCTATTGTTTTTATATTCTCTATGGCACCTATGATATTTATATGGATAACCTGTATCTGGAGGTGCAAATAGTGCAACAACATCACCTTCAAAAAAGATGCCCGGTATTTGAAATCACTATAATAATTTATTTTTTCAATGTATCATGTTTAGTTGTCTTTAACATATGCTTTGCAAAAAAATAAATCTATGTGCAACATCTAATGCACAAAGCCTTGTTTACCTTCTCAACAACTACACTCAAATAAAAGTTGTTTTGGAATGGACAGAAAGATCTTGAGCACAAAGATATATACAGCAACAACTTGAACAAATGTGCATTATCTACAAAGCATTTGCAAATTATGTTCATAGCCTACATAGTAATCAGAAAGTGAATTGATCATGTGGCAGAACTATCAAGGACATACAGCATGGTTAACATGAAGCATTGCCAACTCTCAATTGATTTCTGATTACCTTAGTGTATTGAATACTCGACCTTGAGTTCACAATCAAGTTTGTTGCATATATTTTGCATGTAAGAGCATTTGGTTTTGGATTCAACAACTTGAAGTTCTAACATTGTAGACTACCACATTGTTTAATTATATGACCCACCTTGTGATGTATCATTAATTTTTTTGCCAGGTCTTTGAAATCATTATGACCATTTATCTTTTGATTTTTCATCTTCAGTTCTCATGAACACATGCTTTGCAAAAATAAAAACTCTGTTTTAGGTAAAGTTCTTCTTATTAGTTCTTTGTCATTGTTTCATTTTTATTTTATTTCATTGCATTTTTGTGGAGAGTGTCTTACTAGCAATTGCTTTTGTGAATCTGCAGATGATGGAGACTTCTGTGTCAAGGGATGTAAGCGTTCTAGTTACATCGATTGAAGCCCTTTTTTGGTCTCTTGCACTTTGTGTAGAAAAACTATAAGTAATATTTTATGGATTTGCTAGTTATCAGTAAACAAACAATAATATCTGTGAGTTGCAACCAATAACATTATCTGATTTCCGTTATTTTTACTCAGAGCCTTTCAGGGATAGCACAAACATTATTGAGATTTATCATTATTAGCACGGGTAAATGAGCTGCATACAGTTCCAGGTGTATTGCAAGTGGAATGAACACGTTATCTGCATAACAGGTGTCTTCTTATATGGTTAACAGAGTGATCATCAATAGATTTACAGGAGTGGCGAAAGAGCTCTTTGACATGTTAATTGTTGTATTATTCTTCCAAGAAGCTATCAAGGTACATGCAATCATATCATGAAATTTTCAATTTTACTGATTTCATATTGAATGAACGCTGTATTTTCTTTTTAATCTTCTAAAACTGTGTTTGTAGGGTATGGTTGAAGAATTTTGTATACCTGACAATGGGAATCCCGATCTCGAGCAATTCAAATTTACATTGGGTTTCTCGAATGGTCTATTGGAATTGTTTTATCCTTTGGCATATTGCTTACATCATTAAAAAGCATAAGAGCTCAATCATTTCCATATGGCACAGGTAATTTTTTCTTTCTTTCTTGAACAGTAATTTGGGTATTGAAAAAAATTCTGTGTTCATGTTAAACTAATGCTGATTCTATGAACAGGGTGGTTGAAAAGTTTCTTAGCAGATTATGGGGTGCCCCTGATGATTGTTGTGTGGACAACAATCTCATACACTGCATATGGGCTCCAGGAGCTTCATCGAATTGGAGAGTGGTTAAGGTGATTAGAGACTCCCTTTATTCTTCAAGAGATTCACAAACCTCATTTTCAATTGCCACCTCCCCATTGAGGAGGCAATAAAGCTTATGCCTCATGTTCCTTCTGCTACTCTTGTTAACAATTTGACATATGTTACAGAAATGGCATCTGCTGTGCCAAATCAAGAGAACAGCGGTTCCGATTTTTGGGGCCATCCAACATTAAAGCAGAGAGACGATTATTTTAACTTACAGGAGTCTATCCATATGCACTGTGGGTGGGTTTCTGCTTTTATAGTTGGTATCCAAAGAATGTCATGTATGCTAATTTTTACTTTAGTATCTAATGGTGTATTTTGAAGCACCAACTTAAGAGACATACTACTGAATTGTTATTTATGTGAAGGATAAATATGAATCTTTTGCCATTGATGATATTTTCAGTTTTGTCAAAGGATACACACCAGGTAATGCAACTGGATTTGACATTGATAAAGAGGATCTTTTTCATATGCACCAGTCTCATGCAATTGTTGTTGCTTCAGCTGTATTTGGTTTGTTTCCTTAATACCAATCTTATTGCTTCTTTTTTATTTTGAGGACCTAAAGATTTCTTTGTATAGATATTCCTCAGGGCTCATTCTTAAGATTTGGCATGGCAGGCAACTATGATTTTGTTTTGTTTCTCTCCACATATAGTCAGATTCTAACTCAGTGCCTTGCTTCAGATATACAGAGTTCCAAGGATTAGTAATATCGACAACCACCTTGAATACCCACAGCAAATTTGGATCACAATGTCATTGCAATCATCGTCCATGGCTTCCAGGTCGCCTCCCTGCAATAAGGACGTCAGTAGAACGGAAATTCAAGTGATGATGACTACCAGGTCACCTCCCTGTAATCAGGATATCAGTAGAGCGGAAATTCAAGCTGCAATTGCCAAGGCTACAGAGCTTCGAGCACTTCATGCAACATTAGTCCAAGGAAGCAATCCTGGGAAACTCAAACCTCACAAATCTCTTTCTCCGGCAGTTTCTAGACATTCTCCTCAGCTCTCTGCTCATGACTATCCTGTTTTCACACCTGTAAGTGCTTTATTTTAGTTGGATATGAGTGCTTTTTGCATATTTCCTAATCCCCTAAAAAATGTACAATCTTTCTATGGATTGACTATGGCTGCAACATTTAAGAGTTATCAGGAAACTGCTTGGTAAGGTGTATATTCTATACAACAAGAGCATAAACCTTGCATCAGTTGCCTTGAGTTTTGAACCTTACATATAGTGCATTGTATTAGCATTCTATAGTCTGTGGCTCTCTAGTAATATATAGAGCTATCTGCGAGTTGGATTGTTTTAGCAAGCCCAGGAAAGATCCATAACAAAATAAACCTGTGGTTGCTTTTTGTTTTGAACTTCTGTATCTCCAATTTTTTTTCAGGAGCAGAAAATAAATAATCTGGAAGCAAATTGTTTGACAGTGTATGGACATTAATAAGTAGAATGAAATAGCTCTCTCTTCTAGCTTGTCTTATTTTTTCTGCTTTGATCAGTTTGTATGTTCCAATCCAGTTGCAAGCGAGTATAAAAGAAAATTATCTGGAAGCAGTTTGTCTGATAGTGTCTGCACATTAAAAGGTGGATTGAAATTGGCCTGTCCTCTTTGTCCCCTTTTTGGTCTTTCAGTGTGGATTTGCAATTACAAGTAAAATGACACAACTCACATGAAACTCGGATGTTTCATGATCAGGCTAAAATCGATAATCATATATGAACTTTTTCGTTCATGATTCTTTTATGGTTTCCACACTTTGCCCTAAACTACTTTTTATATCTTAATGACTTATGATGAAGAAACAATGCCTATCTATCAGCAAATTCAATTGGACCCGGTACGGAAGTCTTCGAATTGGGACGAGGTAGAAGAAGATGAAGTTGAAAGCATATGTACAGACAAAGGAAGCGATTTGGTCGGTACAAAAAGAAACTCAGGGTTGTTTAGTAGAGGATTTGCTGCTTCAACAATAGACCGGTCTCTGCTCACAAATTCCTCAACTCACCATGTTGCTGGCTTTCTGACGTCCTTAGGGAATGGTAGTCTCCAAATGTCTAGACCTAATGAAATTGATGGCATGGATAGGAAGAGAATACCAAATGGGGCGGAGAGTGGCATTTCCTGGAATGGATGCAAGCCTGCAGCTCTTGGTAGAGAGAACACAACTGTGGTCCCTTTAACAGAGTCCCAAGATGTGGTTGAGTTGCCTCAAAAGGAAAAAGCTAGCAATGGTCTAGTCAAATCTTAGCTTTTTTTTAGACCGAAGAAAAAGACTAATAAAAGTTAGTCTTCTGCAAACAAGGCCCAGCCTGCTGTCTTCTATCAAAGCATGGACGAATGGGCAATGGCATTAGAAGCCTTGAAGAAAAAACTGACTGAGGTTAATGAGAACAGGGACTCTGCAGTGGCTGAGGTTGCAGGGTTGAGATCATCCATGGATGAGCTCGAGAATAAATTAAAGCAAGTAGAGTTGTACTGCAAGGATCTCAAACATGCGTTGAGCCGGACAGTCCAAGACGGCAATATTGCATATTTTAATAGAAATGGCATAAGAAAACATGAAGATGCAACCATATGCAGACAGCCTGATAATGCTGGCAAGCAAATTCCATTGCCTGTCAGCACCGAAGCCATGGTAGAAGGTTTTGTGCAGATTGTATCAGAAGCAAGGGTCTCTGTAAAACATTTCTGCAGCACACTCGTAACACAAATACAAGACCTAGATGGGAAAGCAATGGCAAAGCTTAGTCTACTTTTGCAGCCTTATAATGTCGATGTTAGCTCTAAGGTTTCACGAGGTGTTCTATATCATTTGGAATTTCTCATAAACCAGGCCCTCTATCAAGATTTTGAGAATTGGAGCTTCCAAAAGAGTGGTGCTCAGAGCATTCCAGATATACATGAGAGTTGCCATGAAAAAAATTCATCCTTTGCATCACTAAGAAATTTGAGCTGGAATGAAGTTCTCAATAAGGGAACCTGATATTACAGAGAAAGTTTTAGTCGGTTCTGTGACCAAAAAATGAGCTTGATTGTTTCCATGTTAAACTGGACAAAAGCTTCGCCAGAGCCATTGTTACAAGCATTTTTCATTGCAGCAAAATGCATGGCTTGTTCATTTGTTGGCATTTTCTTTCAATCCGCCCTTATTTATATTCAGAATAGACAAAGGCGCCAATTTTGACCCAATCTATATGGAGGACATCCTCACTGAGAGGCATAGGAGGCAGGTTGATGCGGAGCATTAACTGCTATCAGTTTGTGGAGCATTAACAGCTCCTTCCTTGGCGTAATATGGTTGTAACCGATCAGTTATTTTAGGACTGTTTCTTACTTTTTTTAGTCTTCTGTTTGAGCTTTTTTTGGTTGACAGTTGACAGCTGTCTCCTGTTGATTTGGGGAGTTAGTTGCTAGGAGTCTTTTAAGTTGTGGGTCTTAGGAAGTTACAGAGTAGGTTAATTCTAGCTGAAAGATGGGGAAACTCTGAGCTGTGTTTTTTTCTATAGACAGTTATATTTCATGACTGTAATTTGGTAGGAACAGAGATCAATAAAGTAGTGTTGATTTACTCACAGGACCTTCTTATTGTCTACTTCTGTTTTGGATTCTGGAATTTTTCTATTATTTCTGAGTACAATTGCAGGTTCAATCTTCGGATCTGCATCAGTTTTGGTATCAAAGCAAACCTGGGAATGGCTCAAAGAGGAGTTCACATGGCTTGGGGACGAAGGCCCATGCAAGACAGAGAGGTGATGCACTTGATGAAGTGCTTAGACGGTTGCAGGCCCTTGAGGCCAGACTTCCTCATGAAGATTCTGAGGAAGAAAATGAGGTTCAGAGAGGACAAGGAGTAGAAATAAACCCAATGGAAAGACTTATTGAGGCTATCAGCAAGCAAGGAACTAGAGTCAAGGTTGAAGTCCCAGATTTTAAGGGTGATCTAAATCCTGAAGTGTTCTTTGATTGGCTTCAAGATTTAGAAAAATATTATGACATGGAAGGAATCGAAGAAGATGACCCACGTAGGGTCAAAGTTGCAGCGTCTAGGATGAAATCTCATGCGGCTTTATGGTAGGAGAATCTTCAACATGCTAGAAGAACTCAAAGGAAGGAGAAAATTAGGTTGTGGCCAAAAATGTTAAAACATTTAAAGGCCAAGTTCTTACCTTCTGATTATCAGCAAAAGTTTTTTAGAGAGTTTCAGAACTTAAGGCAGAAGGAGTTGTCCATATCTACTTACACTGAAGAATTCATGAAGTTACAGATCATGACTAATCTACATGAAGATGATGAGAATACTATGGCTAGATATGTTAATGGGCTGAGATTTCAACTCCAAAATGAGCTTGCTCTACTAAAAATAAATACTGTGGATGAAGGATATCAACTAGCCTTGAACGCTGAAG
Source organism: Torreya grandis (assembly GCA_037957365.1). Lineage (NCBI taxonomy): Eukaryota > Viridiplantae > Streptophyta > Pinopsida > Cupressales > Taxaceae > Torreya > Torreya grandis. The sequence goes on from JARHVA010000309.1 coordinate 2,726,858, forward strand.
AGAAATTGAGTAGAGTCAGCAAAGTGGGCAATAAAAGAGGTGAGAGTAATTCAAATAGAGGAAGAGGGGGCTCTTCCAAATCAATTACTGATGAAGAGACCATGATTAATGAGAAGCCAAACTTCCAAGGAAGGGGTGGCTTCAGAGGTAGAGGAAGAGGCCAACCATTCTTGGGAGGTTGGAAGCCTTTGAAGTGCTATATTTGCAATGAAGCTCATAGGGCGGTAGACTGCCCTCATAACCCCAAAAGAGCCATGATGACTCAAGAAGGAGAAGAGCCCTTAGTAGAAGAAGTGGAACCAGAGATGGGAGAAAGTTTGATGTTGAGAAGGACCCTGGTAGCTGGAGACAAAGAAAACACCCAAGCTGATTGGAGGAGAAACAATGTCTTTCGAACACAATGCAAGTGCAAAGATAAAGTGTGCAAGGTGATTGTGGATGGAGGATCTACAGATAACTTGGTAAGTACATAAATGGTACAAAAATTAAATCTTTCTTGCATACCCAAACTAAATCCTTATAAAATTTCATGGCTAAAGAAGGATCATAGTGTGCTTGTTAACTAGTCTTGCTTAGTTGAATTCAAAATTGGCCCATACGAAGATAAGGTGTTATGGGATGTAGTCCCAATGGATGCTTGTCACTTGTTATTAGGAAGGCATTGGCTATATGATAGAAATGTAATCCATCATGGTAGAGAAAATACTTATGAGATACAACTTGGAAATAAGCTCCATATTTTGAAACCTTTTAAGGAAGAAGGATCAGTAAAAATAACAGCCTTGTCACTATCTACAGTAGGGTGGAAAGATTTTTTAAGAGAGTCAAAGGGAGAGATATGTTCTCTGTTGTACCCATAGAGCAAGGGGAAATCAGATTAGCAAATAATTCCTTTGGAAGTACAGGACTTGTTGCAGCAATATTCAGACTTGATGCCAAGTGATCTACCAGCTGGTTTGCCTCCCTTTAGAGGTATTACTCACCAAATTGATCTGATTCCTGGTGCTAAACTTCCAAATCAAGCAGCTTATAGATTGACTCCTCTAGAGAATGAGGAAATGAGAAGACAAATCACATAATTAATGAAGAAAGGATTCGTGAGAGAAAGTATGAGCCCTTGTGCCACACCTAGTCTACTTTCCCCTAAGAAGGGAGGGAAGTGGAGACTTTGTGTGGATTCTCGAGCAATTAACAAGATCACTGTGAAGTATCGTTATCCATTACCCAGAATGGACGACTTGCTAGATTATTTATCAGGAGCTAAGATCTTCTCCAAAATTGACCTCAGAAGTGGTTATCATCAAATTCAGATTCGGGAAGGTGATGAGTGGAAGACAGCTTTCAAAACCCAAGATGGGTTATTTGAGTGGGTGGTGATGCCATTTGGACTGTCCAATGCACCAGCTACCTTCATGCGAACAATGAATCAAGTATTTAGATCACATATTGGGAAATTTGTGATAGTTTATTTTGATGATATCTTAATTTTTAGTAAATTCTTGAAGGAGCATGTAGAACATTTGAGGATGGTACTTGACATACTTAGAGCAGAAAGGTTATTTATCAATAATGAAAAGAGTGAATTTTGCAAAGATAAGTTGGTATTTTTGGGCAATGTTATTTCATCAAATGGCTTGAGCATGGATCCAGAAAAGGTCAAGGCCATTCTTGAGTGGCCTACTTCGCAAAGCATTACTGAGGTGAGAAGTTTTTATGGTTTAGTAAATTTTTATAAGAAATTCATCAAGAATTTTAGTGGAGTAAGTGCAGCATTGACAGATTGTACAAAAGGGAAGGTATTCTCTTGGTCAAAAGCAGATGACCTTAGTTTTGAACAGCTTAAACAGAAAGTAACAAAGGAACCTATTCTTTCCATACCTGATTTTGAGAAGCTTTTCACAATTGAATGTGATGCTTCAAGGGTAGCTATTGGGGGAGTGTTAAGTCGGGAGGGGAAACCAGTGGCCTTCTTCAGTGAGAAATTAAATGAAGCTGAAAAGAGGTACTCCACTTATGATAAAGAATTCTATGCTGTGGTACAAGCTTTAAAATATTGGAGGCACTATCTCTTACATAAGGAGTTCATTTTGATGACTGACAATCAAGCTTTGAAGTATATAAATTCCCAAGGTAAGCTGTCCCATAAACATGCTAAATGGGCTTCTTTTTTGCAAGCTTATACCTTTGTTGTGCAGCATAGGAGTGGTAAGAGCAATGTTGTGGCTGATGCTTTGAGTAGAAGGCGCCATTTATTAGTTGTAATGAGTCATGGATTGGTTGGCTTTGAAGAGATGAAAGGTGAATATGCCGAAGACCCCTATTTTGGCAGCATTTGGATAGCTCTAAGTAGTCCAAACTATACCAATACACATGCATTTGATGACTACATACTGTTAGATGGTTTCTTGTTTAAGGGGTCTCAGCTTTGCATTTCTCTTGGATCACGAAGGGACAAACTAATAAGGGAGTTGCACTCAAATGGTTTGGGTGGGCATTTTGGAAGAGATAAGACCTTTGGATTAGTAAGTGAGAAGTTTTTTTGGCCTAATATGAGGAGAGATGTGAACAAGTTTGTTGCTACTTGTAGAGTATGTCAAACAGCAAAGGGAGGAAGCCAAAATACTAGTTTATACATGCCCTTACCCGTGCCAAAGGAACCATGGGTTGATATCTCTATGGATTTTGTTTTGGGGCTTCCTAGAACCCAAAGAGGCAATGATTCAGTGTTTGTAGTGGTGGACCGTTTTTCCAAAATGGCCCATTTCATACCCTATAAGAAGACAAATGATGCTAGTCAAGTGGCACACTTATTTTTCAGGGAAGTTGTGAGATTGCATGGTGTTCCAAAAACAATAATGAGTGATAGAGATGTCAAGTTCTTAAGTCACTTTTGGAGAATCCTATGGAAAAAGTTGGATAGCAAGTTACAATTCAGTTCAGCATATCATCCCCAAACTGATGGTCAGACAGAGGTAGTGAACAGGAGCTTGGGCAATCTTTTGAGGTGTTTAGTTGGAGACAATCCCCGACAATGGGATTTGGTGTTACCTCAATCGGAGTTTGCCTATAATTCCAGCATAAATAGGTCAACTGGTAAATCTGCGTTTCAAATTGTTTATGGTGCAAATCCTAAAGGAGTTGTGGACTTCGTTGACTTGCCGGAAGGTAAACATGGCAGCCATGAAGCTACAGGGTTTTTAGAAAATATTTGTGAGATACATCAGCAGGTCAAACTCAAATTGCAGTCCATGAATGAACAATATAAGAGGAAGGCTGACTTGCATCGTAGAAGAAAGGTCTTTCGAGAAGGAGAGATGGTAATGGTGCACCTACGCAAAGAAAGGTATCCAAATGGTGCCTACAACAAGTTGAAGCCAAAGAAAATTGGACCATGTAGAATCATGAAGAAGATAAATGACAATGCTTATCAAATTGAATTGCCAGAAGATTTAGACATTAGTCCCATCTTTAATGTTGCTGACCTTTACTCATACTCTGCTGAAACTAGTGACGAACAGGGAAAAGATGAGCAAAACAAGATGGACAATGTCCATAAGATCCAGCAAATTCCAAGGAAGACAAGACAGCAGATTGAACAAGTGCTAGATACCAAATTGATGACTACTCGATCCAGTTCCTATAAGTTGTATTTTGTTAAGTGGGAGGGCTTCCCTGATTCTTACAACTCTTGGATTTCAGACGCTGACTTACTCAAGTATAGCAAAACTTTTCCACCTCATGCACTAGAACCAGAATAGCCAAGAGATCCAAATCATATTTTAGAGCAGGGGAGGATGATGCGAAGCATTAACTGCTATCAGTTTGTCGAGCATTAACAGCTCCTTCCTTGGCGTAATATGGTTGTAACCGATCAGTTATTTTAGGACTGTTTCTTACTTTTTTTAGTCTTCTGTTTGAGCTTTTTTTGGTTGACAGTTGACAGCTGTCTCATGTTGGTTTGGGGAGTTAGTTGCTAGGAGTCTTTTAAGTTGTGGGTCTTAGGAAGTTACATAGTAGGTTAATTCTAGCTGAAAGATGGGGAAACTCTGAGCTGTGTTTTTTTCTATAGACAGTTATATTTCATGACTGTAATTTGGTAGGAACAGAGATCAATAAAGTAGTGTTGATTTACTCACAGAACCTTCTTATTGTCTACTTCTGTTTTGGATTCTGGAATTTTTCTATTATTTCTGAGTACAATTGCAGGTTCAATCTTCGGATCTGCTTCACAGGTTCCTTCAAAAGTTCGAGTCATGGTGATGCCAGGTTTTTATGTTCACGATCAGATACTGAGATGCAAGGTTTTGTGCCGGTACAGAATTGGAGCCTGAAGGTTGTTTTCCCTTGACCTTATCTTCATCTCAATGCATATTATTGTGGGAATTCTTTATATGTTCAAGCATGTAATGTATCTTCTACGTCTGATTGCTCATTATATACTAAATAATCATAATGTTTGTGGATTTCATGTAAAGAGTTTTGAACTATAATGGGAGAAAGGCATAGCCGCATAGGTACTATTTCACCTTTTAAGTGTATGGTCCTGTAAAATGTCAAACACAGGCTGCATGAAAAAGACACTTGTAACATGCAGATTATGTTCTTGCTCTTTCATCCTTTAAAACATCATTCTTTGCTTTCGAATGCAGAATTGAACCTGTAGCTTTATGGTTCATTGAATATAAAATCAGTTGAAGCCATCTATTTACTTCCATGACCGTCATCTATGACAATTTTATCTGGTTGTCCTTTTAGTACGTTCCTCCTTTCCAACTGATCATGTTTTACTGTTTAGTGCTGGTCAACATCGATGATGGCTGGAATCCCTGTGCCTGCTGATCTTCTTATTCCTATAAGGAAGAACTTGGAGGCTATCTATGCAGGCCTCTTTGATACCCATCATCATCTTACAGATAGTAAGATTGCTATTTAGCCCTTATATGGTGTCCGTCAAAAACATGGTTTTTAGCTAATTAGTTTTAGATCATTTTTTCTATGGCGTGCCCGGTTTTAGAATAAATTCTTATGTGCCTGGTAATATCTGTGTAGTTGTGCACAATAAAAACCACAACCTGCTAAAAAAATATCAACAACTTGGAATCCATATAAGTGTATTTCACATTTATAAACATAAATGTGAAGCATTTTTATAGAAATGGAATACAAATAACACATATATCAATCGAATACAGGTAACACAGCAAGGTTTCAGACAACCTTGACGAAAAACTTTAGAAGTACTTATGGCAATAATTTTCCCAAAGAGCAACAACAACATTCTTTTTGAAACAGCACTTTTGGGGGCAAGAACAGTCTCTCCAGCATTCATTCTCTACCCTGCAAAAAGGCACGTACTCTGGCTGCAACGCAGCTCTTGTTTAAATTGATTTTGTGTTTTGGATTAAAATTATATATTAAATGAAATGTAATATTACATTGTTATATTTAGATATAAAAAGTGTGGTTAATAAAATTAGAATTAAATTTTTCTGACATAACATTGAGAGAAAATTACATGTGGTGAATTCAAATTTAAATATAAAAAATTTATATTTTTTATGTATAAATTATTTTAAATTAAATTTGACGGTCACATTTATTTATTTTGAAAATATTTATGATAATGATTTATTCAACATTACTCTTCAAATATCAATAAAATTTATAATTAAAAAATATATATATAATCTATATATTTATTAAAGTTCTTAAAAATTTATTCAAAATTTTCCTTTACATCTAATATTATTTAAAAATAATAATTATATTTTATTTCCAATAATTTATTATACATGTTATAATTTCTAATTGTTAATTAGAATAAATAAACGGATGCATTTTATTTTAGTGCTTTCCCATTCCCCAAAGAGTAAATGAAATTGTCAATACTTTGATATTATTCAATATGTTTGTATGTATTATATTTGACTCTTACTTTTTTATTTTTTAATATATTTAAAAAGTTTGACTGTAAAACATAAAAACGATCATCAGTACTTAATATTATTAAATATTTGGTTTATATTACTTATTTTATCAATGTTATGAGGTGATTCTTATTTCAAGAACCCATATAAATGTTAGAAACGTTATTTCGAGAACCCAAATAAATGTTAAGAATCATAGTAAACACAATAAAACTAAAATTTAATAAAAATATTAACTATGTTCATAAAGACATTAATATTAAAGTATAATTAATACTCATTAATCTTTAAGGGTGCACTCACTAAATGCGAGAATGCTTTGTATCGGTGTAAAATTAATAAAATTTAACATTAAAATTTTTAGTGTTATATAAATAGTTAATATTTACAAAAAGTTTAAAAATTTAAACGCATAAAATATAATTATTATTAGTATATGTTTAATATTATATGTTTCACCTTATGTGTTTACTTGGGTCAATTGTTTCTTGCTAGTTAATTAGTTGTTGTTCGTATTATGTATGCGTTCAATTAATTAAAGTTTTTAGAAAGGTAGCAATAAAATAATATTTTCCCTAGTTACAATTAAACGGTGAATAATTTGAGGAGCAACAACGAATCAGAGGCCACCTCATAAAATTTTAAGCTGTTTAACTCAGTTTTTATGTTGAATAATAATGATGTTAATAGCTACCCTCACAAACAACTACCCTCACATTCATTTTTGACACCAGGTATAGATGTAGCAGGGTTTAAACATGGAGCCCAATTATGGCTTGCTTTGCAAGGAATGCCTAGAAATGAAATGAAATAAGTTAAACATTCCCGGTAAACGAAATTGCTACACATGTTACTTATGGTTCCTATGCAATTTCATCCATGGCATTGATTATGTTCCCATCCTTACCATTTATCTTTACAGTACCCCATCTCAACAAGCTGAGATTTCCCTTAAAATTCTTTGCCAACACTATAATAAAACCAGCAATTGAAGAAATAAACATTATGAATTCAACTGCCAAAATCTACAACTGCAATATTCAAACACTTTGCAGAGAGAATCGTTTGGAGGAAGCTATGTTCATCTTGCATGAATTGGATAAGCATGCCATTCTAGTAGACTCTGACATTTATTCATGTCTATTGCAACCCTGTACCAATGAAAAATATCTAAAACAAGGTAAGAATCTCCACAACCACATGATTTTACTAGATTTCAACTAAGTGATGACTCCGTAGGCACTAAACTGTTGAGTATGTATTTAAACTATGGCAGTTTTGAGGATGCACACCAACTGTTTGATAAAATGCCTAAACCAAATGTTGTATCATGGAATGTTATGATAAGATGTTGTGTCATTCATGGATTCTATGATTGTGCCCTTACAATATATTACAAAATGCAGAGGGTAGGAATTAGTCCATACAGGTTTACATCTCCCTCATTCTCAAGGCATGCACTAGCTTGGGGTTTCTTCGCCAAGGTAAGCATATCCATGACTTTGTGGTGAAGTGTGGGTTTGAGTATGATGCTTTTATGGGGAGTGATCTCATAGACATGTATGCAAAATGTGTTGTCATTTAGTATGCACGTCAAGTGTTTGACAAAATGTCTCAAAGAGATGTGGTCTCTTGGACTTCCATGATAGGAGGATATGTCCAGAATGGGCAGGTTAACGAAGCCATGGCTATTTATTTGTGTATTCAACTCGTAGGTGTGATCCCAATTTGATTACTATTGTCATCATTCCTCCAGTCTATGGCCACTTAGCTGCTCTGCAGAAGGGAAAGGAAATTCATGATTATGCACTAAAAAGAGGAATTTAGCTTGATGTTTTTGTGGCCAGCTCCCTCATTCACATGTATGCGAAATGTGGTGCAATGGATTTTGCAGGTCATGTGTTTGACAAAATGTCTCAAAGAAATGTAGTTTCATGGATTTCAATAATTGTAGGCTTTGCTTATAATGGAAATTGTGATGGTGCTTCTGAATTGTTCCATCAAATACAAAGTACAGGGATTAAACCCAATTTGGTTACATGAAATACAATGATTGCAGGATATGCACAAAATGGGCTTCTGAATGAAGCTATAGAACTTCTTTATCAAATACAGCTAGCTAGAGTTGAACGATATCTGGTTACCCTTGCAAGTCTGCTCCTAACATGTGTTGCTTTAGAAGCTCTACAACAAGGTAAGTAAATCCATGCTCAAAAAATTAGAAAGGGATTTGATTCGAGTGTTTTTGTGGGGAGTGCCCTGCTAAATATGTATTTTAAGTGTGGGAACATGGAGATTGCGTGAAGAGTGTTTGATAACATGTTGGAAAGAGATGCAGTTTCATGGAATGCAATGATGGTGGGTTATGGAGTGCATTGTTATGGCGAGGAAGCCATTGCACTTTTTGAACAAATGCAATAGGAAGGCATGAAGCTAGACCAGATCACGTTCATTATTATTCTGTGGGTATACAGCCATTCAGGACCGGTAGTTAAATGCATGCAGTTCTTTAACTAGATGATTCATGAATGTCATTTTGTCCCCAGAATGGAGCACTATGCATCAGTGGTTGTGTGATGTCCCTTTCTTAGGGGCTCCTTTTCCTAAGAAAAAGCTCTGATACCACTGTAATATCCCCTTCAAATAGGGAATATAGAAACACAAACAGTTCTGGACAAAGATACAATCTTGCAGAATAAATTCAAATATGCATAAATAAATCACAATATAATCTCTCAATAGCAAATCAAAGATCTCATCACTTGTTCTTCTGGACGATTACACAATTGAGTCTCTGTCATACAAATAAAATAATATGAAATATTCTGTCTTAAAACCTTGGCTTCTTGCAAATCTGGGAATGAAACCTGAATTATGTCTCGTCTTGGCCTGCTGTGTTGAACACACAGTCGCCGGCGTCGGTCGATATACTGCCGACGTCGGTCTCTGTAGGTCCTTCTCTGCCGACGTCGGTCTTCAGTCGACCGATGTCGGTCACTGAAAATCGCTGTCTGCTGAGGTCGGTGTCTGAGCGGATCTGTACGGACCTAGTACGGCCGCCAATTAAGCACAACCTGTCTGTTTTCAACCCCTGATAGCTGAACAACCTGATCTCAAGAATATACGATTCTAATACAGAAGATCTATATCTGTATAACTTATTGGATCAAAAACTAAATAAAGAAATACCTGAAATACTGTGATAACTTCTATGTGAAGCTATCTCTCAAATCTGTAAACCTCTGTGATAACTTTTGTATGAAGCTATCTCTCAATTTGGCAATAGATCAGCTGATATTTCACAGCGTCTGAATTGCACACAATGAAGAGTTGACATTCTCCACTGCAGATGGAATCTTGGAACCCTTGGCTCAGTCTTCACAGAAAAATTTCTTCAATATCAAAATCAATAATCAATGCATGAATTACCATACTCTCCCCCATGAGAAACCCTTATACCCTCCAAAGGTGTGCTTGCTAAAATTAGATTTCCTCAAATTAGAACTTGGGGTTCTTAAATTAGAATTCCTCAAATTAGAACTTGGGCTTCTTAAATTAGAATTAGGGTCTTAAAATTAGACCAATTCTTAAATTAGAATTGGGGTCTTAAAATTAGACCAATTAATTAATATCTAATTTAAAATTAGACCAAATAATTAATTAATTAATATCTAATTTAAAATTAGACCAAATAATTAATATTTGATTAAATCAATCAAATATTAATATCTCCCTCAATACATGTCGGATCCTCGAACCGACTGAAGCTGGTGAACCAGGGAGTGATTCCGCACATGATCATGCCATCCCAGGGATGGTCTGCTGAGTGCCAAATATCCCTAAATAATAGGAGCTCAGGCAAACATGTTCGAAAGAGCCCGAATGAAAACCAAATGTAAAAATTCTGTGAATCAAAGTCAAGCCAATCTCCATCATGACCCTCTATCCATCCTATTAGCCTACGAAGGTCGCATAATAGACTAATCATCAAGTCTGTCAATGTCCATGAAAAAGGGGACATGACAGATTGACCTTCTTGGTTGTGCTAGTTACTTGGAAAACGCTGAAGACTTCATCTAAAACATGCCAACAAAACCAAACATTGAAGTGTCGGGGATCTTTCTTAATGCATGTAGAGTCCATCAAAATATATATCTAGGAGAACGCATGCTAGAAAATATCTTTGAGTTGGAGCATGAAAATATTGGATACTGTGTACTACTGTCAAATATATATGCTGAAGCTCACAGTTGGGATGATGTAGCAAAAGTGAGGGCAAAGATGAAAAGCATGAGATTGAATAAAAGTCCAAGATGCAACTGGATTGAAGTTAATAACAAAAGTGTAGGAGATGGATCAAATCCTGCTTCCAAGCTAAATCCTTGTCCTCAACAGGAATTTGTATGCTTGAAAGCAAGTCGAAGCATCCAAATTTAATATTTAAATATGCGATTCAAACATACCCCACACCAAGTCCATGTTTAAAGAAAGCAGACAACAACTTCAACTCCAAAAGCTGGCAGTAGTAAATGGCGGATGGACTTCTCAATCATCTGTGCGCTCAAGTCATCGCTGCTCACAGCCTCCCACCTACGATTACAATTACAATCAACGTCCATTGAAATTGCAGAGGTTTGTTCTTGTTCCTGTTCCTGTTCTAGCTGAGTGTGTAGAAGCCTTTGCAAAGCAGTCTCCAGTCTCCAAATTCAATGCAGGGCAGGTACTCAAACCGTTCACAGTACTTGTTGAAGATTGTTTTTCTTTTTTCTTTTTTCTAGCTATAAAAATTATTATTATCTGAGGATTTTATATTTTTAAGTTCATAATAATACTAATTAAAAAATATTATTTATATAAATAAAATCTTTTATAAAATTTTAATTTAAAATATTATTTATAAAAAAAAATATTATTTATATATGTTTTTAAATAAGAAGATTCCAGATTTCTTAAAGTTCCTTAGTTTATAATAATATTATAATTTATAAAAAAATAATAATAATAAAATATTTTCCTAATAAAAAAAGTTTAAAGACCATCATAATATTAATAAAATAATTATAAAAAGTTTATTAATATTAATTAAAAATATATTTTAAATAATAAATTTAAATTTTATTTATAATAAATTTAAAATTTATTTGTAATAAAGTTTAATAAAATAGTTTAAGTCGATGGGATCAATAATTTAGATCGTTTAAGGCTTGAGTTTGATATTTGATTTATTTACAACATGTGGAGTGAGACATTTGCATACTATCTACATTTTGAAGTGATCATGCGAGATTTTGAGAAAGGGGTCAAACTTCTCCATGTGAACCAAATAAAACACATTACAAAACTATGAATATTATAGACCTAGGCTCATCCATATATACTTTGAAATGTACCTTACTTATATCATCTAGCGCTCAAGTTCTATTCATGATTTACCCTTAATATGTGAAGTGCAACATTTTTACGTCCTCAAAGACTATAAGAGATTGCCTTACTAAAACTGCCATAGAAAAGTGGTGCCAAGTTGTTGGATCACTAATTCAATAAGTTAACAAAATTAAATAAATAAATAAAATATATAATATTAATAAAAAAGTGTAAATCCAAACGAACTACCCTTACCATTGTAGACCATTAGGTGTATCTTATTTCTAAATAAAGGGATGAGATAGATATGATGATGGTTTCTATAATGGCCATGTGTAGAATTTTGATTGAATCATTAATTGATAATAAAATTACAAATACTACTAATTAATAATAAGGACTACTTACATTATATTGAGAATTGTGATATTTATTATTTTAGAGAATTTAAAATTAAAATACTGCAACATATGAAAAAAAATACAAGAATAGAGGTTTAATAAATACTAATTAATACAAATTAAGTTAGAATAAATATGATAAAGCAATTATTTTTTTAATTATCTAATCTTTTTAAATTTCTTAAGTGAATTGTATTGAAGATTGTAATATTTATTATTTTAGAGATTTAAAAAATAAAAAATTAAAATATATGAAAAAGAAAATACAAGAATAGGGGTTTAATGAATACAAATTAATATAAATCAAGTTAGATTAAACATGATCAAGCAATTTTTTTTTTTTTTGAAATTATCTAATTTTCTTAAATTTTTTAAGAGAATTGTATGAAAATTGTAATATTTATTATTTTACATAGTTAAAAGTAACGCGTTTCAATATATGAAAAAATAAATACAAGAATAGGAGTTTAATGATTGTCAATTAATACAAATCAAGTTGTTGTTTTGGTATTGTAATTGGTACTCTAATTTTTTCTTAAATTTTTACCATTTTTTAAATTTCTTTTATAGTTAATATTGTGATGTGATTTTTATTTTTGGTATTGTAATTAAGCCAAAGGGTTATACGATGGGGCAAGGCCTCAAGATTCATCTCACAAGAGACAAAACAAGAGAATATTCTACTTGCCATCATTTGTACGTTAACACGAGGAGACAAATAATGATTTTACAACTGTTGGTTTCTGGTTTCAGGGTGATGTTTTGTTGGCTTGGAGATTACCTTACGGCCTACATAAATGACATGCCTCTGACTCATTGTTGGGTCGAATTATCATGCTATTGGGTATGAATCTCTATGGTAGATGAGCAGTGCACATCATTCCTACTGTTGCATCGCCCCTTCCATGGGTTTAAGTCAGTAAGTTGGTTCAATACGAGGTTCTCCGTTCTGCAATGTAATGGATAGAAGAAACATAAACCTTTAAATTACATATATTTAATCTCTACTCTTGCACTTCTTGTTCAAAGGGATTGATGATCACAGATAGTAAGCTTGCATCACCTGGTATAATGAAATCCCACAAATCAATTGTGATGTTTGGAGGCCAAAAGGAAAGAGATATGGCTGTCCATGTTCCCATCTACAAGCAGTAGGCCACATAACACCTATGTTCAATTGATACACTTGAATCAACCATGGAAATGTCATGTTAGACTTTTGAGTCCATAGATTTAGATATTTCAAAGAATTATTTTCTGAAAAATTCAATAACACAGAGTTTCATTTTCATTGTATACTCTGCAATTTGTCTGATCACCTTTTTAATTTTTTTATCTTACATATATTATTGAATTGAGTACCTCAAAGAAAGCTGCAAAATGCTTCTTTTATATTTGGTTCTGTTCACAACCATTGATGATGATTGACGAGGATTCTTAGACTTTTAAAAGCCCTAATTTTGATTCAAGTTCACCATTTTGGCAACACATACCTCATATATATTACCAAAAAAACTCATATCCAAACTAAAACAAAATAGGTATGAATTTAGGTAATTTCCCAAGCATCTTTTTATTTTACTTATTTGCAGCGTTAGCAGAATTCGATCCCTATGATGTCGTAGAGGATGAAGAAGGTCCAAAACCCCAAGCAATGACAAAATTAAGGTATCATGAAAAGTTTCAAACATTAGAATTAAACTCTCATTTCACTAATAAAAACAAAGAAAAACAAATTTTCAATCTTTTAGAAATAGGACATCTTGATCATTTCTTACTATAAACTACCACCTACTTAAACAAAATTTACATAAAAAATATATTAGCATCCACAAATGACCGCATGAAGAAGCTAGCAAGAAAATATAGGAGGTAATGGAGAACAAATGAGAATTCAAAAAGATCAATCATAGAAATTTCAAGCACATACAATTAAAACAACCAGTATTAAAATTTTGTTTGAAGGCATAAAAATCATTGATAATGAAAATAGAAGACAAAACATGGCATCCAAATCATAGGACTCTGGTTTGAGTCTTACCATGGGCATTAGATTAGGCATCGGATTAGCAAACTATGAAATCAGAAAAAGGTTAATTTAATCCCATTAACACAAGTTCAGAACAAAGAGGAAGACCAGGTGGAGGCATCCGACTGTGTGGCCATGAAAGACAATGATTTCTTATGGTGAGGTCAGGGGGAGTAAATAGATTTTGCCTGGACTATGTCATAGCATATTTGTGCATTGTTAGGGTTTGAATGTCGATTAGGGTTTTTAATTATTTGCTAACACCTACCTTTTAACATGTCATTACCATTGAAAATGGGTTGCACGAAGGCTTGGCCATTGATTACGATGGTATCAGATGGACCAGGTTCGTGTCAAATCGTTCTGTGGATCATTGCTCTAGCAAATAGGAAGAAATTACGTGTCAAGGAGATTAACATGTGAATATCACCAAGTCGTCCCATCAATTATGGGATAAATAATAACTATTAAAAACTTTATCATGTCCTAAAGTTTTACTTAAAAGTATAAAAAGTGTGGAGATATGACCTAACGATAGTTTGCATAAATAGCCCAGAAGTAAAGAAACAATGTATAAAAACACCAATAAGCGGATCAGTCATTCTACAAGGGATAATTGAGAAACAACTCTTTGCTTGTAAATAAATTATATATTTTTCTTACATTACAAACTTAACTTTCACTTAACACTGGGAAGTAATTGCGAAGTCATCTCAAAGTGAACATACTTTATTCCACATCTAAATCATATTAATAAATTTGTATGATTTTTATCATAAAATATTCATGATTAATTTTAATAATGGAGTAGGTTGTTTTTAATGAATTTTTAGTCAAAGAAAATAAAGTGTTTCACATTAAAAAGTTTATTTGTGAGTAGAAATTCAATGGAATGTTAAAATATTTGATGGTTTGGTTAATGATTAAATCATATCATTTTAAATTTGAAATAGGGATGTAAATAACTTTTAAAGAAGAGTAGGAAAAGAGAAGATATTTATTTTATATTTTAAAGATGGTAGAAATAGAAAATAATTATATCATAGTGTGTATGATTTGTAGAAACATTTGAATTTGATATACTAACAAATAGCAGATGTCACTTTCATTTTTTTATTTGAAGATGTTAAATTTAATAAAATAACAAATATTTTTATCAAGATTTGTTATTGCTACTCTAAATATAAATATATAATTATAACTGATAATTATATAAAATAGTATAATAATATTATATATTAATTATATGGTATACATATATATTATATAGTATAATATATTTATTGTCTATATTGTTAGGTTGTGGAGCTAAAAGCTTCACTGATGCAAACAGGGGAGGAGGTTGATAAAGGTTGCTGAGTTGCAAAGCAACCGGCGTCGCTCTGATCAACCGACGTCGGCATGATTAGACAGGAAGAGCAACCGACGCCGGTCAGGGATCGATCGACGTCGGTCACCTCCAGGCAAACAGGTACCGACGTCGATCGCCTGTGCGGTTCAAAACTGCAAGTTTTACGGACAGTTAATTAACGAAACAAGTGTTTGCATGTCAAGAGCCAAATTTAGACTAGAAGTTGCAGATCTAATTATTGTAATTAAATGTCTAATTATTGTTTAGATGAGATCTATATAATAGACTCATGGGCTGTATTGTAAAGTGTGCTAGAGAGTAAGAGAGCAAATATTAGCTCCTTCAGAGAGAAGAGAGCATGGTGTGTTCCTCCTAGTTCCAAAGGGGTGTTGAGTGTGTATGATCTTGGAGAGTTGCAGGTGTGCAAGTTCTGGTAGAAGATCCACCGAGGTACTGGTTGAAGAATCATAAGGACTTGGTGAGGCGAGGACAAGGGTTCTTCAGGGTGTAGAGATATCTACAGGGTAAGTAAGGTCTGTTGATTTGCAGGTGGCAGCAAGGAAAGAGAGATCTACTTGGAGTACGGTTGTGTACTTGGTGTACTGGCAGCGTTGTTACTGACTGGTGGAGGTGAACACCAACTCTGTATTGGAGTTGATTGTTGGGACCGTAAGAGAGAGAGGAAAGAAGTCATTGAGGTGTGGCAAGCCTTTGAGGTGGAAGAAGAAGTGGCATCTTCTTTATTGTATTTTCTTCTGAGTGATTATTAATACAATTGTGTATTGTCTCTCATACCCTGTGTTGTTTCATATTTATAGTTACTTATTCATTCTGGTTAAATTTCATGTTTAGTTGCTAATACAAGAGGTAATCATACATACTCTTATTGGTGGAGTAAGATCTTGACAGTTGGTATCAGAGCTTTTGGTTGGGTTGACTAACAGGTGGTTCAGATCTGGTTAGTATTTTTTTTATTACAGGTCACTCTCAGGGGTTTCAGATTGAGTGGGAGTATAGCAATGGCAGAAGAAAGTAAGCTACGAATGGAGAAACTGAATAGCACGAATGGTCTGATTGATGGAAAGAAAGAGCATGTAAAGGAAGATTGTTGGTCGGTAGAAGATCAGCGTGTAGAAGCAGATGTTGCAGGTGATGTTGCACAGGGTGCTCTGAATAAAGTAGAATCTTGGTTTACATATTCTTTTGCCTCTTTCCATGTAGCTCGAAATAGAGCATCTTTTCATGGATATGTCTTTGGAGACTTTGGAGAGATTTATTTAGGGGTTGGTGAGCCTTGTCAGATTGTTGGCAAAGGGGAAGTGAAGCTGAAAATATAGACGAATAACACACAGGTGTTGAAGGAGGTCATGCAGGTCCCAGTCTTGGAGATGAGTCTAATTTCTTCAGGAAAGTTGGGTGATGGGAGATGCACAGTAACTTTCACAACGGATGTACTTGAATTAGACGATGGTAAGAAATTAGGTATCTTTTATCTATCTACTTATATTACTGATTCACCTTCCGTTGCAGAGATGTGGCTTTGTAGGCTTGGTCACATACGTAGGAGGGGAATGCATGTTCTTAAGCGAAAGACAGATATCTTTGACAAACTTAAGAACTGGAAAGCCTTGGTGTTCATGGAGGAGATGACGGACAGAGATCAGCTGAGGGGACTGAATTATTCTGAGTAAGGTTGTGTTGATTTGAACAGGGTTTTGATCCAAAAGAAGCTCGCGGGTAAAAAATCATCACTCACAGGCGAACATAGGTACTGGCATCGGTCAGGAGGAATCGACGTCGAACAAACAGGCACCGACGTCGGTGATGTGCAGATCAACAGAGTCAGTGGTGTCAGGCAAAAGGAATCGACGTCGGTCATATAGCAACCGACGTTGGCAAGAGGTACACCGGCGTCGGTCAGAAAATCGACGTCGACAGACAGGGTCAGTCACAGGGAATCGACGTCGATCGGGTGCAGATTGGGAGATGACCGAGATCAGTCACTGGAACGGATATTGGGTGGACAACAAGCTGTCAAGGAGTCTCAAACGCCCATATGAAGGACTGAAAGGGTAAGTGGACCTCATATTCATTTTTCACATTCTTACTAGTTACTTACTGATGGTCGAGAACCAGGAAGACGTGAAGAGGCAATGCAGGTAGAATCCAAAAACAGTGGGAGCTTGGCATGGATGAGGAGTGTGAGTCTTTGGATAAGAACCAAATAGGAGTTTGTTGGTGGAGTTGTCAGCTGGAAGAAAGCACTGAAAGACGGACGGATTCTCAAGTTGAAGAAGAGAGTGGATGGATACGTGAGACAGAAGGCCAAGGTATATGGTCTTGAGGAAGCTGCAGGACAGTGGTACAGGTTTTGATAGGTGGATGACAAAGCAGGGCTTCAGTCAATGTCAGTGTAACCATTGTGTTTGACTTACCAGGTGGATGATGGTCGCAACATTATTCTGTTATTGTATGTGGGTGATATGCTAGTAGGTTCGTACATACAGGGATTTGCTGAGCTAAGGGTAAGGTTAGTTCAGAGGTATGTCATGAAGAATTTGGAGCAGCGAAATTCTTTGGCATAAGAGTCATGGAGATTTTGTCTCCAGTGGGAGCTGATGTGAAGAAGGTGTTGGTGAGGTTTAAGATGCAAGATGCAGAATCGGTAAGCACACCAAGGGCTGGACAGTTCAAGCTTAGCTTAGAACAGTGTTCGAAATCACATGAGGTCTGGTGTAGACCTGAGTTTTCCCAAGTAGTGGGAGTTGTCAGAGAGTTTGGAGCCAATTCGGGGAAGGTGGATTCTCAGGTATCTGAGAGGGACCAGCAGCAGGGATTCATGTTATGCAGGGTCAAAGTCTTCACTACATAGGTTTGTAGGTTTGGATGTGGCAGGTTACTTGGATGACAGGGGTAGCATCATAGGTTGTGTGGTGGTTGGTCTTCAGGATTGATCTTGAAGAGGGATACAATCTAGGGAATGAATTAGATGAAGGTACAGGTATAAGTACAAGTGCAGTTATTTATCTCCAAGTGGGAGATTGTTAGGTTGTGGAGCTAAAAGCTTCACTGATGCAAACAAGGGAGGAGGTTGCTGAAGGTTGCTGAGTTGCAGAGCAACCGGCGTCAGTCTGATCAACCGACATCGGCAGGATTAGAAAGAAATAGCAACCGACATCGGTCAGGGATCGGTCGACGTCGGTCTCCTCCAAGCAAACAGGGACCGATGTCGGTCGCCTGTGCGGTTCAGAACTGCAAGTTTTACGGGCAGTTAGTTAACGAACCAAGTGTTTGCATGTCAAGAGCCAAATTTAGACTAGAAGCTGTGGATCTAATTATTTTAATTAGATGTCTAATTATTGTTTGGATGAGATCTATATAATAGACTCATTGGTTGTATTTTAAAGTGTGCTAGAGAGTAAGAGAGCAAATATTAGCTCCTTCAGAGAGAAGAGAGCATGGTGTGTTCCTCCTAGTTTCAAAGGGGTGTTGAGTGTGTATGATCTTGGAGAGTTGCAGGTGTGCAAGTTCTGGTAGAAGATCCACCGGGGTACTGGTTGAAGAATCATAAGGACTTGGTGAGGCGAGGACAAAGGTTCTTCAGGGTGTAGAGATATTTACAGGGTAAGTAAGGTCTGTTGATTTGCAGGTGGCAGCAAGGAAAGAGAGATCTACTTGGAGTACGGTCGTGTACTTGGTGTACTGGCAACGTTGTTACTGACTGGTGGAGGTGAACACCAACTCTATATTGGAGTTGATTGTTGGGACCGTAAGAGAGAGAGGGAAGAAGTCCTTGAGGTGTGGCAAGCCTTTGAGGTGGAAGAAGTGGCATCTTCTTTATTGTATTTTCTTCTGAGTGATTATTAATACAATTGTGTATTGTCTCTCATACCCTGTGTTGTTTCATATTTCTAGTTACTTATTCATTCTGGTTAAATTTTGTGTTTAGTTGCTAAGACAAGAGGTAATCATATATAATCTTATTGGTGGAGTAGGATCCTGACATATATTAAATAAAAATAGATGTAATAAGAATATAAATATAAAATATTATAATATAATTATATTACTTTATATCTATAATATATAGCTAAATTAATTAGAAATTATATTTAGTCAATTAAATTGACCACCTAATAAAATAAACTTTGATTAATAACATAAATGTAAATCCTATTATTATACACATATGATATATTTATATCATATATTATTGTATTTTTACATCTGTCCACGACCCCCCAAAGATTTGCCTATGAATTTGACCACCTTTTATGTGTTTGTTAAGGAGAAGGGGGCCCTTGTTTATTCACCTTAACTAAGTTATGAAAAAGACTATACAGAATGTGGTTAAAGAATACTTGAACAGTAACTGCTAAAATAGAATATTAGAAAAGAAAACAAAAAGCATTCCTATATATATGGTTAATGACTAGATTTGCTAAAAAACTTTTAATAATAAAAAAACCCAATGGGTGTTATTGATATCCAAAGATAAAAATGATGTGTTTAAAGAGCCAAAAGTAAGTAATTAACCGAAAAAAGGACATTTAAATAGTATACTATTTTCAGTTGGTATAAATTTAGCTTTACATAACTCTTTAACAATTTAGTAATTAATTTTTCTATTATGACCATTGCAAATACTAATGGGAATTAGACACTTAAATAAAAAGGCCCGTTTGAATTATGCAATACATAGTGATGAAATAAATGCACATCGACAACTTCAATTCCATACAAAAACAACAAATATTTACCCAGTACTTATGGATGAAGCTATTAGACAACCTCAAAAGAAATTTTGTGAAATAATAGATAGTCTTTCTTCACAAACACGACTGAAATCATTTAGTTATCTTGCTCAACCTGCACATAACTGTATAACAATTCATAGATTCACAACATGCAATTTCAAAAGATACAAACATTGAGTGCAACAAAAAACCAATATCATATTAGTTGTCAAGTACTCAATAGATAGCCTTTAACATAATTCAACAACAAGCTCAAAAAGGACCATAGGGTGCATCACTCTGAATGATTGTACAAGGAACAATAGGGACATGCAAATGTTACTTGATTAGCATAATCAAACACACCCTGGATAAGCTTCTAGGAAAAAGCAAGTCTCGCCTACTTCTTGCTTCAACTAGCGTTGTATCATTTAACATAAATACATCGACAATACATTCAACACTTCATATCCCTATCCAAGAAATGAAAGTGTTGGAGGGACAAACGTTAACAACTTTTCAAGAAAAAATGAGACACATTCAATATGTGGTCATAGATGAAATGAGTTTTATAGGGCCAAAGATGCTCAGTAAGATAAATAATCAATTGCATGAAGCATTTCCTCAGCAAAATAACAAAGAATTTAGTGGTTGCTCAATTATACTCATTTGTGACCTGGGACAACTCCCACCTATAAACGGCATTCCAATGTATGCAGGCAATTTTTTTGGGCACACATTATGGTGCACATTTGATAGAGTTTATACATTAGAAATAAATTTTTGCCAACATAGATGTACAACAAAATAAATACAATTCAAGAATTTGTTAACTAACATCAGAGATACAAACCCAAGAGAAGAAGATTGAAATATGCTCATGTCAAGAACAACATCATTCATACCACTAGAAGAACATGAAAATTTTAAAATTTTAACACATTTGTATGCAACAAATGTATTGGCAATAATGCATAATAAAAAAATGTTGAAATCACTAAATATGCCAATTGATTTATGCATAGCCGAATAAAGCAGACAAAAAAATACATCTAACCACAACGACACTCAACTTGAGCTAGTTGTGCTTCTATGTAAGAAATACAAAATTATGTTAACATCCAATCTATGGGTGAAAGTAGGATTAGTTAATGGAGCTATTGGAGAAATTGTAGGCATCGTCTACAATTCAGATTCAAAGCCACCCTTCCTACCCATATATGCAATTGTTGCACTCAAAAAAACTCTGGCTCCCATGGCATGGAAAGAACCCTACACATGCACCAATTGATCCTATTACACGAGGTAATCACCAATAGATGCCTATAAAAATGACATGGGTACTAACCATACACAAAGCACAAGGAATGACACTCAATAAAGCAATAATTGATATTGGAGACATTGACCACCAAGGATTAACATTCACTGTCGTATCAAGAGTAGGTTCAATCAATGACATGTACATCTCTCCCACATTTACCTTTAAACGCTTTACAAGAATGAAATAAAGTAAATATGTAAATATTTGAAAATCAGAGGAGAAAAGATTGACAAAACTACCCCTTCCACATCATTCATAAGAACTCTAGCTTTATAATCAATGTTTATACAATCAAAATAAAAAGAGAGAGATATTCGTAAATATTGTTACATACAATGCATTTTATAGCTTCAACAATTTTATCATTAATAAATATTATAAAAATTGTTATAATATTAAAATATGAATTATACAATCTAATATTAATATAAATCATATAATATATAAAATAATAAATTTCCAATGTATATAAAAATTATAATAAATATTATATAATATTTCTACAAAGCCAACCAAATAGATTGATAATTGAATTATGTGATTTAAATTTTAAAAAAATAAATAAATAAATAAAATAAAAATAAAAAATAAAAACAAGATAGTGAAGAATAACTACAAACACTTAGCAGAAAAAAAACACAAATTAAAATATTGTATCGTTGCAACAAACCAAATATGAACTAATTTTATTTAACCTTCAGCTTTTATTACACCATGAGGGCAATTACTAGTTGGTATTGTACATTTTTTTAAAAAATCTTTGTATTTGGTATTGTGATGCGACCTTTGTATTTGATATTATAATGGGTATTGTAATTTTTATTTTATTTTTTAATTTTCTAAAAATTCATTTTTATTTGGTATTGTGATTTTTTTTTATTTTTTTTTGACATTTGAAATTATGATTGGTATTTATATTTGGTATTATGAAATTATATATATATATATATATATATATATATATATATATATATTTGAAGTTGTGATGTAGCCATTGTCTTTGAAATTGTGAATAATGCAATTTAAATATATTTGATATTGTAATTGGTATTATTAAAAAAATTAAAATTTCTCAATTTTCATAAATTTATTTTATATTTGAGATTGTGATATAACTTATGTATTTGGTATTGTAATTTTATTTTTAAAATTTTAAAATTTTCTTAAATTTCTTTTGTATCGAAAATTGTGATTGGTATTTATATTTGATATTGTAAATTTTTCTTAATTTTTTTTTTTATGTATTTAAAATTGTGATTAATAATTATATTTAATATTTTAAATATTTTATAATTTTTTGTTATATTTGATATTATAATGTAGTCTTTGTATTTCAAATTGTGATTGATATTGAGATGTAGTTTTTGTATTGAGAATTATGATTGGTATTGTGATTTTTTTTTTTTTTTTTTTAAAGTTAAGATTGTAATTGATATTCATATTTAGTATTGTGAAATTTTATAAATATTTTTATTTTAAATTGTGATTGGTATTTGTATTTGGTATTGTGAAAATTTTATATTTTTATTTTTGTGATTAATATTGTGATGTAACATTTATATTTAGAATTGTGATTGGTATTGTGATGTAGTTCTTTGTATTTTATATTGTAATGTAACTTTTATATTTAGAATTTTTTAATTTGAAATTGTGATTGTTATTTGTATTTAATATTATAAAATTTTCAGAATTTTTTTTAATGATTAATATTATGATGTAACTTTTGCATTTAAAATTGTGATTGGTATTGTAATTTGTGTATTTAGAATTATTTTATTTGAACTTGTGATTGGTATTTGTATTTGATATTGTGAAATTTTTATAATTTTTTTGTATGATTAGTATTATGATGTAGTTTTTTGTAATTGATATTATGATGTAGTCTTTATATTTCGAATTATGATAGATATTGTGATGTAGTCTTGATATTATGATGTAATTTTTCGTGATTGATATTGTGATGTAATATTTATATTTTGTAGTTTTTTTATTTAAAATTATAATATTACGATGTAGCTTTTATATTTAAAATTATGATGGATATTATGATGTAGCCTTAATATTATGATGTAATTTTTTGTGATTGATATTGTGATGTGTTGGTGTGGGCTTTCTAGTCCTACCTTCTCTTCTTTGTCTCTCTTTTGAGGGAGAGTTTTTTCCTAATGGGTTTTCTCCTTTTTCTCCACTTATTGACAGTTTCATTGTATGTGGATACCTCATTAGGCTTTATTGTTGGGACCTATCTTTTTTTTTTCATTCACCTAATCTACATTTAAAGGTGGTTGTTGGTGTAGGATATTTATTATTCCATTTACTTATTAAATAGATAATCCCTACACATATAGTTTTAACTTACTTAAGTATGATAAGAGGTTAAATGGGTGAGAGGATGAGTTCCATAGTGAGTTACATTCAGTCCCACAGTGAATTATCCTATGAGTTAACCCCCTACTCCTTATTTATATTCCTCTTCACTAGGCTAGTGTAATAGAGAAAATAATTGGTAAGCAAGGCAATCTAATACATTATGCAATTGTTGCACATCTTCTTGCATGTTTCTGAATATAAACAGGATCATTGTTGAAGAATTCTTTAAGTTCTCACTCTACCAGAAGATCACTTAATGGTCCATTCTGACAAAAAAAGATAAAGAAGAGAAGGTAAGATTAGAAAACCCACATCAACACCCCCCTTAAACATAGCTTAGGTGGGATGTAAAATTGGGTCTTGACAATGAGGCTTGATGAGGTACCCAAGTACATAATGATGATCCCAGTATCCTAAAAAATATGAAAGATTTGTGTCTCTACAAAGAAGAGAGAGAAGGTATGTGCAGAGTGTCACATGGTGAATGTTGTAGTAGGATCTCTGCAACATTTGCCATGTGATATTCTACACATACATTTTCTCTCTTCTTTGTGGAAGCACACATCTTTCATATCTTTTAAGATACTAGGATCATCGTTATGTACTTAGGTACCTCATCAGGTCTCATTATTGGGATGTAATTTTATAGCCCACCTAAGCTATGCTTAAGGGGGGTGTTGGTGTGGGATTTCTAGTCATACCTTCTCTTTTTTGTCTTTCTTTTGGGGAGAAGTTTTTTTCACTAGATTTTCTCCTTTTACTCCACTTATTGAGAGTTGCATTGTATGTGGGTACCTCATCAAGACTTGTTGTCGGGACCCATCTTTTCTTTTTCATCCAACTAAGCTAGGTTTGGGGGGACGAAAGGGGGAATGTTGGTGTAGGATATTTATTATTTCATTTACTTACTAAATGGATAATGCCTACACATGTAGCTTTAGTTTACTTAGGTGTGATAAAACGTTAAGTGGATGATCCGAGAAATAATTCAGTCGACGGTTCTACCCTAATTGGTGGCAGAACTATCAGGGGCCATAACTTTTGCACCATATCTCTGTTTGACTCCCCATTTGAATCGTTGGAAATATAAGAACAAGAAAAACGTGATGAGATGGCACAGAGCTTTGCTTGATATATTTTGATCCCTAAAAACCCAATCGAAGTGTCTCAAATTTTACTTTTAGTAGTGTAGTCTAAAAATAGTAAGTTTTTAAAAATAGTAATTCCTTGAATTATATATTGTTGTAAATCATGAAAGTCAAACTACTTAATCTCCTTTGAGATTGGTGACCTTCCACATCCTCCTCATACCTTCAAAATATGTATAAATGAAAATGTAACCCGAACTAAAAATTAGACATCTCTTCTCAGAGATAGGCATATGTTATATCTGCAATTTTAAATAATAAAACATCTCTTCTCAAAGATAGCATTATTATTATTTGTGTGTTCTTGAAATATTCTTCAACCAATATTTTTGAGTTTTAGAATAGTGGCATCAGATATGTTTGTCTTTAGAGTGTATGATCCCGAGGATGAGGTCAGATTATAGAAAGCTTAGGTGGAAAATAATAGAACTAGCAGACTATCAACCTGTTCACTCCAAATGACCTCAAATGGAAGACAACACTGAGACATCTGATCCTTTCAAGGAAATGGTAAATGAAGCCCTTCAATAGCATCAAGCGCAAATGCTATAATAATTCATCCAAATTCTCTAACAACTCTCGATGGAAAATTTTGGCTCCTCATCTGCAACTCCATATTTTTTCAGTGCCCCAACACCCATCAAGGTTTAGGTGAATTTTGATATCCCTACATTTGAAGGAAAAATCAATGTTGATATAGTAAAAAATTGGTTGGATCAATTATCATCCTATTTTTTTAATAAATAAATTCATTGATAAAGAGAAGATCACTTTTGCTCTTTTGAAAGCATCATTGCTTGTCAAAAATTGGTGAGAAGTGTACAAGAAGAGATTCAGTACGAATGCTATTGGTCTTGAGATGAAACCTACCTGGGATGATTTTATAGAAGCTATAAAGGAAGAATACTATCCCATTAGAGCATATGATAATCAGTCTATAGAGTAGCAACAACTTTGCTAAGGTAAGGAACAATATGTTTAAGATTACACTAACATTTTTCATTCTCTATATGTGAGATTGAGCATCTAGAAAAGTGAGAAACACAAGGTTCATAAATATCATGGTGAACTACAATGGTATATATAGGGAGAAATGAAACTCTACAATTTGGAAACCCTCGATGAGGTGTACAAGTTTGTGGTGAAGATTGAGCAAAAGCATGGAAGAATGAATATGAAGAGTCAGCCTTCAAAATAGAAAAGTGACAAAGAAGGTCAAACACAAGGCCAAAATTAGAAGCAAAAGAAAGGGAAGACTGGGAAATGGTATGATTACCATAAATCTAAAACTCACTCCAAAGAAGAATGTCGAGCCATCAAGTCCCTACTTTTTGAGTCACAATCCTCGACATCTACTGCTCTACCTCATACACACCTTGTAGTCAAAAAAGATGAAGAAGAAATTGTAGATGATGAGCCTTATGTCATTGTTGTTTCATCACAGACCAACGAGGAGAGGTCAGATGATAAAGAAAGGTTTTTTCAATCTATGTTATGGGTGAAAGGTAAGCCTCTGAATTTTATTCTGGATAATGGGAGTCAAAAAAAATTAATCTATGTTAATGTTGTGAAAAACCTAAATCTATCCATGAAGTTTCACCTAAAGCCATACAATATTGGATGGATGAGTCCTTAGAGAATCCTCCGTGTCACCCACCAATATCTTCTCTCATATTCAATAAAACCTTTTTAAGATGAGGTCTTGTGTGATGTGGTCAATATGGATGTTTGTGATGTGCTCCTTAGTCAGTCATTCATGTATGATCGACATAGCATCTATGAATCAAAAACTCAAAAGATCACCCTCAATCTTGGAACACGGTGTTACAAGATATTAGAGGTACCACCTTCTACATCTGTCTCTCTGATTAGTGCTAAAAAATTTATTCTCATGATGGTCAAGCCACATAAATCCAAAAAGATTGATATTGTAGCCCTGACTACACAAATAACATAACAATAGAAGAAAATAGATACCAAGCTGAGGAAGTTCATGGCCTTCCATCCACAGACTAATGGTCAAACAAAAATGGTGAACAATCGGGCCTTACACAACTTCATAAAGTACAATCTATTCTAAGTATGCATCAAGAATCAAATCAAAACACAACTACCATAGTTGATGACAAATCTTGATGCAATGGGGACCATTGCTTCTCAAGGAGGGATGAATGATCCAAGCAATAATTCAGGCGACGGTTCTACCTCAATTGGTGGTAGAAATTTTGGAAGCCATAACTTTTACACCATAGCCATTTGACTCTCCATTTGAATTATTAGAAAGCTAAGAACGAGGAGAACACAGTGAGATGACATAAATCTTTACTTAATGGATTTTAACCCTTAAAAACTTAATGGAAGTGTCTCAAATTTTAATTTTAGTAGTGCAATATAAAAATAGTAAGTTTTTAAAGATAGTAATTCCTTGAATTTTGTATTATTATAAATCAAGGAAGTTGAACCAATTAATCTCCCTCGAGATTGGTGACCTTCCATATCCTCCTCTTACCTTAAAAATATGTATAAATGAAGATATAACCCGAAATAGAAATCAGACATCTCTTCCTAGAAATAAGAATATGTTGTATCTATAATTTTGAGCAATAAAACATCTCTTCTCAGAGATAGCATTATAATTTGTGTTCTTAAAATATTCTTCAACCAAGATTTTTGAGTTTTGGATTAGTGGTATCAGAGTGATTTATCTTTAGAGTGTATGATCCTGAGTATGAGGTCAGATTACAGGAAGCTTAGGTAAAAAACAATAGAATAAAATACTATCCACCTGTTTGCTCCAAATGATCTCAAGTGGTGGATAACACTAAGACATCTGATCCTTTCAAAAAAATAGTGAATGAAGCCCTCCAACAGTAGAAAGCACATATGCTATAACAATTCACCCAAATTTTTTAACATCTCTCGATTGGAAATTTTGGCTCCTCATCTTTTCAGTGCTCCAACACCCTTCAAGGTTCAGGTGAATTTTGATATCCCTACATTTGAAGGCAAAATCAATGTTGATGTAGAAGAAAATTGGTTGGATCAATTGTCATCCTATTTTTTTGTAAATAAATCCATCGATAAAGAGAATATCACTTTTGCTCTTTTGAAAGCATCATTGCCTGTCAAAAATTGGTGAGAATTATACAAGAAGAGATTCATTATAGATGATATTGGCCTTGAGGCAGAACCTACCTGGGATGACTTTATAAAAACTGTAAAGGAAGAATACTACCCTATTGGAGCATATGATGCTCTGTATATAGAGTGGCAACAACTTCGTTAAGGTAAAGAATAGTCTGTTCAAGATTACACTGACATTTTTTATTCTATATCTACAAGATTGGGCATCTACGAAAGTGAAAAACACAAGGTTCTCAAATATCATGGTGGACTACAATAGTATATACATGGGGAAATGGAACTCTTCAATTTGGAAACCCTCGTTGAGGTGTACAAGTTTATGGTGAAGATTGAGCAAAAGCAGGGGAAAATGAATACAAAGAGTCAACCTTCAAAATAGAAAAGTGATAAAGAAGGTCAAATACGAGGCCAAAATTGAAAATAAAAAGAAGAGAAGACTAAAAAATGATGTGATTACCATAAATTTGAAATTCACTTCAAAGAAGAATGTTGAGCCATCAATTCCCTATTTTTTGAGTCACAATCCTCAACATCTACTGCTCTACCTCATACACACCTTGCAGTGGAAGAGGATGAGGAAGAGATTGTAGATGCTAAGCCCAATGCCATTGTTGTTTCATCAAAGACCCATGTGGAGAGGCCAAATGACAAGGAAAGTTTGTTTCACTCTAAGTTAAGAGTGAAAGGTAAGTTTTTGTATTTCATTCTTGATAGTGGGAATCAAAAAATTTAATCTCTGCTAATGTTGTGAAAAGCCTAAATCTATCTATGAAGCCTCACCCAAAGCCATACAGTATTGGATGGTTGAGTCTAGGGAGAAACCTCTGCGTCACCCACCAATGTCTTCTCTCATATGCAATAAAACCTTTTCAAGATGAGGTCTTGTGTGATATGGTCAATCTGGATGTTTGCGATGTACTCCTTGTTCATCCATTCATGTACGATCGACATGGCATCTATGAATCAAGAACTTGAAAGATCACCCTCACTCTTGGAACATGGTGTTAAAGGGTACTAAAGATACCACCTTCTACATCTATCTCTCTAATTAATGCCTAGAAATTTATTCTCATAGTGGTCAAGCCACAGAAATCCTAAAAGATCGATGTTGCAGCCCTGACTACACAAATAAAAAAATAATAATAAAAAATAGATAACAAGCTAAGGAAGTTCACAGCCATCCATCCATAAATTGATGGTCAGATAGAAATGGTGAACAATCAGGTCCTACACAGCTCCACAAAGCATAGTCCATTTCAAGTATGCATCGAGAATCAAATCAAAATACAACTACCACACTTGATGATAAATATTGATGCAATGGGGACCATTTCTTCTCAAGGAGGGAGGAATGATCCAAGCAATAATTCAAATGATGGTTCTACTCTAATTGGTGGCAAAATTTTTGGGAGCCATTACTTTTACATCATAACTTTGTTTGACTCTTTGTTTGAACCGTTGGAAAGCTAAGAACGAGGAGAACACATTGAGATGGCATAGAGCTTTATTTAGTAAGTTTTGACCTCTAAAAACTTAATAGAAGATCCCTAAATTTTAATTTTAGTAGTGCAGTCTAAAAATAATAAGTTTCTAAAAATAGTAATTCTTCAAATTTTATATTGTTTTAAATCGTGGAAGTCGAATCACTTAATCTCTCTCGATATTGGTGACCTTCCACATCCTCGTCCTATCTCCAAAATATGTATAAATGAAGATGTAACTTGAAATAGAAATCAGACATCTCTTCCCAGAGATAGGCATATATTGTATCTATAATTTTGAGTAATAAAATATCTCTTCTCAAAGATAGCATTATTATTTGTGTGTTCTTAAAATATTCTTCAACCAATATTTTTGATTTTTAGATCAGTGGTATCAGAGTGATTTGTCTTTAGAGTGTATGATCTTGAAAATGATGTCAGATTACAAGAAGCTTGGGTGAAAAATAATAGAATCAACAAACTATCCCCTTGTTCACTCTAAATAACCTCAAATTACATACAACACCGAGACATCTGATCCTTTCAAAGAAATGGTGAATGAGGACCTCCAATAGTAGCAAGTGCAAATGTTACAATAATTCACTTAAATTTTCCAACAACTCTTGATGAAAAATTTTGGCTCTTCATCTGCAACCCCAAATCTTTTCAGTACCCCAACACCCTTCAAAGTTTAGGTGAATCTTTATATCCCTATATTTGAAGAAAAAATCAATGTTGATGCAATAAAAAAATTGTTGGATCAATTGTCATCCTATTTTTATGTAAATAAATTCACCGATAAAGAGACGATCATTTTTGCTCTTTTAAAAGCATTATTGCCTGTCTAAAATTGGTGGAAAGTGTACAAGAAGAGATTCAGTACTGATGATATTGGTCTTGAGGTGAAACCTACCTGGGATGATTTCATAGAAGCTGTATAGGAAGAATACTACCCCGTTGGAGTATATGATGATCTGTATATAGAGTGGAAATAACTTCATCAAGGTAAGAAATAGTTTGTTGAAGATTACACTGATATTTTTCATTCTCTATCTATAAGATTGGACATCCAAGAAAGTGAGAAACACAAGGTTCTCAAGTATTGTGGTGGACTACAATGGTATATACAAGAAAAAATGGAACTCTTCAATTTGGAAACTCTCAGTGAGGTATACAAGTTCACGGTGAAGATTGAGGAGAAGCATGGATGAATGAATATGAAGAGTCAGCCTTCAAAATAGAAAAGTGATAAAGAAGGTCAAACACGAGGCCAAAATTAGAAGCAAAAATAAGGAAAGAATGAAAAATGGTGTGATTATCATAAATCTGAAACTCATTGTAAAGAAAAATGTCGAGTCATCAAGTCCTTGCTTTCTGAGTCATAATCTTCAACATCTACTGCTCTACCTCATACACACCCTACAGTCAAAGAGGATGAAGAAGAGATTATAGATGCTGAGCTCGATGCCATTTTTATTTCATCACAGGCCCATGAGGAGAGGCCAAATGACAAAAAAAAGTTGTTTCACTCTAAGTTATGGGTGAAAGGTAAGCCTCTGCATTTTATTCTTGATAGTGAGAGTCAAAAGAATTTAATCTCTATTAATGTTGTGAAAAGCCTAAATTTGTCCATGAAGTCTCACCCAAAGCCATACAGTATTGGATGGTTGATTCCAGGAAGAAACCTCTGTGTCACCCACCAATGTCTTCTCTTATATGCAATATAACTTTTCCAAGATGAGGTCTTGTGTGATGTGGTCAATCTGGATGTTTGTGATGTACTCCTTAGTCAACCATTCATGTATGATTGACATGGCATCTATGAATCAAGAAATTTAAAGATCACCCTCATTCTTGGAACACAGTGCTACAGGGTACCAGAGGTACCACCTTCTACATCTGTCTCCCTAATTAGTGTCAAGAATTATTTTCTCATGGTAGTCAAGCCATAGAAATCTAAAAGGGTCGATGTTGCAGACCTAAATACACAAACAACACAACAATATAATAAAATAAATACCAATCTGAGGAAGTTCATGACCTTCCATCCACATACTAATGGTCAGATAGAAATGACGAACAATCAAGCCTTGCACAGCTCCACAAAGCACAGCTCCATAAAGCACAGTCTAATCTAAGTATGCATCGGGAATCAAATCAAAACACAACTGCCATACTTGATGACAAATATTGATGTAATAAGAACCATTGCTTTTCAAAGAGGGAGAAATGATCTGAACAATCATTCAGGCAACGATTCTACCCCAATTGGTGGCAGAACTTTCGGGAGCCATAACTTTTGCACCATAGCTCTGTTTGACTCCTTGTTTGAACCATTGAAAAGCTAAGAAAGAGAAAAACATGGTGAGATGGTAAAAATCTTCATTCGATAGGTTTTGACCCCTGAAAACTCAATAGAAGTGACCTAAATTTCAATTTTAGTAGTGTAGTCTAAAAATAGTAAGTTTTTAAAAATAGTAATTCCTCAAATTCTGTATTATTGTAAATCATGGAAGTCAAGCCACTTAATCTCCCTTGAGATTGGTGACCTTCTACATCCTCTTCCTACCTTCAAAATGTGTATAAATGAAGATGTAACCTGAAATAAAAATCAGACATCTATTCCCACAGATAGGCATATGTTGTATCTATAATTTTGAGCAATAAAACATCTCTTCTCAGAGATAGCATTATTATTTGTGTGTTCTTAAAATATTCTTCAACCAAGATTTTTGAGTTTTGGATCAGTGGATGAAAGGGTGAGTTCTACCTGGAGTTCAACTGAGTACCATTGTGAGTTCTCCTATGAGTTTCATAGTGAGTTAAAATCAGTCCCATAGTGAGTTTTTCTATGAGTTAACTCTCCCTACTCCTTTATATTCCTCTTCACCAGGGTATTGTAATAGAGCAGATAATTGGTAAGTAAGACAGTATGATACATCTGACAATTGTTGCACATTTTTTGCATGTTTCTAAATACAGACAGGGTCATTATTACAAAAAAAATTGTGTGCTCACTCTACCAGAGGATCACCTATTGGCCTATTCTGACATGATGTAATTTTTATATTTTGTAGTCTTTTAATTTAAAATTATGATTGGTATTGTGATGTAGTCTTGATATTATAATGTAATTTTTTGTAATTGGTATTGTGATGTGGCTTTCGTATCTGGAATTATAATTGGCATTGTGACGTAACCTTTATATCTGAAATTGTGATTGGTATTATAATGTAAGCCTTTATATTTGGAATTGTGATTAGTATTGCGATGTAGACCTTTGTATTTGAAATTGTGATGTAACCTTTAGAATTGTGATTGATGTTGTGATGTAGCCTTTGTATTTGGAATTGTGATTGATGCGATGATGTAACCTTTGTATTTGGAATTGTGATTAGTATTACAATGTAGGGCTTTATATCTAGAATTACAATTAATATTACAACATAAGCTTTTATATCTGGAATTGATTAATATTGTGATGTAACCTTTATATTTGAAATTGTGAACTTTTCTTAAATTTCACTTAATATTGTGTATTATGACATTTTTTCTTAAATTTCACTTAATATTGTTAACATTATATATTATGATATATTTAGTATTATGTATTGTGATGTATTTAGTATTATGATCTGGTATTGTGGAATTGTGATTTTTTGGGGGGGTTAAATTTCCCTTAATATTATATTATCGTGATGTGTTTAATATTAATATTGTGTATTTTGATGTATCTGTATTTAATATTGTGATGTGGTATTGTGATTATTAATTTGTTCAGATACATAATTATAAAAGAAATTAAATATTATATTTTAAAAAATGATTAAAATAATTGCATCTATACTTGCAATGCCCAATCTTAAATGCTTGTTAGTACGTATGCTGAGGATGAACAGTGTCTTAAGGAGTGGCTGCTTTGCACCTGTTCACAACCAATATCATGACAGCACCTGAATAAAAAATACTCCATTTATATTGACCTGTAACGGAGCATATTAGAAAATACATTTTTTTAAAGTTTCCCAATAAATACTAGAAAACACTGGGATTATGACTGATTTTCAGAGTGGGTGGTTTGTTTTTGTGATTCTTTTAATTTAATTTTTTTTTTAATGATAGCATAGCATTGACATAAGCTACTGGATCGCTCTCTCTCCGTGAGACCATTCTAATGGTATCAACTCTGAAATTTTATCAAAATAAAAAATCCACATTAAAGACTTCTATTAAGAAATTTTTATTTTTTTAAAGTGGGCGGTTGATTTTTTTGGTGGGGCGGTGGGGGGAAAGGGGTATCACATGGAAATTAAAGAGACAAAAACCCATTTAGGATCTCGAAATTAAAGTGAGCGGTTGATTTTCTATCCATCAGCTTCGCCATCTCCAGATTCTCTGCAACAACATATGGCTGAATGCCAATTTATGTGTTTTTAGAAATTACGTGCTTGTGTCTCAGATGAACGCGGGGATATGGTGACTATGAGATCATTAGCCTGCGTGGTTCAGATGGCGATTATAATAGCACCAATTTCTTCGATTCTGTAAGAGTTTAGGGCACCTAGAGGTAATGGTATCAAGTTTTCTTCAAATCGACGCAAATAAAGTGCCAAGGCTGATCCCAAATTCTCTCCAACGGCCTAAAGCGATAACAACATAAAATATCATTTAAGAATATAATATACTAAAATTTAAGTAATGATTGGACGTTATATGTATCAAACAATTCATCGTAGGAAACTGTCTCAGTATTAAAGAAATAATAAATGATCATTAAAGAAATAAATAAATAAGTTATTATATAAGAAGAAAGAATAGCCATAAAAGGCTGAAAGTTTATATGAAGGTTCCTAACGTGGAATGGGGATTTCCATGTCAAAATGTTATAATATAAATATTATTATTTTATTTAAATGTGAGAGTATAATGAAATTTAATTTTTTTTAATGTTGAAGGGTTTAAATTGTTTTTTGTTTGGAACAAAATATATAGGTATGAATAGATTTTTTTATTTGGTAGGTAAATGTTTTTAAAATTGAAGTTATAAATCGGTTTAACATTTTTGATCGGAGTTATGAATCAGTGCTAAAATATAAAATGGGCCTAGTCCTTGAGAACGAGAAGATGCTAAACTGCTAGGAAGCAAGAAATAAAAATCAATTACAAAAACCCAGCAAAAAAGGCACACTAGAGCAAAAACAAGAAGTCACCAAACCTTAGTCAAGAAACAATGACACACTCAAATCTGATGTCCTTCAAAAGGACTATAGCCTTTCCGACCAACATAATTGGTCATGGCTGAAGCAGGAGCCAGTCGAAAGATCTCAAACAAAAGCAATGTGGTCCTCAGTTGGAGACAAGGGCTAGTCTTCTCTCACGTCTTGACAAAATGTCCTTCATTGTCCATTGAGAACCTTATCTCACCAAATCTTTGTCTTCTACCCTCAACCTTTTTGCGTCAGAGCATCTGCCTTTCTTCTTGGTAGTGGTGTCAACGTCAGCTTTAAGTTTTTTGGGATGCATGTGTGGAGGGTCAGCAATGACAGAGAGGGGAAAGAAATAGGGGGGAGAGGGAATCGAGGGGGGCATCATGAGAAGGGGGGATCATTGAAAAAGGTGGGAGAGTCATGAACAAGGGAAGGGGGAAGGGTAAAAGAAGTGGGGTGGGCAAAGCCACAATAGCTTCGCTAAACTGCACCGAGAGAAAACAGGTTCTTAGGAGGGGAGGATGAAAATACCTGCACGAAATTTGTTTGAAGAATGGATGAAGGCACCTCCTTTGAACAATCCTCCATTGAGACCTCCCTCGAGAAAGGAGGAAGGAAGAACTTGTCGTGATTACGTCATACAAAGTCTTGATCAAAAGTTCCAACTTTCCTCAACCAACTTTGAGAGGACCGAAGAGCAAAATGACATCTTGACCAAGAACGACATTCAGCGAGCCGATGTCAGAGAAGGTTGAAATGAAAACAACAAAAGGGAATTCCTTCATTATATTAAAAAATTGGGTCCACAAGCTGCATGAAGAGAGCAGGTTAACGAAATGGAAGAACGAAGAAGAGAGATCCACAATGGCATATACCCTGATGAATCTAAGATTCTAGAAAGATATGTTGACCCTCATGAACAAGATGACCTCTTCCACCAACATCTTAATAAATTTCTCATCCCTTAAAATAGGTGAAAGGTTATATAACCTAATCCACATATAAGTATGAAGATTATGGAAAGAGAATTGATTATATTTATAATTAAAGGCTTGATTTCATAACCTCCACTTCTTTTTTAAAATAATACTATTATTATCTCATTATAATTGAAAATTCATTTTAGTATATTTAATAAACAAAAAAATTTACTATTTTACAATCAAAATAACACAATTAAATGCATACAAAATTTTTAATAAAAAATCTACTATTAATTTAAAAAAATAATAAAAATAAAAATAAAATAAAAAAATCATAATCCTTTTCTATACCATTCACAAATCTTCTTCATTCACTATTCAATACAACCCCTTTATATTAACACTGCCCCCATCTATTTCACTTATAATTGATATAAACATAACACTTCCAATAACTTTAATTGAAAAACTAATAAGAATAACATAAGAATTACTAAAATGCTAAAGACAATGAAGAGAAAAAGAAAACATAAAAAAACTTAGTGAAAAATAACAATAAATTATTTATGAACAATAAAATGCTATGGGAAAGTACCAAAAGTTTTGGAAGATTAAATTTTTAGAAATAGTTTTGTATAGAAAAATACCTTAAGTTTTGGTAGACTAAAATTATGTAATTGTATAAGTTTCATGTTTTAAAAATCTCTTTAACATCGTAGGTGAACATTTTTTCCATGGATTTTTTACATTTCAAAGTGAACGAGTTTATATTTTATTTTAACACTATTTATTTATAATTTTAATTATTTATATATATAATTAAAATTATTAAAATGAAAAAATAATAAAACATAATATATCGTAAAAACGTATAAGTATTTAATGTCTTAGGTGAACCTTTTTTTCATCATGGATTTTTACAAAATGAATTCGTTCATTTTTCTTTGAAACATTACAAATACAAAATTTTGAGTGTTCAAAATTAAATTTTAAAGTTACATTTAAATATTATTTACTATTAAAATAGGTTTTTTAATAATTATTTTAAATAAATATATAAAAAATAACAAATGAAAATTGGAACAAAGTTAACACTCTAAGGAATAGTGGATGATGTTTCGAAACCTTACATGAATGGTGAAGAATTTGTTACAGTGGTTGCATCTACAAGTGTAACTTTCCCTACCAATAAGACTTCTTTGTTTGTATTTCTATGACATCAAAGGGTTTTTTTGGAATTGGAATATAATAAGGTTTGGGGTCTATTTATTTTAAAGATGTTGCTCACTTCAAGGATCCTTCTGCATTAACTTTCCCTATAGTTCTTTAAGTTTAAATATTGTGGAGAAATTGAATGAGATGCCAACAATGAAGACGTCTCTTCCAAAGATAAATGAATTAATTTTTGAGTTTAAATAATTTATTGGTTTAATGAGTTTTGGTCTCTGTTCGAGGATCACACTAGTGGGTCTATTCTACCTAGACTAAGGAATGTGTGATCCACTTATGCTTTAAATATTTCTTCATAGTTCATTTTTTATCACTTAAAGTTTATCAAATAATTTTTAAGGAGAGACCTTAGTTTTTGGGTAGACCTAGGATCTTTACTACCCCTTGTTTTTTAGATTTTGATTCTACTACTATGGTGGTATCCAAAATGTCAAGTTGGATTTAGCTCTAAAATCTTCCTCTTCCCCTCTAGCACCCTTCAATGTGTGAAGCTATTGGAAATATGTTGGATAGATTCATCAAGATAGATTATGAGATATTTAAACAAGGACTCTTCACCTATGCCCATATTTATGTTTGAGTGAATCTTAGCAAAGGTCTCCCAAACAGAATGTAGTTGAAACATGATAATATCTTTTAGATCCAAACTTTGGATTATGAAAACATTACTTTTAAATGTCACTTTTGTCATTAGACTATCCATCTTTAAGATACACGTCGTCAAACAAGGGAAAAAAAAGTCGTTGAATCTAAAAGTTGGCAACCATATGAGTATTCTCTTTCAAAAGATGAAGAAGATGAATTCTTCATTGATATGAAGACATCTAAGGTCAAGGAAAATGCTACATATGGACCAACAAAGAATTCTAGAGTAGAGGCTATGGAAGAGATATCTATGGAAGATAATATTACAGGTGGAGGAATCAAGATATCGCATGAATCTAAAACTTTTGAGTTGAATAAGGATCAAGTCCTAGTTGAACCTCAACTACAAATGGTTTATGTTGTTCTTCCTTCAGAACCTCCTCTAGAGTTTTGGATAGATATTAAAAAGAATAAGGAAAACAAGACGCTACAATATTGTTAGTTATAAGTATGGCTTTCTATAGTTTGTCTATAAAAATTGATCTTGTTTTTTTTTCACTTGCTTATAATTTGTGTGGCTTTAGATTGGCCCTTTAATAATATTTTTCTCTTCTCAAAATTTGTTTAATTCGATGTGACTTAACTTCTATAATATAACTTTTCCTTTTTTTTAAAATGACTAACAATATACTATATTTTATTATATTAATAAAGATATACTTTTCATAAAAATAAAAAATAAAATTAACATTAATATCAAATTTAAAATCATAATAAAAAAAAAATGATATTAAATAAACACTAACATACAACATTAAAAGGTGTTGTCACTATAAAATCCAAATGAAAATTCTATTTATTTATTTATTTCTATTTATTAACCTCAGAGTTGTACACTAGAAACAACATAATTTCCGTTCATTTTCACCTAAGGTATTGAGTACCCTAGTAAATGTTTCATTGGTAAAGGGCATCATATCAAAGATTGCCATAGTGGAAGCTAGTGTACTAGATATTCTGATTTTTATGGTCCACAACACTAGAGTTTAATACAAAACATCATTAATAGTTTATGACATTGCACCCAAAGAAAATTATAGTTTGTGACAATGTACCCAAATTAAAACTAAGCGTGTTATAGAACCTTAGATACTATGGCCAAACATACCAAATTACTAATAATCATTTGTATGTGTTCCTAAACATGATTAGTTCTGTCCAACCAGTATAGGTTTAATATACTACTCATCCAAAGTCTATATATTTTGTTTTTTATTTCCCTGATATGGTCTTACAACCTTTATCATAAGGACTTATGCATAAGAGCATTATATAGGTTGTTTACAACTATTAACTCCCTTAATTCCATAAATGAATATTCAGTATATGGTCTATATTCCCTACATTCATTTTTTTCCCTGATTGGTCTTGGCCATTCAGGACTTTATTCCCAACTAATTACTCCTTGCGTAGTGGACTTACAGGCTATGCGTTCTAAGTATTATAATGACTTTAGAGAGTAATAGGTTGTATAAAACCTATATGACCCTCTTTCAGTGAGAATTAAAGGGTTATAGTGTTTTCCCTACCAGATCTCATGCCTGCAAACTATGTTTGGTTTATAGTATATCTTATCTAAGTTATTAATAATCAAGAATAATAAAAAGTCATATTTTGAGTTAAAATTTTGTGGTATTGATTTTGTTTTAATTTAAATATAATAATTTATAAATAATTTTTTAAAATCCAAATGATAAATATAATATGATATCAAGATAATATTTTTATGGATTATTTTTATACTTAAGATTTAATAAATCGTTTTTATTTAATTAACAAAAAACTTCATTTCGTTGAATAATTCGAAATTTCTATAATGGTATTGGAATTAAATTAGAAATTGAAACAAATTTGTTAACCTTATCCATTATAATGGCAACATAAGTTTTGAGTACAATCTAAAGTTCTTTGAAAATTAAAAAATATTAAAAAGAATTCCAAGTAATAACCTAACTAATTGCAACAAAAAAATTAATCGAGTCTCAACACAACAATGTATTCATATAACAAGAACAAAAATTTTGATTCCAAAAAACAAATCTATTTTAAACCAAAAACTTGTACATGATTGTTTAAGAAAAGATAACATTCACTTACAAGATTACCACAACTTTTAAGTATAAAAATTTACATCACTCTATAAAATACTTCTTACTCTCATACCGACACTACTCTCCTTCGTGCTCGAATACCATTTTACCCTATACCCTCGCATACATGCTTTTCTACTACATATTCTCTGGTTAAAGTTTTCAAAGAAGACAATTTTAATTAAAGTAGTTTACGTAAATTCACTAACTGCGTATAAAAAATTACACATTCTTATGACCAATCTATTATTATAATAATTATATTTGTTAAATCCACTCTTATTTATCACTTAAATCGACAAACAACCTTATACTTCCTGCCACAATTTTTCTTTGATCTACCATCTCTCCATAATGATATATATGTTGACCAAAAGCAACTACCTTTTTCACTAAAACTTCTTTATAAAAATTGGTTTAAGATTTTCCCACCTGTATTCCTCTTTTACTATTACTAAGATTATAATAAAATTATATATATAAATATAACACAATCCATTACACCGGAAATTTTTTCCCTTTATTAAATATTCATCCCCATATATATAAATAAAATCTTGCCAACACTTTTCCTTTCCATTTTATACCAAATAGAAAATCATTTAATCCGTGCTTAAAATTAATTTTATTTGCTTGCTCTAGTACCAATCCTAAATTTCAATAATTGGGTTTATAACTGGGCCGCCTAGTTCCGGACTCCGACCATCACCATGGTTCAAAATAAGTTTTCAGCTAGTCGGGTCCACTCAAGATCCTTCTTTATTAAAAATTTCAACACTGATACTTTATAACATGTTCATCTAAGTGCCGTAATAAAAGTAAGCAAGGAAAAAACTTTTTTCTTACAATTTATTCACCATGGAAAAATTAATTTAAACTACTACTTTGTACGCACTAAATTAATAAGGATGTTTGTCTTCGTTGACTAACACCAATTAAGTTTCAAGAAGCAAGTAATGAAGCATGATAGCAATCTATGATATAAATTATATATAAATAAGCATTCATTTAAAATTAAAGTTGATATGTAAAATTCAGAATTCTAAAAATAAATAAAACTTGATTTATTATTTTTAGTAGCTATTATTTTTAGTAAGTTTTATATGTAAGTGTGTGTAGTTTTAAAAATATCCAAAAATAAATTAAACTCTAAAATTAATTTATTGAACAAATTTCAATAGAAGTTTAAGTCCAGTTACAAAAATAGACAATTTATAAATTTAGGAAAATATCAAAAATAAAATTAAACTACAATTTCG
Organism: Torreya grandis; assembly: GCA_037957365.1. Classification (NCBI taxonomy): domain Eukaryota; kingdom Viridiplantae; phylum Streptophyta; class Pinopsida; order Cupressales; family Taxaceae; genus Torreya; species Torreya grandis. The sequence continues at coordinate 2,767,487 of JARHVA010000309.1, forward strand.
GACTTTTAGATGGTCACATTTGGCCTCCAAAAATATCGAAAAAAGTCTTATAATTAGAAGGGTGGGTTATGGTTGCATTGCACTTTTCAATCCGATCGTTTTGGCACGAAGATGGGCTCAAACAGAACTACAAATCAAAAGTTATGACCTCTGGAAGTTCAACCTCTTTTTTTGCATTAGTTCAGTTGCTTTCAATATACCTCCAATTTTTGCATACATGCTTATCAGGGCATTCGCAACTTCTATGTCTGAAAAAAATCCATTATCAATTATTGTTTGATTGATGTCCATACCCTGTTATGAAATCTCCCATTGTAGCATGGTCTGGGAGGATGCTCGCAAAGGTTTTTGAGCTTGGCTTTAAATCTACCATATTCATTTGCTTAAATGCCTCCAAAGCCTTTTATATAAACCCATTTTGTGTATACCCTGATACCCTAGCATTCCATGCGACAACATCTATTTTCTTTTCCATTTTTTAAAATTTTAGAACAAAGGTGTTTGTTGTAATTAATGCTGACCAAAAATAGTGCTACACACCTATCATACGGTATACAATAACAATTTTTTTTCGAACACTTTCAGGTTGGCACAAAGCATTGATGCATTTGTATTTTCATGTGTTATTTTCTTATATATTCCACCCAATTCTCAAACTTTTCAAAGTATTTTTCGTTGTGTCTATCTTTTACAACTAAAATCAATACAATATTGTAAATAAATGAATGTGAATATAGTTATTACTACTTTGTCTCATGATTGTCTAGTGCAATTAAAATCAGTAGACTATTGTAAAAAAACGAATGTGAATATAGTTATTTCCCTAAACAAATGTCAAAATGATTATGTTTCCGATGAATCTACTTGTAATTCTAATTGGATGGGAGATATAAAATGTAAATAACAATAAATTCATTTGTCTAATAGGGTACTCAAATTTAGAAAACATACCCACAACAAAAGGTCTTCAACCATATTCTTGAGGAATATCCACTTTAACCTTCAATTAACTAAATGATAAATTGAAATAAATATACTCTATGAAATTTCCTTATAATTAGGAAAACTTATAGCATTCCTAAATCAAATAAAATGAATATTCCCAGAAATTATGCACAAAAAGAGTCTTTTTAAAGAATACACAGGAGATGCATTAAATAAATTATTAAAGATAAATATGGACACATTATATTATATATCTAAGGATTAAATAGATTGGTATTTCATTTCATCGTTGCTTCCTATTTTATAAACTAATTCTAAATTCATGCTCTCACAAACAACAATTTTTTTAACAATATGATAGATACTCAAACCGCAACTCGACTCTTATTTGTTTTTGTTTTTTATTAACATAAAAACATTATTATTAAAGATTTTATATTTTTAGAGTTAATAATAATATTAATAAAAAAATGTTATATATATATATATATATATATATATATATATATAATTTTTCATAAGATTTTAACCTAAAATATTATTTGTAGAAAAAACTTAATAATTATATATATTTATAAATTTAAAAAAGTGAAAATCTTAATAATAATAATAATAATAATAATAATAATTATTATTATTATTATTATTATTATTATTATTATTATTATTATTATTATTTAAGGACTATAATAAATTTTTTTTTAATTATTTAAGAATATTTATAAATAATAAATTTTAAAAAAAATCATAATAAAGTCTAACAAAATAGTTTGAGTGGATGGGATCAACGATTTACGTCTCTCAAGGCTTGAGTTTGATCCTTCATTTACTCGTGACGTATGTAGTGAGACATTTGCATACTGTTTACATTTTGAAGTGGTCATGTGACAATTTGAAGAAGGGGTCAAACTTCTCCATGTGAGCCAAATGAAATATACTACCAAACATTACAAACCTATGAATATTATGGACCTAGGCTATCCATGCATACTTTGAAATGTAACCTACTCAGGTCACTTAGTGCTGAAGTTTGATTTGTGATTTACCCTTAACACGTGGATTGTGACATTTATATGTCCTCAATGATTATAGAGGCTTGCCTTACTAAAAAGCCCCCGAAAAGGTTGCGCCAAGTCATTAGATCACTGATGCAATAAGTTAAAAAAATAAATAATAAATAAATAAAATCTATAATATTAATAAGAAAGTGTAAATCTAAACATTATGCCCTTATTATTGTAGACCATTAGGTTTACCTCATTTCTGAATAGGTGATGAGGTAGATATGGGGATGGCTTTATATAATGGTCATGTGTAAGATCTTGATTGAAAATCATTAATTAATAATAAAATAATAAATACCACTAATTAATAATAAGGACCACGTAGCATTAGTCCCCTGCCATTAAATGGAGAATTGTATTGAGGATTGTAATATTCACTGTTTAGAGAATTTGAAATTAAAGCATTGCAACATATTAAAAAGGAAATACAAGAATAAGGGTTTACTAAATGCCAATTAATACAAATTAAGTTACAATAAATATGATAAACTAACACAATTTTTTTTAATTATTTAATCTTCTTAAATTTCTTAAGAAAATTGTATTGTAGTATTTATTACTTTTGAGATTTAATAGTAATACTAAAACATATGAAAAATAAAATGTAAGAATAGGAGTTTAGTGAATGTTGATTAATACAAATCAAGTTAGAATAAACATGATAAATCAACACTTTTTTTTAAAATTATCTGATCTTAAATTTTCTTAAGAGAATTGTATGAAAATTTTAATATTTATTATTTTAAATATTTAAAAGTAAGGTTCTTCAATATATGAAAATGGAAATCCATGAATATGGGTTTAGTGAATGTCAATTAATACAAATCAAGTTAGAATAAACATGATAAAGCAATACACTTTTTTTTGAAATTATCTAATCTTCTTAAATTTTTTAGGAGAATTGTATTAAAGATTGTAATATTTATTGTTTTGGATATTTAAAAGTAAGGTGCTTAAAATTTTCCTAAGAGAATTGTATTGAATATTTTAATAGTGAGAAACATGTCATTTTGAAGGCATGAAGATGAAAACCCTAAGGCACAAAGGCGAACACTACAACGACTAAGACCTGCGGCGGTCTACAGCTACAACCATGCTTACCTCGAGACTGTATGGTGCCATGATTTTTTCCCGCTAATGGTACGATGAAACTGGGTTTTCATTCCCCTATTTGCTACAAAAACATTTTTCACCCTCAGGGTCCTCTAACAGTGGCTCCACCTCAATTTTTCCAAATCTATATATAGTGGAAAAAATGGATGAGATGCCATTAGTGGAGATCTCTCTTTTTGAAGTATCTAAGTTAATTATAACATTTAAATATTATGAAATTATTTTTAGGTTTAATGATTTTTGGGTTCAATCAAAAGATTTGTACCATTGGGTTTATTCTACTTGGATTAGTGATTGTGCGATCTAGTTATGCTCTAAGGGTTTCTTCATAGTTCATTTTTTCTCCTAAATATGATCAAAAAAATTTTGAGGAGAGGCATTGGTTTTGGGGTAGAGCTAGGCTATTTATTACCACCTAGTTTTTATATTTTGACCCTTCTACTATGGTAGTGTCCAAAGTGCTAGTTTGGGTTTGCCTCCCAAATCCTCCTCTTCCCTTTATGGGACCCTTTAGTGTGTGAAGCTTTTGGAAATTCATTGAGAAGATTCATCAAGATGGATTGTGAGAGGCCTAAACAGTGACTTTTCCCCTATACTCATATTTGTGTGGAGGTTGATCTTAGCAAAGGTCTCCTTGATATAATACATTTGAAACATGGTAATTTACGTTGAATCCAAACCTTGGATTATGAAAACACTACATATAGATGTCATTTTTTTCATCAAACTAGGCATCTCTAAGGAGCATGTCGTCAAACAAGTAAACTAAAAAAAATACTAGCTCATTAAATCTAAACATTGGCAGCTGTATAAACATCCTCTTTCCAAAAATGAAGAAGAGGAAGTTTTAACTGATATGAAGAAATTTGAGGACAAAGAAAAATCCAAAGATGGTCCAACAAAGAATAGTGGGGTAGAGGCTATGGAAGAGACATCTATGGAAGATCATGCTACAGGGGGAGGATTTAAGAGATTGCATAAATATGAAGCTTTTGAGTCAGATAACAATTAAGCTCTTGTTGAACCTCAGTGGCAGATAGTTATTACCGTTCTCCCTTTGGAGCCTCTTCCAACATTTTGGACATAGATTAAAAAGAATAAGGGAAAAAAAGGCCGTGTTGATATTGATCATAACCGCTTTGTTATTGATGGTTATAATCTCATAATTGAGCATGGTTGGATGAGGAATATCTGTAAAGATTGATCTTTCTCCACCTCTGCCAGTGGCCTTGTTCAATGTTGTTGCTTAAGTAGTTTTTAGTTTCTATTTCTTTTGGTTTGTTTGGTTTTGGTTTGACCCTTTTACGATTGTGTTCTCTTCTAGAAGCTTGTTTCACTTGGTGTGACTTGACTTTTGGGGTGTGGCTTCTCCATTAATTTTTTGGTATGACTAAAGGTATATTATTAAATTATATTAATAAAAACGTATTTTTCAATAAAAAAAAAATTAATATTTATTTTCTTATAAATTTAATTTTTTTAAATAAAATTATATTTAAAATAGTCATATTTATTATTTTAGATATTTAAAATTAAAGCACTTTAGTATATGAAAAAAGAAATACAAAAATAAAGGTTTAAGGAATATCAATTAATATAAATAAATTTATAATAAATATGATAAAGTAACACATTTTTATTTAAAATTATTTAATCTTCTTAATTTTCTTTAAATAATTGTATTGCAGGATATAATAATTTATTACTTTAGATAATGTTTGAAAAAGAAAATACAAAATAAATATTTAATAAATGATAATTAATACAAATTAATATAGAATAAATAAGATAGAGCAATATTTGTTTTTGAAATTATTAAATTTTCTTAATTTTCTCAAAAATTCCTTTTATATTTAATATTGTGAATTTTTTTTAAATTTCTTAATTTTTTTTGAATTTAATATTGTGAAATTTAATTTTTTTTATTTAGTATCATAATTGATATTATGATATATATATATATATTAAATTTGGTATTGTGAAATTTTCTTAATTTTTTTTATATTTGATATTGCGATGTGACATTTGTATTTAGTAGTACTATGATTTTTTCTTAAATTTCTTTTGTATTTAATATTGTGATGTGACCTTTTATATTTGGTAGATGGATATTGTGAATTTTTCTTAAATTTATTTTGTATTTAGTATTGTTATGTGATTTTTATTGTTGGTATTGTTATTTTTTCTTAAATTTATTTTATATTATTGTGGTGACTTTTATATTTAGTATTTCTTATTGTGATTGGTTTTAGATTTTGTTTTAAATTTTGTTTGTATTTGGAATTATTATGTGACTTTTGTTTTTGGTATTATAATTAGTATTGTGAAATTTTCTTAATTTTTTTAAATTTATTTTATTTTATTGTGATAGTCTTTATATTTAGTATGATAATTGGTATTGTGAAATTTTCTTAATTTTTTTTTAAATTTTATTTGTATTTTTTCATTTTTGGTATTGTGATTGGTATTCGTATTTGGTATCATAAAATTTTATTAAATATTGTAATTAGTGTTTGTATTTGATATTATGAATCTTTCTTAAATTTTCTTTATATTTGAATTTGTGATTGGTATTTGTATTTGATAATAGGATTTGTTTTTAAATTTTATTTATATTTGATATTATGATGTGGCTTTTGTATTTGGAATTGTGTGGTATTGTAATTGGTATTTTCTTTATATTTTAATATTGTGATTGGTGTTTGTATTTGGTATTGTGATTTTTCTTTTTTTTTTGGTATTTGATTTTATGATATGGTCTTTGTATTTGAAATTGTGTAGTATTGTAATTGATATTGTGATTTTTTTTTTATTCTTTCCAATTTTCTTTATATGTAATATTGGGATGTGGCCTTTATTATATTGTAATTGGTATTGTGAATTTTTTTTAAATTTTTTTTGTATTTCATATGGTAAATTTTTCTTAAATTTTTTTATATTTAGTCTTGTAATTGATATTTATATTTGATATTGTGATTTTTTTATTATTATTATTAATTTAATTTAGAATTGTATGGTATCATAATTAATATTTGTTATTTTATATTGTGAAAAAAAAAATTCTTAGTTTTATATTTAAAATTGTGTGGTATTGTATAATATTTGGTATTTGGTATTTTTTTTTTTTTTTTTAAATTATTTAAAATTGTGTGATATTGTAATTGGTATTATAATTTATATTTAAATTTATTAATTTTCTTAAATTTTCACCAACTCACCAACATTTCATTAACTTATATATTTAATATTATGAAAAAAATTTAATTTATATTTAATATTGTGATAAAATTTTGTTTATATTTAATATTGTGATTGGTATTTATATTTGATATTGTGTAATTGATATTTATATTTGGTATTGTGAAATTTTTAGAAATATATATATATATATATATATATATATATATATATATGCATTTCATATTATGATTGTATTTTATATTTAATATTGTAATGTGATTTTTTGTATTGGATATTGTGATAATATTTCATATTGTGATTGTATTTTATATTCAATATTGTAATACAATTTTTATATATAAAATTTTAATTTATATTGTGAAATTTTTTGTATTTAATATTATAATAATATTTGATATTGTGATGTGACACTTATATTTGAAATTTTAATTTATATTATAAAATTTTCTTAAATTTTACATTGTGATGTAGTAATATAATTATTAATTTATTTAAGTAATATATATATATATATATATATATAGAATTGTAATTGATAATTTAATTTAATTTAATTTTTTTTTAATATTGTTATATGGTAATAAGAGAGAACGTATCATGATATAATCTTTACATTGTAATATAGCAATAAAAGTGAGCTCATTATGATATGAGCTTTATATTTAGAATTGTGATTAATATTGTAATTTGAAAATAAATAATGGTAATGAGAGAGTATAATAAGAAAGAGTGCATTGTGATTTGACTTTAATATTTAGATATGATTTTTGTATTTGGAATTATAATTAGCATAACTTAATATAATAAGAGAGAACTCATTAATAATATAATAAAAGAAAACGTATTTAATATGATCTTTGTATTTGGATATGATCTTTGTATTTCAAAAGTGAGCTCATTATGATATGAGCTTTATATTTAAAATTGTGATTAATATTGTAATTTAAAAAAAAAAAAAAAAACTAAATTTTTCACATGGTAATGAGAGAGTGAAATAAGAAAGAGTGCATTGTGATATGACTTTTGTATTTAGATATGATCAGAAAGAGTGCATTGTGATATGACTTTTGTATTTAGATATGATCTTTGTATTTGGAATTATAATTAGTATAATTTAACATAATAAGAGAGAACCCATTAATAATATAATAAGAGAGAACGTATTTTAATATGATCTTTGTATTTGGATATGATTTTTGTATTTCAAAAGTGAGCTCATTATGATATGAGCTTTATATTTAGAATTGTGATTAATATTGTAATTTTTAAAAAAAAAAACTAAATTTTTCACATGGTAATGAGAGAGTATAATAAGAAAGAGTGCATTGTGATATGACTTTTATATTTAGATATGATCTTTGTATTTGGAATTATAATTAGTATAACTTAATATAATAAGAGAGAACCCATTAATAATATAATAAGAAAGAACGTATTCGAATATAGAGTTTTATATTTAGAATTGTGATTAATATTGTAATTTTAAAAAAAAAACTAAATTTTTCACATGGTAATGAGAGAGTATAATAAGAAAGAGTGCATTGTGATATGACTTTTATATTTAGATATGATCTTTGTATTTGGAATTATAATTAGTATAACTTAATATAATAAGAGAGAACCCATTAATAATATAATAAGAAAGAACGTATTCGAATATGATCTTTGTATTTGGATATAATTTTTGTATTTGAAACTATAATTAATATAACTTAATATAATAAAAAGGAAAGAGAGAACCCATTGTGATAAAGATTATGACCTTCATATTTGGATATGACCTTTGATCTTCATATTTGGATATGACCTTTGATCTTCGTATTTGGATATGACCTTTGAATTTCGTATTTGACCTTTATATTTAGAAATATAATTAGTATAACTTTTGTATTTAAAATTGTGTTTGGTATTAAAAAAAAATTAAATTTCACATTGTAATATAGGAATGTGATATTGTGATTATTCATTTGTGCGGATGACATAATTATTTTTAAAAAAAAAAAAACTAAGCATTGTATCATTAAAAAAAAGCAATAAATCATTTAAAAAAAAATTATATCATTTAAAAAATATATATATCATTAAAAATAATTGCATCTATAGTTGCAATGTCCAATCTTGAATGTTTTTTAGTGCGTGTGCTGAGGATGAACAGTGTCTTAAGGAGTAGCTTCTTTGCACCCTGTTCACGGCCGATATCATGACAACACATAAATAAAAAATATTCCATAAAGACAACTACTTGTAACGGAGCATATTAGAAAATATGCTTTTCTTTTTTTAAGTTTTCCAAAAAATATTAGAGAACACTGGGATTAGGACTAATTCCCATAGTGGGTGGCTTCTTGTTGTGATTCTTTTATTTTTATTTATTTTTAATGATAGCATAATATTGACATAAAGATACTGTAGCGCTCTTTCTCCATGAGACCATTCTATTGGTAATAGCTCTAAAATTTTAGCAACAAATTTTAAAATATAAAATTAACATTTTTTGATAAAGAAATGTATGAAGAACTTGAAGAAAAAAAAACACTGGGAAGGTTGATTTTTTTGGGGGTTATCTCATGCGAATTAAGGAGACATAAACCCATTTAGGATCTCGAAATAAGAAAGAGATAATAAAATCCACAAACATAACCTTGGCTGCAGGGAGGAAAAACAATTTATAAAACATATATAACACAGCTCAAATTTTTCTGTAGAAATACCTTAAACTCCACACAGTAATTTACATCAATCAACACTGTGCCAATACATATTACAAAATATATCTTATCATCTATAAACAATGGATTAAAAGATATCTGAAATGGTAGGCAGCTTGAGAGTGCCTTCTCTGGAAATCGGAAGAGTAAATTTGCCCACAATGGGAATATGCATTGTGAGGCCAATCTGCCATTCATAGTCCAAGTCCCAGTCCTTTCCAAGGTCTCTGACAATACTAATAATAAAGCTGTATGGCACTTTCACAGGAACATTGAAGCGTGTCTTTTCCTTCGCCATTAATGACCCAGGATCCAAAATCGTTCCAGAAGCGATAACTCTGCTCATGGATTCAAAACAACAAATTCCATAATTTAGCTGAACAGAAAAAACAAAAGCATTAAGATGGGGATGATTTCATTATGGAAAAGAAATACCTGTCTGCGCTTAATATTCGATAAGTAATTTCGCCAATGGGAAGGTCATGGCTGTAAGGATTCTTTACATCCACCGCCGCCTGCAAAGTTATGGAGTCTCGATTCACACGTTTCATGGAAACGTCAACGACATCTGCGCTTGGCTTTTCTATACGGGCAATTTTTTCTGCTACAAACTCTTTCGCTTTACCCATCAGCTTCGCCATCTGCAACGTCTCTGCAACTCTCCACCAACACATGGCTGAATGCCAATTAATGTGTTTTTAGAAATTACGTGCTTGTGTCTCAGATGAACGCGTGTATATGGTGAAAGCCTGCGTGGTACAGATGGCGATTATAACAGCACCGATTTCTTCGCTTCTGTAAGAGTTTAGGGCACGTAGGGGTAATGGTACAAAGTTTTCTTCAAATCGACGCAAATAAAGTGCAAAAGGCTGATCCAAATTCTCTCCAACAGGCTAAAGTAACTTAGCAACATAAAACATCATTTAAGAATATAAAATAGTAAAATTAAAGCAATGATTGGACCTTATCGGTATAAAACAGTTCATTCTACAAAACTTTCCCAATAGAAAAGTTATTGTATAAATAGAAATTTTGCCATTGAGCCTCTACGTGAAGGTTCCTAGCATGGAATGGTCAAGAGTTGGCCAGAGAAATGATCTTCAATTATTATAATATAATTATTTATATAAATAATTGTTTTCATTAATTTAAATTAAATTTTAAGGTATTATATAAGTTTATTTTTAATATTAAAAAAAGCTTAAATTTGTTTTATATAGAAATATAAGTTATGGAAAGGGAATGATCACTTGTTATTATTATTTTATTATAGTTAAGATTTTTTCTACTTATTTTTAATAATATTGACTTTGAATGAGGGACAATCCTAAAATAAAAATATAAATTAAAAAATAAGACTTTCAACTTAACTCACATTCAAATATTTTATATTAAATAAAAATAATTTAAAATATTAATTTATATAATTAAAATTAAAAAATTAAAATTCAATAACTCAATTTTGATTATTAATTCATATAATTTAAATTAATATATGTAATTTTCTTTTTAATGGATTGTATTAAGTTCTACCATCTATTTTAGTTAAAAATAGCACTTTAAATAATTTTATTGTAAAAATTAGTAGTAGTATAAAACCACCTCAAAATGTTAAAGATAAGGAGAAGAAAAATGAAATAATACAATTACTTAGTGAAAAATAAAATAAATCTATTTAATCTAACAATCAACAATAAAACCTTTAGAAATAGTTTCATATAAAATACTTGAGATTTATTGATGAGATGTGGGTGAGTTGATAAAGTGTTTTGTTTGTTCCAAACACTACCTAGGTTCAAATCTCAATTTGGTATCAGAGGCCGATGTGATCGATTATTAAGTAATTTTGGGCTAGTTGTCACCAATCATTGGTATTCTTGGATCGGTAGTGGTTGATCGTTAGTATTCTTGGGCCAGTTGTGGCCGATCATTAGTAATATTGGGCTAGGTTGTGGTCATTGATGGTATTCTTGGGCTAGTTGTGGCCATTCATTGGTATTCTCTTGGAGATCTGGGCCCCTGATTGTGTCCAAGACCGGTTGGAGCTCAGGTCAAAAGCCATTGAGACAAGGACCCTTCAACCTTGAATATCGATTAAAAAAAATACCTAAGATTTTAAAAGTCTAAAATTTTGTAAATTTATGAGTTTCGTGTCTTGAAAAATACCTTTAATAAAATTTTAGGTATTTTATGATACTCTAGAATTTTAATTTTGATTTTACATAAGAAAATCTAAAAGGTATATTAGTTTTGGCAAGGTTATTTAATCTTCCTATTTATTTGTAAGGAGATTCCATTTTTAATTTTCTTAGAGTAATGATATGCATTTCTACTGAAACTTGTAGTAAAAGATATATTGTTTATGCTTTAAGATTTGTGCTCAAACAGATGTGAATAAACCCCTTTCTAAAAGATTTGGTTAAAATCTCCAAAAGGAGATGTGCTTGAGCAAGATATTGACTACAAAAGTCTTTCCTTCTGATACTTGGTATGTTACGCCCATGGATATCTAGCTCAAGATTTCCCCATAAAAGCAATGACTGAAAAAATAGAAAAAGAGGATATTCAAGAAGTTGGCAAAAAAATAAAAAATGCCTTGAATTAGAGGAATTTTAGGAAAATAGAAAGAAAGGGAAAAGAATCCCTAAAACTTCCTCAAAAGAGAAGAAGAAATCTCAAGATGGGTTGAATTCTAACTCTTTTGTAGTTTTAGGTTCCCCCCCTGAGGATGAAGTGGATTCATCAGAATTGCATACAGACACTAAAAAAGATAATGAATATTTTAGGGTGCTGCCTCCACTTCTATAAAAGAACCTATTAAGTCTACATCAAGAAATGAACAAGAATATATGAATAAGATGATGATGGCTTCATTATTTCAAACTTTGATTCCAGGAGGGACAATCCCACTAAGAATAAGCCTACTTTGTATTGTTCGAAAAGGCATTGAGATTTCTTTTAGTTATTTTTTCTTTGGTTCCTCTAGGTTGTTGTGCTTCACTATGCTTTCTATTTTTTTGTCTTGGTTGTTTTGAGCTAGTATTTGGCCCCAGTAGGGAGTCTAAACCGTGGATACCAATCGACTGCCTTACTGTGTAACTTTTTGTAAATTATTATTAATAATTATCTTATTGAATCATTCTAATAGTAAAAATACCTTCAATATCTTCGGTAAACATTTTTTTACATTTGAAAGTATAATCATTTTTTTTTCATTTTTAATTATAATTATTTATAAAGTATATATCATTTAAATTATAAAAAAATGAGAGAAGACAAGACATTGAATATAAAAGGGAGTATAGGTCTTATTGCAACTTATCTTCACTTTGAGACACTATAAAATTTTGATCATTTAAATTTAGATTTTAAAGTCACATTTAAGTCGTCCTTGGTGTCAGAATGGATTTTATTCTCAAAATTTGGAAATAAAAGTAATATTTAAAGTCACAATAATGAGGGAAGTGACATTAGGATGACATTAACATGTAAAATTAAGGGGTGATGTTAGGGTGTCACTAAGGGTTACATTAGAGGTGATGTAATGTATTCCTTAAAGTGATTGTGTTTAATTAACATTTGTCTATGGATAAGTCACGTATTAATTCAAATAGAATATTAGATCATTATATTTGGGTATAAAAAGTGCCATTAAGAAAATCAATACATCATTTTTTTGAGTATTTATAGTGAATTGAGAATGAAAACATGATTTTGTTGAATTGAGATGAAATTGGTATTCGAGGTTGATTGAGGGTGAATTGAAATCTTGCTACGATAAATTGATAATGAATTGGATTCTTCGTACATGAAATTGAGATAAAATTAGGCATGGTAAATTGAAATCGAAATTGACTATATAAAACCCATCTTTTCCATGTAAATATTCCCATCTTATTAATTTGATTACGCGGTTTATAATTATTCATTATAGAATAATATAAATAAAATATTATATTTCGGTTGCCATTATTCAAAGGGTAGATGAAATTGTTGATACTTGACATTATTCAATATTTTTATAAGAATTTTATTTGATGTTCACTTATTCTTTTTCCTATTTTTTTAATACCTAAGATCTTGGATTTTGGACAAGAAAACAACCATTGATACTTGATATTATTGAATGCTTGGTTTATCTTGCACACTCTATCCAAATGTCATGGAGTGAAACCCTATTTTGAAGACCCGAGTAAGTGTTAGGGTGCATGGTAGACATGGGATGAAGTTGGAATTTATTAATATTGATTGATTGATGCTCATAAATACATCTATGATCTCCATGAAATGCATAAAAATTCATGATATAAAAATTTATTAATAAACCTTCATCCTAGTTCAACCCCCTAGGTTTCATAAACGACCTATATATATACATTCATATTGAAACATACGAATATGATTATGCACATTGATAATTATTAATAATATTTTTGAAACATATATGATAAGTGAGACATATATGAAAATGTACAATAACTCTTATTTAAATTATAATCCAACTCTTCATTTCTACATAAAATTCTCCAAAGAGTCTTGATAGCACTAACTTTATCCTATCATAGCACCTAACTCTATCCCATCATGTATCATTTTTTTTCATTTAAGAGATATAATATAGTTTATGTAGATGATTATTTTTCAAAATAGTAAATTTTTTTTTTTTGGTTGAGAAATGAGGTTGATTCAATTTAACTACCACTATTAAAAAAAATGCATAGGTCAAAGAGGAATAATGGGAATGGGCACTCTTTTGGTAAGATTGGTTCATTTTTTGAGTTAAATCCCAATATACATATCACTTTAGAATCTTCATCACTATATTCATTATTAAGGTTCAGTTATTTAGTCATTGCACAAAAAAATATTATTATTTTTTTGGATCATAAGATCTCTGATGAATAAGAGGCGCTAAAAATTACTTGATGAAAAATATGGTTGTCAATTATTTTGAAAAAATTGACCAAAGATTTATGATCATAAGTGTATAAGTGATTTTGAACCTTAAGAAAAATATATGAAATTGTATGATGTAAAGTTCAAATTTTTATAATTGTTTGGGGAATGGATAATAAGCAACTCACTTCTTATATTATATGGACAAAAAAATTGGCTATCAACTATCTTAAAGAAATTGACCAAAGATTAGGAGAGTATAGATGATTTTGAACTTTCAAGAAAATATATAAGATTGTATGATGCAAAGTTCAAAATTTTCCAATTGTTTCGAGCATGGATATTGAACAACCCACTTCTTATAATATATAAGCATTTCATATTTTGAGGCAACAAAATGCAATATAACCATTCACTATATTTGATATAATTTTATGTCTTTTTTTTAAATCCTTATTAATGTAGGATCAAAAACACATATTATCTTTCTTAATGTAAGATCAAAAACATATCAATATCATGACATTCTCATATTACCATTGTAAGAACCTAAGTGCCACTTCAAGGTTTAAATCAAGTTGATTGAGTATAAGTTTAATATTAGATTATGGGTTATGTTCAAAAATAAAAACAATCAAAGAGAATATTGAGATGGGGAAGGTGTGATTAATTCATGACCACACACAAATAGATGTTTATATGTATACTTCCAATAGTATTTTAAATTTTTAAAATATGTATGTCAAAGAAAGTGAAATTTTTAATTCATAGTGTAGGAATGACAAAGAGAACTAAATTCCAAAGAAATTATCTCATTATATGACATGGTTGAGACAATCAGAGATATTAGAGTTGGAGAAGAGTTTCTTATTTATTATAACCAATATAATCTCACTCTTGCAAATTTAAATAAATGCAATAAAAGAAGGGTCTAAAATTGATGAATTTTTATAATTTATTTAGTTATGATATAAAATACGTTTATATATAACACTTGGAGACATTTTTAATGCACACTTGAAAATATAGAATGTTATAACTTTTAATCTTAGGGGCAATGGTAGAACCATTGATTATGGTGGGAACACTAGAACCGATGACTAGTGAGACTTGACTTCTATCATATTGACAGATAGCTCGATCTATAGTTTGGTAGGGAAACCCTTGACTTTAAGATATGGAATGAGTCTCTGACCTGGAAGGATTCCATTCAGAGTTTGCTTCATAGCTAGTGATGGATTAATCTATGATGTGGTTGGATTCATCTTTATATTCATCGAACAAAGTCACACTAGTGACAGAGCCAATCAAATAGATAGATAGATGTTCATTATCCCATCGCTCACCCTGACTAGTGAAGTTGTTATTTTAGAGATTTGCCCCTACTTTATTAGTTATAGTTATATATGGGGCAGGGAATGGTGGGGGAGTTTAGGAGATATATATAGAGAGAGGGGGCCCACCATCCCACTATGGGTGGGCACGAATGGAGGCTAAAGATGGATATATAGGGGTCAACATTTATATCTAGATTCATGAATATGTTATAAACATTTTCATTATTTTATGATTACCTTTTCTATATTATAAATTTACTAAATGATTGTATTTGTGTTGAATGCATTGAAAATTTATCATGAAAATTTATTTGCATTCATTTGTATAATTCATTTTTTTTAAATCGATGATCAATCTCCTTAGTCAAAATGTCATTGTGTAGATGATTTGTAGATGTATACATGGCCCATGCACCATGTTAATCATCCCAAACACCCTGAAAACTCATATGTTGCTTATGTCTTTGCAACCAATTTTCTTCACATTGTATACAAGATCGTGCAAAGTTATGAGAATATTTTAGAGGACACTTAAACAAGATTGAGTTTCCTGAAGGCATGGATATCTCTCCAATCTTTAACTTGGTACAAATTTGTATGCTTTCTTTGAAAGATAATGAATGGATGGCATATAATGATTAGATCCTCAATCCCTCGAATGGAGATAACAAGTCTAAGTCTAGAAGGAAAGATAAGAAATATAAGCTATAATTGATTATAAGTTTGTCATAAAGACCAGAGGCAAGGAATATATGGAATATTTGGTCAAAGAGAAGAACATATCAGTTTAAGATATAATTTGGTTGAATATAGTTGAGGTTGTTCATCATAGTCACTCTTTAGGATATTTTAATTCAACTCTATGAGTAGCAACCTACATTTTTCACAAAAAGAAATGACATGAAGATTTATTCACCAAAAATAAATGAACACTGTGTCTTGTGAATAAAATGCTCTCCAAGGGAATAAAATAGAGGCATATGGACTTATGAAGGTTATAACATTTGAGAGATATTTTAATAAAATTTAGAATGAATCCTCCATTAATGGGTCAAGGGTAGGTAAGGAAAATTCATACACTTATGTCATTATTCCCTGGACTCCTCCCCTAGTCATATTTTTTAAGATGAATTTTGATGGGGCTTCCATAGTGAATTTGGGAGTATTCGAAGTTGGGTCTAGTATTAGGTATTTCTCAAGCTCTCTCAATTGGGCCATATCAGCAAAACTTCAAGATGGCACCAAAAATGAGGCTGAAGCCCAAGTGGTGTTCTTGGGAATTCAATTGGCATGTCAATGTGGGATTGAGAATTTGGTCATTGAAGGGGACTCCAAACTCATTGTGTATGTCATTCATAATCGTTTAACGAAGGATTGGAGGCTGAATAATATTTTTAGCACAGTCTGGCTAAGTTTGGAAGAACTTTCATCTTGGTATGTTAACCACTACTATAGGAAAGCAAATCAACAAGCTATTTTTTTATCCAATTGGGGGATGGATCAAAGGAGAGATTACATCATGGAAAATCATTTTGATACATTGTTAGGTCTTGAATTGATCGATAAAATCTAAGGCTCATTGAATGGCATCATATCATTTCTTAATTTGGATTAGTTACATGTTTATTTAGTGCCATTATTGTGGTGCTTTCAATATTTCCACGTAAAAATGGTCTGTTGTGGTATGGTTACCTCGAATGCATGGGGATTTTTAGGGATAATTCTTATCGATAAGTGTTTTTTTCTTATTTGAATTGTTGAGAAGACTCTTGTTTGTGGTAGTGGTGCTTTCTCTCATATAAATAGAATTTATGGCTTCCATCGAACCTATGCTTTCCCTATGTGTAGACAAATGGGAGATGGCATTCTAAGATGATGTATTTGATCATCAACTTCGCTTGAATTTTTAGACACCCAATTTGGAGGTCTTAGATGCAGTGAAAGTTATCATAGGAATATAGAACATAAAAGAGGTTTGGAGGAATAAAAAAAATGCACATGTTGCTTATGTCTTTGCAAGAAATTTGATTCACACTGTTAAAGATGGTAATATCACATGTAAAGTGGTGGAGACAATGGTCTGGCCAGGGCTAAGAGGTGGGTTGTGTTGTTGGCTTGACAAATTAGTATCAAAATAATATTCTTCTCTTCCCTTTTTGACTCTTAGTGTTTGGGTCTAATTCATCTCTTTATTTTTAGATAATTAGAATCTAGTTTTGTGAAATTGCATGGTGTGTTGACAAGTTTGATGGAGGGGCATGTCACTGCCATGGAGCTAGCTCCTGCACTGGGTAATCTCTTGGATCCTCTACCCTCCTTGGAAAGGATTATGGCGAAATTTGAGTAAAAAATGATGGTGTAAGTTGCTTGTTATCTGGTGGAATTTTGTAATGCTAGAGATGTGAAGGCAGTGATGCAGGAAGAAAATGATAAAAAGCTAGCAAGGGAGCTCTTTCTAGACCAGTCACTCATTGTATTATTTTACCTCACATGTAGAGGCACCTACAAGATATGGGGGATGTTGTCAGTCTTAGTATTCACTCCATCTAAGAGGATGTGGGAATATGGTGAACACTTGATTGTAGGTGGTAGTCCATTTTTCAAGCATACCCTAGGAAACCTTGTGTCAATGTCCCTATTCTAAGTGATGCCAATTGTTTGAGTTCATAGTCTAGTTTATTGTTTGACGTATATTTTGTTGAGGTGGATGCCACTTGGTGTTGGGGATTGACTCTTTCATTTTCATTTTGTATGGTTTCTTTTTGGGTTGGCCTTCTCAAGAGGTTTTTCTAGTTTTTGTTTGTTGTTCTATATGGGATTTGTTCCCTAGTCTTTTGTGGACTACCCTTTGCTTTAGGGAAAGCTCTTGGTTGAATGTGTTTTTCCTAAACCATCCTCTTGTTTCAATCAGTAGATATGTACGAGTGAAGACCATTTTAACCCTCATATCAATCCAAAAAAAAATGATGTGTTTTTTACCATGATGGCGAATCAACCCAATTTAGATGACATTGAGAGGCTAATAGTAAGATTTTAAATATTGAAGATTTGTCAAATGTTTGATAAGATGACTGTAAGCTTATTTATGATGTATTAGTTAATAAAATGGATAGCTCACGTTATTTAAGTCATATTTTTAAATATTTTTGGTTTGATGAACATCATATAATGATGTTAGTGCATGATCATATCTAATTTATGTCATTTTAAGAAATAAACAATTACATTTTTCTTCAATATTGCATTTCACATGATTTGGGTGAGGTTGATTAACTTGCTCCAAAGAAATGGATATTGTTCATTTGACACCCTATCCTTGAATGCAAGGAAATTTGACATGTTATATTGTCTTACTTTGACATGTTATCTTGTCTTATTTATCTTTTTAATCGTTTGACGTCAATTTGAGTGCCAATAGGATCATAATATTCAATTCATTTATAATTATTTTACTATATTTAGGTACATCTAGAGATTCTATGAAAGAGCATCTAACATTTACCATCACAATCATTTAATTAGTATTTACAAGCATTCTACATAAATCAAGTAAGTATTTAATAAATATTTATTATAGTACTGAAGTTCATAGTGGTGACACATTGCATTACACTAATTTATTTAGCCAAAAAATTATTACATTTATTGATGTGTTATTTTCGATATTATACATTGTTGAAGGCCCTAAACAATAGTGAAAAAATATCAAAAATACCCAAATTTTCACTGAAAAAAATACATAAATATTTTGAAGCCTTGAAAATGACTAACACAATTGTTTAAAAAAATTGTCCTTCCATAACACTTCCTAAAATCATAATCACTACAATTCCTCATGGTGGGCTAAAGAATAATTTAACAAGTACATAAATATTTGTGCCCGGGCGGTGACGTAAACCGCACGCTGAATAGGAGAGCCGCGGAGGAGGAGCGTAACTAGTATTTGGAATCTAGTTCCATTCCAACCAAACGGCTATTTCATCACACTCCACCGCCACAGTCACCATCATAACATAACTTGGGACTATATATTATTTAGTTGCCCTGCATCTCATACGGAGCTTTCCTGGTTAGGCATTCTACGGCGGAGGAGGAGAAGGTAAGGTTAAAATGTGGGGATGTGTACGGCAGGGCAATTCAGGGCAAGGCACGGCTCTGTACGACAGGGCACAGCAGGATAAGGCAAGGCAAGACAACATAACACAAAAATCTATCAGGTATCTATAAATCCAAATTACCTTTAAAAGCTTTTAAGTAGAATAATTTTTTTTTTAAAAATCAATATCAAAATATACTAATAAAATAATTTCTTATGAATTCTCTAGATCTGCCCACTGATTTGTTTTTCTCTGCATTGTTGTTTTGTAAAACAATATCCCGTTTAGTTGGTAATGTGGGTACTCTGCTTATATTTTCTATAAAATAGGTTTGTAAATTATAATCTGTTTAATTGGTAATGTAAGTATTTTGGTTTTTTTTTTATAAAATAAATTTGTAAATTATAACTTGCTTAGTTAGTAATGTGGGTATTCTGCTACATTTTTTCTATAAAATAAGTTTAGAAATTATAACCTGCTTAATTAATATTGAGGGTACTCTGCTTTTCTTTTTTTAATAAAATAAGTTTGCAAATTTTAATCTGTTTAATTGATAATGTAAGTATTCTGATTTTTTTTTATAAAATAAATTTGTAAATTATAACCTGTTTAGTTGGTAATGTGGGTACTCTGTTATTTTTTTTCTATAAAATAGGTTTACAAATTATAACCTATTTAATTAATAATGTGGGTACTCTGCAGTTTTTTTATATAAAATAGATTTGCAAATTATAACTTGTTTAGTTGGTAATGTGGGTACTCTGCTACTCTTTTTCTATAAAATAAGTTTGCAAATTATACCTTATTTGATTGGTAATGTGGGTACTCTGCTACTCTTTTTCTATAAAATAAGTTTGCAAATTATAACCTGTTTAATTAGTAATGTGGGTACTCTGCTGCCTTGTTTTCTATAAAATAGATTTGCAAATTATAACCTGTTTAATTGGTAATGTGGGTATTCTGCTACTTTTTTTTTATCAAATAAGTTTGTAAATTATACCCTGTTTAATTGGTATTGTGGGTACTCTACTGCTTTTTTTCTATAAAATAGGTTTACAAATTATACCCTGTTTAATTGGTAATGTGGGTATTCTGATGCTTCGCAACTTATACCCTGTTTGGTTGAGTAATGTAGGTACTATGTTTGTAGGTAATGTGGGTACTCTGCTTTTTATTTCTATAAAATAAGTTGCCAACATATCCTCTTTTGACAAAAACTCAGAATAGTCTTACAGACAATACAAACTATTGACTGTTATGAGTGGTTTCTACTGTCAGTTCGGCTGGTTTTAGTTATTTTCTTTTCAGTTAGTTCTCTGAAGAATAGATATGCAGGTACCTGCCTTATCCCCTCACGTTAAGCTGTAGTTATTTATTTTTAGCCATGTGAAGTCATGTTTAGAAATTCAACGGTGTAAAATATTCCCCATCTATACAGAATTTAGAAAGATAAGTGTAATGGATAGATCCCATGCAACTTAGACCCTGTATACTGAAATTGCACGCTAAAGCAACTTGTCAATAAAAATAATCTCCAATACTGGGAAACAACCATCCAATCAAGCTTCATTTCAAACCATCATAAATTTGTGAAGCTATAAAATAATATAAATTTGCCTAAGCAACTTTTCATGCCTTCACAAAAGTATGGTTCTAGATATTAGTAAAATTGAGACGTGTGCATACCTATAAATTTTTGAGATGGAAAGATAAATCTATTAAGAAGAGTGACTATGATATGTCTAGCACTCACGGATGCATAAGAATCATGCTCACGTAGAATTAATACAAGCAACGTCAATCAAAAAGTCTTTTTAATTTTTTTATTTGACCAACATCAACTAGCCAGTTGGGAATTTGAATAGCTGTATTACTTGAGCACAACCTTCTTTTTTTATTTCATCCATCATAAGGAAAGTTTTTTCAATTATGCAATTTACATACGCCCCCAAAATAACATGTTGTGTGTCACCAAAATAGTGTGTTGCTTGTCACTAAGATTTGGAACCAATCCTTTTGCTCTCATCTCATCCGGCATTAAGAAAGCAATGTCAAGTTCGTCTTCCTTGAAAAATGAGTCAATCAACATAGTATATTTTACAAAATTTGGACTAATTACAACCATTTTAATGTTTTCAAAAAGCTTCAAAACCTCATCCATTTCACCAGACTTGCAATGGCCTTTAATCAAACATTTATATGCATAGTTATTAAATCTGGTCGAATAAGACTCTGTTTTTTTTTATTATTATTATTATTATTATTATTATTATTATTATTATTATTATTATTATTATTATTATTATTTTAAGTTTTTCTGTGGGAAAAATGCCCCAAAATCATATATATTATATAATATTAGTATTTTATATTATTTTATTAATGTTTTTTTATTGTATTTGTCAATTTTGTATATTTATAAAACTACTTTTTTTCTCTCTCTCACACACACACATATTCTGGATCGAATTTTTCTGAACTTTTTCAAAAATTGCAGATTTTCAGATTTTTTTGCTCTTTTGAATGGATCCGAATTTCCAAACTTGATAACTATACTTATATGTGACAGCGTTAGGAACTAAAGCCTTCATTCATAATCTTACTCATCAATATATGTGCACTAGGGAGATCAGTTGCATTACATGGACCATCAATTATTGTGTTGTATGTTCCTTCGCCAGGTTTCAAATCTTTTGTTTCCATTTCATCTATCATTTATAGTACCCTGTTTATGTCTCCTGTTCTAAAGATTGCACAAACCAGAATATTATGTCACTACATCGGGAAGACAGCTCTTGTTTTTCATCTCAGAAAGAAGTGTGAATACTTCCCTTACCCTCTTAATCCGACATAAGATGGCAATTAGAGAGTTGTATGCCCCTAAATAATGAAACCATTGCTATCTTTTTGGAGAGGACTGATCTAAGACAGGTTTGCTTGACTTCCCAAACATTATTTCAACAGACAGAGAGAGAATCTTAGACTAGAAGTACAAACCATAAGAAGTCAGAACATATGCATGTAAATGTGAAAGAAACTCTGTTTTAGCCTTGTTCATGCATTAATTCAACCAGATACCAGGTCCCAACTTAACCATCATAACCAATGCTTCAAGCTCTTTTAAAAGGACTGTTATTAATCTTAAATATAAATGTAAGACCTTTAAGCTATTTGTTTTAATATAAATTTCATTACTTCATCTCAGTTGTATTCACTGTTCTACGACCATCCAACAACCACAAAGTCATTTTATATAAGAATATGAAAAACCACCTTATTTATTTATTTATATATATATTTAATATTGGGAATTAGCCTTGGTTTGGACATGAGCATTATATCTATCTATATCTATATCTATATATAATATTGGGAATTGGCCTTTTGGTTTGGACATATACTATATATATATATAGAGAGAGAGTATATATATAATATTTAATATTGGGAATTAGCTTTGGTTTGGACATGTGCACTATATCTATCTATATCTATATATAATATTGGAAATTGGCCTTGGTTTGGACATGTAATATATATATATATATATATATATATAGTACATGTCCAAACCAATCTAATATTGGGGATTGGCCTTGGTTTGGACATGTGCAATGTATATATATATAGATTGCACATGTCCAAACCCAGGCCAATTCCCAATATTATCTATATATATATAGGGAATTGGCTTTGGTTTGGACATGTGGAATATATATATATATATATATATATATATATATATTCCACATGTCCAAACCAAGGCCAATTCCCAATATATATATATATATATATATATATATATATAGCACATGTCCAAACCAAAGCCAATTCCCAAAATATATATATGTATATGTGTATGTGTATGTGTATGTGTATACATATATACATATACACATATACATATAAAATATTGAGAATTAACCTTGGTTTGGACATGTGAGATATATGTGTGTGTGTGTGTGTGTGTGTGTGTGTGTGTATGTGTATATGTATACACATACACATACGCATACACACACACACACACACACACACACACACACACATATATATCTCACATGTCCAAACCAAGGTTAATTCTCAATATTATATTTATTTATATATATATATATGGAATTTAAGTTGGTTTAGAAATGTGCATGATATATATCTAATATTGGGAATTGGCCTTGGTTTGGACATGCGCAATATATATATAAAGCACACGTCCAAACTGAGTTCAATTCCCAATATTAAATGTAATAGCAGTTGTATTAGACTTGATAGAAATGTCTTTATATATATATATATATATATATATAGCACACGTCCAAACCGGGTTCAATTTCCAATATTAAATGTAATAGCAGTTGTATTAGACCTGATAGAAATGTCTTTTATCTGGAAAAGTTTAGCCACTGCCAAGTTTCGTAAGTAATGACCACAAGTTGAACCAGATTCAGGCTAATATCCAGATGGTGGATCAGATATGACAATCAAACTGATTTATTTTTGTTTCCAAGCAGCTGGTAGAAGGGAACTAGAGCATATTCAAGCCACAAGTGTTCTGAGGTCAAGAGAGCATGCCCAACCCTGACTGAATTGGTAGCAATGTATAGTCAAACCAGGGCTGTTTCACAGAGCTTATCATCATAATTGTAATGGCCAATAATGGATCACCATTTTTAATAGGAACAAGATACAACTTGTTTAACATCTAAGGAAGACACATACATTGTTTAACAGCTTTGAACCAGTATTCCCTTCTCTCATGAACTTCGGACATCTTCCCATTATAGTACAACATAAATGAATGCGAGGATTCATGAGAGGAGTAAAAAATATTAACCATAGTATTCAATTCTAATAAGGTTACTTAAAGTAAACTTAATCCCTTCTGCAATAATGCAAAACATGGACAACAAGTACATCTATAGTTGTGATTATATAAAACAACAATCCATTAACCACTCATAAGTATATCCAACATTGCATGCTTGACTCATATACTAAGTGTACAAAAACAATAAATAACACACTTGTTTCCAGTTTAACTCATGATTGAAAAACTAACCCTTTACACCATGAGCCTATACTTTTTTAGTGTTATCTTAGTAGAGCTAGGAGTTGACTGAGTATAGGGTTAAAACTTCTATCAATTACCATAACTCTTGATTAGCCAAATCATAAGATGGTACAATATTACATGTGTAAAGTTAATATTCTTATCAAAGTTTTCTAAGGGAACAATTGTACATCCCAATACAGTACCTTAGGTGTATGGTATGTTTAGCTACGTCAGGCTTGAAGGTAGAATGCATAACCTAGTCTTAAGTGTAGTTACCATTATATTAGGCCACTCTACTTCCAAGATTACTTGAGGCCTCCATTACCAGATATTGTTGCTAGCCCCCAAGGATATGATATGAAATGCTTCAGGATATGATATGCGGCCATACCCATAGGGACAGGGATGTACCTACCCGTTTCCTCCCCTCGCCCCCTCTCTCCGCACCCCGGCAGTCCCCCGTGCAGAAGGAAAAACACATTTTATTTTATTTTCAATTTCGCTGCATGAAAAGTCAAACATGGATAAAAAAAACATTTAAATAAAGTTTGGCTAGGTTAGTTGAGTTGATCATTATAAGATAGCCATTACTACTGTAATAGATATTCTCAAAATGCCATTGACTTGTGTCATTTATGCATTGGTTTTCATTCATAGTTAGTATTTACTATTAACAAAAGCTACAAAAAGGCGTAGTCTCATCAAAAACAAAAAATCAGGCAACTCATAAATTTTTGTGGTGGGTGAGGAGGGAAGAGGGAGGTTGGAGTTTTGGGTGCGTTTAAGTATGATTGGTTTCATTAATGGCTGACAAAGATTGCAAACCCCTGTTGGTTGTTTCCATACTGTGGCTAGTCTTAATTCATCTCCAAACTCCATGTCATATCTAAAAATTTAGTCATCAGTGCATCTTAAGATTCCAAAAGCTCATCGTAGTAGTGTGGAAAAGAAAGCCTTGTGAAAAAATGTTTGACATTTAGACTCTATTGTCATATGTGAATAGTTCACAAGTGAATTTCTTTTAATAGAATGGCAAGGTGCACAATCAACCATCAGTATCTAGTGGTGTTAGTTTAGATGAAGTATACACAGTACTGCTACAATAAATATGTGTCATTACAATATTTGTCTACTTCAACTCTATTCATAATCTCTACAACATTAAATAAGCTTCTCTTGGGAAGTGTGGGATCATAAGATTTTAACTATATCACATTAAATAAATGTTTCAATCATGTAACATGCACTTGGAATATTAAATTTTTGTCTAGAATATAGAAAGACATATTCATAGAAGTTTTTGGCTTCTACGAGGGCCCATACAATGTTGCAAGTTTTATGGTTGGTTTTCCATTGTTTGATTTCTTGTTTTAAATGAACACTAAGCACTAACTTCCATTAAAAATAAAACTAATTTAAGTTCGACCACTGAAAATTATGATATTTGTCATTAGATTATGAGTAAATTTTGTGGTTAGTTAACTTATTTTGTTTCTTCTATGCATATTATGTGGTTATTTTTGCTTATATGGCTATATTTTAATATTTTTAATATATATTTTTGTATGGCCATATCTGAAATGTATCCAAGCACCTCCAAAAAATCTTTGTATTCACGTAGCTGATTCTTGTACCCATATTTGTACTCGTATCTGTATCGGCATTGTAGCTTGAGGCATTACAAGTTTATTGACAACTCAAGACAAAAGAACTTTTTTAGTATTTTATACATTCATCATAGTGTGATCGAGTCCTTTTTCATATTCACATTTGACGTCAACAATGTGCCCCGAATTTGGGTATCACTATTGTCTTTTCCTGAGCATTGTTAATATGATGTTTCAAATAATACCAACCCCAACATTATTAAGTTAAGAGCAAGAGTCAAGATTTCTAGAGATCCTTGTTCTAGGGTAGATTACAATTAGGTGTATCTATTTTTTAGCATTACTGTTGGCTGCTCAAACAATGTTCTAGACTTTAAATACATTTATACTTGTCGTGAACCCAGTGTTGGGTCTAAGGTTTCTTGATCCCTACAAGTATAAGACTAGTTTACATTTGAGAGGTTATTCACAGTCACAATCCATTACAAGATTTCATCCCATGATTGCAAGACGGTCACTCCCCACATAAAATTCCCTCTTAGATGGTGTAGGCAGAGTACTTATCAATAATAGGTGTCCAAAATAAGTCTAAATCATTTTTTTAATACTACTAGTGACTTCCTATTAAAGACCTATTGGGTATAAACATGAAAATTGTATTGGCCTCATGAACAACCTTGATACGAACATAAACAAATGTCTACAATAATTCATCACAATATGATGCATAAATTGTAATGAAGGTCAAGCATAGATCCTAATCTAAACCAGCTTACAAAAAGGTACCTCGCTTTTAAACATAACACATTATCTTTAGATTAAAATTTCAAAAGTGGAAGACTACTTAGTGTGCAACAATTGTCTGATAGATAGAATATTTCTTAATTTTAATACAATTCATTAATTAGATAGCCCATACATGGGTTCATACAACATACTAAATGCAAAGATTCAAATCTCATCATAAATCGGTGATTTATCACAATTAGGAAGCAGAACAATATATCTTTCCAAAAATCATGATTTGATTTTGTGCGATTAATCAACAATTTTCGTCGAGTAATCATGTTGAGTAATCACTTTGATTACTCGGCGAAAATCACTGATTAATTCGTTGTGGCTCGCCAAGTATCATAATAAAATCCTATGTTAAAAAAAGTGATTTTATCATTTTCTGAGTTTTTCTACATTTTTTCTAGTTTGCAGATTTACGACAAGATTTGAATCAGGGCATAGATTTTTCATCTGAATATCAACGATTCAGTAGTGAAAGTTTGAAACATTGGCTAGGGTATACCATATTATGGTGAGATTTGAATCTATACTTCATTGATATTGTCATACATATTTGATAAATTGATATTATAGACTCATAGTACAATCACTTTAAGGCTTCAAGTTTAAGCCCTCCATTTCACGGTCACAACTCACTTCAAGGCTTCAAATGATTATCGTCGAGTTTGATACAGTCATACATAAATGAATGAAATCCATATTCAATTATGATACAGTCATGCATACTTAGTCAAGTTTGATAGTCATACATACATATTTGAAAATTGATATTACTGTTTACACCCTGACATATTACTTTTTACATATGCATGAATGAATGAAATTCATATTCAAGTGTAATTTTCAAGCATATTACATACTATCATGTGTACTTTGAATCCAAATTACAGTGATTAACATTGAACTTTGAGTTTGAAGTTGAAATTTGAAGTGCATATTCCATTTGTATGACTCTATGAGCATTGTAGTTTTTAGCTTGGTACTTTGTAGTTTGTACTCTTTTTTGGTAAAAAAATAATAGAAAATATACTTATGGCATTCTCTATGTTCATTTCTCATGTTATTTAACAATGTTTTACATGTCAATTAAGTTTATTTTATGAATTTACATATTTTTTAAAGTAGCGATAAAGTTGTTGAGTAATGTCGAGTAATTGGTGAGAAACACATGAGTCCCAAGTTGGAGTCAAAGTTTTGGCTTGACAAATAATTTTTTTTTGAACCATGATAATACAATGCTTATTATAAGGCTGCCCCTTTTAATTTAGCCTTTACAAGGTTAGCCAAAGGGGTCTTAATTCAATAATATAGGCATTACTTCCTATATATACTTGAAACAACCAAAATTTACAACAAATCAATCTAGTTATCCCTTCTATACGCATGCTACTACAACAAAAAAAACTTTTATGATAATTTAAGCCATGATTTCTCATGAAACTCTTAAAAAAAACTTCTCAATAGACACAACAAGATTTTGCATCCACAGATAAGCTATCAAATTTGCATCAATCATAAAAAAGGAGACAACATATAGTCAGCATGCCTTTCCCTTACATTATTTAAATGAAATTACGAGCAATCCAAATTCTTGTAAAATATTTAATAATCTATATTATAATCTATAAGTTGTTGAGTAATGTCGAGTAATTGGTGAGAAACACCCAAGTCCCAAGTTGGAGTCAAAGTTTTGCCCTAACAAATATGAGTTTTTGAACTAAGATAATACAATGCTTATTGTAAGGTTGCCCCTTTCAATTTAGCCTTTACAAGGTTAGCCAAAAGGGTCTTAATTCAATAATATAGGCATTACTCCTATATATACTTGAAAAAACTAAATTTACAACAAATCAATCTAGTTATCCCTTCTATACACTTGCTACTACAACAAAAAAAACCTTTACGGCAATTTAAGCCATGATTGCCCATGAAACTCTTAAAAAAAAAATCTCAATAGACACAACAAGATTTTGCATTCACAGATAAGCTATCAAATTTGCATTAGTCATAAAAAAGGAGATCAACATATAGTCGGCATGTCTTTCCCTTACCTATCTAATAACATTCAAGAGTAAATGATTTATTTATTTCAACCCACATTATAAACCTTTAAAAATAAAGATAAAGATAGTTCATCAATGATATAGAAAATGCATGTCCATAAGATATTTTCACATGAATAATCATTTTTGAAATACTTTGTCTGTAATATTAACCATGAATAGAAAACCGATAAGCAAATATTTTATCATAGCAATGGAAACAACCATTTATTAATGCATAAATCCATACTTGGAGTAATCAATGTACACAACATACTAGGGCATGTATACACCTCTATGCCTATGCCCTGACATTGGCAGTTGTATACCCTCATATTAAAACAAATACCATCCAATGAAGCATTCATACCAATTTTCAACAACAGAGTTCACAAAAGAAAGCAAACATGAACCAAATTCAGTGAAGTTCTAAATAATGGAAAGAGAAGGCATGCCTGGAGATAAGAAACTCACCATCAAGGCCACTAGAATGTTTACTGGCTTACACTATCTAGATGCATACCTTGGATTATTTCCTCAACTACTGCCCCATTTCCCCCCTCCGCCCCAGCCCCCCCCCACCCCACACACACACACACACACACACACACACATATATATTAAAATAAGAACTAGGGCATTCCATTATACCAACCGTTATGACCTTGAGCAAACAAATTGAAGTTATGTACCTTTTGTTTTCCAATACTCGTGCCTTAAGACTTGTTCCAGGACTAGGTGCATAGGGCGAATAATGGTAGACTGATAGGGTATCAAGGTTTGCATGACCTAGTTGCATGCAATCTTTAATCAATGGCATAATAATATCATTGGAACACATCATTGCTTGGCTAATCAAATTGACAGTCAACCCAAAAAGTATTCTTCTTCTCTAAATATTGGGCACTTCCTTTCATTATTGCAATGTGAGTAATAACCCTGACTTGGGTTTATTTATTATAAGTTTCCCATCAAGGTTAGTTTAGGGTTTGAAACCCTTAGAGATGCTAGTAATGATGGCTTTGAAATATTTCAATTCCTTTTCCTCATCTTTCCCGTGGTTAGGGCTCAAAATAAACCTTTCTACATTTCTAAACCTTTTCAAAAGTATTTTTTATGAACCACAATAAGTTAGTGTCCACACAACTTAGGGCCTAAACCTTGTTCTCATAATCTTGGAATATATAATGTCATTCCACTTGATACAAGGTCAATATTGCCACTAATGTAGGTGACACAAAATGCTTATCATTTTTGTCTTTATACTATTTGTGGTTGGCAAGTTAGGATGTGTTATAATTACTGATGGGCATCTTTCTCTTGTTATCATGATTAATAACTCTTGGGTGCACCATATGCAATGTCAAGGGGCATGTCTACCCAAATTTAAAGAGGTGTCTAAAATGAACTATGTGCAATAAAACTATCCAAAACTTTGTTGTGGGCATGTTGAATGTATGTCAAACTTTCATCTCATGTGTGTGAGCGCAGGCTATTATACATATGCAACAAATAGAGAAAAATTTGGTTGACTACTTCCAATGAAGGATAACCTTGTCCTTGCAGCCATTAACCATATATTCAAATAGAACATGAGATCGAAAACCCAAACACACTTTTATTGATCTTTATTTAGGAAGGAAAAAGTTTACAAAAACTGCACTCACTCCTCCCTATGAGTAAACACTATATTTTCTTTTGGGCTTCTTACCCAAGCACCCGCAATCTATTATTAAACTTCCTCTAACTCCAACATGCTTGCTCCAAGTCCTTCCCTTCACTTTTGTGTCCCACGAAGTGACTCTTGGAATCCACATTGATCTTGGAAACACTCAAAATGGGTTTCCAAACAATTATGGGCTATTACTGGGTGTTTGCAATCACCACGGGCAAAACCACCACTTAATGTAGAGTAGCGGTTTCATAATTTATGGTTGACGCAGACTTGAATTACGAAGTGTCCGTTTGATTGAAATCATTTTTTTCCACTTCCAGGATTTTTTTGAAGTGTTGATGATCCATGAGGTTGTCTTCATACTTCCAATTGAACTCAGAATGGGTTTCCAAACAATTTTGGGCTATTATTTGGGTGTTTGCAATCACCACGGGCAAAACCACCACTTAATGTAGAGTGGTGGTTTCATAATTTATGGTTAACACAAACTTGCATTACGAAGTTTCCATTTGATTGAAATCATTTTTTTCCACTTCCAGGAGTTTGTTGAAGTGTTGATGATCCATGAGGTTGTCCTCATACTTCTAATTGAACTCAGAAATACGCAAACACTAAAAATATTTTTGGGTGATGCAAGATTGCTTAATAACCTAGATGGTCTTGCATCAACATCAATCACTCAAAAATTGGATATCAAAAATATCAGGATCTATCATATGTTTCATCCTCTATGTTACAAAAATAAGGACCAAACATTATGCAAATATATAATAAGCTACAAAAATCAAGACCAAACACTATTCAAAGTTACAACCTAGTATCAAACACTATTCAATATGTTGCAATCTGTAATAAGTTGTAAAGGCCAATCCACATGTCAATATGCATAGTCTCCAGATAACACATTTGAGACAACTTCTCACAAAACTGTAATCACTCAAACTCAATATGCCAAGATATACCTAAGTCTTATCATCTGAAATATCTACAACTCATACATAATGAAACATTAAGATACATTTACAAATGTTTGCAAGTAGTGTGCAATATACCCAAACAAAAGTCAACATAAACAAAGATCAAAAGTATCTAATCAATAAACTTCTAGTTGTACCAACAACAAGAACCACAAATAGTTTCTCTATTCCTCATTCAACTGGTACTTTGATTGCTAAAAGTCCCTCCAAAATTTTCCATAAGGCACACAAGTAGATGGATCAACATTTGTTGGCTAAGGTAAGTATCAACAACAATGAGCTAAATCCACAAACGCTCGCCCATCAATTCAAGTATTCAAATAATCAACAATCTCAATCAAGTAGTAACAACTGTCTATAACTCATCCATCAATTCAGCTTCCCATTCCCAATTCACAAATTTGTGGAGTATCAATAAACTTAGGATCCACAACATGAAAGTACTCAACAATCAACAAATGAACCTTGATATTTGAAATGTGTAACCTCAAATCAACAACGTATGAAATCTGTAAAACTTGAAATGTGAATCCTAATTTTCCTCTTCGGTCAAATGTGATTGGAGACTTGCTGCATATAACACCACTTGAAAGGGAATTACTTTGAATCATCAACATAAAATACTTGGTACTTGTATATACAAATGCATAACTCAATGATTCCCTTGCGATTTTTCATCACAAATTTGCATTAAACCACCCTTTTGGGTTTTTAAATTATAACTCAGATGCACAATTGTGGGCCTAAACTTCCCTGCCAATTTTACAAGGAGAAAAAAGCCAATCTACATATCCTCAAATAAATAAAATCCTCAAAGATCATCATGTGTTGAATAACCAGCGTCTTCGATACAAAAATAATAACTCTACTCAACAAACATTTGACAACGCTCATCGAGAAGATCATCATCAGAAGTGTCCTGATGGGAATGAGAAGTCATAGATACTAAATCAACATTGATGGAGATAATAATAAAATACTCAACATGAAGTTCCAACTGATCACATAACATATCATCAACATATAAACAATAAGTTGATGCACAAACTTCATCTATAGGAATTAGGTCAAACTCTACAATCTACTCATCAAGGTATCGCTTGTCAAATAGACCAAGAGACATTTCAAGAACAAGAGCATCAACATCAGAGTGATAATTTATGCTAATATAATCACACTCAACAAGATTTACAAAACTTGATCTCATACACATCAAAGGAATCAAATTCAACACTAACATGATCAATAATAACATTATGACTAGACAAATCATCACCATCATCAAGAGTGGATTGGACTCTCCTATAAGATTTGGACAAGAAATTAACCTCAAATCATTTTCTAGAAGGATTATAGACTTTGTAGGTGGATCTCGTAGATAACACTAATCGATGAATGAGTATGTTGATCACATGATATACAAGGATACAAGTTAAAACAAGAGCTAGAGCTATGACCTCAATGTAGACAGTGAGAATAAGTTTGGACTTCACTATATTTAGTACAAGGTGATTTCAATTGAGTTAACGATTAAGAGGTTTGGACTTTAGATGATTGACCAATAGGTGAAGATTCAACTTGATATTTGTTCACAATATGTTCTATACAAATCAAATGGATTTGGAGTACTTTGGAATATTAAAACGCATGCCATTAAACCCTAGGCCAACACGGTGTTTATTGGTTTTAATTGTCTTACAAATTTAGACAAGTGAAGAATCGACAATAGGAGTATGAATGAGTATTTTATACACAAATGTGTTAGAATTCATTTGAACAACCTTAGGTTTATAGATAACATATTCAATAGCTTTTGGCTTGAGATTAGACACAACATGATTTTGGGCGCTAGTAGATGGTACAACAGGGTTGAGCACACCACCCAAAAATCATGGTGCTCCCTTAGGGTGTACATAGGTCTCATGAGGACCAACATACACAAAATTCAAGTCGATGTCGAAGAATAAACACTATATGTACTTCTGGGCTTCTTACCCAAGCACCCACAATCTAATAGGAAATTTCCTCTAATTCCAACATGCTTGCTCCAAATCCTTCCCTTCACTTTTGTGTCTTATGGAGTGACTCTTGGAATCCTCATTGATCTTGAAAACACTCAAAATGGGTTTCCAAACAATTCTGAGCTATTACTGGGAGTTTGCAATCACTGCGGGCAAAACCACCACTTAATGTAGAGTGGTGGTTTCATAATTGATGGTTAATGCAGACTTGCATTAAGAAGTGTTCATTTGATTGAAATCATTCTTTTCCACTTCCAGGAGTTTGTTGAAGTGTTGATGATCCATGAGGTTATCTTCATGCTTCCAATTGAACTCAAAAATACACAAACACTAAGAATCTTTTTGGGTGATGTAAGATTGCTTGATAACCTAGCTAGTCTTGCATCAACGTCAATCACTCAAAAAATTGGATATCAAAAATCTTTGGATCTATCATATGTTCCATCCTCAATATTACAAAAATAAGGACCAAACACTATGCAAATATATAATAAGCTAACAAAATCAAGAGATAACACTATTCAAAGTTACAATATGTTGCAAAACTCTGAACCAAACACTATTCAATATGTTACAATCTGTAATAAGTTGCAAAGGCCAATCCTCATGTCAATATGCATAGTCTCTAGATATAACACATTTGACACAACTTCTCACAAAATTGTAATCCCTCAAACTCAATATGCCAAGATATACCTAAGTCTATCATCTGAAATATCTACAACTCATACATAATAAAACATCAAGATACATCTACAAATGTCTACAAGTAGTGTGCAATATGCCCAAACAAAAGTCAACATAAGAAATGATCACAAGTATCCAATCAATAAACTTATACTTGTACCAAAAATATCAAATTTAGAGAAACAAGATGCACAAAGAGTTTCTTTAATCCTCATTCAATTGGTACTTTGACTACTACAAATCCCTCCAAAATTTTCCATAAGGCACACAAGTAGACAGGTCAACATATGTTGGCTAAAGTAAGTATCAACAACAATGAGCTAAATCCACCAACACTCGCCCTTCAAATCAAGTATTGAAGTAATCAACAATCTCAATCAAGTAGTAACAATTATCCATAACTCATCCATCAATTCAGGGTCTCATTCACAATTCACAAATTTATGGAGTGTCAATAAACTTAGGATACACAACATGAAAGTACTCAACAATCAATAAAATTAAACTTGATATTTGAAATGTGTAACCTCAAATCAACAAAGTATGAAATCTGTATAACTTGAAATTTGATTCCTAATGTTCCTCTTCGGTCAAATGCGATTGGAGAACTACTACATATCACACCACCTGAAAGGGAAGTAGTTTGAATCATCAACACAAAATACTTGGTTCTTGTATATACAGATGCACAACTCAATGACGCCCTTGTAAGTTTTCATCACAAATCTCCATTAAGCCACCCTTTCAATTTCTCAAATTACAAGTCAAATGCACAATTGTGGGCCAAAAACCCTACCAATTATACAAGGAGAAAAAATGCCAATCTACATAGCCTTAAATAAATAAAATCCTCAAAGATCATCATGTGTTGAATAACCAACCTCTTTGATAGAAAAGGAATAGCACTGCTCAACAAACATTTGACAATGCTCATCTTGACAGTGCTCGTTGAGAAGATCATCATCAGAATTATCCCAATGGGAATGAGAAGCCATAGATACTAAATCAACTTTGATGGAGATAATAAAATAATCCTCAACTTGAAGCTCCAACTAATCACAAAATACATCAAGAATCTCGTCAACATATAAACAAGAAGTTGATGCACAAACTTCATCTGTAGGAATTAGGTCCAACTCTACAATCCACTCATCAAGGTATCACTTGTCAAATAGTCCAAGAGACATTTCAAGAACAAGAGCTTCAACATTAGGGTCTCATTCACAATTCACAAATTTGTGGAGTATCAATGAACTTAGGATCCACAACATGAAAGTACTCAACAGTCAACAAAATGAAACTTGATATTTGAAATGTGTAACCTCAAATCAACAAAGTATGAGATCTGTAAAACTTGAAATTTGACTCCTAATGTTCCTCTTCGGTCAAATGCAATTGGAGAATTGTTGCATATCACACGACTTGAAAGGGAAGTACTTTGAATTGTTAACACAAAATACTTTGTAATTGTATATACAGATGCATATCTTAATGACATCCTTGCGAGTTTTTATCACAAATCTCCATTAAGCCACCATTTTGGTTTTTCAAATTACAACTCAAGTGCACAATTGTGGGCCAAAACTGTCCTACCAAATATACAAGGAGAAAAAAAGCCAATTTACATAGCCTCAAATAAATAAAATCTTCAAAGATCATCATGTGTTGAATAACCAACCTCTTTGATAGAAAAGGAATAGCACTTCTCAACAAACATTTGACAATGCTCATCGAGAAGATCATCATTAGAAGTGTTCCAATGGGAATGAGAAGCCATAGATACTGAATCAACTTCCATGGAGATAATAAAATAATCTTCATCTTGAAGTTCCAACTGA
Organism: Torreya grandis; assembly: GCA_037957365.1. Taxonomy (NCBI): domain Eukaryota; kingdom Viridiplantae; phylum Streptophyta; class Pinopsida; order Cupressales; family Taxaceae; genus Torreya; species Torreya grandis. The sequence continues at coordinate 2,803,540 of JARHVA010000309.1, forward strand.
TCACATTATAGATCAATAATCTCATCAACATATAAACAAGAAGTTGATGCACAAACTTCATCTGTAGGAATATGGTCCAACTCTACAATACATTCATCAAGGTATCACTTGTCAAATAGTCTAAGAGACATTTCAAGAACAAGAGCTTCAACATTAGGGTGGTATACTAGTATAATCACACTTAACAATATCTACAAAATTTGATCTCATACACATCAAAGGAATCAAAATCCACACTAACATGACCAATAATAACATCATGACTAGACAAATCATCACCATCATCAAGAGTGGATTGGACTCTCCTATAATATTTAGACAAGAAATTGACCTCAGATCGTTGTCTAGAAGGATTATAGACTCTATAGGTGGATCTCGTAGATAACATTGATCAATAAATGAGCATGTTGATCACATGATATACAAATATACAAGTCAAAGCAAGAGCTAGAGGTATGACCTCGATGTAGATAGTGAGATAATTTTGGACTTCGTTGTATTTAGTAAAAGGTGATTTATATTGAGTTGACAATTTAGAGGTTTGGACTTCAAATGATTGACCAATAGGTGAAGATTCAATTTGAAATTTGTTCACAATATCTTCTGTTACAAATCAAATGGGTTTGGAGTACTTTGGAATATTAAAATGTGCAATGCCATTAAACCCTAGGCCAACATGGTGTTTATTCGTTTTCATTATCTTCCAGATTTAGACAAGTGCAGAATCAACAATAGGATTATGAATGAGTATTTTATACACAAATGGGTTAGACTTCGTTTGAACAACCTTAGGTTTACAGATAACATATTTAATAGCTTTTGGCTTAACATTAGACACAACATGATTTTGGGCACTAGTAGATGGTATAATGGGTTGAGCACACCAACCAAAAAGCATGGTGCTCCCATTGGGTTTACATTGGTCTCAAAAGGACCAACATACACAAAAGTCAAGTTGAGGTGGACTAAACACTATATGTTCTTCTAGGCTTCTTACCCAAGCACCCAAAACTGATTAGTAAACTTCCTCTAACTCCAACATGCTTGGTTTAAATCCTTCCCTTCGCTTTTGTGTCCCACAGAGTGACTCTTGAAATCTTAATTGATCTTGAAACACTCAAAATGGGTTTACAAACAATTATGGGCTATTACTGGGAGTTTGCAATCACAACGGGTAAAACCACCACTTAATGTAGAATGGTGGTTTCATAATTGATGGTTAACACAGACTAACATTAAGAAATGTCTATTTGATTGAAATAATTTTTTTCCACTTTCAAGAGTTTGTTGAAGTGTTGATGATCCATGAGGTTGTCTTCATGCTTCCAATTGAACTTAGAAATGTGCAAACACTAAGAATCATTTTGGGTGATGCAAGATTACTTGATAACCTAGATGGTCTTGTGTCAACATCAATCACTCAAAAAATTGGATATCAAAATTCTTGGGATCTATCATATGTTCCATCCTCAATGTTGCAAAAATAAGGACCAAACACTATGAAAATATATAATAAGATACAAAAATAAAGACCTAACAGTATTCAAAGTTACAATAGGATGCAAAACCCAGGACCAAAAAATATTTAATATAAATAGTGTTGCAATCTGCAATAAGTTGCAAAGGCCAATCCTCATGTCAATATGCATAGTCTCCAGATAGCACATTTGAGACAACTTCTCACAAAACTGTAATCACTTAAACTCAATATGCCAAGATATACGTAAGTCTATCATTTGAAATATCTATAACTCATACATAACGAAACATTAAGATACATCTACAAGCAAGTAGTGTGTAATATACCCAAAAAAAATTCAACATAAATAGTGATCAAAAGTATCTGATCAATAAACTTCTAGTTGTACAAAAAACATCAAATTTAGAGAAACAAGATACACAAATAGTTTCTCTAATCCTCATTCAACTAGTACTTTGACTACTATAAGTCCCTCCAAAAAAATTCATAAGGAACATGAGTAGATAGATCAACATTTGTTGGCTAAAGTAAGTATCAAAAACAATGAGCTAAATCCACAAACATTCGCTCATCAAATCAAGTATTCAAGTAATCAACAATCTCAATCAAATAGTAACAACTATCCATAACTTATCCATCAATTCAGGTTGTCATTCACAATTCAAAAATTTGTGGAGTATTAATAAACTTAGGATCCACAACATGAAAGTACTTAACAATCAACAAAATGAAACATGATATTTGAAATGTGTAACCTCAAATCAACAATGTATGAAATCTGTAAAATAGGAAATTTGACTCCTAATGTTCCTCTTCGGTCAAATGTGATTGGAGAACTACTGCATATAACACCACCTGAAAGGGAAGTACTTAGAATCATCAACACAAAATACTTGGTACTTGTATATACAGATGCATAACTCACTGACACCCTTGTGAGTTTTCATCACAAATTTCCATTAAACCACCCTTTCGGGTTTTCAAATTATAACTCAAATGCACAATTGTGAGCCAAAACTGCCCTACCAATTATATAAGGAGAAAACAAGACAATCTGCATAGCCTCAAATAAATAAAATCCTCAATGATCATCACGTGTTGAATAACTAGCCTCTTCGCTAAAAAAAGAATAACTTTTCTCAACAAACATTTGACAATGCTCATCGAGAAGATCATCATCAAAAGTGTCCCAATGGGAATGAGAAGTCATAAATACTAAATCAATATCGATGGAGATAATAAAAAAATCCTCAACCTAAAGTTTTAATTGATCACATAGCATATCAATAATCTTGTCAACATAAAAACAAGAAGTTGGTGCACAAACTTCATCTGTAGGAATTAGGTCCAACTCTACAATCCACTCATCAAGGTATCTCTTTTCAAATAGACCAAGAGATATTTCAAGAACAAGAGCATCAACATCAAGGTGATAATTTATGATAGTATAATCACACTCAACAAGATCTACAAAATTCAATCTCATACACATCAAAGGAATCAAATTCAACACCAACATGATCGATGATAACATCATGAATAGACAAATCATCACCATCATCAAGTGTGGATTGAACTCTCTTATAAGATTTGGACAAGAAATTAACCTCAGATCGTTCTCTCAAAGGATTATAGACTCTATAGGTGGATCTCATAGATAACAGTGATCTATGAATGAGTATGTTGATCACATGATATACAAGGATACAAGTCAAAGCAAGAGCTAGAGGTATGACCTCAATGTATACAATGAGAATAAGTTTGGACTTCACTGTATTTAGTACAATGTGATTTCGATTGAGTTGACAATTTAGAGGTTTGGACCTCAGATGATTGCCCAATAGGTGAATATTCAAATTGATATTTATTCACAAGATCTTTTGTTACAAATCAAATGGGTTTGGAATACTTTGGAATATTAAAATTCACAATGTCTTAAACCCTAGGCCAACACGGTGTTTATTGGTTTTCATTGTCTTCCAGATTCAAACAAGTGCAAACTCGAAAATAGGAGTATGATTGAGTATTTTATACAAAAATGGATTAGACTTCGTTTGAACAACCTTAGGTTTACAAATAACATATTCAATAGCTTTTGGCTTGACATTAGACACAACATGATTTTGGGCACTAGTAGATGGTACAACAGGGTTGAGCTCACCAACCAAAAATCATGGTGATCCCCTAGGGTGTATATCAGTCTCATGAAGACCAACATACAAAAAATTCAAGTCGAGGTGGAAGAGTTTGCTCCAAAAATGCAATATGATAATGCAAAACTATAAGAAGCAAATGAAAGTAAAGCAAACCACCTTTGTTATAATCATTAAGGAGTAAGTGCATATCCCAAAAAAATGTATAGGTATAAATCTAAGGAGTTTTTCCTTATCCAAGTTTGTATAGGGAATTCCATGCAAAAATTACTATAAATAAAAACCACAAATAGATGTGGACTTTTATTGATCATTGTAAAGCATGCTTTATCGAGTGTTGGGATGTCAAGGTTTTAACCTTGTGATTGCTTTCAATCCAAAATTTAAAATCACTCATTGCCCATTTGAGTGTCAATCCCTCTTCTGCCATTGATATTATGCAACTTCCAACACATGGTAAGGATTGATGTAGTCTAAACCCTCAAGCTCATTGATTTGCACTAAGGGGCCCATGATGGTGGTGCAGAGCTCAACACAATAATATACTATATTATAATCTTATACTTTGATATTATTATGTTATGATAGAAGAGCACACTAGAATAATGCTCTTATATTCAAAATGATTGGTATAGTACACATGTACAATAAATAAAAATATTGAGAAATAAAATTCCCATGATTAGAGCCTAAGGATGAAAATCCTCACTGATTTGTTTAGCTAGAATAAAACAAGTATGATGAACCTAGGAGTCGAAGAATCACTTTTCTCAAGGTTAGGTATGATTATATATACAATTAAAATAAAGATAAATCACAAAATGGATTTGGCTATGTAATGATCAACATTCCATCTTCATTGGCATGTGTAGGTAGTGAGCATGTAGGTGATGTGATGACTTCCATGCACATGCAAGTGATTACCAATTTGGTTCCTTTAAGGCTTGTTAGTGTTTTATGCACTTAGTGCATCCAAGTGAGTCTATAGTGCACTAGAGCATAACAGCTGCATGAATGACAGCAGTAGAGGTAGTGCACAAGTCATCCAAGTTGTGCTTGGATCATTTGTCCCTTCTTGAGAAACAATGAGCCCAATTCCGTCTTCGATAAGCTGTGTAAATGGTGAAGTTGTTGGATGTTGGAACATTTAGTGGTGTCAACTTGAAATCACCTAAAAACACCTTCAAAAAATCTTAGACTGACTTAAAGACTTCCTTTCTACAAGGATTACATGACTAGTTGTACTACATGTAATGCATAAACAAATAAGCTTTGACCTCAAATGTTTAAGCATAGAGAAAGACTTATCTGATCTAAATACTAATCTAGAGACATAAAATTCAATCTACCTAGACTATTTACACATACCCTAACAACCCTGACTTATCAGAATATACAAACAGAACCACAAATCCATACTTGCTTTGTTGTAGGTCTCACGAGCTTGTAGCCCTGTTTTGACACATTTCCTTTCATAATTTTTATTTGACTCATGATAACATAAAACTCAAATATGTTATGAATACCCATTAAGGAACTTGACAACATGAATGAAGATGGGGTATGGTTCCTTTGTACGGATTAGGAGTTCTGATGACTGCATTAGACCTAATTAGGCCTCCAAGAACCCTGTTTTGGAAGGTGTAAGAAGGATGGAGTGGATAAAAGACCTAGGAATCATAAAATGAGTGTTAAATGATATAATAAGATTATTCAAACTAATGTTTATCAAATTCCCACTCTATATCATAGTCAAGATCCTCTATCTCAGTCCTTTTAGGCTTTCAATGGCTAAAATAGGGTCAAAGGTTAGAACAGGGCCTTAACCATTGTGTTATATCTTGAAACTTTAAATAGTGGTTACATACATGGATATATCAAAGATTTCAAAGAATCAATAATTTGCACCATACGGAATTTGAAAACTGAAAAGCCCTAGTTTAATCACAGTGGACATTCAAACATGACTACCAGACAATATACAGACTTTCAAGACCCCAAATAAAATTCATTTACCTTGTTTTTGTCTATTCTTGAAATCTAAGTAGTCACAGTAGTTAAAATATCCCTCTAAACCTAATTGTCATACCCTCAGGTCACTACCCTGTCTAGTATGTCTACACAATCTTAGGTAAAACATGGATAAAGTACTCAAAAATTATTCTTTAATGTTCTATATCTTCATTTCACGTTTCAAACATCATAATATCACTCCTTGGGTCAAAGGAATTCCAACTAAACAACCAAATCTCAACTTAGACACAAAATCCCCTATTCTAGACTCATGCAACAAACTCCAAAATTGGAGTTAACAACCTTTTCCAACTAAATAAGATTCAACCAGCCTAGATCACGTCCAAAAAACCCAAGATCACTTGGAATATGATCTTTAAAGTCATTTTGAATTCAATCTTATACAATCTTGGCCTTTTTACATGTTTAGGCCTTATTACAAGCTCAATAAGCATATAAGCAAATTTGAAAGTTTGAATAACACAAATTAGAGGGAAAACAACCTAATCATACCTAGACTCTCTAAAACCTAACCAAGAACATAACCAACATATTCAAAGCATGAAGATGTTCTTGCATCATTCTTCCAAGGAGCAAAAAGAAGCAATCTTCATTTGTTATTGTTCATCAACTTTGCCACGCTTGTGCCCAGCTTGAGGATGTCATTTTCAGTCAGCAAGTGGCATCTTCAGCTAATAAGTTCTTCCATTTGATCAAGTAATGATAATATTCTTTATCTCTTGTCCTATTTGTCACCTTCTTATCCAAAATGGTTTCAATTTCCTTTAGTGTTTCCTTGGGTAGTTATTTTTCCCATTGGACAACTTCATCAACTCCTATTTTAGGCCCTTCAATTGGTTGTTCTTCACTTTTATAGGGATATAGGTCTGCAACATTGAATATTGGAGAGATTCCAATCCCCTTTGGTAGTTCAATCTCATAGGCATTGTTTGAGAACTTTATTACCACCTTGCATGGACCAATTTTCTTCACTTTCAGCTTGTTATACTCTCTCTTAGGGAAGTTTTCCTTTCTAAGGTGGGAAAAAACAAGGTCACCAACACTAAAACTGACCTCTCTCCTCTTCTGATCTGCTCTTAGATTTTACTTTATGGTTCTTTCTTCAAGTTTCCTCATCACTTGTTCATGCAGGTTTTGCATTGCATTGGCAAACTCTTCTGCATCAACACTCCTTGCTTCCATCTTGCCTAGATCTCTTAGCTCATATACACCTCTAGGATGTATTCCATACAAGATTTGGAATGGACTCATCCCTGTAATTCTATTAGGAGAATCATTATATGAAAATTCATGTACTTCCATGCAAGAACAAGATCTCACTATTTTGGTTGCATACTTACCAAACTCCTCAAGATATTGCCAAGGCTCTTGTTGACAACTTCAGTCTAACCATTAGTTTGTGGATGGTAGGCTGAGCTGAAGCTCAAATGTGTGCCCAACTTCTTCCACAAGGTCCTCCAAAAGTGTCCAACAAACTTAGTGTCCTTGTCAGAAATAATGCTCCTAAGGAGCCCATGTAATCTGACAATCTCTTGAAAGAATAGATTGGCTATGTTAGTATCATCACTTGTTTTTGAACATGTAATTAAGTGAGCCATCTTTGAGAACCTATCAACAACTAAAATATAGAATCATGACCTTTTTGAGTTCTTGACAAACCAAGTATAAACTCCATACTTACTGAATCCCAAGGCCTGTTGGGAATAGGTAGTGGCTGGTACAAACCTATGTTTTGACTACTTCCCTTGGCATGTTGGTGTGTCTTGCACCTCTCAACAAACTTATTAACATCATCATTCATATCTGGCCAATAGTAATGAGCACTCAATTGTGCTAATGTCTTTTTTTGCCCAAAATGTCCTGCTAAGCTACCACTATGTGTCTCCTTTAACAAATTCTCCCTCATGGAACTCTTAGGTATGCAAAGATGGCTTCCCTTAATTAGCAAACCTTCTTGAATCATGAAGTTTATCCAAAGACTCCTATCATCCCCAACTAGATTCATGCAAGCTTCATATGGTTCTTTGAGGCTCGATCTTCTTTATACATTTCGTTAAACTCTTCAAATCCCAAGATGCTTACTTGAGATTTTTGCATGATTAGATTCCTCCTACTTAAGGCATCTACAACCTTGTTAGATTATCCTTTCTTATTCTTAATAGTGAATGTGAAACTTTCAAAGACTTCAATCCTTTTGACATGCTTTGACTCAACTTATTTTGATTTCTAATAAACTGCAAAGCATAGTTGTCAGTGAACAAAACAAACTCTTTAGGCAAAAGATAGTGCTTCCATTTCTTCAAGGCTTATACAAGAGCATATAAATCTTGATCATAGGTTTAATATCTCTTCTTAGAATCACTTATTTTCTCACTAAAGTATGTTATGGGTTTCCCATCTTGACTTAAAATAACACTTATGGCAGTCTCACTAACATCACATTCTACTTAAAATAATTTATTGAAATCAAGCAAGGTTAAGATTGGTTCTTCAGTTACCTTCTTTTTCAAGAAATTGAAACTCTTATCAGCAGCCTCAGTCCAACAAAATCTTTCTTGTCACCCTTGATTGTGTGTATCATTGGAGCAACAATTCCACTAAAATTCCTTATGAATTTCTATAGAAGCTAGCCAAACCATGAAAGCTTCTTACCTCAAAGGTGCTCCTGGGTGTAGGCCACTCAAGTATGGCTTTTATCTTCTCCTTATCCATCTTCAAACCTTCCTTTGAAATCAAAAGTCCTAAGTAAATCAATTCTACCCTCATGAAACTGCACTTTTTCACATTGATTAGCAATTTCTCTTCATGTAGCTTACTCAATACCATCCTCAAATGTTGTTGAACACACTATCTACTGAGAGTGGGGGGTGAATCAGTAGATGAGAAAAAACCTAGTTCTTAAAACTTTTAAAGAAGATACATAATGTATATGCAAAGTAAAGAACAAAATCAGAGCTCATACTATAACAATCCTTGCCCAATCTGCGCTTAATTGTCTCAATTTGTTGCCTTGTAATTTTTTCAAACACTTTGTATGCAAAGTGCTTCTTGCTAGTTTTTGTCACAGTTTGATGATTTGTTTGAATGATGATGTATTTAAGTTTCAAGTGTTTATAAAACAATGCAAGAATGACAATGCTAAGTTCTAGATGCAAGAATGACTTTTTTTTTTTGGTTCTTTTCTAAGCAATTAGATGAATTCACAAAGCAAACTAATCACCTACAGCCAATGGACATTTAGTCGAACAATTGGCATGCAACCTAATATCTCAATTCACATGCTTAAAAGATAACTATAAATGACCAAAAACTTGTGATTCTTATTTGTATTGATAATTTGATACAATGCTCCACTAGACTAGCCAAAACTCTTGGCATAAACAAGAATTACAATTATATGGTATGCTGGTATGAAGGATGCACACCTACAGCTGAAAATATAAAATATACTAAAGGATTAATTGTATGCAATGAAACTTGGTTGAATTGAGGCACCCTTGAGAATAGATGAAGGAGAAAGCAATTTCCAAGTGAAAGGATGATCTCCCAAGCCAAATCAAATTTTCCAAGCCAGTTGCCCCTGTTCTGGTCTGATCTTAAATTTAAAATAATATGCAATGAATTTGTGCTATCTCAAGCATATAATATCATATCCATGCTCTAAGGAAGTGGGCACACCAATCCAAGCAAAGAATTGATGCAAATTAGAACCCGCACAAGTAAAAACGTCCATCTTAATGGCATCCTTCATTGACTGTAAATATCTAATTTTTATATCAAATTTATCTACAATGCAATCTGCTCTCTTAACCAAGGAAAATCGATGCCAAGCTATATAAAACCAACACCAAAAGATATATATACAACATCCACAAATTCACCAAATTAATTTCTCCAAAATTGGCCAATGGCCACAAATTTTGCTCCAATTGAGATGACTAAAATATCACCTCCAAAATGCAACCCTTCAAGAGATATTTCACTCCCTCAGTTATGCTATCAATCAGAGTTATCATTCTCAAAGACAAATTGATTCACTGTAGAAAACTCTAGGCCCCACAAGCATACCACAACAAAGACAACATCAAATTGGGATGATTCATAATGACAGCTCACACCTCCCTTTATATTTTTTTCTTTCCTTCATTTGGGAAGCTTTTAGAAACATCATAATATATTATTATTATTTTTCCCTTTTAATATATTATATTTTCACTTTAATATAAAATAATGAATTATAACATAAAGTACAAATATAACATCATTTTGTAACGTGAGGTTTCTAAAAATAGAAACATTCTAATAAATCATTAGCAAACCTTCAGAGTATGTCGAAACTTTCCCAAAGAAACCAACTGTCATTTGGATAACTACGAAGAAGAGCCTCTAACCATGTTGTATTAGCCTACAAGGGCCATTGATAGGCTAATCATGTTGAATGTACAATGTCTAGCTAGAATGAGACATTACACATACACACACATAAGAATGCTCAACACCAAATTTTTACGTGGAAACCCAAAGGGAAAAACTACGGTGAAAAAATCTGCTAGAAGTTACTATTATAATTTAGCCTCACATAAAATATGTCTCACAGACAAACCTCACTAGTTACATTCAAGAGCACCTGTTCTAAGGAAGCATTAACTTCCTAACTGATAACCAACTCAATTTTTTTGATGGCACCAACTTATCAATGAAATAAAGCTACAACTTCAGAATATAAAAGAAATTCAGAATGAATCATATTCAGTTTTTTGTTACAAGTCTTGTTTGTAGTTGCACCTTCAAGTTGTGTGCCTTTTCATCTTATCTGCCTCTATCTATTTGTGTCTAGATATCTTCTATACTGACACACCTTATTCACTTTGCCTCTTTACATTGTCTGCATATGTCCTTACTCAACAATTTTGAGTTAACACTCTAATTATTATCACAACGGTAGTAAAAGACACTTTCAAATGTTTTGTTCGTAGCATATATAGACAAATGCATCTTAGGGTTTTCTATCTATAAAGTGTTCACACTTCAACTGCTCTTAACTGGTTCAAGCTTCTGATCTACATTCAATGTGATTTTTACTTTGTGTCTCGATTCATGCTTCAAACGGTAACATTCAAGTGTCTTTACTATCTTTGGCATGTGCACTCCTACTGTTGTTAATTGCGTCGCTTCCTCGATCAATTAGATTGATTAATCTCGAGATCCATGAAGAGATATTGAGTTCATCACCTGTTTCAATTATTCTTTTACAGATAATTACAAGACATTAAATGCGGGTTGTTATTTCTTTCGTCACGCCAAGTTCACGTTCTTTTCTTTGTTGGATCTTTCCTTATGACCTATTGACACTTGTCAAATGCGAGTGCACTCATAGGGTAATTTGGGTTTGCTTTGCACCATTAGATCTAATGCATCAATCAGATGTGATTCATTGATCTTTTAAATCAGCATGAATTTTAATTCTTGCTTTGCCATTAACCATCGAGCTTTTTTTCTTCCCTTTTCGTATCTCATTGATTTTTATATGATGGGTTCATTTCCACTCCTTTCAATTATCCTTGATATGCTTGATCTTTACCCTTTGTCTATATGTCCTTAGGAACTATTGCAAATGATCTATTTTGGAAGCTTTGTAATGGTCCATTTCATCCAAAGGGTGTCCTTCAGGAACTTTGTTTGGAACTTTTGTTTTGGTCTATTTTCCTATTTTTCTCTCTCCTTCAGACTTTCTTTTCTTCAAAATTTTTGTTTGCGAGACATTTCTTCAGACTTTTTGTCTGTGTCATTTCTTCAGACTCTTTGTCCGCGTCATTTCTTCAAACTTTTTGTCCAAGACATTTCTTCAAACTTTTTGTCCATGACATTTCTTCGGACTCTTTGTCCACGTCATTTCTTCAGACTTTTTGTCCATGACATTTTTTTGGATTCTCTATTATCTACCCTTCAGTTTTTCTAAAAAGGTCCACTTGACCTTTGGAACATTCAAAAGATACCCTTTGAACTTTTGTTAAGGGACAATTTTCTAAAAAGGACTTGACAATTTTTCTGAAAGAATTGTCCTTGCCATTTTTTTGAAAGAATTCCTCTGAAGGAATTCTTCAAGACTATTTCAGGTTTTCCATCCTTCTTGACTTATCCTGTTTTCCTCTTCTATAACCTTTTGGGTTTTTGACATTACTTGACTTAAAAACATGAAAGAAGTAAAGTCATTTCATAAACCCAACCAAAATTATTAGCCCAGATCAGAGTTTCGAGACTGTTTTAATTATTTTAGAAGAGCACTTCACAAACCTAATTTACTCCACAAGTCTGCTCAACTCAACCTTTGGCATTAATTCATGATCAGATTCAATCTCAATGACATCAACCCTTGACATCAATGACAATTCCATGCTGCCTTAAATGGGAATGACAATTCTTCAATCCTCAAACTGCTTTTTGGATCACAATATCAAAGCTGTCAACTGTCTCTTTGCTCAAATTGCCAACAGATATTTCAAATGATCTTCTTTAGTTTGACTAAACACCAAAATATCATCCAAGTATATGATCACAAACTTACCAGTGAATTCCTTGATCACTTCATTCATTAACATCATGAAGGTGCTTGGTGCATTGGTTAGCACAAATGGCATGACTAACCACTCATAGAGTCCATCATTGGTCTTGAAGGTTGTTTTCCATTCATCCCCTTCTCTTATCTTAATCTGATGGTATCCACTTTTCAAGTCTATCTTGAAAAAATATGCAGCCCCACTCAAACAATCAAGTAAATCATCAATTCTAGGTAATGGAAATCTATACCTAATAGCGATCTTGTTGATTGCTTTGGAGTCTGGACACATTCTCCAACTCTCATCCTTATTATAACTCAACATTGTGGGGAAAGCACAAGGACTTAGACTCTCTCTTACCAATCTTTTGTTCAATAATTCTTGGACTTTGTGCTTGATCTCTTCATTTCCCCTTAGTGTCAACATGTATGCAGTGTTGTTTGGAAGATTTGATCCTAGAATCAAGTCTATGTGATGGCTGATGCTTCTCAATGGTGGTAACTCATTAGGAATATGATCGACCACAATATCAATATACTCATTCAACATATCTTGGATTTTTAGAGGCAAATCAATCAACTTAGTACTAGTGACTACACTTTTTGGCTTACCAATCACAATAAAGTTTACCTCTTCCTTCTTTATTTGTTGTAGAAACTTTTTACCATTCATTATCAACACTTTAGAATTATGTCCTACAATAGTAACAATCTCTTATTTTAATGATGTGAGGGTATGCTTGATCCCAACCTTCTCAAATGTGTATGTATTCTGCCTTCCATCATGCATGGCTTTCCTATCAAACTGCCAAGGCCTTCCAAGCAATATATGGCATACATCCATGGGCATAATATCATATAAAATCTGATCTCTATTGTTGGCAATTTGAGTGTCATGGTTTTCAAGGAGATTGTTGTCTGTAATATTGTCATTGATGTCAAATGATGAATGTTCCATCAAGCATTAATGACAAAGGTGTTGAGCTAAATAGATCAGTTGTAGAGTCATCATGGAGGTTGAATGTGCATCTTGACTTCCTAGAGCAGTCATATGAATGTCTTTGCTTGCTTGTTGAATATGGCTGGGTACATAGGTTGTTGGTGACTACACTTGTATATATAGCAACATCTGGAGGAATCAATCACACCAAGTAGTTGAACAACATCTGAACACTTAGTCGTTTTCACAAGCTTGGTCAACTCTTTCAGAAATATTGGTCTAAGTTCTAATGCATAAGGTTGTGTGTGCAAATGTTTCAACACTTAGTCAATTTTATGATCTTGATTTAGTCTTTCAAAAAAAGTGTCTTAGTCATTTCTTTCAAAAAATGTGTTTAGTCATTTCTTTCAAAAAAATGTGTTGAGTAATTTCTTTCAGAAAAATGTGATGAGTCATTTCTTTCAGCAATATTGGTGAAGGCAATTTTTTTTCGAGAAAATCAGTTAAGTTCTTATCAGACAAAAAGTTTGAAGGACTTTCGAGAAAAGGCTTGGTCTCATCAACTTGAGAATTTTTTCAGAACAATTGTTCTGAACAAAAATATTTGAAGCCTCGTTGAATTCTCTTGAATAAAAACTTCGAAGAAAATAAGTCCGAAGAAAATAGGTCAAATGGTTAAGTCAATTCTTTCAGCAATTTTGGTGAGTCTTTGTCGGATAAATTGTCCGCAACAAAGTTTTCGAAGGGTATTTTTCAAAAGGCTGAAGGGTGTGTAGACACTTGCATAAATGCCGAAGGGTAGTTTGCAAAAAGTTTGAAGGGCAAGTGGAGTGTTGAAGTGTGTCGAATGGTAGTTTGCATAAAATCCAAAGGGCAAGCAAACCGTTCAAATGTGTCGAAGGGTAGTTTTTGTTAGGATCTTAGAGTACAATTGATTACTTTTGTATAAGCAACTAAACACGGAATTGAAACCAAAAGTAATAAGTAACTAGAAATCAGAAACAACAAATAACAAGAGATATAAGAAACAACCAATCTATATTAAAATCTTCTAGAAGGAAATACAATGAAAAAATTTCTCTCTCCTCACACCTCGTAGATGTACAGTAATTCTCCCTCAAGAGTTCTCTCTCTCTCCATCAATTACAATCAACTCAATTACTGAAAATTATACATGCTATGAGGATCTAACCCTACTATATAGAATACTACAACACTAGGGTTCATGAGCCATGCATTCACCACCCTTAGATCTACCTCTTAAATCAAAGGCTCAAATCTGTTCTCCTAAAAATAATAATTCTGGAAACGCACAGAAGTCAGTGTCGATCTGAAGATGATCGATGTCGATCGACCCCTAACCGATGTCTGTTGGTTCTGACCGATGCCGGTTATTGTGTAAGCCCATCAACCTCAACATTAACTCATTAGTGAAGCTTTTAGCTCTACAACTCAACAATCTCTCACTTGGAGATAAACAGCTGCACTATACCTGTACGACAACATCCTCTAAACATCTCTGGCTTGTTTCTCCCTCTTCAAGTTCAATCTTGAAGACCAACAAAAGTTGAATGAAGATTCAACTTCTCTTTTGTTACCAGCTTTGTTAACATATCAGTAGGGTTCTTATCCGTATGGATCTTTTCCAGCTTCAACTATCCATCCTACAATACCTATCTAATGAAGTGGTACCTAAGCTGTATATGTTTGGTTCTTGAATGAAATGCTAATTTTTTTGCCAAATGAATTGCACTTTGACTATCACTGTATAATCTGCAACTCTCTTGCTCCTTTCCCAACTCTTCCATGAACCGAGTCATCCAAATCATTTCCTTGCTAGCCTCTGTGACTGTAATGTATTCTGCCTCTATAGTAGACAAGGCAAAAACTTTCTACAACTTTGAAATCCAGTTAACCGTCGTTCCACCAATAGTGAACACATATCATGTGGTGCTTCTCCTATCATCCAAGTCACCTGCCATATCTGAATCTACATACCCATGTACAGAAGTGTTTGACTCTCCATAGCATAAATGCCTACTGCTGGTTTTTTTCAGATATCTGAAAATTCACTGAACTGCTTTTTAGTGCTCCTTTCCTGGATTGGCCATAAACATGCTGACAATTTTCACTGCTTGGGCAATATCTGATCTAATACATGCCATTTCATACACCAAGCTCTCAACTACTGAAGCATATGGAACTCTACTCATGTACTCAATATCATCATGTGATTTAAGACACTGTTCTTTGCTCAACTTGAAGTGTCCAGCCATAGGTGTGCTTACCGGTTTTGCATCCTGCATATTGAACCTCTCCAACACCTTATTCACATAATTCTCTTGAGACAAATTCAAACTATGATTTTTTCTCTCTCTTAATACTCATGTCAAGAATTTTTTTTGCTACTTTTAAATCCTTCATGGCAAATGTGTGAGCTAATTTTACCTTAAGCTCAGTAATTTTCTACATGTGTGAACCTGCAACAAGCATATCATTTACATACAATAGCAGGATAATATAACTACCATTATCCATTCTGTTAAAATAAATACAATGGTCAGATTGACATTTATTAAAGCCATGTTTTGTCATAAACCTGTCAAACTTCAAATACCATTGTCTTGGAGCTTGCTTAAGACTATATAAGCTTTTCTTCAACCTGCACACAAGTTTTTTCTTACCTTTGACTTCAAAACCTTTCGACTGATCCATATATATCTCTTCATCCAAATCTCCATGAAGAAATGTTGTCTTAACATCAAGCTGCTTAAGATGTAAATCTTCAATAGCAACTAAAGACAATACAGCCCGAATAGTACAGGAGAAATTTTTTTACCAAAATCAATCCCTGGTTTCTGTGCAAATCCCTTTACTACCAACCTAGCTTTATGTCTCATTTGTCCATTCTCTCTTTCTTTTAACCTGTATACCCATTTATTTTTCAGTGCTTTTTTTTCGGCTAGCAACTCAACCAAATTTCACGTATGGTTTTCTTCCAAGGAATCAATTTCTTCATTCATGTCATGCTCCCACTGTTTTCTAGATTTTACCTGCATTGCCTCATCAAAACTTTCTGGTTCTCCACCATCAGTGAGCAAAAAGTAGTATAAAGAAGGGGAATAACGAATTGGAGGTTTACTTACCCTTTCAGACCTCTTTATGGGCGTTTGAGACTCATTTAGAGCTTGCTGTCTGCCCAAATTTTCTTCTGATAGTGACCGATCTCGGTCATCTCTGATCGAGGCCGGTCTGCACTCGATCAATGTCGATTTTTCTTGATCAACGCTGATTTTTCCCTGATCGACGTTGATTTTCCACTGATCGACGTCGGTCTCTATATTTTTCTGTGAGTGATGATTTTTATCCGCGAGCTTATTTTGGATCATAACCTCTTCCAAATCAAGATTGCCCTGCTTAAAATTATTCAGCCTCTTGAGCTGATCACTGTACATCACTTTCTCATTAAAAACTATATCACGGCTTCTAATAATTTTGTTAGTTTTTAAATTCTACAACCGAAATTCGAAATCTCTAAAACCATAACCAATGAAAGTGCACCGCATAGATTTAGCATCCAGCTTCTTTCTATTTTCTTTATCAATGTGCACAAAAGCTTCAGAACTAAAAACTCTGAGAAATAAAAGATCTACCTTTTTACCTATCCAAGCCTCTTTTGGAATTCCACCATCCAGTGCAGTAGAAGGTCCTCTGTTAATCAGGGAAAACCACAATATCTACAGCGTCTGTCCAAAATTGTAAGGGCAAACCAGCATACAACCTCATACTCCGTGCACACTCCATTATTATTCTATTCATCCTTTCAGCAACTCTATTTTGCTGAAATTTCTTTGAAACTATCTTTTTTTTACGTATTCCACTCATAGAACAATAACTGTTGAATTTATTGCTGCAATACTCACCACCATTGTCAGATCTAAGGCACTTTAATCTCAAACTTGTTTCATTCTCAACCAAAGTTTTTCATTTCTTAAATGTGTCAAAAATATCAGATTTTCTCTTTATGCAATAAACCCATACCTTTCTTGTAGCATCATCAATGAAAAAAATATAATACTGTGATCCTCTAACAGAAGCTACCTGAGCTAGTCTCCACACGTTTGTGTGAACAAGCTCTAACATGTGCTTCTTCTTTGTTGACCCAGTTTTGAGAAACTTCACTTTCTTCTGTTTCCCAAAAATATAATGCTCACAGAAATCTAGATCTATGCTTTTCAAATCTGAAAGCTTATCTTTTGACTTAAGAACATTCATTCCCTTCTCACTCATGTGACCAAGCCTACAATGCTACAACTTTGCATCTACATCTAAAGTAGATAAAATAGAAGGAGAATAATCAGTAATACAAGTAGATAGATAAAGTGTACCTACTCTCTTACTTTTTGCTAATACAAATGCACTCTTGAAAACTTTTCAAGATTCAGCTGTGAGATTTACTGTGCAACCCTCATCACCCAACTTTTCTGCAGAAATCAGATTCCTTTTTAAGATGGGTACATGCATGACATCTTTCAACACCCATGTGTTGTCATTCTGCAATTTCAGCTGCACTTTTTCTTTGCCAACAATTTTACAAGGCTCATCATCCCTTAAATAAACTTTTTCAAAATCTCCATAGACATAATCATTGAAAAATTCTCTATTTGAGGTTGCATGGAAAGAGGCACCAGAATCTAAAACCCATGATTCTACTTTATTATTCAAATAAAATATAAGAGCATCATGTGCAACAATACCTGTAACTTTTGCTTCTTTATTACCTTCATGCTGATTTTCTTTGTTATCCTTCAACCAACAATCTTTCTTTGCATGCCCTTTCTTTCCACAATTCCAGCAAGTTATTCTTCTATTTCTAGATTTGGATCTACTTCCCATCTTTGACCTTGATTTTTCTTGCTTGCCCTTCTCTCTTTGTCTTCCCCTGCTTTCAACACTTAAAGCATTACCTGATGTTTTTCCTGTGTTTTTTCTGCAAATTTTTTCATTCAAGATTACACTAACAACATCATCAACTTTCAAGATATTTGAAGTAGATGTAGTATTACTAACTTCCATTACCAAACTATGTCAACTTTCAGGTAAAGAGCATAAGAATAATAGAGCCTTAATTTCATCATCAAAAATTATTTTGACTGAATTTAACTAATTTACTATTGTATGAAAATTATTAAGATTACTAAATCAGATCCACCTTCCTGCATTTGCAAATTAAATAATTGCTTCATAAGATATACCTTATTCGAAGCTGAAGGTTTTTCATATAAATTTGCCAAAGTATCCATTAACTCTACCATTATCTTTACCTATGATAAGTTGAAAAACACAGAAGCTGCCAGGATCAACCTTATAAATCCAAGAACCTTTCTATCAAGAACATTCCATTCTTCATCTTTCATATATATGGGTTTTTTTGAAACTCCACTCAACGATAAATATAGATCTTTATGATACAGATAATCTTCAATCTGCATCCTCCATAATTGATAATTCTTGTCATTGAATTTTTTCATTCTTAGTTTATTTTTTTCTGCCATTATTTTGCTCCCACTCAATTAGAAACCCATGTGAGTGAATTCTGTAATCAACAAATACTAACACGCTCTGATACCAGTTATTAAGATCTTAGAGTACAATTGACTACTTTTATATAAGCAACTAAACACGAAATTAAAACCAAAAATAATAAATAATTAGAAATCAAAAACAGCAAATAATAAGAGATACAAGAAACAACCAATCTGTATTAAACTCTTCTGGAAAGAAATACACTGAAGAAATCTCTCTCTCCTCACACCTCGCAGATGTACAGTAATTCTCCCTCAAGAGTTCTCTCTCTCTCAATCAATTACAATCAACTAAATTACTGAAAATTGTACATGCTACGAGGATCTATCCCTACTATATAGAATACTACAACACTAGGGTTCATGAGCCATGCATTCGCCACCCTTAGATCCACATCTTAAATCAAAGGCTCAAATCTGTTTTCCTAAAAATAATAATTTTGGAAATGCATAGAAGTCGGTGTCAGTCTGAATATGATCGATGTCGGTCGACCCCTAACCGATGTCGGTTGGTTCTGACCGATGTCGGTTACTGTGTAAGCCCAGAAACCTCAACATTAGCTCATTAGTGAAGCTTTTAGCTCCACAACTCAACAGTTTTTAGAAAATTCAAAGGGCAAGTGGACCGTTCAAAGGTGTCGAAGGGTAGTTTGCAGAAAGTTCGAAGGGAAAATGGACCGTTCAAATGTGTCAAAGGGTAGTTTGCAGAAAGGCTGAAGGGTATGTGGACGTTTCCAAGAATTTTGAAGGACACTCAGACAAAAAATTCGTAGAAATTGTCCCAAAGGGGACTCAGACAAAAAGTCCGCGTAAATGGTCCTGAAGGGGACTCGGATAAAGGCCCCTCGAAAATTGATTTCAAAGGGAACTTTGGCAAAAGGCCGCAACAAACTTCTCTGAAGGATATAGTTCAAATGAATAGAGGACACTTGCAAAGGTTTTTGAAAGGCATTTAGGCAAAGATAAAGATCGATCATATCAAATATAATTGAAAGGAGCGAAAGCGAACCAATCATATAGAAGATATCGAGATGTAAGAAAAAACTCGATGGTTAATACAAGAGAGATCGACGGTTCTGAAGAAATATGGCATACATCTGATGGTTCAAGATAGACAATGATTGGCACCAAAGACAAGATGAATAATCTTTGATTAAAGACATGACTAGACAAATGATGAGCTCAAAAAGTCCACACAAAGCCCAAGATTAATCGATCCAACCGATCAATCATCGATTAAGGAAATGGCACTGTAATGACCAAAATCCAGTAGCTGCCAAACATAGTAAAGGGACTTGACCTTTGCAATGTGATGCATGAGCCGAGACACAAGATGCGTGCAAGTCAAAGTTGCATTGAATGAGAACCAGTTAAGCACAACTGAAGTATGAACGCAATTGGAGACTTGGAACCCTAAAAATTTCATTGTATATACATGACTTAACAAGCATTGTTTTGTTGTTGCTGCTAGTGTAATTTGAAGAGAGATTCAAACGCTGTCGATGTGAGATACATGCAGAAAAAGTAGAGGGTTTTTATCTGCGATTGCTCAAACTATTGTTGAATCTAAGCATGTGAGCAATACAAAGTGTGTAAAATAGAATATATAGACAAAGACCATGAAATTATAGACATAGGCATAAAGACCAAGCAGAGGACATGGATGTGTCAAACAAAGAATATATAAAAGACATAAAGGAAGAGAGGCTGAAGCAGTAGGTGTAAATGGATTGTGTCAAATAAAAGCTATAATGACATAGAACTAGAAAGATAGAAAAAAGAAAGGGGATTGAAGCATTCTTGAACAAAATATGACCAAACATATGTAGACAAAGTAAAATGAATAAAGGAAAGGAAATGAAGTGTGTCCAACTGGAATATATCTAGACACAAAGAGATTGAGTAGATAGAAAGAAAGAGCACACAAATACTGAGCAGTTACAAACTAGACTTGTAACAAAGAAACTAAACTAGATTCATTTGTAAATATGTCTTGTATACTGGAGTTATAGCTCCATAGTTCTGATTGGTTGGTGCCTTCATTAAAATTGAGTTGGTGCTCAGTTAGAGGATTGGTGTCTCTTAAGGATAGGTGTCCTTGAATCTAACCAGTGAGGTGATTTAACTATGAGGCTAAATTAAAACTGTAGATTCTAGTAGTTATTCTCATTGTGGTTTTTCCCTTTGAGTTTTCCATGTATAAATCTAGTGTAATGTGCTTTTGTGTGTGTGATATTTCTACAACTATTCTTTAATATGCATATGAATTGATATCTCCTCTAAAATTTTTGATTAACTAGTTTTAACTCATCTACTGATTCACCCCCCCCTCTCAGTAGATAGGTGTGTTCAACCTCTATATGTTCCTATCTGAAAATCCAATTTACATTGTTCACTTACCAAGAGTTTGTGTCCTTTTTGCAGCCAAGAGACTTGATAGGCTATAGGATGCACCTCCTTCTTCAAGCCTAGTTTCTCCACCATCTCAGTTGACACAAGTTTGTCTATACTTCCACTATCGATGATGACTTTGCATCACTTTCCCTTTCTCTTACATGTCCTAGAAAAAGTTTTTCTTTATGGTGATTCTATAATTTCCTTATTAGGCTTCAACAAGATTCTTTTTATTAAAAGAGACTCACCTTCTTCTGGTACATCCTCATGAATTACTATTGGTCCTTCATTTTTTTCTTCACCTTGGGCTACATGTACTCCTCTCTCATAGCTATTAGAAGTATTCTCTAAACATTCATATGCTCTATGGCCTATATACTTGTTTCACTTGAAGCAGTTGCCCATGAATCTTCTTCTTCCTCTTTGGTAGCCTTGATATGGCCTCCTTCCTCTTGGTGTACAGCTGCCTCTTGAACTTTGTGAGCTACTAGCCTCATCTTTTGATGTTTATAGCTTCCTTCTACCTCCTTGTGATCCTCTTCCTCTAATGTATCTACCTCTTCCCCTTTCAAAGGAAGTTTGATTCCTTGCAATCTTCTCCTCAGCTTTCAAAGCAAAATGGTATGCTTCTTCAATTGTCCTGGGTATGAGAAGGCTAATCTCATCTTGGATGACAAACTTCAAACCATTAGTGTATCTTGCTACTTTTTCCATATCATCCTCAATGTGTTCTGATCTTATAGTTAGCTTGTATAACTCTTTAGTGTATTCTTTTACAGTCATGTCCTTTTGTTTCAAATATTACAATTGCTTGAAAAGATTTGCTTGGTAATCTAAGGGCATGAATTTATCTTTTATTTTTTATACCATTCTATCCTAGCTTCTGATCATTGACTTGCCTTACCTCCTCCTTTCTTCTTATACTCCATCCCACCATAGGGATGCATGGCTCTTCAGCCTGGTCATGGCATACTTGACCTTATTGTCATCTTCTTCTATTCCTTCATGCTCAAAGTACTTGTCTAATGCACTGATCCAATCAATCAAGTCTTCTACATTCAGGTTTGCTTCATACATTGGAACCTCCATCTTTGGCTTTGCATTCACCTTCATAATGGCTCTGATAAGCCTATCTCCAATTGTCTCATCTTCTACCACCAATTCATCATTTGGTGGCTCTTCTTCTCCTTCATTGACTTCTCCCATGCCAACACCTCTCCCTTGAGAATATTTAGTTCTTGCAACCTAGCTTGTAGGTTCTTGATCTCTTCTGATGTTATTATTTGCCCAATTGGTCTCCTTCCACCAGCCCTACCTCTGTTCCTCACTCTCATGGCCATCTTGCTTCTTTCTTAAAAATCACTTTCTCCTTCTTGTTTGGATCTTGGATTGTGCACAATTCATTTTGCTCTGATACCAAATTGGTGTCAACCTGAAATCACCTAAAGACACCTTCAACAAATCCTAGACTAACTTAAAGACTTCCCTTCTACAAAGATTACATGATTAATTGTACTACATGCAATGCATAGATAAATAGGCTTTGACCTCAAATGTTTAAGTATAGAGAAAGACTTATATGATCTAAATACTAATCTAGAGACCTAAAAATCAATCTAAATAGACTATTTAACACATACACTAACAACCCTGATTGATCAGAATATACAAGCAAAACCACAAAGCCATACTTGCTTTGGTTTAGGTCTCACAGGCTTGTAGCCCTATTTTGACACATTTCCTTTCATAATTTGTTTTTGACTCATGATAACATTAAACTCAAATATGTTATGAATACTCATTAAGGAACTTGACAACATGTATGAAGATGGGGTATGGTTCCTTTGTATGGATTAAGAGTTTTGATGACTATAGTAGACCTAATTAGGTCTCCAAGAACCCTGTTTTGGAAGGTGTAAGAAGGATGGAGTGGATCAAAGACATAGGACTCATGAAATGAGTGTTGAATGATATAATAAGACTTTTCAAAATGTTTATTAAATTCCCACTCTATATCATAGTCAAGATCCTCTATCTCAGTCCTGTTAGGATTTCAAAGGCTAAAACAGGGTCAAAGGTTAGAATAGGGTCTTAACCATTGTGTTATCTCTTGAAACTTTAAACAGTGGTTACATACATGGATATATCAAGGATTTCAAAGAATCAAAAATTTTCACCATATGGAATTTGAAAACTAGAAAGCCCTAGTTTAAGCATAGTGGACATTCAAACATGACCATCGGACAATAGAAAGACTTTCAAGACCCCAAATAAAATTCATTTACCTTTTTTTTGTCTATTCTTGAAATCTAAGTAGTCACAATAATTAAAATATCCCTCTAACCCTAACTGTCATACCCTCAACTCACTGTCTTGTCTAGTCTGTCTACATAGTCTTAGGTAAAACATGGATAAAGTACTCAAAAACTATTTTTTAATGTTATATATCTTCATTTCACGTTTCAAACATCATAATATCATCCTTGGGTCGAAGTAATGCCAACTAAACAGCCAAATCTCAACTTAGACACAAAATCCCCTATTCTAGACTCATGCAACAAACTCCAAAATTGGAGTTAACAACCTTTTCCAACTAAATAAGATTCTACTAGCCTAGATCACGTCCAAAAAACCCAAGATCACCTGGAATATGATCTTTAAAGTCATTTTGAATGCAATCTTATACAATCTTGGCCTTTTTACATGTTTAGGCCTTATCACAAGCTCAATAAGCATATAAGCAAATTTGAAAGTTTGAATGACATAAATTGGAGGGAAATCAACCTAAGCATACCTAGACTCTCTAAAACCTAACCAAGAACATAACTAACATATTCAAAGCATGAAGAAGTTCCTGCATCACTTAGGCTAATATGCATACTATCCAACCTTGACAACTTTGAACAATAAATGTGCATCTCAACAAGTTTGCACAATAGAAGTAGTTTTAATGATCTAGTCTTTCAGTACCAATTATAGATAATCAAGATCTAATTATAAATAATGTTTAATTATTACAGAATCGAGCAAACACAAAAAATATGACTTGAGGAGCTTAACATTGAAAATTAAGTGCAAGTCCAAGTATATGAAAGCAATCTCCCTAACCACACACTATATGACATAGGGACCATAACCTAGTTCCAATGAGGACCTTTGAAACACACTTTTAGGCAAAGCTTTGTTTTAGGCATGTTTAATGTATGGAAAAATCTCATCCCATGTTTTTGGGCGCATGTTGTTGTGCATGTACAACTAATAGACAAAAATTTGATTGACCACTTTCACTGAAGGATAGCCTTGTCATCGCTAACTTTAATCAAATAGCCATAAATAATATGAGACTGGAAACCCAAACACATTTATTGATCTTTCTTGAGTAATGATAAAAATTACACACACCAAACTCTCCATCTCCTTATAACCACAACACAAGAGAAGAATGACACATAATTCCTTTTTGGTCATATTACTGCTTTGTGTTCTTTTAGGTATTTTACCCAATCACCCACGCTCTACTATTATTCTTCTTCTAACTCCATCTTTCCTCGTCCAAATAATTTCCTTCACTTTTTTTCCACATGGAGTGACTATTAGAATTGTAATTGATCTTTAAAATGATTAAAATGGGCATCAAAACAATTCTAGGTCATTATTGGGAGTATGTGACTATATCGAGCCCAATTGCCAGTTAATTAGAGCGTTGGTTTGATAAGAGTTTGTTAAATCAAACCCAAGCTAAAAATATCTCGCTTGACTAAAATAATTTTTTTACCATTTCTAGGAGTTTTTTAAAGTGTTGATAATCCATGTAGGTTGTCTTCATGCTGCCAATTGAGCCCAAAAACATGCAAACACTAATAATCCTTTTGAGTGATACAATATTTATTGATAATTTAGATGATTTTACATCAACATCAATCACTCAAACAATTGGATATCAAAATTCACACGATCTATAATATGTTCTATCCTAAATGTTACAAAAACTAGGACAGAATATTATCCAATGCTATAATAAGATGCAAAAATCAAGACCAAACATTGTCTGAAGATAATATAGGCTGTAAAATTTAGGACCAAACATTGTCCAATATGTTGTTATTTGTAATAAGTTGCAAATACTAATCCTCATTCCAATAAGAATAATCCCTAGGTAACACATCTAAGACAACTCCTTGCAAAACTGCAATCATTCAAATTCAATATGCCAAGATATATCTCGGTACATTATTTTAAATATCTACAACTCATACATAATGAAACTTTGAGATACATTTACAAATCCCTGTAATAGTGTGTGAAGTCCCCAAACAAAAGTCAACATACATGTCAATTACAAGTATCCAATAAATAACCATCTAGTCCTACTAACACCATTAAATATCTAACAACAAGATATATAAACACTTTTTATAATTCTCAACAAACATGTACTTTTTCATTTTCAAGTCACCTCCAAAAAATGTGCACAAATAGACATATCAAGATCTATTGACCTAACCAAGTATCACCAACAGTGAGCCAAATTCAAAAACACTTGTCCATCAAACCAAGTATTAAAGTTCTCAAAAATTTCAATCAAGTAGCAACAACTTTTTGTAACTCATCCATCAATTGAAGTTATCATTCACAATCCAAAACCTTGTGGAGTTGTAAATACCCTTGCAATTTTGGCTGTTAATTTTCAATTTTGACCACTTAGGAATTTTGTCAAACAATTATCTTGCAAAGTATCCTTGGTTTGAAGATGATGCCTTAAAGTTGATTGCTTTGTCTTTCATCAAATAATGCAATAATAACTTCAAAACCAAAAGAGCAATGACTGAAAATGCAATGTAAATATGAAGCAAGTGTCTTTATCATTCTCAATGCACATGAAGGTCTAAAATCCTATGCAAACAAGTAGTTACAACCATGAGACATTTTGACAAACAATTGGCATGCAAATTGTCCTTAACTGCTATTAAAATTTTGAATTAGGGAAAACTAGATTACAATGCCAAATAGGTTGATCACAATAACTGATTTGCATTTAAAAATGTATTCTACAATTGCCTTATATGCTGCAACAAGTTTCAAACTTGTACTCAGAAATTACAATGGCATACCCGTGTTAAGATTTACAACTTGACACATATGGTAATACTGGACCAACAACAGGGTATAGCCAGAATCACTCCAAACACCTAGGAATACAAGAGTATGACATATAACTGGTTCCAGCAATGGAGTAGACCCTAAATGCCTCCAAAATTGATAACTATAATAGCTGTAACAAAGACTAGTGAGACCCTCAAATGCCACGTCCCTTTAGGAATGTTGTACGGCCATGATAAAGGAGTAACCAACCACCAAACTCATATAAATGCCTTTGATTCTTCACTGTAATGGTATGCACACTGTAGGAAATGGTAGGTGAACAGGTTAAAGTAAATAATCTGCTATAAAAAACTCTCCAACTTCCCTCCAAAATGGTACGGCTAGGCTGTAAATGGTACGGCCAGCCAGTGCAATACACAACAGTCACAAATCTCTTCCAACTCACCTCAAATCTATCTTGGTACCTTTGTTATTTAGCTGATCAATAATATTTTGTAGAATACCGATACTCAAGGAGGATTTTGTCTCCAAGAGCCTCTAGTTCGAACTTCCTTCAAACCCTCTCAAGAACAAACCTTGGCAGAGCTCAATAAGAGAAATATCATAAACTTGGCCTATGTCCACCAAATGAAGCCCAATAGAAGGACTATAGTATATTTCTCTCAATTGTAACCCTTCAGAAGAATATTTCACCACCTCATTTATGCCAATCGATGGGAAGTATTATTCTCAAAGATCACACTCAGAAATCTGCAGAAACCCTTGGCTCCACAAATGAATATATCAAAGCAAATGTCAACACTAGATGATTAGAAGCTTAGCCAAGCCCTCTATTTATTCTTTTTTTTCCATCCTTCAAGAAGCTTCTAGAATATTATTTTATTTTATTTAAATCACTTTATTAAAGTCTCGTCAAAGACATGTTATATAAATTCAAACTTTAAAATAAATATGAAGATAATGTCAGAATGCCTTGATCTTTAACTCATCAAAAAGGTCTCAACGAGACACATTTAACCCCACTTTGAAAATCTTGATTCGACATTGAACTTGAACTTACTAAAAATAGTATCCCACAAGGCACCCAAAACTGTCACTGATCATGCCAACTGGATCCAAACCAAAACTACACATCCAAATGGCCCATCTAAGGCCAACTCACCATGGTTCCCTAACCAAACTGCTAGTCCACGAGAAACCAATGATGGACTAACACTATATCTAGAAAGGGGACATTACTTTCCGCCCTCCCCAAAGATTACTTGTCCTTAAGCAATGCCAATATAGCCTCCAATCAACAGACTAAACCAAACTAAAACCAAAAAAGATCCCAAGTTCGCAAACCCAGAAGGGAAGTTTGCCATGCATAACATCCTCTGATTTCCACTGCACTAATCTGATATCAACTTCACCATGCCGAGAGTGGTGAAACAACCCAATGGGACCCATTTGAACCACAGTGCCAATCCTGTCACCACCTAGATCCCAATACAATCAAAACTCACATCTATCAATCAAGAGGAGGTAATAATATCCAGACATGTCTGCACTATAACATCCCCTTTCATACTTTGCAAATCTCCTATGGATGTGATGTCTATCCCTCATAGGTACTGGAAGATATGAAACTACTCCTCCCAAACTGAGGGAATGGTAAAACTCTCCTCCATCACTGCTATAAATACTAAACATGCCATCACGCCTACTGACAATGCAACCTCTCTATACCCATCTCTCCGAGGGAAATTTTTGAGACAAAGAAGTTGCAAACTTTTTCTGGTATATATTAGCATGATGGTAATTTGATATTTGACTTTGCAAGTAATCCTCTGAATATATCTGAGTCAGACACCTACAATATCTAGTTTCACCTTCTGTAGATGGCAGCCCTTCATCCCATAATGAATGGTATAAATTATGAGCCAATCCACACTTACGCATCATCAGGTCATATGTGTGTGGACTAAAGGAGAAATGATGAGCACTCCTCACTATGTAGTCAAGATAGGAAGCACCTGCCTATGTCAACAGTTGACCGTCATAGTTATGGGGAACACACTCCTCATCACTCTCATCACTTGAATCAAATGATGGCTCATGTCTCCGATCTTGAATGGCTAATTGGGTAGATACTCTGCAAGTCCTCACTGCATACCCAATAACAAAGTCTCGATCTGAAAGTAATTAGAGGTATTTTGATTTAATCCACTTTATGGCATGCTAGATAGTTCACAAATTAGATATAGAATTTCCCACTACTACCCCTATCTACCTTTCCTCCAATTGTTCCGTCCAAAAGAGGTCTTCCACAAACTTGTGGGTGCTATCAATACGAGTTAAGGTTTGAACCACCTTACCCTCGGTAACCTTCAGTTGATCTCTCCATCTTTGTGGCTCAATAAGTTATCGATCAAAATCAGCTGCATGGGATGTTATCTCTGATTTGTTTCCTAAAAAGGGAAACAAATCAACATGAGAGCCAATCTCCCCACTGAATGATGCCCTACATATCTCCTGTGAAAATGATGGATTAGTGTGGTGATCTATTACACAATTCTCAGGGAAATCCACCAACTCATCATATGAGCTACCAATAACTTGCTATGCATTCCCTGTCATGGGACTAACCTCAAGAGAACCTAATGCAACAAGTGGTTCTCTACTGCTCTTAACCAAAGTATTCATCCCAACTAAGACTACTGCACCTATATCTGAGATGGATGCAACCACATCCTCAACAAATCCATCACTGCTACTCATGGATATAAGATCATCACCAACTACCATTGTAGGAAATTGAATTGAATTTATAGCTGGTGAAGATTTTTTTTGACTCAATTCCATGGTAAGCTCCTATAACCGTGACTGTGACTCACGAAGGGCCAACTAGGCACTCCTCAATGAGTCCATAGTCACCTCAAGCTCATGGGTGAGCTCATCAACCTCTTCTTCCTTACCCTTCAGTGCATCATAAAAATTACAATCCCACTCAAGAAGATAGTCCCTATCAACAAGTAGCTACAAATAATTATGTTTCATTTTTCCAATGGCTTCTCAAAGTGCATGGAACTTTGTTAGGGAAAGGTCACTATCACTGTGCTCGTCTGTCATAAGAGTGCTCCAACCCAACGTAGCTAACACCTAACAAGCAACATCAAAGTGCTCTATGGCTATGGAAATCATGCTATCATTGACCTTAAGTTTCCCAACAAAATGATGAGGTCTCTGAAACTCATGACTCTCATACAAGTTATCTGAGTCAAGGTCTGCATTGTGATATGATGTTGTATCAACATCACTCACCTCATGATAAGCAACATCATGCGTGAAATCAACTGTACACACATCAATATCTAAGGTACTAATGTTATGTACCTCAAAGGATGACTCATCTGGTAGGGTAGAAGCTAATGTTTTAACAACTCTTCACACCTTCCACTTCCAATATAATTGCATGTCCATCCAACTCACGATCCTAGAATTCCAAGTTAACATATGAACCTTCTAGCTTGTTTTCTAAGGTCTAATCTGGAAAATCAGACTCACCATGACATGAATCCACATCACACATTGCACCCTTAGTACCCAAATCTCAAGTACCTTCAGGTGATAACTCAATAGAGGCATCTTGCACATGTGTAGTCACTGTTATCTCATGCTAATGAAAAATTTCATCACTGTTGTCATGAAATTCAAAACTGTTATGGGTCACTTTTTTCATGTAATCTTCATGTTTGACACTTGTATTTCATGTGCCAATACCCAAGGTCTTTCCCATAACACTTTTTGAACATGCCATGACTTTTGAACCTTCATTATGCTCAAGCAAGGGACTGCTGTCATAGAAATCAGACTTGCTATCATGACTGATAACATCATCTTGAGCACTAATAGTCACCACATTCTCCACAAGTTTCACCTTATTTTCATTTTATGATGTAGACCCCTTAAAAATAGATTACATATACCATGCTAATTTCTCTATGTTTGCAGGGTGTGAAAGCAATTCACCCATCCTTTCTGACTTTGTCAAAGCTTTTCCAATTCTTCCATCATGGCATTTGACTGCTTCTTGGGAATAGTCATGCTATTCTACTGAAACTTTTGCACTGCAGCTAAAACTTACCCAATAGGGTGGCAGGAAACCGCTCTGATACCACTATAAATACTCTTGCAATTTTGGCCTTTAAATTGTTAGTTTTGACCACTCAGGAATTTCGTCAAACAATTGTCTTGCAAAGTATCCTTGGCTGGAAGATGATGCCTTAAAGTTGATTGCTTTATCTTTCATCAAATAATGTGATAATAACTTCAAAACCAAAAGAGCAATGATTGAAAATGCAATGTAAATATGAAGCAAGTGTCTTTATCTTTCTCAATGCACATGAAGGTCTAAAATCCTATGCAAATGAGTAGCTATAGCCATGAGACAGTTTGACAAACAATTGGCATGCAAATTGTCCTTAACTGCTATTGAAATTTTGATTTAGGGAAAACTAGATTACAATGCCAAATAAGTTGATCACAATAACTGATTTGCATTTACAAATGTGCTCTACAATTGCCTTATAGTCTGAAACAAGTTTTAGACTTGTACTCAGAAATTACAATGACACACCCGTGTTCAGATTTACAACTTGACACATATGCTGAGACTGGACCAGCAATGGGGTATAGCCAAAATCACTTTGAACAACCAGGAATACAAGAGTATGACATATAACTGGTTCCAACAATGGAGTATACCCTAAACGCCTCCAAAATTGATAACTATAACAGCTATAACAAAGACTAGTGAGACCCTCAAATGCCATGTCTCTCTAGGAATGTTGTACAACCATGATAAAGGAGTACCTAGCCACCAAACTCATATAAATGCCTTTGATTCTTCGCTATAATGGTCTGCACGCTATAGGAAATGGTAGGAGACCAAGATGAAGTAAATAATCTGCAATAAAAAACTCAACTTCCCTCTAAAGTGGTACAACCAGGCTGTAAATGGTATGGTCAGCTAGTGCAATACACAGTAGTGACAAATCTCCTCCAACTCTCCTCAAATCTACCTTGGTACCTTTGTCATTCAGCTGATCAATAAATTTTTTTAGAATGCCGATACTCAAGGAGATTTTTGTCTCCAAGAGCCTCTGGTTTGCACTTCCTTCAAACCCTCTCAAGAATAAACCCTAGTAGAGCTCAATAAGAGAAATATCATAAACTTGGCCTATGGCCACCAAATGAAGCCCAATAAAAAGACTGTAGTATCTTTCACTCAGTTGCAACCCTTCGGAAGAATCTTTCACCACCTTAGTTATGTCAATCTATGGGAGGTATCATTCACAAACATCACAATCAGAAATCTACAAAAACCCTTGGCTCCACAAATGAACATATCAAAGCAAATGTCAACACTAAATGATTAGAAGCTTAGTCAAGCCCTGTATTTATTTATTTTTTCATCGTTCAAGAAGCTTATAGAGTATTATTTTATTTAAATCACTTTATTATAGTCCAGTCAAATACACATTATATAACTTTAGACTTTAAAATAAATATGAAGATGATGTTGGAATGCCTTGATCTTTAGCTCGCCGAAAAGGTCTTGACGAGATGCATCTAACCCCACTCTGAAAATCTCGATCCAACATTGAACCCAAACTTACTAAAAATAGTAAGTACTCCACAAAGCACCCAAAACTGTCACTGATCATGCCAACTGGATTCAAACCAAAACTACACATCCAAATGGCCCATCTAAGGCCAACTCACCATGGTTTCCTAACCAAACTACTAGTCCACGGGAAACCATTGATGGACTAACACTGTATCTAGAAAGGGGACATTACAGGAGTATCTATAAACTTAGGATCCACAACATCAAATCAATGAAAAAATAGTAAGCAAAAACTTTAAATCTGAAATGTTTAGCCTCAAATCACTAAAATATGAAATCTGACTTTAATTTTCTCCTCGAGTCAAATGAAAATAGAGAACTGCTGCATATAACCCCACTTGAAAGGGAAGTACTCTTAATCATCAAAATAAAATGCCTTGTGTTTGTATATACAGATGCATAACTTAGTGATGCCCTTTTAGGTTTTCATCACAAGTCTCCACTAAACGACCCTTATTTTCAACTTACATCTCAAGAGTACAATTATGGGCTAAAACTGCCCTACCAAATCAAGTAACCAAGGGAAATTTTTTCCACGTACATTGGTTTTTCTATGGTGTGATTGTGTTTTCAGCACCTGGTTCTACCAAGTGAGTCTATAGCACACCATTTCATAATAAACGTGTTGTCCCCAAAAAATATCACTCATTTTTGGGACAACATTTAAACTATTTTGGTCTTATAGACCAAAATCCTCTCTTCCCCTTTCAAAAATTATTCTGAGCATTCAGGTTCTTCATTTTTCAAAGCTTTCTTAGAAATCTATAGACTCTGCAGGCTTGAATCTACGGACTCTGCAGGCTTGAATCTACAGACTCTGCAGGCGCATTTCTACGGACTCTTTCAAGGGACTCAAATCTACGGACTCTGCAGATATGTTTCTACGGACTCAACATGCTTGAAGTTAGTAGGTTCAACAGGTTCAAAGGCTTCTACAGGGGAGTTCAATCAAAAGAACAAGTTTCCAATGCTTAGTCATTTTTAGGATTGGTTCAACGGGTTCAACGGGTTCAATCAGTTCAAAGAGATCAAAAGACTTAGACAAAAAGATGGCTTCAAACGCAAGATTGAACCATTGAACCATTGAATCAAAGTTGGTTCAATCGGTCGGTTCAATCGGTAGGTTCAAGGCGCTGCCCCAAAGCCAAAGGAACAAGTGCCCTTACGGAGGGCTGTGAACCAAGCCAAGTGCCCTTGTGGAGGGCAGCGAGCAAAAGCGGACAAAGTGAAATCTTTCAAAAAAGTGAACAAGGCAAAAGACAAAGCTAAATCCTTCAGACAAATTGTCTGAAGGAATTCGCTCGAAAGACAAAGCAAAAGCCCGAAAAGAAAGATGCAAAGGCAAGGAAGATTTCCTTCGGACATTCTATCCGAAGGACATAAAGGATAAAGCCCGTCGAGAGAAAGAAGCCTGAAAGCCGCCACATGTCCATTATAAAGCAGAGTGGAATACGTCACGTGTCCTGTTATGACTTAGCAGAGCGTGACAAGTGTTTGCATCCGTGTTCTCCTTTTGAAGTTGCTTGGGAAAGACGTGTCATGGATCCCATTTTCTGTGAGTTTCTAATGAGTTTCATAACAGTGGAACTTTCCACTCGTTAAAGACGCAGAATAAACCAATGAACCGATTGAACTTTGAACTGAAAGAGTTCAAAGTTCAATGGTTCAACATGGTTCAAAAGTTCAAAAGTGGCCTCAGTCAAAGAAGCAGCATACAAGTGGTTCAACAGATGGTTCAACCAAGGAGCGAAGAAGCGATTGAACCAAGAAGCAATAGAACAAAAGAGACTGAATGAACCAATGAACTTCCATAGGTTCACTGGTTCAACATGGTTCAAGCAGCTGGCGACCATTGATGGCCCCTCAGACGTCAAATTTAAAGTAAGAAAAAATCCATGGAAATTCAAATAAAGCGCATAACTTGAAGGGAGAACCAAGCGACTAGCTAAAAAGATAGCCCGATAGCTCAAATCGCAGCAAGAAGAGACAAAGCTGAAAAAGACAAAAGTGGAAAGAGGAAAAAGCCTGAAATATCTGCGTAGAAGTTATTCCAATAGATGAAAAAATCTGCAAAGTAGATTTTCGAGCTTACAAACATTGAAAGCATGGCCTGTTAGTCTCCTTTGGAGTAAAGACAAAATGGACAACTACGCAAACATCAGAGGGAACAAACCAGATGATCTAGACACAGGAAAAGACATATTAGATGAATGGACACGCCATAGTTAAGGCGACACATTGTTCCAGGGATGGTCCCTCCAGACAGAACTGAAGGTGCATTGAAGGCGTTGACTGCAGCATGGGCTGTCCTATGAGAGAAACGCCAAGCCTTGCTTGGTGGCTATATATTGTAATCTCTTTTATTGTTTTAGAGAGATCTTCCCCTTACCAGAAGCGAAACTCTGCCCAAATTAAAAGGCATTACTGAGACTTTGAGCTTAGATTGTAATTCATATTTCTTTGATTGAATGAGAAAGCAAGTTACTTGCAGACTTTGTGCTGTGATAGCTTGTGCTACTTTATGAGATTGTTCTTATGTCTGTCTTCTGAAAGCATTTTTATTTATTTTATTTTACAAGCAAAACTAGTGGAGGTGATAAGGAAGGTGTTCTGAAGCCAACTACTTTCAGACTTTGCGCTGTCATAGTTGTCTTTAGTGTGTGTTTATTTTCTATTTCTGTGTAAAGGACCTTGGGATGACTTTGTGCCCCTTTTATTCTTCGTATCTCACTCTTGGGCAGTTGAGGTGGAAACTTTGTGTTCTATTTCATACTGCTGGTTACTGCGCTCTTTTGTCACCTGTTACTAAAAAGATTCTTGTTGCCTGCAAGAACAAGTACTTTTGAAAGAAGAGAAGTGCCTTTTGTCGCTTCACCAGGATTTCTACTATCTAAAAAGGGATCTGGCTCTTGGCTGAATGTTACTTCTAAAAGAAGAAAAGTATCTTCACTAATAACCCAAGATTTTTCTTTTGTTTGTTAGCGTCATCTCTGAAAAAAGAGAGATGGATGGGTTATCCCACCCCTGTGTCTTACTTTCTGTTTATATATATAGTATATAGCCTCTGTATATTTAATAGGGAACCTCCCCTTGATGAGAGAAGAGATTTGTCCCTTTTGGATGTGGTAAACCTACAACATTGGATGACCAATCTCCCTATGCTATGGTGATAGGAACTATTATGGTCACCAGTTAGCTAGCCGACAAAATATTCACCCAACAGTTTTTGGCAACTCTGCTAGGGACACAATAACTTTGTACAATTTAGAACCTCAAGTTTC
Organism: Torreya grandis; assembly: GCA_037957365.1. NCBI lineage: Eukaryota > Viridiplantae > Streptophyta > Pinopsida > Cupressales > Taxaceae > Torreya > Torreya grandis. Next base: position 2,838,737 of record JARHVA010000309.1, read on the forward strand.
AGATTGAAACATCACCTATGTCTTACCCATTATCATTATAACCCTTATCCATTATAGACTCTAGCAACTCCATTTTGTGTCTTACCCATTGTTCATTATAGCCTTACCATCTTCTTCCACCTTCGTTATATTATCTGGTCTGCAAAACCAGAGCTGTTGAAAAAGAGTGCATAGTTTGAAGCCTCAAGCTTCAAGCTGAAGCAGGGCCAGTCTTTTTTCCTTTTTGATTCACAATCTAGCCGCTCCACCCAGATTTGTTATCCCTATTTTACATAATTAAATCATGGCAGTTTGAAGCCCCTGGAGTAACTCTTTTGGCCCAATCAACTTGACTCCACCTCTGCATGAACTCTCACATAGTTCAAAAAAGAATTTTCCCAAATTTTTTGGTGATAGGATAGTTCACCCTGATGAACACATTGCAGCCTTCAGCATAGCCTGTGGTGTTATAGGGGTGGAATTTGAAGACGTGGCAGTCAGGCTTTTTGTGGAGACACTACAAGGTGCTGCTACAGACTAATTCTACCATCTGTAAGCTGGATAAGTGACTGACTGGGATACACTCAAAGCCAAGTTTGAAGCCAAGTTCAACCCTGTAGAGGATGCACATGTCTTGCTGGCCCAGCTCACTCAGATGAAGAAAGAGCCTCATGAGCCTATGAGGGATTTTATTGCCAGGTTCAATAAGTTGAGGCACAAGATTTCCATGGTCGCCCAGTCGACACCTCAAAATCTCAAATGCTTCTTCATCAACTCACAACTCCCTGAAGTGAATTTTCTGTTAAGAAGGGCTAGACACAGACCTTGATGCTGCTCAAGACTTGGCTACTGAGCTAAAAGATGACCTTATCTTGGCAGGAAAGATAAGGACAGATCCTAATAGAGCTAAACCCTCTTCATCTTCTGGATACTCACCCACAGCCACCATTGACCCAATGGTACAAAAGCTAGCAAAAGAATTGCTAGCCTTGAAAAGGCAAATGGCACAAGGTATGTCTTATGCTCCTCTATATAAAGATATACCGAAGACATTCCCCAATCAGTGATATCAAGGCAATGCTGTCAGAAGTCAAGGGCAACCAAATCGTCTTCCTCCCCCATAGAGGAACCTTGTCCTTGAAGCACCTCCAACCAACTCAGTAGTTGGCTATCTGGAAATAGGAACATGTTTCCTATTTCCAACCTGAGTTCGAGCAAGAAAATTGTGTTGATCTCTTCAGAAAGGATCTAGAAGAATCAGCTGGCGACTCCCACATTGGTTTCCTGAATTACCAGGATGAACCCAGAAGTGAAGGTGAAGCAGTCGAAGAATCATACGCAATATTCACCCAGTCTAAAAATCAGTCAGCACAACAAGCTGATAAAGAAAGATCAGAGGAATGAACTCAGCTTACAATTCTAATTGCTAAGCGGGGAACCACTCTGCCTTTCCAGTCAAAGGACCCAGTGATTGCCAAGAAAATTAGTACATTAAACATCTCTGCACCTTCTACTTCAACTTCGCAGATCAGTTCTCCCCCTCCCAAAAACCAAAAGGATGAACTCACATCCTCTCTTCCAAGTCCATCTCAGTCATTTGACATGATTGATCATGTTAAGAAATCCAAAATTCAAAAGACTGAGTTTGAATCCCTGCAAGCCAATCCTGAGCAATTAAACATTAGTGAAGAGCTAAGTGTGGACCTGTCTGAGGCAAGGATTTTGGTCACTCAAATGTCAGCCCCTACTACTCAAATTCTATTTGAGCCTTCAGGCAGGGGTAATTACTCTTTGACCACAGAGAATGCTCATGTCTCAGCTGATCAAAGTCCCGTGGCTGGCAATCCAGGATTTGATCCAAATCAGGCATCAGAAGAATTGGCAGGGCACAGTACAAATCAAGAAGGATCTTCCATCTCCCATGAAGAGATGTCTGATAGAAGATCAGCATCTGATGATGCTTAGATCTTGGAATCTGATGGCAGCAATTCTTCCACAGCTGGATGCAGATATATGTTGCTTGGATTGAAAATTGCTCAGGGTGAAGAGGTCAAACTCCTTCACACCAAAGGAGATACTGAGCTGATGGTTTGTTAGGGGTCTGATGCTGACAATCAAAGCATGTGCTGGACTGGACCAGTAGAACGGAAAGCTATGGTGGTGGACCATACTGTTTTATTCCAAAGTCAACAAAAGGAACTCTTCACAGGGAGAGCAAGGAGTTATGCTTTTCAAATTGAAGACCACGTCTTCCCATGGGGCAAGAAGAAGAAAGAGCCAAGAGGAAGATGCAGAAAATTGGTTTCCTGGTGGAGAGCTCCATTCGCCCGTCACCATTTCTAGGGACAGAATGGTTTCCTACTGGTTTATCAGGATAGCATCCCCTTTTTTTGCCGCACAAGGGGCAGCATCTGAAGCACTTTAAATATTGAGGTATCAGATAAGATCATCTGTACATATGTATATTTGTATAGTCTTTAGTTCTATTTTGTGCTTTTCATTTTCATTTTTGGAGCCTTTCTTTTTGGGTAGCATGACTCTGTAGCCCAATGACACACTTCAAGGCACTGGAGATTCTGGTTTTTACTCCCCTCCGCTGTTCCAAGTTTTCAACTGAAAAAAGTTTCCCAACTGGAACTCGCTGTTGTCCCCCAAAAATATCACTCATTTTTGAGACAACATTTAAACTATTTTGGTCCTACATACCAAAATCCTCTCTTCCCCTTTCAAAAATTATTCTGAGCATTCAGGTTCTTCATTTTTCAAAGCTTTCTCAAAAATCTACGGACTCTGCATGCTTGAATCTATGGACTCTGCAGGCTTGAATCTACAGACTCTGCAAGCTTGAATCTATGGACTCTACAGGCATATTTCTACGAACTCTTTCAAGGGACTCAAATCTACGAACTCTGCAGATATGTTTCTACGAACTCAACATGCTTGAAGTTAGCAGGTTCAATAGGTTCAAAGGCTTCTACAGGTGAGTTCAATCAAAAGAATAAGTTTTCAACGCTTAGTCATTTTCAGAATTGGTTCAACGGGTTCAACAGGTTCAATCAGTTCAAAGAGATCAAAAGACTTAGACAAAAAGATGGCTTCAAACGCAAGATTAAACCATTGAACCAAAGTTGGTTCAATTGGTCGGTTTAATCGGTAAGTTCAAGGGGCTACCCCAAAGCCAAAGGAACAAGTGCCCTTACGGAGGGCTATGAACCAAGCCAAGTGCCCTTGCGGAGGGCAGCGAGCAAAAGCGGACAAAGTGAACTGCTTCGGAAAAGTGAACAAGGCAAAAGATAAAGTGAAATCCTTCGGACAAATTGTCTGAAGGAATTCGCCCAAAAGACAAAGCAAAAGCTCGGCGAGAAAGATGCAAAGGCAAGGAAGATTTCCTTTAGACATTCTGTCTGAAGGACATAAAGGATAAAGCCCGCCAAAAGAAAGAAGCCTGAAAGCCACCACGTGTCCATTATAAAGTAGAGCAGAATACATCACGTGTCCTGTTATGACTCAGTAGAGTGTGACAAGTGTTTGCATCCATGTTCCCCTTTTGAAGTTGCTCGGGCAAGACGTGTTGTGGATCCCATTTTTCGTGAGTTTCTAATGAGTTTCATAATAGCGAAACTTGCCACTCATCAAAGACATAGAATAAACCAATGAACCGATTAAACTTTGAACCAAAAGAGTTCAAAGTTCAATGGTTCAACATGCTTCAAAAGTTTAAAGGTGGCCTCAGTCAAAGAAGTGGCACACAAGTGGTTTAACGGATGGTTCAACCAAGGAGCGAATAAGCAATTGAACCAAGAAGCGATAGAACAAAAGAGACAGAATGAACCAATGAACTTTCATAGGTTCACTGGTTCAAAGGTTCAACATAGTTCAAGCAGCTGGCGACCATTGACGGCGCCTCGAACGTCAAATTTAAAGTAAGGGAAAATCAGTGGAAACTCAAATAAAGCATGGAACTTGAAGGGAGAACCAAGCGACTGGCTGAAAAGATAGCCCGATAGCTCAAATCACAACAGGAAGAGACAAAGATGGAAAAGACAAAAGCGGAAAGAGGGAAAGCCTGAAATATTTGCGCAGAAGTTATTCCAATAGATGGAACAGTCTGCAAAGTAGATTTTTGAGCTTGCAAACATCGAAGGCGCGACCTGTTAGTCTCCTTTGGAGTAAAGACAAAATGGACAGCTACGTAGACATCAGAGGGAATAGACCAGATGATTCAAACCCATGAAAAGACATATTAGATGAATGGACACGCCATAGTTAAGGTGACGCACTGTTCCAGGCATGGTCCCTCCAGGCATAACTGAAGGCGTATTGAAGGCGTTGACTATAGCATGGGCCGTCCCATGGGAGAGAGTGCCAAGCCTTGCTTGGTGGGTAGATATTGTAATCTCTTTTATTGTTTTAGAGAGATCTTCCCCTTACCAGAAGCAAAACTCTACCTGAAATTGAAAGGCATTACTGAGACTTTGAGCTCAGATTGTAATTCATATTTCTTTGATTGAATGAGAAAGCAAGTTACTTTCAAACTTTGTGCTGTGATAGCTTGTGCTACTTTATGAGATTGTTCTTATGTTTGTCTTCTGAAAGCATTCTTGTTTATTTGATTTAACAAACAGAACTAGTGGAGGTGATAAGGAAGGTGTCTTAAAGCCAGCTACTTTCAGACTTTGTGCCGTCATAGTTGTTTTTAGTGTGTGTTTATTTTTTGTTTATGTGTAAAGGACCTTGGGACGACTTTGTGCCTCATTTGTTCTTCGTATCTCACTCTTGGGCAGTTGAGGTGGAAACTTTGTGTTCTATTTCATACTGTTGGTTATTGCACCCTTTTGTCACCTATTACCAGAAAGATTCATGTTGCCTGCAAGAACAAGCACTTCTGAAAGAAGAGAAGTGTTTTTTGTCGCTTCACCAGGATTTCTACTATCCAGGAAGGGATCTAGCTCTTGGCTGAATGTTACTTCTGAAAGAAGAGAAGTATCTTCACCAATAACCCAGGATTTCTCCTCTGTTTGTTAGAATCATCTCTGAAAAAAGAGAGATGGATGGTTTATCCCACCCATATGTCTTACTTTCTGCTTATATATATAGTATATAGCCTTCGCATATTTAATAGGGAACCTCCCCTTGATGAGAGGAGAGATTTGTCCCCTTTGGATGTGGTAAACCTGCAACATTGGACGATCAATCTCCCTATGCTGTGGTAATAGGAACTATTTTGGTCACCAGTTAGCTGGCCGACAAAATATTCACCCAAAAAAACACATGAATTGCAATAACATAGGTAGCATATAGGTCACACAATTTGTGCTTGGATCATTTACCCCTTTTTGAGAAGTGGTGAGCCTAGTCATATTTTTGGTAAGCTATGAAAATGATGTGAAGTTTTGGAGGTTGGTACACTTAGCCTAATCTATATACTATCCAACATTGAGAACTTTGAACAATGAGTGTGCATCTTGTCAAATATGCATATTAGTGGTAGTCTTCTAGTACTAGTTATAGATAAACAAAATCCTAGTATAAGGGATTTTGAGCTTTTGTCGGCTCAGGAAAAGATAAAATGACTTGAGGAGCTCAACATTCAAAACTAAGTGCAAGCCCAAGTATAAGAAAGAACTCTTCCCAATTTCACATAATACGATTTAGGGATTGTACTATAGTTCTAATGAGAACCTTTGAAGCACCCTTTATACAATAACAACCAAACCTTATCTCCAACTTTGAATGTAGACGACACTTCATGTGCATCATTTTTGTCTTTATATTTTTTTTTGGTCAACAAGTTATGATGTGTTGTCTTTAATGATGGGCTTATTTCATCTATGAGGATGACTAAGAACTCATGGGTTCGGTAATGTGATGCCAAAGGGCATGTCTGCCTAAAACCCAAGACTTGTCTCCAATGAACTATGCCCAATAAAACTATGCAAAGCTTTGTTTTAGGCATGTTGAATGTATGGAAAACTCTCGTCCCACGTGTGGGCACATATTTTTCATGTGCCACGAACAGATAAGAGTTTGGTTGACCACTTCCTATGAAGTATAGCATTTCTTTACAGCCTTCAACCATATACCCACAAATAATATGAGACAAGAAAGCCAAACACAAACTTTTATTAAACTTTATTTGAGAAGGAAAAATATTATACAGACCCCACTCACTCCCTCTCTCTATGACTATGACACTAGAATAATGGTACACATAGTCCCTTTTTGGATTGAACACTACTCTATGTTCTTACCCAAACACCCACACTCTATTAGTAACCTTCTTCCTATTCTAACTTTCCTACTCCAAATCCTTCCCTTTACTTTTGTGTTCCGTGGAGTGACCCTTTGAATCTCCATTGATCTTGAAAATGTTCAAAATGAGCATCTGGAAAATTCTGGGTTGTTATTGGGGCTATGAAATTATCATTAGCTTAATGTAGAGTGGTGGTTTAATAATTGTTAGTTAATGCAGACTCATGTTAACAAGCATCCGCTTGACTAAAATTATTTTTTTGCACTTCTAAGAGTTTGCTAAAGTGCTGATGATCTATGAAGGTTATCTTCATGCTGATAATTGAGTCAGAAAAGGCATAAGCACTGATATTTTGAATTCGTCAGAGATGCATTCATAAATGTCTACAAGTGACATTTCTTAAGAACATGTAAAATGCATTTTTGATGGTGAAGAGGAGCTAAGGAAGGATTTTGAATTAGGCCCACGAAAGGGAAAGCTCAGGTCAAAATAAAGACGAGGAAGACAAGTACGATTCTGACCCAGATCCAGAGGACGTGCTAAGGATCTTTTTTAGCGATGCTTTTCTCAGTTGGTTTCATTATGTTCAATAGATAAACAAAAAGAGGGAGTTTCTAACAGGGCATTGGTAGAAAGGACGGCATGAGGATCATGGAGATGGAGACAGTTTAGATCCGAGAGGATTGGGGGTCTTCTACATCACTAGGGCCATCCCTCAAAAGTTTGAATGGATCACCAGGTAGGGAAGAAGCAAAGCAGATGGATGGCGCACCCTAAATGCTGGAATGACAGATTGTGAGTGGTGGTTGTCCATAAAAACCAAAGTGGAATATTTGCTAAAGATAGGCAACAAATCCATGGGCTTAAAACTATGTTTGAGAAGATGAAGGACTGGTGGAATGCCTTACTTGTCAAGGTCAGGGGCCTCTTCCTACTTCTTGGTTGATGTTCTGAAGCTTCAGCAACATTTTGGTGGTGGTGGTAGCTATTATCTCAAGTGGAGGTTAATGGTGGTGGATAGAGGATGCCCCACCAAAATCTTTTTTATTCATGTGGAGGATAGAGGAATCCACACTGTTGTTCTCAAAATAGGTGAGGATAGTAGAGGTTTTCTCCTATTTTGTCTTTTTGTGCGGGTCATGCATTGTTTTGGATTGGTTTTTGTGTTTGGGTTCCTGCAGAAACCTTGTTGAAACCCATATTCAACGAGTTTTGGGACTTCAGGTTAATGGGGATGATAGAGGAATCCTCACAAGGTTATATGGAGCTCAATCAAATATTTTTGAGCCTTTTTATGGGATGTGGTATGGTTGAGTGGGTATGTATGCTCATTTGTTGTGCTCAAGTTTTGTGGAAGATGTGCAGAAAATTCATTGAAGACTAGATCTATAGGTGACTGTATTCAGGTATACCAGATGCTTTACTAAGGTTGTAGAATGGGGTGTCTAGTGGCCAGCTTAATTAAGCACCTTATGCCAACTTAGACAAAGAAGGCATGGTTCCTTAGGGTTAGTTTTTGCAATACTCAGTTAGTTTTATTGGTCACTAACCAAATCTTCTGGTCAATTTTGATTGCGGTGGATAGAGGAAACCACACCAAAACTTATCTTATTAGAGTGGATGATTGAGGATTCCACCCTTTTCTCTTTCGATTTCTAGGGTTTGTCCTAGAATCTATGTGTATTGATTATGTTTGGGTAAAAAGCCCTATTTTGTATCAAGTTGTGGCTAGATTGTTGAGGATGAGTTGGATAGTTCCTTGTTGAGCTTTAGTTGTTGTTTGGCTCAGTGGGAGTGCAAACCCACTTGTTCTTTAGTTGTGTGGAGAATGTGTGGAGGTTCCTAGGAGGCAGAAGACTAGTGAAAGACCTTCTACTCTTGGTGGGATCTTGTTCTACAGTTGAATTTCCATGAAAAGTTTGCTAAATTTCATCTATTATTTGTATTTTGTTGAGAAGTAACCTCCTTATTTGTACTAAGGTTGTGGGATCCTTAAAACCCTCTTTCTATTTTAATTGTCAAGGTTGTGGGGTCCTTCAAACCCTCTAGTTGTGTTTGTTATGGTTGTGGGACACTTAAAACCTCTTATTATGCCTTGTAAAGGTTCTGGGATCCTCCAAACCCTCTTGGTTGTGTGTCCATCATTCAAAATCCTCTCTTTGGTTATGGGTCAAGTAATCAAAACCCTCACTTGTCTGGTTCATAGCTTTGGCTTCAAAAGTGTTTCCCCCATCTAAGAAAAAATAAATGTCTACAGGGGGTGTGAAAAAACCCCAAATAATATTTGAAATGCACGATGATCACAAGTATGCTATCGATAAACTTCTAGTCATACTGATAACATCAAATTTCTAAGCAATAAGAGACATAATTTCTCTAATCCTCATTGAATAGGTACTATGCGAACTACATGTCACTTCCAAAGATATCCATCATGGGCACAAATAGAAAGATCAACACATGTTAACTTAATCGAGTATCAACAACAATGATTGAAATCCTCAAACACTCACCCATCAAATCAAGTATTCAAGTAATTAACAATCTCAATCAAGTAGTAACAACTATATGTAACTCATCCATCAATTCAAGTTCTCATTCACAATCTGCAAATTTATGGAGCATCAATAAACTCAGGATCCACAACATCAAAGCACTCAACAATCAAGAATCTAAAATTTGAAATTTCAAATGTGTATCCTCAAATCAATAAGGTGAGAAATCTATGAAAGTCAAAATTTGACACCTGACATTCCTCCATGGGAAAACAAGATAGGAGAAGTGCTACATATAACCCTACTTGAAAGGGAAGTAACTTGAATCATCAACATAAAAACTTGGTATTTATTTATACATATGCACAACTTAATGACACCCTTATGAGTTTTCGTGACAAGTCTTTATTAAGCCAGTCTTTTGGGTTTTCAACTTACAACTCAAGTGCACCATTGTGTGCCACAACTACCCTACTAAATCAATAAGCAATGGAAAACAATCCAATTTACATTGACATAAATACACAAAATCCTCAAAGATCATGTGCTAAATACTAGCCTCTTCAATAGAAAGATAATCACTCTACTCAAAAAACATCTAAAAACTCTCATCAAGAAGATTGATAAGAAAAATCAAACCAAAAAAATCAGTTGAGGGAGTGAGCACTTGCCTACAACCTGATAGATGAACTGAGGGGCAGTGGTTTGACTTATTGATAATGCCACTGCACTAATTATCAACCCAGAGGTGTGTATTTGACAAGGTGTTAGCATTGTATGTGAAACACTAGTCACTTTTGAGGGTTGAAATACTAAGAGTTGTGTATAGGGAAACACACTTGCTAAAATAAAAATTCACTCTTGCAAAAAGAAAATAACACACTTACAGGAAAGTAAATTACATGAAAGTGAATTGCAAGAAAGGAAGGTACAGGAAAGCAAATGCTGGAATTGAAATGCTAACCTAGATTTGGAAGCTTTCCACACAATGAAATTGAAATACACAAATGGAATTGAAACTTACATATGCTTATGAGAATAAATGGAATTGAAATACACACAACATAAATGAACTAAAAGATGAGAAATCAGATCATTAAATCCTTGTGAGTGGGCCCTACCTCAATCAGACTGGAGCTTGATTCCCCTCCTTGCTTGAGATTTAATTTAAAATAAATCAATTCTTATTAATTCCATGTAGCATTGAAAGAATTTATACATTTCTTTTACAAACTTTGTTTTGAACTTGCTCTCCAAATATTACAATATTATTCTCTAAATTCTAGATTCTAGATTATTGCTACAACCTATGACTTTTTTTAAAATAGTGAAGGAAATGGTTTATTTAGTTGATCCTAAATCCTAGGATTTACAACCATAAAGGTAAACTAACATGAAAATAATATAATAGAGTTATATAATAATAGTGTTAAAACCAAATGAGAGAAATAGAAAGGAAGGACAAAAATAAAATATTTCGGTTATAATCAATTATTCCATCCTTAGTTTCAAGGAACTATCTTCCCCGCATATTGTGGGGTATTTTTAGCTCCAATTGTCAACTAACTGTCATGGTTTGAAATTTACACTTATAACATTTACTACATATGCACACAACTAGTTTCTATGGGTGCACATAGCCAGTTGCTATAGGCTAGCAGTTGAATTGATGGATTCCTTTCCTCTAATGGTTATGGGTATCTTGGACATTCTCCATTCATCATTAGTAATATCATAATAATTCAAGTCATTAAATTATACTAATTTATATAAAAATAACTAGCTTACACCAAAACAATGTGCATATACATTATTCATGTAACATGTGCATATATCAACATTGTGTAGGCTAAAAGAGTGTGAATAGCAATATAGGGAGGTATTTTATGAAAGATTAAATAGAAAGATGAGGGTTGTTTTTTGGGCCTCATCAAATATCATCTTGAGAATCATCCCAATGGGAATGTGAAATAACAAATATAGTATCAACATCGATGGAGGCAATATAAAAATCTTCAACAGAAGATCCAACTAATCACAAAACATATCAATAATCTCATCAATGTATGAATAAGTGAATGCACAAACATCCTCTATTGGAATTGTGTCTAATTCTACAATACGCTCAACAATGTATCTCTTATCAAATAGACCAAGACTTGTCTCCAATGAACTCCTCCCAATAAAACTATCTAAACGTTTGTTGTAGGCATGTTGAATGTATGGAAAACTCTCGTCCCATGTGTGGGCACATTGTTTATGTGCAACAAATAGATAAGAGTTTGGTTGACCATTTCCAATGAAGGATAGCATTTTTTTACAGCCTTCAACCATATACCTACACATAATATGAGACTGGAAAGCCAAACACAAACTTTTATTAAACTTTATTTATGAATGAAATATAGTATACACATCCCACTCATTCCTCCCTATGACTACGACATGAGAAGAATGATCCACATATTTCCTTTTTGGATTGAACACTACTCTATGTTCTTACCCAAACACCCACACTTTGTTAGTAACCTTCTTCCTATTCTAGCTTTCCTTCTCCAAATCCTTCCCTTCACTTTTGTGCTCCGTGGAGTGACTATTTGAATCTCCATTGATTTTGAAAATGTTCAAAATGAGCATCTGAACAATTGTGGGTTTTTATTGGGAGTATGAAATTATCGTTAGCTTAATGTAGAGTGGTGGTTTCATAATTGATAGTTAATGCAAACTCATGTTAACAAGCATTCGCTTCACTAAAATTATTTTTTAAAACTTCTAAGAGTTTGCTAAAGTGTTGATAATCCAAGAAGGTTATCTTCATGTTGCCAATTGAGTCAGAAAAGGCACAAGCACTAATAATATTTTTATTTTACACAATATTGCTTAATAACCTAGATACTCTTGCATCAACATTGATCACTTGATATCAAAATCGTGGGACTTCTCATATGTTTCATTCTCAATGTTGGAAAAATTAGGACCAAACACTATCCAAAGCTATAAGCTATAAAAATAAAGACCAAACATTGTCCAAAGTTATAGTGGGAAGCCAAAATTAGGACCAAACATAGTCCAATATGCTACAATCCATAACAAGTTGCAAAGACCAATTCTCATGCCAATAAGGCGCCCGATTTGATATTTTTGTGCCCTTTTGTGGGTTGTGGTATGGTTGAGTGTGTATGTATACTCATTTGTTGTGCTCTAGTTTTGTGGGGGATGTGCGGAAACTTCACTGAAGACCAGATCTATGGGAGACTATATTCAGGTATACCAGATTCCTTGCGGAGGCTATAGAAGGGGGTATGTAATGGCTAGCTTAATTAAGCACCTTATGCCCAATTGGATAGAGAAGACATTGTTCCTCGGGGTTATTTTTTACAATGCTTGGGTAGTTTTTTTGGTCACTAACCAAAGATTTTGGTCAGCTTTGATTGTGGTGGAGAGAATAAATCACACCAAAACTTGACTTATTAGAGTAGATGATAGAGGATTCCACCTTTGTTTCTTCTGATTTCTGGGGTTTGTCCTAGAATCTGTGTATTGATTATGTTTTTCTAAAAGCCTTATTTTGTATCAAGTTGTGGCTATATTGCTGAGGATGAGTTGGATAGTTCCTTGTTGTGATTTAGCTGATGTTTGGCTCAATGGGAGGGTAAGCCCACTTGTTGTGCTTCAGTTGTGCAAAGGATGTGTGGAGGTTCCCAAGAGGTAGAAGACTATAAAAAGACCTAATCTTGGCAAGATGTTATTTTGCAGTGGAAGTTCCATGGAAGTTCTATTGAGTGTGCCTATTATTTGTGTTTTGTTGAGAAGTATTCTCCTTGTTTGTACTAAGGTTGTGGGAACCTTCAAACCCTCTTGGTGTTATGGTTGAGCGATCTTTAAAACCCTCTTGCTGTTTTAATTGTCAAGCTTGTGGGATCCTTCAAACCCTCCTGGTGTTATGGTTGTGAGATCCTTAAAACCTTCTTGTTGTTGGAATTGTCAAGGTTTTGAGATCCTTAAAACCCTCTTGTTTGAATTGTCAAGGATGTGAGATCCTTAAAAACTTCTAGTTGTGCTTGTTATGATTGTGGGACCCTTAAAACCCTCTTGTCTTGCCTTGTAAAGGTTGTGAGATCCTGTAAGGTCCCCAAATTGGGATGACCACCAAAAAGGAGGGTTTTACAACAAACCCTAGCCAATCAAAGCACCAAACTGAAATCTGAAAATCTATAACCAGCCAAACCCTAGTTGGAAAGAATGTATGATATTCTAGCTAAATATCATCCAAATAAATCGATAAGAAGCTAAAAATTCTTTGGAGAATTGAGTACCTTTTTTGGGGTCAAATAATATAACGAAGAGCTGAAAATACCTCATAAAAATATTTTGAATTTTCCTTGAAAGTACAACTATACTTTTCATCCCTTAAATGCCTCAAAATACTCTCTAAGTGGTTCACCACATCTTAGAAAAATAAAAGAAACAAATCTGGAAATTATCTTTTTGTTTTCTCTCACCCAATCACCTTTTGGAGCTTGCCAAGCAAGTCACCCAAGTGCTAAAATTGTAGAAATAATTTATGAATTTTCTATGAATTTAATGACTCTAAAAACCCTATAAAACCACTCCAACACAAATCGCCCAAGATAGAAACCTGCATATCAACCTTTCCCAAACAATTCACTGCCCACAATAACTATTATTTTCTAAAAATAGGGTGACTCTTCAAAAATTCATAACTCCCTTAATACTTGGAATTATGATGCAAATAAGATCTCAAATTGACAACAAAATTAGTGACTATCAAATAAAAATAATATCAAAATTTTCTTTCCATGGAAAGGCCACCAAAAATTTCTCTATTTTTTTTAAAAACCTAGTTTTCTTAATTTTACACCTTAAACCCTTGGTTCACTCAAATTTTCAAAAGTAGGTGATGTTTCAAAACACTTTTGTAGATCCACTTCCATGAACACATGCAATTTGAATCTCACTTACAACCCTTGAATACAGTTGTCCAAGTAGAAAGAATGGAGGTTTTTGTCCTCAAACCTAAGACATTTCTTGAAGGTTTTCATCCTCAAGAGGTGGAAACCAAGCTTGACATACTTGATCAACATTTCCAATCTCCAATAATGCATACCCTTTAAATGAATCATTACTTGCCTTTATATACCACTCCTCCAAGTGTAGCACCCAAAATTGGAGGGAAGAGTTAACATTATTTTTAAAATATTAAAATATCCTCTTAATTTCTCTTTAGGACTTAAGTGCGCGAGACCTATAAACCCTACAGCTTAAGTGAAATAGAAACAGAAGGTGCTTTTTCATAACTCAACTCAAAATTAGAAATGTAAAGTACCTTTTCTATTATTAACTCCTCACAAGTGGCCCACAATGCTCCCTTTCCTTCATCTACCCTTAGCCATTGGAAACAAGAATGGGCTAAGAGTCCCATGATGGTCTAGATAAAAAATGGGGACATTACAAATCCTCCAAACCCTCTTGGTTGTGGGTCCATCGTTCAAAACATTCTATTTTGTTGTGGGTGTAGTAATCAAAATTATCACTTCTCCGGTTCATAGCTTTAGCTTCAAAAGTGTTTACCCCATCTAATTAAAAATAAATGTTTGCAGATGGTGAAAAAATCCTAAATAAAATTTGATATTCATGATGATCACAAGAATGCAATCGATAAACTTTTAGTCATACTGATAACATCAAAATTTTGAGCAATAAGAGAAACAATTTATTTAATCCTTGTCAAACAGGTACTCTGACAACTATAAGTCACTTCCAAATATATCCATCACGAGCACAAATAGAAAGATCAACACATGTTGACTTAATCGAGTATCAACAACAATGATTGAAAGCCTCCAACACTTGCCCATCAAATCAAGTATTCAAGTAATTAATAATTTCAAACAAGTAGTAACAACTATATGTAACTCATCCATCAATTCAACTTCTCATTCACAATCCAAAACCTTGTGGAGTATCAATAAACTTAGGATCCACAACATCAAATGAATAAAAAAATAGTAAACAAAAACTTGAAATCTGACTTGGATGTTCTCCCCAAATCAAATGACAATGGAGAACTGTTGCATATAACCCCACCTGAAAGGGAAGTACTCTTAATCATCAAAGCAAAATGCCTTGTGTTTGTATATATAGATGCATAACTCAATAATGCCCTTTTATGTTTTCATCACAAGTCTCCACTAATCCACCCTTCTTTTCAACTTACAACTCAAGAGTAAAATTATGGACCAAAACTGCCCTACCAAATCAACAAAGGCAAATGTCTCCCACATAGGATGGTTTTTCTATGGTGCAGTTATGTTCTCAACACCTGGGTCTACCAAGTGAGTCTATAGCGCACCATTTCATAACAAACACATGAATTGCAACAACATAGATAGCATAAAGGTCACCCAATTTTTGCTTGGATCATTTGCCCCTTCTTGAGAAGCAGTAAGCCCAATCATATTTTTGGTACACTGTGAAAATAGTGTGAAGTTGTTGGAGGTCGGTACACTTACCCTAATTTGCATACTATCCAACGTTGAAAACTTTGAATAATGAGTGTGCATATTGGTAAGTGAGCTTAGTATTGGTAGTCTTCTAATTCTAGTTACAGATAAACAAAATCCTAGTGTAAAGGATTTTGAGCTTTTGCCGGCTTAGGGAAAGATAACACAACTTGAGGATCTCAACATTAAAAAATAAGTGCAATCCCAAGTATAACAAAGCATTCTTCCCAATTGCAGTCAATACTATTTAGGGACTAATGAGAACCTTTAAATCATCCTTTATATAATAACCAGACCTTATCTCTAACTTTGAATGTAGACGACACTTCATGTGCATCATTTTTGTCTTTATATATTTTTTTTGTTGGCAGGTTATGATGTGTTGTATTTACTGATGGGCTTATTTCATCTATGAGCATGACTAAGAACTCATGGGTTCAGCATGTGCGATGCCAAGGGACACGTCTGCCTAAAACCCAAGACTTGTCTCCAATGAAATATGCCCAATAAAACTATCCAAAGCTTTGTTGTAAGCATGTTGAATGTATGGAAATTTCTCGTCCCATGTATGGGCACATATTGTTCATGTGCAACAAATAGATAAGAGTTTGGTTGACCACTTCCAATGAAGGATAGCATTTCTTTACAGCCTTCAACCGTATACCCACACATAATATGAGACTGGAAAGGCAAACACAAACTTTTATTAAACTTTGTTTAAGAAGGAAAAAGATTATACACACCCCACTCAATCCCTCTCCCTATGACTAAGACATGAGAAGAATGATACACGTAGTTATTTTTTGGATTGAACACTACTCTATGTTCTTACCCAAACACCCATACTCTATTAGTAACCTTCCTCCTATTCTAGCTTTCCTACTCCAAATCCTTCCCTTCACCTTTGTGCTCTGTGGAGTGACACTTTGAATCTCCATTGATCTTGAAAATGTTCAAAATGAGCATCTAAACAATTCTAGGTTGTTATTGGGAGTATGTTAGTATTGTGAGCTTAATGCAGAGTGGTGGTTCCATAATTGTTAGTTAATGCAGACTCATGTTATCAAGCATCTGTTTGACTAAAATTATTTTTTCGCACTTCTAAGAGTTTGCTAAAGTGATGATGATCCATGAAGGTTATCTTCATGCTGCCAATTGGGTCAAAAAAGGCACAAGCATTAATATTTTTTCACCGACACAATATTTATTAATAACCTAGATGCTCTTACATCAACATCGATCACTTGATATCAAAATTGTGGGACTTGTCATATGTTTCATTCTGAATGTTGGAAAAATGAGGACCAAATACTATCCAAAGCTATAATAAGGTGCAAAAATAAAGACCGAACATTGTCCAAAGTTATAGCGGGATGCAAAAATTAGGACCAAACATGGTC
This sequence comes from Torreya grandis, assembly GCA_037957365.1. NCBI lineage: Eukaryota > Viridiplantae > Streptophyta > Pinopsida > Cupressales > Taxaceae > Torreya > Torreya grandis. The sequence continues at coordinate 2,855,388 of JARHVA010000309.1, forward strand.
CAATGTGCTACAATTCGTAATAAGTTGCAAGGACCATTTCTCATGCCAATATGAATAGTCTCTAGGTAACACATCAGGGAGAACTCTTAAAAATACAATTACTCAAACTCAATATTTCATGATATACCTAGATACATCATCTGAAATATCTACAAATCGTACAAAATGAAACTTTGAGATACATCCATAAATGTCTGCAGTTGACATTTCTTAAGAATATGTAAAACACATTTTTGATGGCAAAAAGGAGTAGAGGAAGGATTTTGAATTCAGCCCATAGGTGTGAAAGCTCAATTCAAAACCAAGAGGAAGATGAGGATGACTCTGACCCAGATCCAAAGGACATGCTAAGGATATTTTCGAGCAGTGCTTGTCTCAGTTGGTTTCATTATGTTTAGCAAATAAGCAGAAAGAGGGAGTTTCTAACAGGCTACGGGTAGAAAGGATGGCAAAAGTATCATGGAAATGAAGACGATTCAGATCTGGGGGGATTGTGGGTCTTCTGCATCGCTAGGGCCATCCCTCAAAAGTTTCAATGGATCATTGGGTGGGGAAGAAGCAAAGCAGATGGTTGGCATACCCTAAATGTTGGAACGATATATTCTTAGCAGCATCTATCCATAAAGACCAAAGTGGAAGAGTTGATAAATATAGGCCGCAAATTCATGGGTTCAAAACTATTTTTGAGAATACAAAGGACTAGTGGGATACCTTACTTGGTGAGGTCAAGGGCTTCTTCCTATTTCTTGGTTGATGTTCTGAAGCTTTAGCCACATTTTTGGAGTGTTGTAGCTGTTATTTCAAGTAGAGGTTAATGGTGGTGGTTAGAGGATGCCCTACCAAAATATTTTTTGTTCGTGTGGAGGATAGAGGAATCCACACCATTGTTCTCAAAATAGGTAGGGATAATAGAGGGGTTTCACCTATTTTGGCTTTTTGTGTGGGCTCATGCATTGTTTTGGATTGGTTTCTGAGTTTGAGTTGCTGTAAAAACCTTATCAAAACCCTTGTTCGATCGCTTTTGGGATTTCAGGTTAATGGGGATGAAAGAGGAATCCTCATAAGGCTATATGGAGCTTGGTCTAATATTTTAGAGCCCTTTTTATGGGTTGTGGTATGGTTGAGTGGATATGTATGCTCATTTATTGCACTTAGGGTCTCTGGAGGATGTGCAGAAACTTTGTTGAAGCCCAGATTTGTGAGATTCTGTATTCAGGTATACAAAATGCTTTGTGGAGGCTGTAGAATGGGTTGTCTAGTGGCTAGCTGAATTGAGCACCTTATGCCCACTTGGATAGTTTTGTTGGTTCCTCGGGGTTATTTTTTGCAATGCTTGGATAGTTTTGTTGGTCACTAACCAAAGCTTTCTGTCACTTTTGATTTTGGTGGATAGACGAGACCACACCAAAACTTGTCTTATTAAAGTGGATGATAGATGATTCCACCCTTGTTTCATCTGATTTTTGTGGTTTGTCCTAGAATCTGTGTATTGATTATGTTTGGCTAAAAGGCTCTATTTTGTATCAAGATATGGATAGATTGATGAGGACAAGTTGTATAGTTCCTTTTTATGATTTAGCTGTTGTTTGGCTTAGTGGGATGGCAAGCCCACTTGTGCTTTAGTTGCACAAAGGATGTGTGGAGGTTCTAAGGAGGCAAAAGACTAGCAAAAGACCTTTTGTTCTTGGTGGGATCTTATTCTGCAGTGGAAGTTCCATGGAAGTTTTGTTGAAGTGCATTTGTTATTTATGTTTTGTTGAGAAGTATCCTCGTTGTTTGTACTAAAGTTGTGGGAACCTTCAATCCCTCTTGGTGTTATGGTTGTGGGATCCTTAAAACCCTCTTGTTGTTTGAATTGTCAAGGTTGTGGGATCCTTCAAACTCTCTTGGTGTTGTGGTTGTGGGATCCTTAAAACTCTCTTGTTGTTTGAATTGTCAAGATTGTGGGATCCTTCAAACCCTCTATCTGTGATTGTTATGATTATGGGACCCTTAAAACCCTCTTGTTGTGCCTTGTAAAGGTTATGGGATCCTGTAATGTCCCCAAATTGGGATGACAACCAAAAAAGAGGGTTTTCCAACAAACCCTAGCCAATCAAAGCACCAAATTGAAATCTAAAAATTTATAGGTATAAATCTAAGGAGCTTTTCCTTATCTAAGTTTGTACAGAGAAGTTTATGCAAAAATTACTATAAATAAAAACCATAAATAGATGTGGACTTTTATTAATCATTGTAAAGCATGCTTTATCGAGTGTTGGGACATCAAGGTTTTAACCCTGTGATTGCTTTCAATCCAAAATTAAAAATCACTCATTCCCCATTTGAGTGTCAATCCCTCTTCTGCCATTGAGATTATGCAACTTCCAACACATGGTAAGGATTGATGTAGTCTAAACCCTCAGGCTCATTGATTTGCACTAAGTGGCCCATTATGGTGGTGTAGAGCTCAACACAATAATATACTATGTTATAATCTTCTACTTAGATATTATTATGTGATGATAGAAGAACACACTAGAATAATGCTCTTATATTCAATATGATTGGTATAGTACACGTACAATAAACCAAAATATTGAGAAATAAAATTCCCATGATTAGAGCCTAAGGATGAAAATCCTCACTGATTTGTTTAGCTAGAATAGATTAAGTATGATGAACCTAGGAGTTGAAGAATCACTTTTCTCAAGGTTAGGTATGATTATATATACAATTACAAGAAAGAGCAATCAAAAAATGGATTTGGATATGTAATGATCAACATTACATCTTCCTTGACATGTGTAGGCAGTGAGTGTGTAGGTGATGTGATGACTTCCATGCACATATAAGTGCTTACCAGTTTGGTTTCTCTAAGGCTTGTTAGTGTTTTATGCACTTAGTGCATCCAAGCGAGTCTATAGTGCACTAGTGAATAATAGATGCATGAATGACATAAGTAGAGGTAGTGCACAAGTCATCCAAGTTGTGCTTGGATCATTTGTCCCTTCTTGAGAAACGATGAGAAATATGTTGACCAATTTTGGTCTTGCAAGCCAAAAATTGGTCTCCCTTTTTCATTCCTTGTTGTCCTGATTAGCCAGTCTCTGATGTCTTCACCTTATTGCAATTTTAGTTTTTTCCCTTTGTAATAGGCCTGTTCTTATAAAGAGCAAAGCGATTTGAGTCATGTAGGTTTGTTGAGTTGATTTGGGGCTTATTTTGATTCAAACAAATTACCTCGGACAAGCCTTTTATCGGCAAAAGAATGAGCCAGTTTCAAAGAGATGCAAGTCTTTTACAAAACTTTGAAGGTTAAGTGCCCTTGCGGAGGGCAGGAAGGTGACAAATGGGACCGTTCAAGTAAGCTCCGAAGGACAACTTTGGACCCAAGGTGCCCTTGTGGAGGGCAAAAAATGAATTTGTAAGATATCAAGGCAGAAAGCTGAAAGGTAAGTTTCCTTCGGAAAAGAGACAAGTCAAATAAAATATTTCTTCATACTTTTTGTCCAAAGAAAATCCATGTAGAAACCAAAGGCCAAATTCCTTCAGACAAAATGCTTGAAGGAATTCCTTCGGATTTTTGTCTGAAGAAATTTACCAAAAGAAGGCCAAGACGTTGAAAGCACATTTACTTAGGGCAAAATTTTCGAAGGAATTCCATCAGACATTTTGTTTGAAGCAATTTGGAAGACAAGGGAACCCGAAGGAACCTGAAAGGCAGGTGCCTTGTGGAGGGCTCTCGAATATCAAAAAAGGACCTTTTCCTTTTTCTAAAGGGTCACATTCCCTTCGGGAAGGTTAATTTTATAAAAGCCAAAGGAATTACTAAAGGATGATGATGGGCCCGAGCACGTCAACTTCAACATGGTGAACTAGCCGTTGAAGGTTCAAACGTCTGGTGATGTGCATGTGAACCTCAAAATTCAAGGCAACAAATGCGTTGTTAGTTTTCAAATGGTGATGGGCCCACGAACGTCAATTTTATGGTGATAAGATAGCCATTTATTTTCAAATGTTTAAGGATGTGCCCGCAAATGGAAATGGATTAACAGTTGAAGAAAATCTAAAGAACATTTCTTTCAGACAAGATGTCCGAAAGAATTCCAAAATGCCTAAGCATCATCAAAAGCAGGTGGTAAAGCTCAGAGAGAAGATAAAATTCCTTTGGACAAGTGTCCAATGGATTTCCTTCAGATATTTTGTCCAAGGGAATTTGAAGGCTCAGAGACCCAAAGATAGACTTAGCGACCTACCAAGAAAGGAGCCACGAGGAGACAAACAATAGCCCCGAGAACTGAGTTGCCAAGAAAAGACAAGAAGTAGCAAGGAAAGAGAGAGAGAGAACAATGAACCCAAAGTGCGGCCATGCACACATAAGAAAATGCTTAGAACATTCCAAAAGATACATCCAACTAAACACAAGAACGAATAGAGCAATCCAAGTGGCACAGGAGGCGTCGACAGGAGAAATAATTGCTTACAGATGGAATAGTCTCCACCAAACAGCCATCAAGGGAATTGTACAAGCATTCAATAGAGAAATCCATTTTTTCTTTATTTAGCATTAATAAGTAGACAGTTGCATAAGTTTCATAAAGAGGTGGCCTTATCATTCAAAAAACAAAGCGACCCATGCTTTAGCAGGAACATATAATACAATTTGAGTAGCAAAGTCAATATATGTGACATCTACAACATGGTTCTTTCAGGCCCATTTATGGAAAGATGACAACAACATGAGCGGATTCCTCTTACCTAAGTGTTTAATACAGTATGAGCTGCCTGTTCTTTGAAAGGACCAAGAGTCTTTCTCTAAATGCTATATATTGTAACCTCTCAGCTTGGTAAAAGGAGGATCTCTCACTTGTGTATGGCGAAGCCCTGGACAATTTTTACCTTTTAATTAAAAGAATCATGTTTCAGCTCCATATAAATTGTTATACTTATGAATATGTCTGTGCATCGACTTTGTGTTTAGTCATTTCATCTTGATGCTTTCATAGGTCGACACCAACATATCTAGTATATCCAAGACCATTTCTATAGGTTAACAGGAAGTACCCAAGTTGGATCGTAGAGACAAAAGAGCAATTATCTGATAGTGTGATTTTCGAGCACCTATGGTAGGTTCTTTTTCTTTGTATCTCCATTAAGCCCCTTGTTAAAATGCCCATGTAGTCTGGTCTTTTATTCAATTGAAGTGTATGTACACTCTTTTGATGTAAAGTGTTGATATAAGCCGAGTAGATTAGATCATTTGGTGCATCACCATTTTAGATAGGTTCTACTTTTGTTATATCTTTCTCTCTTTTCACCCCCCCCCCATTATTAATAGTAGTAGTTAAGGACCTCAAAGATGCATCAAGGGGAGCTAGCCCTTATCTAGAGATTCATTCCTCAATTTTGATAAGCCCACAGCAAGAGGAATGTCTCCATTGTGCCGCGTGGAAGAAAAAAGTTGAGCCTTCTTTTAAAGGGTGCAATCCACAATGTCAACAATTTTTGGCACGTCTGATGGGACCATTTTTTTATGCTCTGAGAAGTTTTAGGATTGATGTTGGTCTTGTTACTGCAAGAGTGAGCAAACTAACCCAGCATCTGGTGACTCCATTTTTAAGAACTCAGTCTCTGGTTAGAGATCATCCTGGCATCCCATGCCTAAAGTCACCACAAGATCTTCTTCCAAGGGTGTTCCTTTTGAATTCATTGAGCTGCCCTTATACTCAAAAAAGTGGCTAAGATTTGTAAGGACTCATCCCTACACAGCAAATCAATTTCTCAGAGCTGTGATAAAATATACCTACACGAGAAGACCCAGGGTGAACCCTGTCATCGCCATGGCTTTACCTTTTGTAGCCTTCCATGGTTAGAGCCCTTTAAACCTTCTGTAGTATGACCGAATCCTAGGGAAAAACCTTAAGAGTGTTCCTCTTTTTAATGGAGAGGGGCCTATTACCACTATTGAGCATATCAGAAATATAGTCAACCTCTACAACATTCATAATGTCATCAAAGAGAACATAGCCATCAGATTACTAACATTATCTTTTAAGGGTAAAGTTTTGGAATGGTATGGGACCTTGCATATAAATTTAATTGGCTCATGGAATGAATTAGGCACACTCTTGACAAATAGATTCCGAGAGAAGAGTGACCATCTCTCTCTAGCTGAGCAATTGACCACTATGAAAAGAGCTCCACATGAATTTATGCAAGATTTGAATACCAGGTTCCAAAATACTTGGGACAGAATCCCCATTTTAGTGAGGTCAACCCCAAGCTAAACTTTTATTTACTACTTAAAGTCTTTGAACAATGACATTGCTATCATGATACAGTCTATGGGAGGACAAGTGTTACCCGCTACCTATGAAATAGCCATAGCCATTGAAAATTGTTTGGTGCAAGTAGGAAAGATAGCCCCTAGACCTCATATGCCACTCTTTCCCGAATTACAACCCCTAGTTCAGATTGCTGCACCCACTTTAGCTCCTCTGCCTGGTGTAGAAAAGTTGACCGCGACCTTGCCAAATGACCTTCATGAAGTTAAGAGTTTGTTACAAAGTGTAACCAATGAATTAGTGGCTCTCAAGAGGCAACAAGCTCAAAGCTATCGACTGAATCAAGGAGACCAACAATTTGGACAAATAAATAGACCTCCTTTTCAAAATTATAACTAAGGACAGGGTCAGATTACCCAAGTCAGACCATATCAAGGTTATAATCCATGTGCCCCTTCATCATGTAAAGCTTTTGTTCCCATTTAAAATAATTTGGTACAAGAACAACCTAATTTCCCACCCTTAGAGTATGGTCAAGAACAGGTTGCTTATACTAATGAGTTGCTAAATCAATGCATGAACACTCAAGACAATCAAACATCCTAGTTCCTAATTTTTGAAGCATCAGCACAACCTAAGATGGACCACTCTTATGAACCACCTGGAAGGAGAATTCTATGCAGTCAATTATGTGGGGATTATGAATAGCTAGGGTGATTGTGTTGCAACCAATACCAGGTCCAAAAAGAGAGTTATGGAGGAAGCTCAGGCAGCTACTCAAGCATTCCCAGTATCTTTTTCATCACAAGTGAACTAGAAGTTTATAAATTACAAGTAGCCGGTTGTAACCTCAACTCCTCGACTTGCACCTTAGGCTATAAATGCCCCCAAAGAAAATTCAAAAGGGAGCAACCCTCAAATCAATGTGGTGGACTAGATGAAGAAGCTGCACATGAATATCTCATTGTGGGATTCCTTAGCAATGTCGGGACAAAAAGACACTCCAGAAAAAATTGCACGGGTTGAATGAACAAGATGTTCCAGCAAAGGCTGATAATGTGTTGATAATGAATGGGCACCCTTCCATAGCAGGCCAAGAAAAGAAGGATGAAAAGGTTCATCCTTTCTATCTATCCTTAGTCATTGGAGATTTCTTGGTTCACAATTGCATTATTGATAGTGGGGCAAGCACCTTAGTTATGCCCAAATGCATAACAGATAAGCTGGGACTCAAATATGGGAGTCTTGCAGTTAGATGGATCACCAGTTAAAACATTACGAGTGGTAAGAGGCTACGTCTGTCCAACCTTCTCCATTCTCCATGACGTGGTAGTGGCGGATGTTCTTCCTTACTTTACTCTCTACTTATCTAGGGATTTCACATCCAAAATAGATGGGTACTTAGCAGCAAATTGGTCTTACAAAGTTTTCAGAACCAAATATGAAACTAAAGTGAATATTGAGTCAGAGCCTGTCCATAGAGATCATCTAGAGCCATACTCACTCAAAGTGGCAAACGTCATCTACGCCATCATTGACGAAGAAGAATTCTAAATAGACCAATCCCCACCATCTTCCCTTGAAAGGGTTTCTGACTTGCTCTTAGATGAATGGGGAAGTGACAATTTTGAATATGACCCATACAATTTCATTGAAGAGGCAAGCCTTGTAGTTTATTGCATGCATGAAGAAGGTACTTTTGTGCCAAATTTGATGAAGGGAAACCAAGAGAGATATGGTTTGTGACAACTCTTCTTCGATGGATCAAGAAGCAAATTGGGAGTTGGTGGTGGAGTAATGTTAGTTTCACCCTAAAAAAAAAGATACTTCTCAACTTTCAGGGTCCAATTCTCTTGTACTTGCAATGTCACAGAATATGAGTCTCTCATTCATGGTTTAGAGTGGGCAAGAAAAAGAGGAATAAAAGAATTTTAGGTTTTTGGAGATAATGAATTAATTGTAAACCAGGTGAGAGGTCAAAAATTGACCAAGTATTCCTTACTTAAGTCTTACAGACACAGGGTGTGGGACCTAATCAAAAGTTTTTTGGCTTTCAACATTATTTCCATTCTAAGAGAACAAAATAAACAAGTGGACATACTAGCAACAGTTGGTGCTCAGTTTGACATTCCAAAGGGAATAGGTCAGGACAGCAGTCGGCACCATTTAAAAGTGATAATAAGACCCTTCGTACTTGATAATTTCACCAATTGGCAGGTGTTTGATAGTGACCAACAGATATCACTCTTCTTATAATAAGAAATTGAGTTTGCTTCTAGAAATCAATCCAAGTTGTAGCAACAGTACGATGGCCAAATTGTTCAGCTGAAGAACAATAAACTTTTTAAGGGTTTGGTCACTCTTGAAAGCATCTTTAATGAGGATGACCAACTTAAAAATGACAAAGAAAACATCACAACCAAGAAATAAAACTATTAAAGAGTCAAAATATTCAAAGATAGGTTGTTTGCACTTGGGAAGGTATGTATAAATGATGAGAAGCATTCTTTCATTTTGTTATGCCAAGAGTTTACCTATGTATTTACTTGGGAGTATAGTGACCTAAAGGGTTTTGACCCAAGCTTGGCTCAACACACCATTGATTTGGAGGAGGGTGTCAAACCCATCAAACAAAAACAAAGGCCCATCAATCCAAAGATTGAGCCTCTCATGCGGAAGGAACTCACCAAGCTGATTGAATCTAGAATCATCTTTCCTATTAAACACTCTTCTTCGCTAGTTAATCTAGTTAAAAAGAAGAATGGGGAGATTAGACTATGTGTCAATTTTAGAGACCTCAATAGAGTCCCGTTAAAATATCACTATCTCCTCCCAAGTATGGAGTATATCCTCCAAATGGTGATAGGCAGTAAACATTTTTCCCTCTTGAAGGGGTATTCAGGGTACAATCAAATTCTAGTCCAAGACTACGATCAGTACAAGACAACCTTCACTACCAAGTGGAAAAATTTTGCCTACAAGAAGATGCCTTTTGGACTGTCAAATGCTAGAGCTACCTTTCAGTGAGCCATGGGCATGGTTTTTTAGGGTCTGATAAATAGTATTGTATTGGTTTATCTTGACGACATGACAATTTTCTCCAAAAATGCAGGACAACATCTGAAACACTTGAGACAAATCTTTGAGAGGTGTAGAGAGTTTGGTATCTCTCTCAACCTAAAGAAATACGTGTTTGCTATCCATGAAGGCAAACTCCTAGGTTATGTCATTTTAAAAAGGGGCTTGACCATTGATCCAGAAAGAGTACATGCCATCCTAGCACTGCCCTTATCCAAACACAAGAAGGGTCTGCAGAGCTTCTTTGATAGAATAAATTTTATTAGGAGATTTATCCCTAATTTTGATGAAATAGTCAAGCCACTAACTTCCATGCTGAAGAAGGATGAGAAGTTTGCATGGACAACACAAAGGAAGGATAGTTTTGAAGGGATTAAGCAAGCTATTTCCCAGGCTCCCACCTTGATCAGTCCTAATTTATCCAAAGATTTAAACCTTTACAACTTCAGAAATGAAGAGGTAATCTCTACCATGCTCACTCAAGCAAATGATGAAAACCTTGAACAGCCTCTCGCATTCTTTAGCCAAGGTCTAGAAAGTTTTGAAATTAGGTACACATATGTTGAAAAGCAAGCACTTGCAGTTATATGAAGCTTGGAGAAATTTAGACATATGTTGTCAAACAACAAGATTCATATCATGGTACCACATCCTAGTGTCAAGGATTTCTTGATTAGCCATGATTTAAATGAAAAGAGGGCAGAGTGGATCACCAAGGTAATGGAATATGATTTGGATATCAAAACCGCCAAGCTGGTAAGGGGAAGAGGGCTATGTGAACACCTCGCTATAGACTTTAAACAATATAAAGAGGGCATTTTATTACTCCATGATGAAACTGCAACAGAGGAACCTATAGTCATAAAGGACTGTGCACAAGACATGACTCATTTCCTTCTCACTGGTGAGTGCCCACAGGGCTTTGATAGGACTAAGAGGAGGTATTTCAAGCTCCAGTGGTTTCCTTATGTCCTGGTTGATGGGGTGCTATTTAGAAAAGATTTTTTAGGGTTACTCTTGAGATGCATAGACTCAAATCAAGTCAACAAGGTACTATTCAAATTTCATGATAGACTAGCTAGTGGTCATTTTGCTCCTAAGCCTACATCTATAAGGATTATGAGGGCTGGTTACTTTTAACCCACTTTATTCAGAGATACTCATGCCTAAGTATGAAAGTGCCAGAAATGTTCACTCTTTGATGGAAAGCAATGACTGGTTGCTATGCCTCTGCAACCTATTCAAGTAGAATAGTCATTCATGCAATGGGGCCTGGACTTCATAGGAATGATCAACCCTCCTTGTAGTGTTGGCCATAAGTGGGTCTTGACTAGTACAAATTATTTCATGAGATGGGTAGAAGTTGTTGCTTTGAAGGAAGCCAATGAAAGTGTAGTCTTAGATTTTTATGAAGCCTGGTGACAAGATTTGGAATCCCAACTACCATCATCTCAGATAATGCATTGGATTTTTTGGGAACCAAAACAAGCTAGTGAGCATTAGGATACGAAATCTATCTTATTATTTCTTCCAATTACTACCCACAAGGAAATGGGCTAGTTGAGTCCACTAATAAGAATTTGATCAAGATTATTAGAAGGACAATGGAGGAAAATCAGAGAACTTGGCACACCAAGCCAAAAATAGCCTTGTGGATAGACAGGGTTACTCCAAAAAGAGCAGTTGGTAATTCACCATACACACTTGTGTATGAAAGTGAAAGTAAACTTCCTGTTTCACTTGAATTGCCAGCTTTGGATCTTGACCACCAAATGTAATTAGAACAAAGCAATAGCATGGAGGTCAGATTTTGTGAATTAATGGAGCTTCAGGAAACAAGAGACCAAGCCATGGTTTCCATGACTAGACGTCAGTAGCAAATGAAGAAGCATTTTGATAAGAAATCCTCATTAAAAGGCTTCTCAGAAGGTGACATTGTCTTGAAATGGGATGAAGACCGAGCTAAACTTGGAAAGCACATGAAGTTTGATGCCTTATGTAGTGGTCCATATGTCATCACTCAATACAAGCAACATAACACATTCCAACTCTCCAAGTTGGATGGTGGAGAACTACATATCCCAATTAATGAGATATATCTTAAGCATTGTCACTAGGCCTTCTCTTGTTATGTACATATTTTCTCTATTTTTTCTAAGTGTTTTTGTGCGTGTTTGTAGTTTTTTAGCCTTGTGTGTTTTGTTTACCATTTGGGGTAAAATATTTATGTTGATTCTTAAGTTTCTTAAGGTTATTGTCAGCCTTTCAGGCTGTATTCTTACTCCATGCCCAACGGACTTGTAAGCTACCAATTTTCTTAAGCATAGTAGGCATGCTTCCCCTGTGAATCACCAAATATGCTGACCAATTTTGGTCTTATAGGCCAAAAATTGGTCTCCCTTTTTCTTTCCTTGATGTCTTGATTAGCCAGTCTCTGATGTCTTCACCTTACTACAATTGTGGTTTTTCCCCTTTGTAATCAACCTGTTCTTATAAAGAGCTAAGCGATTTGAGTCCTGTAGGTTTTTCGAGTTGATCTGGGGCTTATTTCACTTCAAGCAAATTACCTTAGACATGCCTTTTATTAGCAAAAGAATGGGCCATTTTCAAAGAGATGCAAGTCTTTTACAAAACTCCGAAGGTCAAGTGCCCTTGTGGAGGGCAGGAAGGTGACAAATAAGACCATTCAAGCAAGCTCCGAAGGACAACTTTGGACCCAAGGTGCCCTTATAGAGGTCAAAAAATGCATTTATAATAGATCAAGGCAGAACGCTGAAAGGGAAGTTTCCTTCGAAAAAGAGACAAGTCAAATAAAGTATTTATTCAGATTTTTTGTCCAAAGAAAATCCATGTAGAAACCAAAGGCCAAATTCCTTCGGACAAAATGCCCTAAGGAATTCCTTTGGACTTTTGTCTGAAGAAATTTACCAAAAGAAGGCTGAGACGTTGAAGGCAAATTTCCTTCGGGCAAAATGTCTGAAGGAATTCCTTTGAACATTTTGTTCGAAGGAATTTGGAATAAAAGGGAACCCGAAAGGTAGGTGCCTTGTGGAAGGCTCTTGGATATCAAAAAAGGACCTTTTCCTTTTTTCGAAGGGTCACCTTCCCTTTGGGAAGGTTTATTTTGTAAAAGCTGAAGGAATTACTAAAGGATGATGACGGGCCCGAGCATGTCAACTTCAACATGGTGAACTAGCTGTTGAGGGTTTAAACGTCTGGTGATGTGCACATGAACGTCAAAATTCAAGGCAACAAAAGAGCCGTTAGTTTTCAAATGGTGACGAGCCCACATAAGTCAATTTTATGGTGATAAGATAGCCATTGATTTTCAAATGTTTAAGGATGAGCCCACACATAGAAATGGGTTAACAGTTGAAGAAAAGCTAAAGAATATTTCTTTTGGACAAGATGTCTGAAAGAATTCTAGAACGCCTAAGAATCATTGGAAGTGGGTGGTAAATCTAGGAGAGAAGACATAATTGCTTTGGACAAGTGTTTGAAGGATTCTTTCAGATGTTTTTTTTGGGGAATTCGAAGGCTTGGAGACTCAAAGATAGACTCAGTGACCGGCCAGGAAAGGAGCCAAGAGGAGACAAATAATAACCCTGAGAACCACTTTCCAAGAAAATACAAGAAGTAGCAAGGAAAGAGAGAGAGAACAGTGAACCCAAAGCACGACCAACCACACATAAGACAACACTTGGAACATTCCAGAAGATACATCCAACCAAGCGCAGGAATGAATAGAGCAGTCCAAGTGGCATAGGAGGCATCAACAGGAGAAGTAATTTCTTGTAGATGGAATAGTCTCCACCAAACAGCCATCAAGGGAACTATGCGAGCATTCAATAGAGCAATCAATTTTTTCCTTGTTTAGCATTAATAAGCAGACCGTTGCGTAAGTTTCATATAGAGGCAACCTTGTCATTCAAAAAACAAAGTGCCCCATACTTTAGTAGGAACATTTAATACAATTCAAGTAGCAAAGTCAATATCTATGACATCTATAACATGGTTCTTTCAGGTCCATTTATGGAAGGATGACAACAACATGAGCGGATTCCTCTTACCTAGGTGTTTAATATAGTATGGGTCGCCTGTTCTTTGAAAGGACTAAGAGTCTTTCTCTAAATTCTATATATTATAACCTCTCAGCTTGGTAAAAGGGGGATCTCTCACTTGTGTATGGCGAAGCCCTGCATATTTTTTACCTTTTAATCAAAATACGCGTGTTTTACCTCCATCTAAATTGTTATACTTATGAATATGTCTGTGCATCAACTTTGTGTTTAGTCATTTCATCTTGATGATTTCATAGGTCGACACCAACATATCTAGTATATCCAAGACCATTTCTATAGGTTAACAAGAAGTGCCCAAGTTGGATCATAGAGATAGAAGAGCAATTATCTGACGATGTGCTTTTGGAGCACCTATGGTAGGTTCTTTTTCTTTGTATCTCCATTAAGCCCCTTGTTAAAATGCCCATGCAGTCTGGTCTTTTGTTCAGATGAAGTATCTGTTTGCTCTTTTGATGTAAAGTGTTGATATAAGCTGAGTAGATCAGATCATTTGGTGCATCACCATTTTAGATAGGTTCTACTTTTGTTATATCTTTCTCTCTTTTCACCCCCCAACCCCCCCCATTATTAACAGTAGTAGTTAAGGACTTCAAAGATGCATCAAGGAGAGATAGCCTTTATCTAGAGATTCATTCCTCAATTTTGCTAAGCCCATAGCTAGAGGAATGTCTCCATTTTGCCACGTGGAAGAAAGAAGCTGATCCTTCTTTTAAAGGGTGCAATCCACAGCATCAACACCATGCACATGCAAGTGCTTACCAGTTTGGTTTCTCTAAGGCTTGTTAGTGTTTTATGCACTTAGTGCATCCAAGTGAGTCTATAGTGCACTAGTGCATAATAAATGCATGAATGACAGAAGTAGAGGTAGTGCACAAGTCATCCAAGTTGTGCTTGGATCATTTGTCCCTTCTTGAGAAATGATGAGCCCAACCCTGTCTTCGATAAGCTGTGTAAATGGTGTGAAGTTGTTGGATGTTGTTTGGCTCAGTGGGAGGGCAAACCCACTTGTTGTGCAGAGGATGTGTGGAGGTTGCCAAGAGGTAGAAGACTAGCAAAAGATCTTCTGCTCTTGGTAGGCTCTTGTTCTGTAGTTGAAATAACATGGAAGTTCTACTAAAGTGTGTCTATTATTTGTGTTTTATTGAGAAGTAACCTTCTTGTTTGTAATAAGGTTGTGGGATCCTTAAAACCCTCTTACTGTTTGAATTGTCAAGGTTATGGGATCCTTCAAACCCTATAGTTGTGCTTGTTATGGTTGTGGGACACTTAAAACCTCTTTTTGTGCCTTATAAAGGTTGTGGGATCCTCCAAACACTCTTGGTTGTGTGTCCATCGTTCAAAACCCGCTCTTTAGTTTTGGGTACAGTAATCAAAACCCTCACATGTTCGGTTCATAGCTTCGTCTTCAAAAGCGTTTACCCCATCTAATAAAAAATGTCTACAGGGGGTGTGAAAAAACCCCAAATGAAATTTGAAATGCACGATGATCACAATTATGCTATCGATAAAATTCTAATCATACTGATAACATCAAATTTCTGAGCAATAAGAGACAATTTCTCTAATCCTCATCAAACAGGTACTATGAGAACTACAAGTCACTTCCAAAGATATCCATCAGGGGCACAAATAGAAATATCAACACATGTTGACTTAACCGAGTATCAACAATAATGATTGAAATCCTCAAACACTCACCCATCAAATCAAGTATTCAAGTAATTAACAATCTCAGTCAAGTAGTAACAAATATACGTAACTCATCCATCACTTCAAGTTCTCATTCACAATCTGCAAATTTATGGAGCTTCAATAAACTCAGGATCCACAACATCAAAGCACTCAACAATCAAGAAACTAAAACTTGAAATTTCAAATGTGTATCCTCAAATCAATAAGGTGTGAAATCTATGAAAGTCAAAATCTAACACCTGATATTCCTCCCTGAGCAAATGAGATTGGAGAAGTGCTACAAATAACCCTGCTTGAAAGGGAAGTACTTTGAATCATCAACACAAAAAACTAGTATTTGTTTATACATATGCACAACTTAATGACAGCCTTATGAGTTTTCATGAAAAGTCTTTATTAATCTAGTCTTTCAAGTTTTCAACTTACAAATCAAGTGCACAATTGTGTGCCACAACTTCCCTAGTAAATCAATAAGCAATGGAAAACAATCTAATTTACATTGATGCAAATACACAAAATCCTCAAAGATCATGTGCCAAATACCAACATTTTTGATAGAATGATAATCACTCTGCTCAACAAACATCTAACAATTGTCATCGAGAAGATTGATGAGAAAAATCAAACCAATAAAATTAGTTGAGGGAGTAAGCACTTGCCTACAACCTAATAGACGAATTGATGGGTAGTGGTTTGACTTATTTATAATGCCACTACACTAATTATCAACCCAGAGGCTTATATTTGACAAGGTGTTAGCATTGTATGTGAAACACTAGTCACTTTTGAGGGTTGAAATACTAAGAGTTGTGTATAGGGAAACACACTTGCTAAAATAAAAATTCACTCTTGCAAAAAGAAAATAACACACTTGCAGGAAAGTAAATTACATGAAAGTGAATTGCAAGAAAGGAAAGTACAGGAAAGTAAATGCTAGAATTGAAATGCTAATCTAGATTTGGAAGCTTTCCACACAACAAAATTGAAATACACAAACGGAATTGAAAGTTACATATGCTTATGAGAATAAAATGGAATTGAGATACACACAACAAAAATGAACTAAAAGATGGGAAATTAGATCATTAAATCCTTGTGAGTGGGCCCTGCCTCAGTTAGACTGGAGCTTGATTCCCCTCCTTGCTTGATATAGAATTTAAAACAAATCAATTCTTATTAATTCCATGTAGCATGGAAATAATTTCTACATGTCTTTTACAAACTTTGTTCTGAACTTGCTCTCCAAATATTACAATATTATTCTCTAGATTCTAGATTATTTCTACAACCTACAACTTTTTTTTAAATAGTGAAGGAAATGGTTTATTTAGCTGATCATAAATCCTAGGATTTACAACCATAAAGTTAAATGAACGAACATGAAAATAATATAATAGAGTTATATAATAATAGTGTTACAACCAAGTGAGAGAAATAGAAAGGAAGGACAAAAATAGAATATTTCGGTTAGAGTTAATCATTCCATCCCTAGATTCAAGGCACTGTCTTCCCTGCATATTGTGGAGTATTTTTAGCTCCAATTGTCAAATAACTGTCATATTTGAAATGTACACTTACAACATTTACATATATGTACACAACTTATTGCTACATGTGCACACAACTAGTTGCTCTGTTTGCACATAGCCAATGCTATAGGCTAGTAGTGAAATTGATGGATTCCTTTCCTCTAATGGTTATGGGTATCTTGGACATTTTGCATTCTCCATTCATCATTAGTAATATCATAATCATTCAAGTCATTAAATTATATTAATTTATATAAAGATAACTAGCTTAAACCAAAACAATGTGCATATACATTATTCATATAATATGTGTATATATCAACATTGTGTAGGCTCAAAGAGTGTGAATAACAATATAGGGAGGTATTTTATGAAAGATTAAACAGCAAGATGAGGGTCATTTTTGGGCCTCATCAAAGATCATCTTGAGAATCATCTCAATGGGAATGTGAAATAAAAAGTGTAGTATCAACATCGATGGAGGCAATATAAAAATCTTCAACAGAAGATCCAACTAATCACAAAACATATCAATAATCTCATCAATGTTTGAAGTGGATGCACAAACATCCTCTATGGGAATCACGTCTAACTCTATAATCCACTCAACAATGTATCGCTTATCAAATAGACCAAGAGACATCTCAAGAACAACAATATCAATATTAGGGCTAGAACTTGGACTGATATGATCAAGCTCAATAAGATCTACAAAAACTGAGGTCATCAACATAAATGTAATCAAGGTCAACTTCTACATGATCAATAATAGCATCAAGACTAGAAAAATCTTCACCATTGTCAATAGTGGATTGGACTCTCTTATAGGGTTTGGATAAGAAATGAACTTCAAGTCATTATCTAGAAGGATTATATACTATGTAGGTGGATCTCGCAAGTAACAATGATCAACTAAATGAGTATATTGACCACATGATCAATTGCATGAGTATATTGACCAAATGATATACAATGATGTAGGTCAAAGAAATATCTAGAGGTATGACCTCATCGTACACATAAGGAGAATAAGTTTGGACTTCACTGGATTTAATACAAGGTGATTCCGGCCGACTGGACAACTTGGAGGTTTGGACTTCATATGATTGACCAATAGGTGAAGACACAACTTGACATTTGTTCACAATACCTCCAATTACAAATTTAATGGATTTTGAGCATAGTTCAAAAATGTGTACACAGTAATTACTCAATAGGACAAAATTTTTACTTGGACTTAGGACTTGGGAATTTCTTGGCAACTTTATCGCTACTTTTAAAAACATATAAATTCATAGAATAAACTTACATAACATGTAGAACATTGTTAAATGACATGAAAAATTAATGTATAGAATGCCACAAGTATATTTTCTATTAATTGTTTACCAAAAAGGAGTACAAACTACAAACTATAAAGTTACAAACTACAATGCTCATAGAGTCATGAAAATGCAGTATGTACTTCAAAGTTCAACTTCAAACAGAAAGTTCAATGTTAATCACTATAATTTGGAATCAAAGTATAATTGAAATTATGTAATATGCTTTAAAATTTCACTTGAATATGGCTTTCATTCCTTCATTCATATGTAAATAGTAATATGTAAAGTTGTAAACAATAATGTCAATTTTCAAATATGTATGTATTACTATATCAGATTGGACTATAGGTATGTTTGATTGTATCAGACTATATTTTACTTGAATATGGTTGTCATTCATTTTTGTGTGACTGTTTCAAACTTGACAGTCACTTGAAGCCTTGAAGTGAGTTGTGACTGTGAAGTTGATGGCTTGAACTTTTGAAGCCTTGAAGTGACTGTATTATGAGTATGTAATATCAATTTATCAAATATGTATGATAGTATCAACAAGGTATAGATTCAAAAAATTTCGTAACATGGTATCCCCAACTAATGTTTCAAACTTTCACTGCTAAATTGATGATATTCTAAGGACAAATCTATGCCCTAGTTCAAATCTCACTGTAAATCCACAGCTAGAAAAAAGGTAGAGGAATCCCACTAAGAAAATACGTAGAGAACTTAAAAAATTATAAAATCACTTTTTTGTCTTGGGATTTTATTGTGGTACTTGGTGAGTCACAGTGAATTAATCAATGATTATCACCGAGTAATCATGATAATTACTCGGTGAAAATTGTCGATCAATCGCAAAAAATTAATCAAAAATATATATATATATATATATATATATATATATATATATATATATATATATATATATATATATATATATATATATATATATATATATATACACCTCATGATTGCAATAAATCATTGATTTATGGCAATGTTTGAATATTTGGTTTGGAGTAATTTGGAATGTTAAAATCTACAATGCCATTAAATCCTAGGTCAACAAGATGGTAATTGGGTTTCATCATCTCCTAGTTTCATACCACAAGGGTAGACTCGATAATAAGGGTGTGAACAAGTATTTTATCGACAAATGGTTTAAACTTCATTTTTACAATGTTAGGTTTATAAAGAACAGATTCAATAACGTTTGTCTTAACATTAGACATGATATGATTTTGGACACTAGTAGTTTATAAAATAGAGATGTCCACACTAACCACAAAGCATGGGGCTCCCATAAGGTGCACATTGGTCTCATGAGGCCCAGCATACACAAAATTCAACTTGACGTAGAAGAGTTTGCTTAAGCAAGTCAAAGTAAGGAAAATCATAACCAAACCACATTTTTTATAATCAGTGACCAAAGACCAAGCACGCATTCCCAAAAGGCTCATAAGTATGAAGTTAAAGAGCTTTTTCATATCTAAGTTTGTACAGGTAATTCCATGCAAAAATGTTATAAATAAAAACCATAAACATATGGGGACTTTTATTGATTGTTGTCAAGCATGCTCTATCTAGCCATTTAGACATCAAGACTTAACATTGTAATTACTTTCAGTCCAAAATTTTAAATCACTCGTACCCCATTTCAGTCCAAAATTTGTGCAAAATCCCCATACAAAATTTGACATACATGTTGATCCCATGTATCCAATTAACAAACATCTAGTTTTTTGAAAATATCAAATCTTGAGCAACAAGATACACAAACATTTTTTCTAATCCTCTTTGAATAGGTACTCTGACAACTAAGAGTCACCTCTAAAACATTGCACCAAGTGCACAAATAGACAAATCAACATCTATTGACTTAACCAAGTATCAACACGAGTGATCCAAATCTGCCTTGTCCATCAAATCAAGTATTCAAGTACTTAAAAATCTCAATCAAGTAGTAACAACTATGTGTAACTCATCCATCAACTCAAGTTCTATTTCACTATTTGTGGAGTATTAATAAACTTAGGATCCACAACTTGAAATCTGAAATGTGTAATGTCAAATCAACAAAATGCAAAATTTTCAAAACCTGAAACCTAACACCTGATGGTCCCATCCAGTCAATGAGATTAGAGAACTACTACATATAACCATACTTGAAAGATAACTACTCTAAATCATCAACAAAAAATACTTGGTCCTTGTATATACATATGCACAACTCAATGATGCCCTCATGGATTTTCATCAGAAGTCTCCATTAAGCCATGCTTTTAGTTTTTCAACTTACAACTCAAGTGCACAATTGTGGGCCAAAACTACCCTACCAAATCAACTAGCTGGGGGAAAAAATCCAATCTCCATACCCTCTAATATTAAAATCCTCGGATCATCATGTGTTGAACAACCAACCTCTTCAATATAAAAACAAGCACTCTGCTCAACAAACATTGATGTGTCTAAAATGAACTATTCCCATTTAAACTCTCCAAAGCTTTGTTGTAGGCATGTTGAATGTATGGTAAAATCTCATCTCATTTTTGTGGGTACATGGTGTTGTACATGTTCAAAAAACAAACAAGAGGTAGATTGACCACTTCCAATGAAGGATAACCTAGTCCTTACAACCTTTAGCCATGTACCCACACAAAACATGAGTCTGGAAACCCAAACATACACTTTTATTCATTCTTCTTGAGGAATGACAAAGATTATGCATACTGGACTCACTCCTTGTCCCTATGACCACATCACAAGAGAATAATGACACACAGTCCTTTCTAGACTAAAACTACTCTAAATTGTTCCAAAATTCTTATTCAATCACCCACACTCTGTTAATAACCTCAACTCTAACTTGCCTGTTCCAAATCCTTCCTTTTGCTTTTGTGCCCCATGGAGTGACTCTTGGAATCCCCCATTGATCTTGAAAATGCTTAAAATATGCATCTGAATAATTTTGGGCTGTTATTGGCAGTATACAACTACCATAGATAAAAACATCGCTTAATTCAAAGCATTGGTTTCATAACTATTTATTAATGTAGACACGCGTTAACAAGCTCCCACTTGACTAAAATCACTTTTTACCACTCCTAGGAGTTTGTTGAAGTGCTAATGATCCATTTAGGTTGTCTTCACGTTGTCAATTGAGTGCAAAAAGGTGTAGACACTAGGAATATTTTTGGGCGAGGTAAGATTTATTGATAATCTAGTTGTCCTTGCATCAACAATAGTCACTCAAAAAACTGGATATCAAAAATCTTGGGACTTGTCATATGTTTCATCCTCAATGTTGCAAAAACTAGGAGCAAACACTCTCCAAAGCTATAATAAGCTACATAAATCTTGACCAAACAATGTCAAAAGTTATAGTAGGTTACAAAAATCAAGACCAAACATTGTCCAATATGCTACAATTTTCAATAAATTTCAAATACCAGTCCTCATGTGAGAATGAATAGTCTCTAGGTAACACATTTGGGATGACAACTCTCAAAACTATGATCACTTGAACTCGATATGCCAAGGTATACCTAGGTACATGTTTGAAATATTGACAACTT
The DNA here is from genome assembly GCA_037957365.1 of Torreya grandis. NCBI lineage: Eukaryota > Viridiplantae > Streptophyta > Pinopsida > Cupressales > Taxaceae > Torreya > Torreya grandis. The sequence goes on from JARHVA010000309.1 coordinate 2,876,932, forward strand.
ATACATAATGAAACTTTGACATCCATCCACAAATGTTTGCAAGTAAGGTGGAAAATCTCCAAACAAAAGTTGACATGTACATCAAGCAGAAGTATTCAATCGACAAACATCTAGTCATACTGAGAACATCAAATATTGAATGACAAGATACACAAACATTTTCTCTAATTCTCATTGAACATATACTCTTACAACTACAAGTCACCTCAAAAAAATTTCATCAAGTGCACAAGTTGACAGATCAACATTTGTTGACTTAACCAAGTATCAACAACAATGAACTAAATCTATAAACACTTGCCCATCAAATCAAGTATTTGAGTACTCAAGAATCTCAGTCAAGTAGCAACAACTATTTATTACTCATCCATTAATTCAAGTTCTCATTCACAATCCACAAGTTTGAGGAGTATCAATAATCTGAGCAACAAGAGCATCAACATCAGGGCTAGAATTCAGAGTACTATAGTCACGCTCATCAAGATATACAAAAACCAAGCTCATCAACATGAAAGGGACCAACATCAACACTAACATGATTATCACTAGCACCTTCACTAGAAATAACATCACCATAATCGAGAGAGGATTTGACTCTCTTATAGTATTTGGACAACAAATGAACCTCAAATAGTTATGTTGAAGGATTATATACTTTTTAGGTGGATCTCATAAATAACAATGATCAACTAAATGACTATGTTTACCTCATGATATACAAGTATGTAAGTCAACATCATAGATAAAGCTATGACCTCAACATAAACATTAAGAATAAGTTTGGATTTCACTAGATTAACATCGATTTGATGACATAATATTTCCTTATAGTCCATATTCTCTTGCATTAACATCAATTGGTTAAAAAAATGGATATAAAAAATATTGGGACCAAATAGTGTTCAAATCTATAATACTAATCGGCTGAAAAAATTAGTAACAGACATTGTCCAATACGTTGTGATCCATAATAAGTTGCAAAGACCAATCCTCATGCTAATATGAAGTGTCTAATTAACACATGTAGGACAAATCCTTGCAAAACTGAAATCATTTGAACTCAATCTAAAATATCTACAACTCATACATAATGAAGCTTTGAGATACATCCACAAATGCCTACAATTAATGTGTAAAATCCCCAAATAAGAGTCGACGTACATGTGGATCATAATTAGTGAATTAACATACATCTTATCGTACTGTCAACATCAAATCTCGAGCAACAAGATACATAGATTTTATCTAATTTGCATCTAAACAAGTACTATGACTATTGTAAGTCACATCTAAAATTTTGATCAGGTACACAAGTAAACATTTCAACATCTATTTACTTAACGAAGTATCAACATTAATGAGCCAAATGCAAAAATGCTCGATAATCAAATCAAGTATTCAAGTACTCAACAATCTCAATCAAGTAGCAACAAATATCAAAGCAATCAACAATCAACAAACTATAAATTGAAATTTGAAATGTGTATCTTGAAATCAACAAAATGTGAAATTTTTGAAACTTGAAATCTGATTTTGATGGTCCCCCTGCTAGTCAAATGAGATTGGAGAACTGCTGCATATAACCCCACCTGAAAGGGAAGTACTTTGAATAATCAACACAAAAGCCCTGTTACTTGTATATGTAGATGCACAACTCAATGATGCCCTTACAAGTTTTCAACACAAGTCTCCATTGAGCCACCCTTTTGGGTTTACAACTTACATCTCAAGTACATGTGGGCCAAAAATATGCTATCAAATGAACACACTTGGGCAAAACTCCAACCACATTAGCCTAAAATACACAAAATCTTTGAATATCATCATGTGCTAAAAAACCAACCTCTAAAATGGAAAAATAATGATTCTACTCAACAAACATCTGACAACTCTTTTTGAGATGGTCATCATCATAAGTGTTCATTGTGAATGCAAAATTATAAGTACTTAATCAACATTGATTGAAATAATACAAGTATCCTCAACATGAATCTCCAACTGATCATAAACATATAAATAATCTTGTCAAAATTTGAACAAGAATTTGATGCAAAAACATCATCTCTGGGAATCAAGTTTGACTGCAATCTGCTCAAGGTATCGCTCATCAAATCGACCAAGAGGCATCACAAGAACAAGAGCATCAACAATAGTCCTATAATTTGGACTAGTATAATTATACTCAAGAAGATATACAAGCATCGAGGTAAACAACATCAATGGAATCCAAGTCAACACTAACATGGCCAATAATAGCATCAAAGCTAGATGAATCATCATCAAGTGTGGATTGGAATTTCCTATAGGATTTGGACAACAAGCAAACCACCAATCACTATCGAAAAGGAGTATATACTCTCTAGGTGCTTTTCATAGATAACAATGATCATCTGAAAGAGTATGTTGACTATATGCTATATAAGGATGTAGATCAAAGCAAATTGAGAAGTAGGACCTTGATGTACACAATGAGAGTAAGTTTGGACTTCAAGGTATTTAGTGCAATGTGATTTTGGGTGACTTGATAACATGAAGGTTTTGGATTTCAAATGATTGACTAATATGTGAAGACTCAACTTGACATTTGTTGATAAGACATCTGGTTATAAATTTGATGTGTTTGGAGTGCTTTGGATTATGAAAACTCACAATGCCATTAACCTTGAACCAACACAATGTTTATTGGGTTTATTTTTTTCCCAAACTCAAATAACAGCTGTAGATTCGACAAAAGGAGTATGAATAGGTATTTAATCCACAAATGGATGACTTTTTTTTATCTACCTTAGGTTTAAAAACAATATATTTAATAGATTTTGGATTCACAAAGCATATTTTTGGGCATTAGTAAATTGTACAATAGGGTTTGAGCACACCAACGACAAAGCATGGGGCTCCCTAGGAGGCACATTTGTCTCATGAGGACCAACATACATAAAAGACAACTCGAGGTGAAAGAGTTTGCTATAAAATGCATTATGATAATGTAGAAGATTAAGAAGCAAGTCAAAGTAAGGAAACCCACAAGCAACCACTTTTGTTATAATTATTTTCCAAGGAGCAATCACATGTTCCCAAAAAACTCATAGGTATAAAGGTAAGGATTTTTTTCTTATTTAAGTTTCTACATGCAAGTCCATGCAACAAATGCTATAAATAAAAACCACAAAACCATGGGGACTTTTATTGATAATTGTTAAGCATGCTTTATCGAGACTTGAGGCATCAAGGCTTTAATCTTGTAATTACTTTAAATCCAAAATTTAAAATCACTCATACCCAATCTAATTGCTAATCCTTTATCTGCCATTGAGATTATGACACTTATAATAGATAGAAAGGACAGTGGTATTCTAAACCGTAGGGCTCATTGATCTGCACCACATGGCCTAAGATGGTTGTGCAAAGTGCAACACAATAATCTGCTATGTTATAATCTTTTGGTCTATTATCATTGTGTTATAGTATAAGATTACAACAAAATAGTACTCTTCTATTCAACATGATTGGTATATTACATGTGTACAATAAATCAAAATATTGAGAAAGATAATTCCCATTATTAGAGCCTAAGGATGATAATTGTAATTGATTTGCTTAACTGGAATGGAACAAGTATGATGAACCCAAGGAGTTGAGGAACCGCTTTTATTAAGGTTAGAACAAAATATTTATACAAGCACAAGAAATAATAATTATACAGTAGATTTGGATCTATAACAATCGACATTCCATCTTCCTCTTAGCACCTGGTGCTACCAATTGAGTCTATAACGCACTAGCAGAATAAATACATGAATGCAACAATAGAGGTAGCGCATAGGTCACCTAAGTTATGCTTGGATAATTTGCCCATTTCTCAAAGAATGACAAATATTACACACTGCACTCTCAATCCCTTTCCCTATGACTACAATATGAGAAAACTGATACGTAGTAACTTTTTGGACCAAGCACTGCTCTTTGTTCTTCTAAGCTTCTTATCGAAGTAGCCACACACTATTAGTATCCTTGGTTTAATTGTATCCTACCTGCTTTAAATCCTTGCTTTTCCTTTTGTGCATTGTGGAGTGACTCTTGTAATCCCCATTGATGTTGAAAATGCTTATTCTGAACCATTATTGGAAAAACATGCAACCACAAATCAATGCAAACATTCGTTAAAAAGCATTAGCTTGACTGAAATTGTTTTTCCTATTTCCAAGAGTTTTATTGAAGTGCTTATGATCCATGTAGGTTGTCTTCATGTTGCTAATTGAGCCCAAAAATGCACAAACACTGAGAATGTTTTTGGGTGATGCAAGATTGCTTGATAACCCAAATGCTCTTGCATCAACATCAATCATTACAAAAACAGGGTATCAAAAATCTTGGGACCTATCATATGTTCCTTCCTCAATGTTGCAAAAAGTAGGACACAACATGTAATGAAATTACTTCAAGAATTAAGTATAACAACAAAATTATATCCAATTATGACTGAAATATATCCAAATCTATGATAATAGATAATCCACTTCGAGGGGGAAACCTCCACAAGCTTCAATAAGAGCAGAATTCACAATATGATGATAAATGATTACCCACTACCTCCTATATATAGTCTAACTAGGCCATGGTTACTCCATAGGCCAACCTACTAATCTAAAGAAAGCCACAAGTCAGCTAAGTAATATAATTTCAAAGAGGGATAAGTAAGCCACAAGTCGGCTAATACTATCCTCATACATGTGATAGGTTAGGGGCATAGCACAACACTATCCAAAGCTTTGATATGTTACAAAAATCAAGACCAAACATTGTCCAAAACTATGATAGGCTGCAAAAATAAGGTCCAAACATTGTCCAATATGTTGCAATCCACAATAAGCTGTAATCCTCATGAAAATATGAATAGTCTCCAAGTAAAAATTTGAAGAAAAATGCTCAAAAAAATACAATCACTCGAGCTCAATATGCCAAGATATACCTAGGTACGTCATCTGAAGTATCTACAACTCATACATAGTCAAACATTGAGATACATCCAAAAATGTCTGTATGTAGTGGGGAAAATCCCCAAAAAACATTTGATATACACGTCGATCACAAGTATCCAATCAATAAACATCTAGTCATAATTCTAACATCAAATCTCAAACAATGAGGTACACAAACAATTTCTATAATCATCATCAAACATATACTCTGACAACAAAATGTCACCTCCAAAAAATTCAATTAGGTGCACAAGTAGACAGATCAACATTTGTTGACTTTTCACAAGAATGAGCTAAATTCACAAACACTCGACCATCAGATCAAGTATTCAGGTACTCAAAAATCTCAATTAAGTAGCAACAACTATCTGTAACTCAACCATCATTTCAAGTTCTCATTTACAATCCAAAAATTTGTGGAGTATGAATAAGATTGGGATCCACAACATCAAAGCACTCAACAATCAACAAACTGAAACTTGAAACCTTAAAAGTGTATCCTCAACTCAAAATTATGAGAAATATGTAAAAATAGAAATCTAACTCCTAAAATTCACCTCTGGTCAAATGAGATTGGATAAATGTTGAGTATCCCCACCTAAAATAGGAGTATTATGAACCATGAACAGAAAATCCATACTACATGTGTATACAAATGCAAAATTTAATGATGCCCTTATAGTGTTTCTTTTCAAAAGCCTCCACTAAGCCACCCTTTGTGGTTTTCAACTTATAACTCAAGTGCACAATTATGGGCCAAAACTGTGTTATGAAAATTATGTAGTTAGTACGCACATATGTGAGTAAATATATTTGATAGTGTGTGTGTGTGAGAAAACTATATAGTTGTGAAATGATATTGGTGAGTGAACAACTCAACAGGTTATTGAAGATCTGGTTGCATAAGTATTGGTGTGAAACAAAGCTTGCATTTCAATTCCTTGTATGCTTTTTATTGAATAAATTCCCAAAGGAATTTTGTTTTATCCCACCTTTGGTAACTTGGTTAAGAATCCAAGTCATGTGAGAAAAACAAATTATATATCTCATGTAGAAATTTTCTAATCCCAAGAAATTGCAAAGCTTTGTGAGATTCTTTGGGTGTGGCTATTCTTGGATGTCTTGAATCTCAGTAGGGTCTACGTGCACTCCTTGTGTATCTACTATGTATCCTAGATATTGTATCTCTTCCATGGAAAATGAACATTTTTCCATGTTTGCATATAGCTTGTGTTTCCACAATGTGTCAAGCACTTGCTTTCTATTGCGTAAATGTTCATCCTATGTTTTGCTAAAGATTAGGATGTCGTCAAGGTTGACTTTAACAAATGAATTAGTGAATGACATGAGAATGTCATTCATCATCCACATGAATGTAGTTGATGTGTTGGTCAAGCCAAAGGGCATGATTATTCATTCAAAGAAACCTTCTTTGGCCTTGAAGGTTGTCTTCCATACATTTATATGTTCAAGAAGAATCTGATGATACCCATAATTAAGCTTGATTTGGGTGAAATTTTTTGCACTGTGTAGTTGGTCCAACAAGTCCTCAATCCTTGGAAGAGAATGGTGATTCTTCATTGTAATCTTGTTAAGAGTTTAGTAATCGATGCATAACCTCCATGTGTCATCCTTATTTGGTGCAAGCAAAATCGGATTGTCGCAAGATGATAAGCTTGCCCTGATATGTCATTTGTCGATGAGTTCTTGGACCTGCCTCTTGATTTATTCATTCTCCAAAAATAATTTGCGATATAAATAAGCATTAGGTAGAGATAGTCTAGGAATCAAATCAATAGTTTTTCATCGCATAATTTGTAGGCACTTCCTTTGGTGACTAAAAGATATCCTTGTATTCTTCCAACTTATGGTTCAAATTTGAGGTCTTTGCTTCTACTTCTAGAGGAACTGCAATATGGATTGGCGTCACATGCATATTTTTGCATTCAGATCTCACCATCAAAATCACAAACTTCTTACTAGATGTGACTAGATTCTTACACTGCTTGGTAGTAAATATTGATAGCGTAGGAACTAATTTTGGTATACGATATATTTTATCACCAACATCTATGAAAACATTTCTAGGATTATCCTCATAGACTGCATGTCGATGATAAATATATGGTTGACCAAGAAAACATCACATACCTCTAACAGAGTGATGTCACAAAGCACTGTATCTTATAAAGCCCTGATGTGTTAAATCAATTGACACTATTGAGTGACACATTTATCGGATCTCACACTAAACCATCCAATAGAGGATGCTTGTGGTTAAGGTTTTAGTGATAAGTTCAATTTATGAACTACTTTAGGAGAAATTAGGTCTTCTGACTTCCATTGTCAATGATGAAGTGTACTAGTTGAGCGTTGATCCACATTTGAGAATGGAATAATATTTCTTCTTCCTCTATTTTCATAGGGGTAGCGAAGATGTTTGTGGTACCTAACCATGGTGCTAGGTTTAAATTCCATGATTTATTTTCCTTTATTCAATGATGTATTATTTGTACTTGTTGCCTCAAGTTGTGCAAGAAGAGTTTACCTAGCCTGACACTCCGTATTGTAATGACTATTATTGTGAATTGAACACCACTTTCCAGAATTGGACTGCTTGTTCTGGTCATTTGATGATAGTTTTTTCTTCTTTGGTCAATGTTTGGAGTGATTCCTTGGTTCAGAATTCTTGTTGGAAGATTTAGACTGTTGCTTGGTTTGAGACTTAGAATCTTTTGACTCAGTCTTAGCTATTGCCTTGGCTTCAAACTTGCAAGAAAATATGTAGAATTATTTGATTGAATAGAACTGTAAGAAATCTATATCTAACTAGATATATGGTCTCAAACGTGACCTATATTTCAATTAAAGGTTTTGTTTTGAATTCTGAATCCCAAGTCTGGATTATAAAGGATGAAAGGTATATGTGTATTGATGCATAGATTGATCTTTGCATTGGTGCAATTCAGAGGACTTGATGTATTGGTCATCATTATTGCCAACAAGATAACTGGTTCCTTTGAGTGCTTTTTACAAAACCATTCCATGTGTCTATTTATGTGTCTAAGTTGACATTATCTTCATGATTTTCATGTGTAGTGTAGTAGTTTTCCTACTATTCTTTTACTGATAAAGAAACTTTTAGAAGAGTGAATGTATTCTTTTCTTGGTCAGAGAATTGATTAGTGGCGTAATATAAACTAATTAGGTTAAGCTAGTTATTTAGTGTATCTACATCTATTTTTGCCTTCAAACATATAGATGTCTACATTGACTTGTACCTTGTATGTCATTTGACCACCAAACGACCAATGAGAATGAGAGGTGTTGGAATGAGTTTGTTGTTTTAGAAGTAGCGAGAAATGATCGATGATACTTGCTCATTCACATGCATGACCTTCTTCCAAATATTATCATTGTCTTTGCAATGCATCCTCTATCATCTTCTTGAACATTTCTGAAGTTGGTGTCATCAAAGATTTGTATCCCATTTGAGGATGTGAAAGAAGGTACAATAAAGGGTCATGAGTCTTGAGCCCTAACTTCCTGTAATTAGACCTTGTATGAGTGGGCATATAAAAAAAAGGTTTAGATACACCGTGATACCACTAATCTAGGGCCCAATAGGGGACTCGATGGACAACATACTTAAACAAATTTAAGAAAGTTATGAATGAAAGAAGCTATGAAGGTGCAATGTGTTAAAGAACAAGGAAAGCAAAGAAGATGATGACAACTAATGCATAATTATAATAACAAAGTTTAATTATTCTAAATTTTCTATAATATCTAAGAGATCAGATGTATGGTGTCTATTAACTTCATTCTTGTCTATGTCACTAACTACAAAGAATAGAAGTTTACATTAATATAAATGGAGGGAGATGAAGCATCAATTGAATGAGCTGAGGTCTATAATATTGACACTAAAAGAGTTGTTGGGTAGCACAAAAGTGGAGTTGGATCTTGAAAATTAACACATAGGTGTGGAACACAATGCCGATCTTAGTGAAGTTAGGGTGAGGCTAGCTATGCAACAAGGATAAACTAAGAAAATATCTAGTGACACAGATTCTCCTAGATCGGTTTACCACATAGGTTGGTTTCTCCAAGGTGGATTAGTGTTCTCAGTACTTGGAAGTAAGCTAATTTAATCCAGTATATGCACTTTGAACAGTAACACCACCCCTAATTGTCTCTAGGGGCATGCACATCCGTTCCACACTTGCATTAAGGTTATGCCTAAGAAGTAGTAACACACCACAAAAGGTAGAAATGTATGTAAAATTACATTCAAAAGACAAATAGTAGCAATGAAATAGAACTTTGGCCATATTTGGATCCCAAATTCTAACTAATTCATTTAGCACATAAAGAGGATGGAACACCTTATAATCCTCCATTCCTTTTTCAACTCCATTTTGTCTTCATCTTCTTATATTGCCGGTAAAAGATTAGGGGTGAAAGCTCCAGCGGTGTGCAGTTGTTTTCATGCCTCAAGACATGTTATTTACTTCAAAAAACTACAATTTCTTTGAACCTTAACAGTCAAGATAGGACAATTCCTAGGCATTTCCATTATGCACTCACCAATTTCTTTATTGATATGAAATACCAGCCAAGGCAAATGATGTATGTCTCCAAGCAACTGAGCAGTAATAATGGATCAATGGTACACTAGAGTTCAATGAAATGATAGTGACCGTGTACTCCATACTGAATATGTTTGTACTTGGCATTGAGTCTATATGCAGGTCAGGTGACTGGAGGGTTCTATTCAATGCTGCATCTCTCATGACTTGCTCATTTTCAACAAAATTGCCAATTTATTTTTCCTGATTAACATCCCCACTCTTATTTGAATAAAATATAATGAGAATCCCACATTCTTGCATGACCATGTGATTGAATAAAACAACAAATTGGATCTTAGAAATCAAAATGTATAACCAAGTAGGATTCCTTAATATTGAACCCCTCTTCAAGAACTTGGGTTGCCATAATTATATCAACCTTTCCTTTATGGAATGCCTCAACTTTCTCAGTTTTTTGTCTTCAAGTTTGAACTTGTAATTTTATTTGTCTTCCAACTATATATTTTGTCTTAAAAATTGAGAAGCAGTCTAGACATTGCAATAAGCTTCCTCTAACCATAGCTTCTATTACTCGTCTAATGAATACAATGCACCTTACTTATTTCCAATCCCATCCAGCTATATGAGCATCTTCTTCTTCTTCAACATTGTTCTTGACGGACACATAAGGTTCATTTTCATCACAATCAGATCCACCAACCCTCAAGAATACTTCTTCCAATGTTATCACACAAATACCATAACTCACAATACAAAGATATTTTTCAAAGTAAGTATTCTTGCTTTCTATAGTTGTAGTATTACATTGATTTTTCATAATGCTCTAAACCTCCCTAAACGGGCCCTCAAAAGATGAAGTTGTTGCAACTGGGAGTTGGAATGACATCTCTTTCCCAACATCAGTAAGAAGTGTTGGAGAAGGCACATGGCGAAAAATAATATCAGCAGCTACGGATGAACATAGTGATTGCTTTACTAGTGTAAGAGTGTAACCCACACCATAGTGATGCCTCACTAAAAGAGAATCGCTAAAGCATGGTAAGGAACCATTTTCCATGATAGCTATACGATCATCTTATACATCAGCGTTGTCTAAAATATCCCTTTTGTTGTTGAGGATTCCATGACTAAATTGAGCAAGATTCATTGCAATAATAATAATAATAATAATAATAATAATAATAACTGGTTTGACAACATTTGTGTTGAAATCCCCCATTTCTGGTTCTAATGTATGTATTTCACCTGTGTGTTTTGCCATGCCACCTAATCTGAGTTGGCCATCAAGCACACCGCTTAGGCTAAGAATTGGTTCTGGATACTCATCCAGATTATCGGGGTTGGTATGAAAGAAACTACCCATCTAAATTAAGTCCTCTACTTTCTTCTTTGAAATAATTCTAGAGTACCATTCACCCCAAGAATTTTGAACTTGTATCAAAGAATCTATATGCCTTATGTTCCAAGTTGAATCCTTGACCCTATGACCATTTTTAGAGTGTTTTTCGTGATGACATGTATCTTGTTATGGCATAGTATGAAGCAACAAATCTGAAATATTACCATTCTTGTCATACCTTAAGTTGTCACCAAAGTGTTCACCTTCCTTCACCGTGAACTCTTCACATCCAACAAGTGAAGCCAATTCTGATTTGATTTCATCAATATCTTGTTGACATACACAATCGTTAGAAGTTAATAAGACGTCTTCCACCACCAAAGGGTCTTTACCTTCAAATTTCATGTGGACTTCCTTTTGGTCCTCAATAGGGTTTTGAGGTTCAAATTCTGACTCTTTCTTCCCTTTATCTGACCACACTTCCTCATGGTGCCCTTGTCCATTTTGTGTCCCCAACTCCATAAAGTTTGTAAAAGATATTTCTTCTCAAATCTTTACTAGAAGAGTTTTGTATAAATTAAAACTGGCCACAATATCCTTATGTAGTGACCCCATGGTTCATAGGATGGCAAGAAAGTGTAATGTCCCCTTCCCACGATTCAGAGGTCTAATTGGCCTAGTTCACCCCTAACTTTATTATTCCCTTGGGAAAATGGGGCGTGGGAGAAATAAAGGGAATATCGGGACCCTTATGAGCACTTAACATTATGTTTTAACATTGAGGTGTTTTATTAACGATGTTATTTTCTCCTATGGACACTAGACCATTTTTAATAAGTATTTATTACTTATTATTCATATTTTATTTTAAAAAGAGGGTGAAAGCATTTTTAGGGTGGTGTTGGTTTATATTGATGGGAAGAAGGCAAAAATGGACTATCATGACATTCATTCTATTTTGCTCTGGAAGTGAACCTGTGTGTTCATGTTTATTACTCGAGAGTAAATTCATTGGGATCCCTAGTTTCGGTGCAAGGGCAACTTTATTCCCTAGCTAGAGGGACTATTTCGGTGAGAGAAATCACATCCTCAATCCCTAGTAGGAGTGTTATAGGTTTTGAAGGTTTCTAGTGCCTTATACAATTGTTTCAATGCAAATATGGCAATGTTAAGTGGTTATCATCGTTAGTAGGGTGTTCAAAATGGTGTTTGAAGTGTGTAGAAAAGGGACTACTAAAAGAGTGCATATGAACAAAGGAGAGTTTTGTGGGGCAAAAATATAATCCATACTACTACGTTTTGTTTCCAGGGCCTTGTCTTAGTGTGAAACAGTTCATTGATTCCCATAAAAGCTACACGTCAAGGTTGGAGGGACTTCATATGTCATTTCCCACTTAGATAGTCCCACGCATGTGAAGGGTGCACCAAACTGGCCAAGGTGGATACATAAGGGGCTATGATAGACATATGCATACAATCATACAAAATCAGGTTGTTGGTTTTCCTTAATACATTGTGTTAGTAGCTGGTCTGAGCATTATGATGTAAGGTACTCTCTATAACTATCTTAATAAACTGTGTTGTGTTTGATTATGAGCATCTATTTATCTTCCAATATCTATTGAATGCCTTATGATGACCAAACTAGGCATCAACTATGAATCTTGTATTGAACCTTAACTAAAATAGAAGCACACGAATTGTTTGACAAAATGCTAAAGTAAGACGACAGTCTGAAGACATCAATTGTTGGTCTACAATTGTAGTGGGCAATTGCAAGCGAAGTGTTTGACAGAATTCCTAAGCCAATAACAAGTAAGAAATAGTGAAAAATTGACTTTCAGGTTGGGCTTGCCTGAAGGACATTCTGTTGGTGGCAGAATAAAGACAAAGGAGACTAATTCCTTTGGACTTTTTGTCTGGAAGAATTCCTTCAAATAAAAACTCTGAAGAAATTCGAGACAAAGAAAAACCCAATGGAAAATACACAAAGGCAAAAGAGAAAACAAAATTGGAGGAAGGATATCCTTCAGATAAAAGTCTGAAGGAATTCCTTCAGACTTTTTGTTCAAAGGATTAATTCGGGAAAAATGCAAATAGATAAAGTCCATAGAAATCCAAAGGACACAAAAGCCCACGGGAAAGTGAAAAAACATAAGTACAAAGGAAATGCAACCAAGAATAAATTCAAGAAAATTGGAAAGGAAAAAGATTGAGGAAATCAAGACAAAGCCAAGACAGAAATCTGACAAAAATTAAACCCAGGGGTAGACAATTTTTCCACAGGAAATTTGCAGATAAAAATGTCAACAAAAAATAAAAGACCTAGGTGAAGTCAACGAAAAGCAAAGAAATAGAAAAACCACAAACAAGCAATAGAAATGCATGCACGAAAATAAGGAAATTGAGAATTAAAAGTCGATGAACGATTCAGTCTAAATATGTCTCACTCATGTAAGCAAGGGCTATTTTTGGTAGATTGCTAAGTTTTAGTTGACTATTTGTTTTGTTCATGGTTTGACTTGTCATTCTCATGCATCTGAAAGTCCAACTCAGCTTTAAGGCAAGTTTCTCAGTCTAAGTTTGGCACCATTTTCAGGCAAAAGTTATTGTTTTCTCAATCCAACAGCTCAAGAGGAGTCTATTTTTGACATTTGGCATAATCTTCCATGCAAACAAGAAGTTGACTTTCAATAGACTCACCATCCATTTCTCAAATGCCAAGGAGCTTCATGCAAAGATAAAAGGGAAAATATATTTTATTGAAAGGCAAAGTTGGTCTTGGGTTAATCTAAGTTGATCTTCCTCTTCTATTTTTCAACGCCAACTCTTGGCTGTTGTATTTTTTTTATATAAATGGCTTTTCAGCCTTGTAAAATCCATCCATCTCTTGGCAAGACTAGACTCTGCCATTGGTGAGTTGTGTAACCTCTTCAATCAATAGGACTATACTTTTAGATTGTAAGTGCTGGCATAGTGTATATTCATTCAACAATTTGCATATGTGGTAGATTTCTATCCCTTCCCAAATTTTGAATCGTACCTAGTTGCTAGCTTATCATATTATGCAGGTCATGTTCAGTGTTCTATATGTCTTTTATTGAAGTTGTAAGTGGATGTTAGGTCGTTGTAAAGTGTCTTGTATCAGACCTCTCTCCATCATTTTTCTTCATGTTTTGGTCATTGGATCGAACCTTCTCATGAAATATTTATGCATAGTGATCAATTGAAATCAAAGGTCTTCTTTTTCCCTTGTTTGATTCAGTGTTCAGGGTTCCAAGTAGAGTGGATCAACATTTTTGTGTATCATCGTTATTAGGTAGGATTTCCCTTTCAAGTTTCTTTCTCCCTTTTCCATGTTAGAATCACAACATAGAGTAGAGATCCATTGATACATCTTACAAGAACCAGCCTTCTTTGGAGGTTCTTCTCACCCTTGAGGCATCCACCCTCGTGAGAAGATCCTATTATTTCAACCGGATAGAGGATTGGCCATTTCAGCACGTCTTCGATTCAGGGTGTAGCTCCAGGTTGACAATAGGAAGTTGACATACAATAGAATGATTGGAAGAACCTGAATTTGTGTTCTAATCCAATCTTCATTATTTTACTAAACCAGTGAGCCAACCTAAGACCTCATAATGGAGTTATAAGGTATTTTGAAAAACTTCAAAAAGAAATGGAGTTTAAGACAACATCATGAAATGAAAATTTTGGAATCACAAATTACATCTTGATATGACACATATATGGTTAAACTATGGAGGGATAACAATAGTTACAAGAAGATATCATATAATAAGGCCAACTTGCCCTGAAAAAAATTCACTCAAGAAAATGTTTCAAAGATGATGGTTACAAGGCTATTTTTTTCTAGGAAAACTTACTATTATATATAATATACCCTTGAACTTCTACCATTTTTTGAATATGACAGTTATGATGCTGATTTTTCCTCTCCTTGAGATGCATACTAGTTTTTAGATTAGTTGCACATCCGAACCACTATTATTAGAAAATAACACATCCTGGTAGAGGTGCCTTCTGTTTTGTTGAGACACGAGATGTTTTGAGTCCTTGAGACTGAGCAAAGATTATATATGTTATGTCTTGCTTATGCAAGCACAATTATATGCTTAGATTAGATGATTATTCTATGCATTGATATTAGTATATTTACGCAATTTGGTTGTTCATTATGGTGCATATTGATTCCATATCACTAGAGCTATTGTTCTTAAGCATAAATTTGAATTATGTATATGTTTAGATGATTGGTATTAGTTTATTACTATTGATATGTGATGTCTTAGATATGTCATGTGTTTGTTATTTTGAATGAGATCCCTTGTATTGTTCTATTATGTAGCTTCGACTATCTAGGGTAGGGCATTTATGTGCACAATGTTGTGCAGGTGTCATAAGAGGTTAATGAGGGAACAAGGACTATGTCAAACATAAGCACATCATGGGTAGTTTAATGACACGTATACTTGACCTTACCGTGATCCAAACCACTCATTGTACCTTTTTGTGGACCTAGTCAGAAGTGTAGATGCCCTTAACCCGTTTATCAATATTCCCCCATTTGGACACTATTCACACCTTCATTCCTAACGTTAGGCATTCTCTTTAAAGTTATATTTCGTTCATAAAGTATTTTGGAATCCACTTAAGTGACCCCCTTTGACTCAAAACTCAGATGAAATGAGAAATCCAACTCTTTAGAGTGTCACAAAGTAGGTTTAGATATTTTTTCCCTTGGACCAATAGGAAGGTAAGAGAATCCTTCAAGGAGTCTTACAGGACTTTTGAGGCAGCCCATGTGCCATTTATGGCTTGGGATAGTGATTCCATTTATGAGGTATGGTCTTGCTTGCTAGTCCACATGGGCTCGTAAGTGGAGTTATGGAGAGGGAAGACTTTTGACAATGAGCCAAGGGATAGAAAGGGTCACATGTCACCTTCCCATTGGCTTGCATAGGATGGAGTTTAGTCTATATGAGGAAGGAAAACCTTCCTTGAGGGGACTTTTGCTTATTTTGAAATTTAGAAAATTAGAGTGCAAAAGAGTAATAGCTTGAGGAAGAGATTAGAGGAGGATCTTAGCCATTGCCCAAGCTTGTTAGAGGTGTTCTTGAGTGGATTAAAGAAGGAACTAAGGTATGCTTCCATGTTCAATTTGCATGAATCTTATTTTTTATTAAAATTATTTTCTTACCTTATTTTGTTTGCAATTTTTAAGAGGTGTAAAGGCCATTTGGCTTACCCTCTTTCTTTATTTGTATTCCATGGCTGTGCCAATGACTACCATGTGGCTTTAATGCTAATTTGGTCTTGAAGATGTAATATCCATCATAAACTCTTGACTAAGTTTTATGCCATTTTCTTGTCTTAAAATGACAATGTTATGCTACCAAAATTGTGTGTGCATATGCATGCTTGTTGTGTACTCCCATGTATTGATAATGGCAAGAGGACCAAATACCCAAGGCCCTCTACGTAGTTTGATTCAATATATAAGAAGCAACTAGTGAACTTCCCAATGCCCTCTTACTTATTATTTGGCATGGGTTGAGGTGCCTTCCCCTCCCATGACCACGAGAGGTAACTTTTTATTTAATAATATGATATTTTATTCAACCTTACTTTTTATAAAGTATAAACCTGCAAATTTATTAAAACATAACCTTTACAATTAATGTACCTAGTTTTTTTCTTTTGATTGTGGAGATGTGGAAACCTGGAGGAGGGGTGACCCCCCTCCATTTTTCTCCACATGAAATAATTTTTGAAGCATGAAACTATGTACTTTTTTAGATTTGACCCCTTTCTCCTCAAAAGTGATTTTGACCTATTTTGCAACCTAGTTACCCCTATTTCACTCGCAATTGCGGAGACTCGGTGGTTCAGAACTTTTCATCCCCTTTTGCATGATAGTGGTTTTGGGAATTGAAACTTCATAGTTTTCATTTTGTGCTTGTTTTGTTCTAGGGAGGCTGTTTTGGGCCTTGTTGGCTATGGAAGAGCTTGAATTCCAATTTTTGTGTTCCCTTCAACGTGAAACAAAATTGGAATTCTAAAACTAAAAAATTCAGATAATTTACCTTTAACCATGTTGGTGGCCATTAATAGCCATGGAGGAACTTGAAGCTCCTAAGACCATTTGGAAACTGTAAGAGACTGAGACCTCTTGGAACCATTCCGAAAAGATGGCTACTTGTAAATCCAAACTATGTATACATGTATCGAAAGAAATTTTGAAAAACAAATATTTGGAAAATGAATCAAAAGCTTGGAGACTCCATTAATGGTAGTCGTCCAAGGTCGAGGAAGAAGAGGAGGGATGAATATGGACAAGTCATCCTCCAACACCTCCCTCTATTCCAAAATATTAATGTGACTTAATTTATGATTTGAAACTTTTATTGACTTCCATAAGCATTTCTAGGCCTTCCTCACTTTTGACCAGATATGACGGTCGAGGTTGAATCGATCCAATGGTTCAGATGGAGTGCTCCATCCTCAAGGGGCTTATTTGGGATATTTTAGACCCCTTTTGAGGTCATATGAGGACTTTATGATCTTTACTTGAGCTTTTTCCTTGACTTTGACTTAAGTCAGAAATTGAGTTTGATTGACAACTTTAGTGTGAAACAAGCCCTGTGATTTGTCAGATTTGTCTAGAGATGCTTTTGACCACCACAAAAATTTAGATAGTACAGTTCAAGCCAAGGGTTGCTCAAACCCACTTCGCATTAATTGATTGTTCTTTCTCGGCCTTGGGGCCATGGGGATTGCTAGGCTTACCTAGAGAGTTGTAGGCTTGTTATCATGTATCCAATTAGAGCAAGTGGGGATTAACATGGTTGTGTAGCGATCATGCAATTACTTATGCATTGCGATCCATGGCATTTAGGCATGTAAGTTTGTTTGGATGCATTGTGTGTCTCATGCCACATTGTTGGCTAGCCAATAGGCAATACATCTATGTAGGATGTGTATTATACATTCTAAAAAACAATTGCCCTATTTTTGTGTGTCTTTCCATGATGTCAGTTTTTGGGCATGACATTTTAGTATCAGAGAAGGGTTTCTACACTAGGAGCTTTGGGGGATCATTATTTGGTACCTTTTCTTTGATAAAGAACTAATGTGTGTACTTGTTGCATGTTTTACTTCATTAAGGAGGTGAGGACAATACACGTGAAGAGTTCCTTGGACTCTGGACTCTTAGACCAAGTAATAGATGTTTGGCTTCTTGTTTGGGTTTCCATGCTTGAGAAACCCATGTTAGGATTTGTTGGACATCCACCCATCTAGTTGAATAGATGATGTTTCAAATGGCCTTGAGGACCATTTAATGACCATTAGCTTGTGGGTAATCTCTTATGTGCTAGGTCAATGGGAACTTACCATGACTATTGTCATACATATCCTGCCTTGGAGGACTTATTAGATAAGTTATTTGATAGATTGATCTTAGTTTTATAGACCTTGGAGATTGATCTCAGCTAGTCAGTAAAGTGTCTCATGCATATAAGGTCTATATGGGCCTTTCTAGGTTCAATGACCCCTTTTTCAAACAAACATGGCATTGCCACTCAAGCAGAGTGTGCTAGAGGGTTTGTTTGATGTATCTCTCACTTGGAGTGATGAGATTAGACTTTTTGGAATGGTTGGGGATGCTTTAGTGAAGCCATACTTTTTTCCCTAGTTTTCGACTCTTGCCTTGTGAGTAGTTCTAGGAAGAATTTGGACATATTCCCTCCTTAGGCCAAAATCCTTGTCTATGTGGAACAGAGAGGGTGACGCAGATTTAGGGACTTGTTCTACACAAGGGAATGAGAGCATGGTAGTGTTGCACATTGGTTTCCACTTGAAACCTACCTGCATACATGCTAGTGTTATGAGATTTGGTCCTCGTGTTGTGACCAACACGCTCCATTCTCAAAATTTCAAATGAGGACCCACTCTGAGCTCAAATTCCATGTTCATGTCTTATTTTGAAATGAATCAAAGTCAAAGCTA
Organism: Torreya grandis; assembly: GCA_037957365.1. Lineage (NCBI taxonomy): Eukaryota > Viridiplantae > Streptophyta > Pinopsida > Cupressales > Taxaceae > Torreya > Torreya grandis. The sequence continues at coordinate 2,895,876 of JARHVA010000309.1, forward strand.
GAGGTCATTGTCTTAGAGGTTTTATTCAGAAAGAAGTATTGATCTGATTCTAAACTAACTGAGTGTTTCCTTAGTTGGTCTGGTAATTCGATTTATATCTGATTCTAAAAGTCTAAATGGACCTATCTATTAAAGTTATTCTATACATCTATTTGGCTTTTAGTGTTATGACATGCATCGTATTCAGATTTTGGCTTGACGAACTAATCGAGCTAACTTGATTTTACCCAAGGTTGTTTGTGCTTCATAGGATTATGCTAGCTTCACATAGCAATCTCACCAAAGCTTACTTGATACAGCTTAGAAATATCCTATGAATTATGAATGCCTTTTCATACTTGGTCATTTTTCTAAAGTTTCCTTGCATAGACCTTCATCGCACGTCTCTTTTGCCCCTAGAACAACTATCAAATTTAAGAGTGGCAAGGAAATTCTAATTCTAATGGCTAGGTCCCTGCAGTTTGAATTTCAATAGCTAAGTCTTGAATACTAGAATTGTGCCACGTGTCTTCATCTCAATTATTCACTTCATAGAGATCAAATGGCTAAGGCAAGGACTCGACAGTCATCCAGATTAATAAGATTAAGCCATGTGTCTCCATCTCATTCCTTGAGAGCAAAATAGAGAAATCGCTAAGTCCTGAAGACCCTCTGGGCAAGCTGGACCATCCATGTGGCATGATCTTGCTCATTCATGATCAACATAAGACACATGTCTCAAACATCCTCGAGCATCTAGATAAGTAAGGACAATCCACGTGGCAGCATCTCGCTCATTTGGATCCGTATATAGGGATACACATTATGAAGATAGATGACCCTCTTAAGAAGTGAGATCATGCCATGTGACATGATCTTTCTCATCTGTGGCTTGTCTGCTAGGTGTACATAGTAAAATATTGAAGACCCGTTGGACAAGCATGGACCGTCCATGTAGCATCATTTTGCTCATTCAAAGCCTGTAGATAGAGATACACATTATGAGGCTAGGCAAACCTCAAGATAAGTGAGATCATGCCACATGGCACGATCTATCTCATCCATGGCTTGTTAGGGAGGTTTACATAGCCAAAGATTGAAGACCATCCAGATAAGAATGAACTGTCCACATAGCAACATCTCACCCATCCAGAGCTTGCACATAGAGATATGTGTTCTGAGGCTAGGTGACCCTCCAAGTAAGCAAGATCATGCCACGTGGCACAATCACACTCATCTATGACTTATCAGGTAGGCGTACATAGCCAAAGATCAAAGACCCTCTGAAAAAGCATGCATCATCTATGTGGTAACATCCCACTCTTTTGGATCCCACATATAGAGGCACATACTTCAAACCTTGGTGATCACCCGAACAAGCGAGGGCCATCCATGTGACAACATCCCATTAGCACATGGCTTGTAGACATAGCAAATAACAATACAGACCCTGTGAGCCTCCGGATGATAAATCAATCCATGTGTCGACATCTTGTTGAATCGTGACCAAAGTCCCAAGGTACATGATCCAAATCTCAATGACTAAGTAGAAGAACAGGATCAGCCCACGTGTTTGTATCTCACTAAATCATGATCGAAAGGCTAATAACACAACAATCAAAGTTGATTTCAAGTTAAGAAGTGAGCGCAGACCAAGTGTCACATTGTAAATAAAGCACCATGGACATAGGAAAGCAAGACTCGATTGCATGATAAAAAGGCATGTGGAAAAGCATATGGCTTAGGAAAGTGACTAAGAGGACAAAATCAATGATATTATGCCACATGTTTCTCTCTGCGCAGAGTGGATCCACGACATGAAAGTGGGCCTCAAAATAACTACAAAGATATATTTGTCATTTTTAGATGACTAGGCATCTAGATCAGTTTTGGTCCAAAGACTAAAGGCAAGGTCCACATAGGTCTTGATCAAGTGATAAGTTGACAAGTGTCACAATCCTAAGAAGCTTTACTTGGACACTTCTCTTGACTTCAGCACACAATAGAAAGATGCAAAAGTGGGACCTAAAATAATTACAGTGAGACATTTGTCATTTTCAAAATGACTGAGCAGTCAAAGAGATTAACAAAGTGCCATGTAGCCAGTCCCTCAATCTTCACAATGCCACAAAGGCTAATTAGGCATGTTCTTCCCACACTCCTTAAGCATGCTAACTCTGGGATGGTGTGCTCGTTTGAGTATTGTTTATTGACTTATAGATGTCTAACCTCATCGACTAATCATTGGTATCTCAACGAAGCCTACTAGAATCGTTAGGAAGTGGTCCACATCAGACCTCTTATTCTTGATGCTCCATTAGTGGGCCATGGGATTTTGCTCTATCTTATTTGTTTTGGGACGAGGAATATTTTGACATAATTATGTTATGACTCTTTCAGGCCATGATGGCCAAGAGTAGGATCTCACGTTTCATGAAGTCAAGACCTCTCTCTCTCTTCTATATATACTACAATGCAATATTGTAGAAGAGTCAACCCTATGTGCAAACGCTGTCAAATTAATGCTAGATTAATTTATCTATGTAAATGTGTCTGGTTTTCTTGAATGTCTTCCACATTATTTTTGCTTTAATGAGTTAACACTAATGCTAGAAGATTGTAATTTATCCTTTTGTACAGAGTTCATGCATTAACTCAGATGTGTTTTTGCTATTTTAGTTAGGTTCTTTGATTCTTTCAGTTTTATTTGAAGTCTATAAGGATTTGTGTGTAATTAACCATAGACCTATTGATATTTTATTCATTAAAGGAGTATCAAGCATTTACCCCTTTCTCCTCAGACCATTTCCCTATGTGATTGGAGCATGAGCCATTATGAAACTTAGCATACAATGGTATAACTATAGCTAGGCACATTTTGGTCACGAAATCATTTGTGTTGTCCCTTCATTCAAGAGGTTTTCTTTGTATTTCTCTCTTTTGATGCTTGTTTGTGAACAAGTGATCTTTACCCTTCTTTAAAAACTATGAAATGAAGCAAAGTAGAGCTCTAAAATTCAATAATTTATAATTGGTTTAGCTAGAAGTGTAAACGTTCTGTGAGTTAATGAGAAAACTAGTATTAAGCTTCTAGTTGTACCGTTACATCTCTTGGAGATGCATTCCAAGCATGTTATTTAATGGATCCCAATACCCACAACTTGTACGTTGGATTGCCTCAACAAAAATCCTAAAACAAAAAGATGCAAGTCCCTCAATTGTTCCCCGAGCTTGCTCAGTGCATCTAACCCAATAGGTGCAGTCGGGACTAGGATCTTAGATCCAAAAATAACTAGCACTAGAAGGAGGGCACCTCTTCTCACTATCTAACAAGGCTTTAAGCTGCTAGCCAATCCAAGATCAACTTGGAGCCTACTTCACAGGTCACTAGGTCTCGAGCTAGTCCTGGGCAATTGATTATATTCCCTTTGTAAATTTATAAAATAAGAACTGTTGGAGGGAGACCGAGACCTTTGGTCATACCCTCTAGTTCATCCTCTCAATATACCCCTAACAAACCTCCACCTATGGTTGCACCCATAGTTTACATAACCATAATTGATGAGTACTTGCCAAGGAGATTTTTTTTTAATTGAAGATTAATTGATAGGGGTGGTTGATTAATTGAGAATAATCGAGGTGGCATGTTTAAATTTATAAGATAAATAATCATGTTTTTCCAATGTTTGGAGGCCTTAGACACGTTCTGGATGCATCCAAGCCGTGTATAGGACTCTAGGTGAGTACTGGCATTATACTCATGGATACTTGTGAGTACTCGATGAGTATTGTGATAGTACTCATTGAGAGGCAAAAATTGAGATCCGATGAGTAATAGGTTTTCCAAATATTTTTGAGTATTCGAGCAACTGGTGAGTAACTGATGGTTATGTAATCTATGATTATATCGATGGCATGGTTGGTTGGGTCTACCATTGACATCCGTAGAGTTTCCCATGATTTACCTAGGAACCCAAAAAGGTACCTCCCATGATTTACACTGTGTAGGACGTACTGCTGAAAAATATGTAACTTCATACAAAACTACTCTTAGGATTCTGAATGTTGAACATGAGGATGCTGCCTATAAGATTTTTCTATTTGCTTTGATGGGCACAACTTATGATTGGTTCCTAAACTTGCTTGAAGGCTCCATCACAATCTAGAACCAATTCAAAAATACATTCCTCGCATAGTTTGGGCAAGTCATTGGTCAAAGTGTGTTATGCTAACAATTTGCTTGCATCAAAAGGAAACCCAATGAGCCCATAAGAAATTTCAATGCTAGGTTTCATAAGATGTATATCCAAATCACTATGTTTTATAGATCAAATTCCCAACCAGCCCTTGAAATGTACAAAAACACACTAGATCTTTGAACTGCTATGTTCTTATGTATAGACCCGTTAGTGGTAGACTTGCCCCTAGCTTATGCTAAAGCCATCAAAGTAGACAAACAATTGAATCCTCAAGGTTTTTTGGCACCAACCATCCTGAATCTATTTCCAAGTATGCTTACTTTGAACCCCCTCTTTGCCACCAACCATAATATGCCCATGCCACAGCTTGTGCCAGTGACAAACCAACTTCCTTGGAGACGCTGCACCAAATCAGCCCCTAGGCTTTCTTAGCCCAATTAATAATGCAGTAGTACCCCAAGATCACAATCAAGCACTAGTACCCACCGTGAACAATGTCGAAAGTGTGCCCCAAGAATCCACCAAGACTGAGTTAGCTACTATACATCACATAGTATAAAAACTCAGCAATGATTTCCTGGGCCTCCAGAGACAAACTAGAAACAATGGTGGTGAGAGTTCAAACAAGGACTTCACCTACCATAGGTACAATCCCATAATCATCCTAACAACCAACTAGAGCCCTCACCTAATAATATGCCTAAGATAAACATATGCGAGTTGGCCTTACCTAGTTGGTGTTGTGTTCACAACACAACTCAACATGGGGATTTCGACTACATCAAATTCTACAATGCATTCAACATCTTCCAAGGGAGATGGAAGAGTATGAGATAGTCCCAAACCACCCAAAGGCTACCAATTAAACTGAGACCTCTAATGCTCCAAGATCCCTAAGCACTACCATGGTACTAGAAACATTAAACTTCCCTAGCCATGAGGACAATGAGCTAGAAGATGTCACCAATGAGATATAAGCTTTCCAACAATTCTGAAGGAGTAACTATGCTCTTAGGAACCAGACACGTATCAACCCCTTACCATATCAACTCCTAACAATGGTGCCACTCCTTCTGATCTAAGAACAAGGAATGACCCTCCAACCACAAAGGCAAATAATCCTAAGCCACCTAAAGATATCCAACCTGCCACTAGCAAGATTGGGTACAACATAGTAGAGGATATGAAGAAGATCAATCCAAACATCACTTTGCATTAGCTTTCCCAAATCACTAAGCAAAGAGATCTCCTCCTAAAGTTCTTCACAGACACACCGGTTCAGCCCAAACCCAAGCTTGCACCCACTAATGTGTTGATACACAAGAATAATGCTAAGGTCCCACCTTTCCTCCTTACTATTAGGCTATTTGGGAAGAATCTCCATAACTATTGAGTTAAATCCAGAGCCTCTACAAATGTAATGCCTGCAAATTCATCAAAAACCATTATTAAGTCAAAAAACATAGTGGTCTAGTTGGATAAGTCTAAAGTTAAGGTAGTGGGTGAACACTTGATTGTCAGTATGCAACTAGAATATGAGCCTAGGGTCCAACAATTTATGGATATTCAAGTAGTGGAAATCCCAGAGGCTTATGGGATGTTGCTTACTAAAGATTGGTCTCAAACCTTAAACAAGCACATGGCTATGGACTTTCCCATATGTGGTTGCCTTGGAGAGGTGTAGCCAATCAAATCCATGTTGATAGAGAACCTAGGATGAAACACATAATCACATAGTACAACACAATCAGTGAAAGAGTGAACCTAGTATCCTCTGACATAGGTGTTTATACCTTGTCTACAAATGTACTAGAAACCAAGCTGATAAAGATCCCAAATTGCTATGTCTATGATCCTTGTACTTTGATAGGGCCCATTCTAAACAAGGTTCTGGAGTAGGAATTATTTTCATTTACCCATTGGGGAAATAACACCTAGCTACCTATAGACTACAATTCCTTTGCACCAATAACCTGGCAGAATATGAAGCCTTGATCTTAGGATTATAGTTTTCATTAAAAAATAGGGTCAAAGAACTAAAAGTGTTTGGAGATTCCAAACTAGTAGTGAACCAAGTTGGGAGCAAGTTCCTATGTAAGCAATCTTATTTGAGGAAGTACAAACATTAGATGTGGGATTTGATAGAAACGTTCAATGCTTTCAATGTCATCCCCATTTCTAGAGAAAAAAATTAGGTGGTTTATTCATTGACAAATGTTGCTACAAACTTGACACCCCTAGACGGCTCAGGGCTACAAAAGATTTCAGTAGAGCTCATTCCATGTCCCTCAGTATCAGATAAAGTGAAGAATTTCTAGGTCTTTGAGGATGACCACCAAATTTTAAAATTATTTAAGAGGTATTTGAGACCCAAGTCATAGATGAGGTGGAAAGAGATGACCCTGGAAATGAAGAATGTGACCAAGATGACATTATGAACTTGAAAAAAAATTGAGTTCCAAAAGGGATGATCTCCCTTGAGAGAGTTTTTGACCTTGACAAGACCACACACAGACCTAAGAGGCAATACATTTAGATTAAAATTCTAGAAAGATTAATTTGGGATCATTAGACCAACCCTGGGGTACCACTCATGCTAAAGTTGAAAAACTCTGAAAACTATTGATGTAGTACTGAGATGTTATTGCTTGGGCCTATGGAGACCTTAAGGTCTTCCACCCAAAGGTAATAACCCACATTATCCCACTCAAGCAAAAACCATAAACCCTTTAGACATAGGCAATGACTTATGAACCCAATCATAAAACCACTTATTCATAAAGAAGTCCATAAGCTCCTCTCAACTGGGATCATCTTTCCAATTTATCACTCTACCTAAGTAGCTAACTTAGGGCCAGTCTATAAAAACAATAGAGAAATCCGACTGTGTGTGGTTTTCAAAAATATGAACTGAGCTTCTGAGAAAGATAGTTACCCTTTGCCTTATGTAGATGAGGTAATATAGATGGTCAGCAGATCCCAGATGATGTCCTTCTTGGATGGATTCTTAGGGTACAATTAGGTTTTGGTAAACCCAAAAGATCGAGCCAATATTGCATTTAAAACCAAGTGGGGCACCTTTGCTTACAAACAAATGCCATTTAGACTTATTAACATAGGAGCCACCTTTCAAAGAGCTATGGACTTTGTTTTTGAAGGTTTGATAGGCAAATGCATTGTTATTTACATGGATGATTTGATTGTTTTTTCGAAAAGCAGGTCTAATCATACTCGCTATCTATAGAAGATATTTGAAAGGTATAAAAGGTATGGTATCTCGCTTAACCCAAAGAACAGTGTAATTGGTGTTATCAAAGGTAAACTTCTTAGTCACATCATCACGAAAGAAGGTATTTCTATCGACCTTGAGCGTGCCAATGTGATTTCCAAGATACCTTTACCTAATAGTAAAAATGAATTAAAGTCATTCTTTGGTAAGATTGATTTTGTACGGAATTCATATCTAGTTTTGCCAAAATTGTTAAACCTATAAATGTAATGTTGAAATAGGAAGAAAACGTGGAGTGGAATCCTAAAACTACAGAATCCTTCCAAGAAATCAATGAATCCATCATGTAGGCATTGGTTTTAATCAACTCAGACTGTATGAAGGACTTTTACCTGTATTCCTTCATGCCAGAGCACACCATAGCTGCATTGCTCACCTTGAAGCTGGACAAAGATGAACACCCAATCACTTTCATGAGAAACACTATAAGGATGCAGAGCTAAAGTATTCCACCTTGGACAAGCCCACTTACGCCTTTGTCAAGGCTATGAAGAAGTTCAGGTACTATGTTCTCAGAAACAAGGTGCACAACATCATCCCTAACCCAGCTCTAAAGCTTATGATGGGTAGAATGAGATAGGAGAAAGCACAAGTCGATGGATGGATAAGCTGCAAGAATATGACCTTGAGATAAAACCTATCAAGATGGTCTAAGGCCAAGACATTACTCAATTGATCATTGAAATCAACCCAAGGATCATACTAGTACAATTGGACCAGTCAAAAATGGTCCATAAGGAATGGTGTGATTCAATTTTCCAATACCTCCTTCAAGGAAATCCTCCTCCAAGACTCAATCAGACACAAAAAAGAGATCTTAGGGTGAAAACAACTCACTACATGCTAAATAAGGGAGTGTTCTATAGAAAGAACTATAAAGGCATCTATCTCATATGTCTATATGAAGAAGTAGCTAAGGAAGTCATGACTAGCTTCCATGATAAATTGGGTAGTGGCCATCCTTTAGGGACTACAACTGCACACAAAATCATGCAAATTGGGTATTATTGGACTACCATATTCAAGGATGTCCATGCTCATATCTATGCATGTCATCAATGTCAGACCTTTAACACTAAAGAAATCCACACAACATTTCCCCTTCACCTTGTGATAGAAGATCATCCTTTTGCTCAATAGGGACTTGACTTCATTGGAATCATCAACCCAAATGCATCATCTGGCCATAGATTCATACTTATAGCCACTGATTATTGCACAAGATGGACAAAGGAAATGACAACCAAAAATAACATACCGAAAGAAGTCATCAAGTTCCTTGAGGAAAACATAACAATATGATTTAGTACTTGTTGACAATTTTGACCCCACAGGTCAAAATTGACACCCTTATCATTTGAAGCTTTTCGTGTCATTGCCAATTTGCTTTGAAAGTATTGATGTTTGATCAAAATAGTTTAAAGGGGGAACTTTCTAAAGAAGACTTTGGGATTTACAAGAAGGGTTTCTTTCCACTTCTTCGAGAGGTTTCTTTACAAGAAATCCAAAAGTCATTTCAAGGTTCCCAAAGGTGCATTCCAAAAAACCTGATAGTTAATAGTTACCTTTCGGAAGGGCATTATCAAAAGTCTAAAGGGTTATTTCTTTGTGGATAACCATTTTCAATAATCTGAAAGACCGTTTCAATTTTGTCGAAGGGTACTTTCCCTTCAGGAAAAGGCATTTTCAAAGCAAGTGAACCATTCCAAAAATGTCGAAGGGTATCTACGCTTTAAAAAAAGGTTTTGGAAAGGGTCATTCACAAAGTTCCCAAAGGGTCATTTTTTGGTGAAGGGATTGAAAAATTTTGTCTGAAGGGACAATTTGGAAAAAGGCACTTGGCAAATTTTATAAGAGGTACTTTAAAATTGCTGAAAGGTACACTTTACAAAATCTGAAGGGTTATTAGCCCTTCAAAAAAGGACAATTGACAAAAATACGAAGTGGCCATTTGCAAAAACCTGAATGGTATCTACCCTTCGGTAAAGCTCTTAACAAAACCTGAGTGGACACTTTGAAATCTTGAAGGGTTGTTTCGGAAAGGAAATAATTCCTTCGAAATTTTTGTTCAAAAGAAATGCAAGGAAATAATTTGGAATTTTTGTTCGAGGAAAAATGCCGAAGGACCTTTAGAATTTTTTTTTAAGGGTTACTTTACCTTCGAAAAAGACCATTCAATTTTTTTTGAAGGGTAGAATCCCTTTGGAAGGATCAATTACAAAAAGTCTGAAGGGTTATTAGCCCTTCGAAAAAAGACTTTACAGAAAAGTGAAAGGGACATTACAAGAATTCCAAAGGAAATAAAAGCCAAAGGAATTCCTTCGAGAAAAAATCTTGAATGGTATCTACCCTTCGGGAAAGTTCAAAACACAAAGCCCTGATGAAAGAGAGAAAAGCCAGAAACAAATAATTCCTTCGGACTTTTGTCTGAAGGAATTGAAATAGATAGGCCCAAAATAATTCCAAGGAAATGAATGAAAGAAAAGCCCTTTACAAAATGTCGAAGGGTTTTTTAAAAAGCCCGAAGGGCATTTTCAAGTTGTCAAAGGGTGTTTTCGAAAAGGAGGACCATTGCAAAAAATCTTAAGGGTAGTTCCGAGGAAAAAAACCTGAAGGGTCACTTTGCAAAAGCTGAAGGGTCAATTTCGTGGCAAAGTTCCCTATGCCAAAGCCTGAAAGAGAGAGTAAGCCACGAAAAATTAGTCTAGAGGAAGTCAATTCCATGGAAAGGAACCCAAATAGAAACTCCACAAGAAATACATGCAGGGTGACCCAAAGCAGGATTAGACATGTCCAAAATGTGTAACCGTTTCAAACACGACTCTTTCAGTTCTAAAAATGGAGACTCAAATAAATGGACTCAAGGAGTTTAATGTTGGAGAGCTTAACACAAAATTTCATGCATGCACTCTTATTTGTCTCATTAATTCAAGCCTTTCAAACATTTCCAGCAGTTCAAGCAGAGTTCTAAATTCAGATTAGCTTTTCATGTAAGGGAGATCATTGGAGGTTGACTAGTCTTGAGTTTTAGTTTCCCAGTTATCAAGTGCTACATCCACTCATGCTTTCCACACAATAGAGGACATTCTCACGTTCCGACTCAGCTTCAAATCAGTTCAAATTTAAGTCAATACATCCAAAGTTGGCATAGATTTCATGCATGAAAAAGAACATCCCAAGATAGGCCCACCGCCTATTTTAAACGCCAAAGAGCTTTTTATGCAAGATAAAATAATATATATATTTTTAGAAGGCTTTGTTCTCTTGGCGTAGCTGAAATTGAACTTGGGTTGAAGTGGGAGTTACTAGCTAATTATATTATGCAAGTCATGTTCTGTGTTTGATGTCTTTTGGCTGAAGTTACAGTAGATGCAAGTGGGTTGTTAGTTGTATTCCATCATTTCCCTCAATATTTAATTAACAGATAAAACCTTTTCATGAAATACTTATGCATAGTGGTCAATGGGAGTTGAAATTTCAGCCCTTTTCTTGTCTACATCAGTGTTTTTGGGATCTCAGATTGAGTGGATCAATTCAAAGTTCAGGTGTATCACCATCATTAGATAGGATTTTCCTTCAAGTTTCTTTTTCCCTTTTTCCAGGTAGTTTGTAGCATAGAGTAAGGTCCTAATTGATACACCAAATGGATCTAGCCCTTAGAATCTAGAGATTCAATCCACTTAGTAGGTCACCCACAACCTAGAATTGTTTCCATGTTTCAGTAGACTATGAAGGCCTAAAACTACCTTCGCAAGGGTGCGAGTCTGATTGACAACAATATTTGGCATGCCCAGTGGGACTCATTGGAACTAGTCTTGATAAAATTGTAGTTGTAGCAGTGTTCTTCAAGAAGTATTTGGTGATTCCAAGCTCAAGCAGTTGCTTCTAATGATCCAGGCACAATTTCCATGTAAGTCTATTTTTATTACATTATCATGAATGAGTTTTGATGGCTATGTATGAAAAGTATTCATATGCTATGTTTCCTTATCAGCCCAATGATGGATCATACCAGCGTTATTATGATACTCCTTATTATCAAGAGCATGAATCTTATCTTCCTTGTGAGCCATATCAATCTCAGGACCAGAGTTCACCTTTCCCATATGGCTATGATGTTGCATATGAGTAGTCTTGTCTTTAAGAAAGAATGAATGAAATAGAGCTTAGAATACTAGCATATGCAAGAAAAGTTTGTTTTAACTCTCAGTATGAAGAAGTGAATGGTCTATTTCAAAATGTGTCCAATGATCCAGAAGAGATAAATGGGTTGTGTATTCTTGTATTAGAGAAGATGGAGGCTTGGGAGAGGCAGAAAATCAAGTTGAACCACTTGTCTACAAAGGGTTCTTGTATTCCTTATTCTCATGAAGTTCTTAACCATGCCCAATGTGTGCCAAGGGAGCTTCCTAGTCGGAGTCAAGAGCCTATTCAAGAGACTATTCATGAGGTTAAGCCTTCTTATAGTCCCCTTTCTTCACCACTCATCTCTCAAGCACAAGTTGTCCATGAGGACAAGGAGATTTCAGACTTTGATGAGGTAATGGCCAAATGGAAGGAACATAATACAGAGGTATTTAAGAGTTTCTCTTTCCCTCCTCTCCAAAACTCCTTAGATAATTCCATTATTCTCCAGATTCCAAAATATGATTGTGATCAAACTCCCATGTTTCATACTCCCTCTTAAAAAAATGAATTTCATCACCCTCCCACCATCTCCCTTCTTCAGGAGGAGCCTGTTCTCTGAAAATTTGAAAAAGGGGTTATGGCTACAGGTCAATTTCTTATAGAGTGTGAAGAGGATGCTTTAGGGGTGTTTGTAGAAGAGTTTCACTTTGATACTTCACTTAAGGTTGTAGTTGAGAATCCAATTATAGTTGAGAGTGAGAAGGATGATCTTGATGAGAAGGAAATCCAAGAGGAGTTGGTATAAATTGAAGTCATAGTTGAATTAGAGCTATATCCTATTGAGAAGGATCTAGATAATGTTCAAGTTGATCCTATTCAAATTGATCAAAATGAAGAACAGAAGGATGATTGGCAACTGTACCTTTAATCTCTGCAAGAAATTGAAGAGCTTTGTGTGGATATGTTGCCTATGGAAGAGCATGTTTATGAGAAATGTGATCAAGAATCCCCTATTCAAGATCATAATACAAATTAGTTTGCTTATTCAAAGCTCCTTGAAGAGCTGGATGAACTTGCAGAAGTCGATAAAAAGGATGTGGTCACTCAAGAACAATGCATAGATGAGATATCACTTGACAAGGTGGTAGATGACAAACAATATGAAAAAGATCAGGAAGTACTTGAAGAGTTTGCCTTTGTTGGTGACTGGTTTGCTATTGATGACTCATTTGAGAATATGCTAATACAGTTGGTGGACAAGAAAAATGTCTCATCAAAGGTTATGATTAATAAACATCCTACCTTACAACTTGTATCATCTCTTAGAGTGAAAGAGGTTATGAATTTCTCTTTTGATTTAGGTGGATTATGATTTGTCATGGTTAGCTAGGTTCTTTGTTAGTTTGGTTTTCCTCCAAGTATTGTTCAAGCACATTAGTTTAGTTATGTTTTATCCCAAATAAGTGCTTTGTTGGCACATTTGTTTGGTTTAGTTCGTTTTCCTATTTTTGGAGTGTTTCCCTTCTTATTTTTGGAGGATGAAGGTTATCTCATGCCATGCCAAAAGAGAGTTTGCAGTCATGGATCAGACCTATCATTTCTTTATGAATTCAAAACTCATGTATATGGCCAGGTTCTCAATCATAGCAACATGCTTCCTAGCTGAGTCACCAAAATGTTGAAAATTTCAACCCCATAGGTCAAAATTACCACCCTTATCATTTGAAGCTTTTTGTGTCATTGCCAATTTGCTTTGAAAGTATTGATGTTTGATCAGAACAGTTGAAAGGGAAAATTTCTAAAGAAGAATTCAAGATTTATAAGAAGGGTTTCTTTCCACTTCTTCGAGAGGGTTCTTTACAGGGAATCTAAAAGTCATTTCAAGGTTCCCAAAGGTGCATTCCAAAAAACCCAAAAGTTAATAGTTATCTTTCGGAAGGGCATTATCAAAAGTCCGAAGGGATCTTTCTTTTTGGACAAAACCATTTCTAATAATTCGGAAGACCATTTCAATTTTGTTGAAGTGTACTTTTGTTAGGTTGTGGAGCTAAAAGCTTCACCAGGATGCAAACAGGAGAAGTTATGGAGGTTGCAGGAAGTGTTGCGAAGTGTCACAGACACCGGCGTCGGTTAGGACAACCGACGACGGCAGGAGGGAGACAGGAAGGCAACCGATGTCGGTCATGGATCGGTCGGCGTCGGCACCTCCAGGCAGCCAGGGACCGACGTCGGTCACCTGTGGTTCGAGCTGCAAGTATGTTACAGGCAGTTGGTTGACGAACCAAGTGTTTGCATGTTTAGAGCTATTCTTAGACTGAGAGCTACGGATTTAATTATTGTATTATTGTCTAATTATTGTTTGGATGAGATCTATATATGGATTCATGATTGTATTGTAAATGTGTGCTAGAAAGCCAGAGAGCTTTTAGAGAGAGCTAGTGTAGCTCCTCCTAGTTCCAAGGGGTGCTGAGTGTATATGATCAGGGAGAGTTGCAAGGTCTGCAAGGTCAAGGAGCTGATCCACTGGAGTACTGGTTAAAGAATCATAAGGACTTGGTGAGGCAAGGACAAGGGTTATTCAGGGGTGTAGAGATATCTACATGGTGAGTAAGGTCTAGTGATTTGCAGGTAGCAGCAGAGAGCAGGAGATCTACTTGGAGTACAGTTGTGTACTTGGTGAACTGGCAGCGTGTTATTGACTGGTTGGAGAGGTGAACATCAATTCTGTATTGGAATTGATTGTTGGGACCAAGAGAGAGAGGGAAGAAGGTCTTGAGGTGTGGCAAACCTTTGAGGTAGAGGAAGAAGTGGCATCTTCCTTATTGTATATTCTTCTGAGTGATTATTAATACAATTGTGTATTGTCTCTCAATTCCTGTGTTGTTTCATATTTCTAGTTACTTATTGATTCTGGTATAATTCCGTGTTTAGTTACTAATACAAGAAGTAATCACATGTGTTCTAATTGGTAGAGCAAGATCCTGACTCAGTAGGGATTGGAGCATGTTTATTGTTCTGGGGGTTTCCCTGACACGTGGTATCAGAGCTTCAGGTTGGGTTACTAACAGGTGGTTTTAGATCTGGTAGTGTTTGTTGATTACAGGTTGCTCATAGGGGTTTCTGATTGAGTGGGAGTATAGCAATGGCAGAAGGAAGTAAGCTACAAATGGAGAAACTGAATAACACGAATGGTCTGATTGATGGAAAGAAAGAGCAGAGAAAAAGATATTGTTGGTTGGTAGCAGATCAGCATGAAGGAACTGAAGATGCAGATGTTGCAGGTGTTGTTGCACAGGATGCTTTGGGAGGTTTCTTGGATGAAGTTGAATTTTGGATAACAGATTATGTTGCCTCTTTCCATGCAGCCCCAGGTTTAGGAGCTGGAAAGCCTTGTCAGATTATTGACAAAGGGGAAGTGAAGCTGAAATTGCAGATGGATGACACACAGTGGTTGAAGGAAGTCATGCAGGTATCAGTCTTGAAGATGAGTCTAATTTCTTCAAGAAATTTGGGTGATGGGAGATATACTGTAACTCTCACAGTAGATACAATTGAATTAGATGGTGGTAAAAAAGTAGGTATCCTTTATCTATCTACTTATATTACTGATTCACCTTCTGTTACAGAGATGTGGCTTTGTAGGCTTGGTTACATATGTAGAAGGAGAATGCAGGTTTTGAAGCGAAAGACAGATGTTTTTGACAAGCTAAAGAACTGGAAAGCCTTGGTGTTCATGGAGGAGATGACGGACAGATATCAGGTGAGAGAACTGATTTATTTTGAGCGGAGCAAGGTTGATTTGATTAGGACTTTGATCTATGGAGAGCTCGCGGGTAAAAAGTTGTCACTTACAGACGAACACAGGTACCGGCGTCGGTCACACAGTAACTAACGTCGGCAACGAGAAGACTGACGTCGGTCATGAGAGAAACGACATCGGTAGAAAGGACACCGGCGTCGGCCAGGGAGACGACGTCGGCAGTCAGGGTCAGTGCAGGGAACCGACATCAGTCGGGAGCAGACTGGGAGATGGCCGAGATCGGTCACTGGAACGGATATTGGGTGGACAGCAAGTCTCAAACGCTCATGTGGAGATCAGAAAGGGTAAGTGAACCTCATATTTGTTGTTCACCTTCTTTATATTGCTTACTGATGGTCAAGAACCAGGAGGATGTGAAGAAGCAATGCAGGTAGAGTCCAGATACAGTGGGAGCTTGGCATGGATGAGGAGTGAGTCCTTGGAGAAGAACCAAACAGGTATTTGTTGGTAGAGTTGTCAGCTGGAAGAAAGCACTGAGAGAGATGGATTCTCATTTTAAAGAAGAGAGTGGATGGATACATGAGACAGAAGGCCAAGGCATATGGTCTTGAAGAAGCTGCAGGACAGTAGTACAGGTTTTGACAGGTGGATGACTAAGCATGGCTTCAGTCAATGTCAGTGTAACTATTGTGTTGTTTTTTATTCTTACCAGGTGGATGATGAGTCATGACATTATCCAGTTACTGTACGTGGATGGTTTGCTAGCAGGTTTTATACATACAAGGATTTGCTGAGCTAAAAGGTAAGGTTAGTTCAGAGGTGTGTCATGAAGAATTTGGAGCAGCGAAATTCTTTGGCATAAGAGACATGGAGATTTTATCTACAGTGGGAGCTGATGTGAAGATGGTGTTGGCGAGTTTTATTACGCAGGATGCAAAATCGATAAGCACACCAATGGCTGGACAGTTTAAGCTTAGCTTGAAACAGGGTTCAAAATCACATGAGATCTATTGTAGATCTGAGTTTTTCCAATTCAGTGGGGGTTGTCAGAAAGTATGGAGCCAATTCGGGGAAGGAGTACTGGAGGGCAGTTCAGTGGGACTAGCAGCAGGGATTCTTGTTATGCAGGGTCAAGTTCTTTACTACATGGATGTGTAGGTTCGAATGTGGCAGGTTACTTGAATGACAGGTATAGCATCACATGTTGTGTGGTGGGTGGTCTTCAGGATTCATCTTGAAGAGGGATACAAACTAGGAAACAAATTAGACAGGCTACAAATACAGGTACAGGTGCAGCTGTTTATCTTCAAGTGGGAGATTGTTAGGTTGTGGAGCTAAAAGCTTCACCAGGATGCAAACAGGAGAAGTTATGGAGGTTGCAGGAAGTGTTGCGAAGTGTCACAGACACCGGCGTCGGTCAGGATAACCGACGACAGCAGGAGGGAGACAGGAAGGCAATCGACGTCAGTCATGGATCGGCCGGCATCGGCACCTCCAGGTAGCCAGGGACCGACGTCGGTCACCTATGGTTCGAGCTGCGAGTATGTTACGGGCAGTTGGTTGATGAACCAAGTGTTTGCATGTTTAGAGCTATTCTTAGACTGAGAGCTGCGGATTTAATTATTGTATTATTGTCTAATTATTGTTTGGATGAGATCTATATATGGACTCATGATTGCATTGTAAATGTGTGCTAGAAAGCCAGAGAGCTTTTAGAGAGAGCTAGTGTAGCTCCTCCTAGTTCCAAGGGGTGCTGAGTGTATATGATCAGGGAGAGTTGCACGGTCTGCAAGGTCAAGGAGCTGATCCACTGGAGTACTGGTTGAAGAATCATAAGGACTTGGTGAGGCAAGGACAAGGGTTCTTCAGGGGTGTAGATATATCTACATGGTGAGTAAGGTCTAGTGATTTGCAGGTAGCAGCAGAGAGCAGGAGATCTACTTGGAGTATAGTTGTGTACTTGGTGAACTGGCAGCGTGTTACTGACTGGTTGGAGAGGTGAACATCAATTCTATATTGGAGTTGATTGTTGGGACCAAGAGAGAGAGGGAAGAAGGTCTTGAGGTGTGGCGAACCTTTGAGGTGGAGGAAGAAGTGGCATCTTCCTTATTGTATATTCTTCTGAGTGATTATTAATACAATTGTGTATTGTCTCTCAATTCCTGTGTTATTTCATATTTTTAGTTACTTATTGATTCTGGTATAATTTCGTGTTTAGTTGCTAATACAAGAAGTAATCACATGTGTTCTAATTGGTAGAGCAAGATCCTGACTCAGTAGGGATTGGAGCATGTTTATTGTTCTGGGGGTTTCCCTGACAACTTTCCCTTCAAGGAAAGGTATTTTCAAAGCAAGTGGACCGTTCCAACAATATTGAAGGGTATCTACCCTTCAAACAAAGGTTTCGGAAATGGTCATTCACAATGTTCCCAAAGGGTCTTTTTTTTGTGAAGGGATAAAACAATTTGTCCGAATGGACAATTTGGAAAAAGGCACTTGGAAATTTTTTTGAGAGGCACTTTAAAATTGTTGAAAAGTACACTTTACAAAATCTGAAGGGTTATTAGCCCTTAAAAAAGGACAATTGACAAAAATCCGAAGTGGCCATTTGCAGAAATCTAAAGGGTATCTACCCTTCAGGAAAGTTCTTAACAAAACCCAAGTGGACACTTTGAAATCCCGAAGGGTTGTTTCGGAAAGGAAAGAATTCCTTCAGACTTTTTGTTCAAAGGAATGCAAGAAGGAAATAATTTGGACTTTTGGTCTGAGGAAAAATGTTTAAGGACATTTAAATTTTTTTTTGAAGGGTTATTTTCCCTTCGGAAAAGACCATTCAAATTTTTTTGAAGGGTATAATCCCTTCGGAAGGATCAATTACAAAAATTATGAAGGGTTATTATCCCTTTGGAAAAGGACTTTACAGAAAATCCAAAGGGACATTAAAAGAATTCTGAAGTAAATTAATGCTGAAGGAATTTCTTCAGGCAAAAATCCCAAAGGGTATCTGCCCTTTGGGAACGTTCAAAACACAAAGGTCTGACGAAAGAGAGAAAAGCCAAAAAGGAAGAATTCCTTCAGAGTTTTGTCTGAAGGAATTGAAATAGACATGCCCAAAATAATTCCAAGGAAATGAATGAAAGAAAAGTCCTTTACAAAATGTTCAAGGGTTCTTTCAAAAGCCTGAAGGGCATTTTCAAGTTGCCAAAGGGTGTTTTCGAAAAGGAGGACCATTGCAAAAAATCCAAAGGGTAGTTGTGAGGAAAAAGACCTGAAGGGTCACTTTGCAAAAGATGAAGGGTCAATTCTATGGCAAAGTACCCTAAGCCAAAGCCTGAAAGAGAGAGTAAGCCACAGATAATTAGTAAAGAGGAAGTCAATTCCATGGAAAAGAGCCCAAATAAAAACTCCGCAAAAAATACATGCATGGTGACCCAAAGCAGGATTAGACACATCCAAAATGTGTAACCATTTCAAACATGACTCTTTTAGTTTTAAAAATGAAGATTCGAATGCATGGACTCAAGGAGTTTAACATTGGAGAGATTAACACAAAAGTTTGTGCATGCACTCTTGTTTGTCTCATTAATCTAAGCCTTTCAACCATTTCCAGTAGTTCAAGCGAAGTTCTAAATTTAGATCTGGTGTATCTTTTCATGCAGGTGGAGATCATTGGAGGTTGACTAGTCTTGAGTTCTAGTCGACTGGTTATCAACTGCTACATCCACTCATACTTTCCATGCAATAGAGGACATTCTCACATTCCAACTCAGCTTCAAATCGGTTCAAACTTAAGTCAATACATCCAAAGTTGGCATAGATTTCATGCATGAAAAAGAACAGCTCAAGATAGGCCCACCATCTATTTTCAATGCCAAAAAGCTTTTCATGCAAGACAAAAGACAAGAAAATATTTTTAGAAGGCTTTGTTCTCTTGGCATAGCTAAAATTGAACTTGGACTGAAGTGGGAGTTGATCTCCTCTTCTATTTTCAGCGCCAAACTCTTGGCTGTTGTATTCTTTTCTATATAAGTTGGCTTTTTAGCCTTGAATTGTATCCCTCTATTGGCAAGACCAAAAATTCTACAAAAGAATGAGTTGTAACCTTTTTCAAATTAATAGGACTATTTTCAATTTCTAGCTGCTGGTATAGTGTATTTATGTCAGTGATTTGCATATGTGATAAAAAGTTTCTTCCTTGACAAGTCATGATTCTTGCCTAGTTATTAGCTGATTAGATTATGTAGGTCATGTTCTATATTTGACATCTTTTGGCTGAAGTTAGAGTGGATGCAAGTGGGTTGTTAGTGCCTTAAATTAGGCCTATTCCATCATTTCCCTCAAGCTTTAATTAACATATAAAACATTTTCATGAAATACTTATGCATAGTGGTCAATTGGAGTTGAAAGTTCAACGCTTTTCTTATCTACATCAGTGTTTTTAGGAGCTCAGATTGAGTGCATCAATTCAAAGTTCAGGTGTATCACCATCATTAGATAGGATTTTCCTTCAATTTTCTTTTTTCCTTTTCCAAGGTAGTTTGTAGTGTAGAGTAAGGTCTTAATTTATACACCAAAGGGAGCTAGCCCTTAGAATCTAGAGATTCAATCTACTTAGTAGGTCACCCACAACCTAGGATTATTTCCATGTTTCAACAGACCGTGAAGGCCTAAAACTACCTTCACAAGGGTGTAAGTCTGATTGACAACAATACCCCAACGTCGCTAGTCTTTGACAATAGACTTGCTTCCTGTTAGCCGAGTTCATAGAATGAACTTATGAAAATGGCATTACCTTGAGGTTCTCATTGAACTACTTCCCACAAGGGAATCGTTTAGCTGAGTCAACCAAAAAGACCCTGATTGATGAAATAAATAAATCTGCAAAAAAAGCCTAGAGATTAGCATTCACTTTTGAAATATGCTCATTGGGTTAACGGCACCAGATATAATCAAGCCCTAAACATCTCTCATTTTCTGCTAGTATATGGGTTGGAGCCTATCATCCCAATGACCCTCAAGTTTCCAACCTATAATTTAATGCAAGAGTACATAGAGGACACTAAGATGACAAATTTGAGGTTGTTGAATATTGTTAGTTTGGAGAATGTATGAGAACAGGGTCTACAAAACTTCATCAGACATCAAACAATTGTTAAGAGATGGTTTGATAAGAGGGCAAAGGTCAAATCCTTTCAGATATCTGACCTAGTCCTGCTATAGGACAAATCACATGAGAAGAAAAGGAAACATTCCAAACTTGACCCACTCTAGATTGGTCCATACTATATCTCTAAGTTGCTGGGGCAGAACACATTTCAACTGAAATACCTTGAAATGAATGACTTCTCAATACCTGTTAATGGACAGTTATTGAAGCATTACTTATCAGTTGTCCCTTCCAATGCAATCTCATAATAGCTCCCTAGACAAAGGCTGGTGATGTAAACATTAGATTAGAGTCAGCTAGATTTCTTTAGTTGTTGTTTTCTTATGTTATATTGTGCTTTTGTTTTCTTATTCTTGTTTTTTGTTGTTTTTCATGTGTTTTTTTGCTCTGGGGCTTTCCCTTCTTTCCCCTTATTCACCCTTGCTAACCTTACAGTTGTACCATGTTCACATGATTCAGATTGAAAAGCAGCTAAGCCAATCCTGGAAAGATAGAATCCAATCCAAGAATTTATCCCCATGCTTGATCACATCAAGGTTGACAAGACACTGAAAACAAAGTTCCATAATTGGAAGGTGGAAGGTGAGCTCCCATTATTGAACAATATGATAAGCAAAGGAACTTCTCTTGAGACACTAAATAGATTAAGAGTCACTGATTTAGAACTGAGCAAGTGAATTGAGAAAAACCCTATCTTAACAAATGTCATCGTAACACTTAAAAATAATGTATCAATCATAACATAATTATTGGACAAGAAAGGAACCTTCTTAGTGCAAAGAGCTCATTGAACCATTCCTTTACCTTTGCTACATTGGTCCCCAACCCTCCTTGATTAAGAAAAAGAAACATCAAAATTAAAATAAGTCTGAATTTACAAAAAATACAAGTTTCTTCCTATGAAAGGGTAATTTGTGCAAATCTCCATCATAGGGTTTCCGGCTTGGCTAGCAATGGAGCAAAATCCCTAAGGTGGAACCAAAGGCATCTCTGTCAGGGCTATAGATATCTGGCTAGTGGCAAGTCAATACGCACACTTTCATTTCTTTAGCCTAATTCTGCAAACAAATTACCTTTTCAAGAAGTTCTGAGTTCCTATGATGTACATGAACTTGCCCATATGATTTGAAATAACAATAGAATCACTCCTTTCACAAAATGACCCTTTGAAGAAATCAAGGCCCAATTTATTGTTTGTTGAAGCAAAATTGAGCACTCTCTTTTCTAAGTTCATCTAAAGGGAGCTTCAATTTCTTATCTCAAAATTTAATAATGAAGGCCCACAATCTAGATTATAAATGCTAAAGTAGCATTTTTCTCGTAGTAGTCACCAGTTGTTGTGACCAACACGTTCCATTTTCAATTTCAAATGAGGATCCACTCTAAGCTCAAATTTCATGTTCATGTCTTGTGAAATGAATCAATCCAAGTCAAAGCTAGAGGTCATTGTCTTAAGTTTGAGGTTTTATTCAAGATGAAGTGTTGATCTAATTCTGAACTGACCAAATTTACTAAGGGTTTCCATAATTGCTCTATTAATTTGATTGATCCCTGAGTCTAAAGGTATAAATGAACATATTTATTGAAGTTATTATATACATCTATTTGCCTTTTAGTGCTATGACATGCATCGAATTTAGATTTTGGCTTTACAAACTAACCAAGCTAACTTAATTTTTCCCAAGGCCGTTTGTTTTTCTCAGGATTATTTTAGCTTTGTAGAGCAACCTCACCAAAGCTTACTTGATCCAACTTAGAAAGATCCTCTGTAGTATGAGTGAATTTTTATACTTAGTCATTTTGCTGAAGTTTCCTTGCATAGACCTTCGTGGCACGTCTCTTTTGCCCCTAGAGAAATTCTCAAATTTAAGAGTGGCAACACCATGTAAATTACAAGGCTAGGTCCCTGTAGTTTGAATTTCAATAGCTAAGTCCCAAGCACAAGAATTGTGCCATGTGTCTTCATCTTGGTTACTCACTTCTATCAGATCAAATGGCTAAGGCAAAGACTCAACAATTATTCAGATTAACAAGATTGAGCCACGTGCCTCCATCTCATTCCTTTGTAGTAAAATAATGAAATGACTAAGTTCTAAAGACTCTCCGAGCAAGTGTGGATTGTCCATGTGGCATGATCTCAATCCATGAATGATAGGGGAAGGCATATCTCTCAAACATCTAGATAAGCAAAGATTGTCCACATGGCAACATATTGCTCATTTTGAGCTTGCAGACAAGGATATACATTTCAAGGTTAGGTGACCCTCTGGATAAGAGAGATTACACCACATGGCACGATCTCTCTCATCCACGGCTTGTCAGGCAGACATACATAGCCAAAGATTGAAGACCCTTTGGACAAGCATGGATCGTTCATGTGGTATCATCTTGCTCATCCAAAGTCTTCAGATAGAGATACACATTTTGAGGCTAGGTGACCTTTTGGATAAGTGAGATCAAATCACCTAGCATGATCTCACTCATCTACGACTTGTCAAGCAGGAGTACATAGTCAAAGATCAAAGACCCTTTGGATAATCATGGACCACCCATGTGGTAACATCTAACTCATCTAAAGCCTATATACATAGACATTTTGAGCCTAGGTGACCCTCTAGATAAGCAAAATCACACCACATGGCACAATCTTGTTCATTCGTGGCTTGTCA
Source organism: Torreya grandis (assembly GCA_037957365.1). NCBI lineage: Eukaryota > Viridiplantae > Streptophyta > Pinopsida > Cupressales > Taxaceae > Torreya > Torreya grandis. Next base: position 2,919,067 of record JARHVA010000309.1, read on the forward strand.
AGCAAGCATACACAGTCAAAGATTGAAGACCCTTCAAACAAGTGTAAACAATCCACATGGTATCAACCCCCTCATTCAGAGCCTACAGGCAAAAGCACATATTATAAAACTCAGTGATCACTTGGACAAGTGAGGGTTGTCCATGGTAGCATCTCGTTAACTCATGGTTTGCAGACATAGTAAAGAACAATATGGAGCCCGTGAGCCTTTGGATGAATGAGATCATTCTATGTGTTGACATTTTGTTGAACCATGACCAAAGTCCCAAGGTGAAGGCTCCAAAGCTTAGTGACTAAGTGGAAGAATGGGATCAACCCATGTGCTTGTATCTTGCTAAATCGTGATTGAAAGGCCAATATCGTAGTATGCAAATTCAATTTCAAGTGAAGAAGTGAGAGCAGGCCAAGTGTCATTGAGAATAAAGTAGCAAGGACAAAGAAAAAAAGACTCAATTGCATGATAAAAAGACATGGTAAAGCATATGGCTCGGCAAAGTGACTAAGAGGCCAAAACCAATGGCATTGTACCCTATGTTTCCATTTGGACAAAGTGGATTTGAGACATGAAGGTGGGCCTCGAAAGCACTATAAAGATATATCGGTCACTTTAAGATGACCAAACATCTGGATCAGTTTCGGTTCAAAGACTAAAGGCAAGGTCCACACAGGTCCTAAGCAAGCGACAAGTTGACATGTGTCACAATCCTAAGAAGCTCACCTTGGACACCTCGCCTGAGTTCAACACACAAGTGAAAGATGTGAAAGTGGACCCTAAAAGAATTATAGTGAGACATTTTTCATTTTCAAAATGATTGAGCTGTCAAAGAATTTGTCAAAGCACCATGTGGTCAATCCCTCAACCATTCACAACACAATGAAGGCTAGTTAGGTGTGTGCTTACCACACTCCTCAAGTCTGATAACTCTGGAAATGTGTTCTTGTTCGAGTATCACCTGTCGACTTGCAGAGGTTTGACCTTGTTCACTAATCATTGGAAACTCAATGAAGCCTACCAAAACTATTAGAAAGTGGTACGCATCATACATCTCCTTGATGCTCTATGAGTGGGCCATGGGATTCCATTCGATCTTATTTTTTTGGGGATGAGGAATCTTTTGACATAGTTTTGTTATGACCCTTTCAGGATCTTGTGCCTCATGAAGGTAAGGCCTCTCTCTTTCTCTTCTATATATATTGCTATGCAATATTGTAGAAGGGTCGACCCTATGTGTAAACAAATGTTGTTGGATTAATGCTAAATTGATTTTTTTGTGTAAATGCATTTGGTTGTCTTGAAGGTCTTTCACATTATTTATGCTTTAATAGGTTAACACTAATGCTAGAGGACTATAATTTGTGTTTTTGGGTAAATTTTATGCATTAACTAGGATGTGCTTTTGCTATTTTAGTTGGGTTATTTGATTCTTTTTGCTTTATTTGAAATTTGTAAGGATTTGTGTAAGTAACTACAAACCTATTGGCAGTTTATTCGTTAGAGTCTTAGAATCAAGCATTTACCCCTTAATCCTTAGACCATCTATAATGTCCCCAAATTGGGATGACAACCAAAAAGAGGGTTTTCAACAAACCCTAGTCAAATCAAGTACCAAAATGAAATTTGAAAATCTATAACCAGCCAAACCCTAGTTGGAAAAAATGTATGATATTCAAGCTAAAGATCATCCAAATAAATCCATAAGAAGATGGAAATTATTTAGAAAATTGAGTACCCATTTTAGTGTCAAATGATATGACGTAGAGCTAAAAATACCTCATAAAAATATTATGAATTTTCTTTCAGGGCACAACTGTAATTTCCTACCCTTAAATGCCTCAAAATACTCTCCAAGTGGTTTGCCACACAAAAGTAAAATAGAAGAAATAAATCTGGAAATTATCTCTTCATTTTCTCTCACCCAATCACCTTCCAGAGCTTGCCAAATAGGTCACTCAAGTGCTGAAATTGAGAAAATAATTTATGAATATTCTAGGGCATTGAATGACCCTAAAAACCATGCAAAACCACTCCAACACAGATCGCCCAAGATAGAAACCTGCATATCAGTCTTTCCCAAACAATTCGCTACCCACAATAATTATTATTTCCTACAAATAGGGTAAAACTTCAAAAATTCATAACTCCCTTAATACTTGGAATTATGATGCAAATAAAAGCTCAAACTAGCCACAAAATTAGTGACTATCAAATAAAAATAATATCAAAATTTTTCTTCCATGGGAAGGCCACCAAAACTTGCTCTAAAATTTTGAAAACCCTAGTTCCCAAAATTTTCTTCCTCAAACCCTAGGTTCACTCAAATTTCTAAAGTAGGTGGTGTTTCAAAACACTTTGTAGATTCACTTGTATGAACACATGAAATTTGAATCTCACTCATAACTCTTGAATAGAGTCACCCAAGTATAAGGAATGAAGGTTTTCGTCCCCAAACCTAAGACACTTCTTGAAGGTTTTCATCATCAAGAGGTGGAAACCAAGCATGACATACTTGATCAATAATTTCAATATCCAATTATGCATAATCTTCAAATGAATCATTGCTTGCCTTCATATGCCACTCCTCCAAGTGTAGCGCCCAAAATTGGAGGGAAGAGTTACCTTTCTTTTTCAAATATTAAAAGATCCTCTTAATTTCACTTTAGGCCTTAAGCGCCCAAGACCTATAAACCCCACCACTTAAGTGAAATAGAAACATAAGGTGTTTTTTCATAACTCAATTCAAAATTAGAAATATAAATACCTTTTTCTATTATTAGCACCTCACAAGTGGCCCATAATGCTCTCTTTCCTTCCTCTACCCTTAGCCATTGGAAACAAGAATATGCTAAGGGTCCCATGAGGGTCTAGATCAAAAATGGGGACATTACGGTCCTCCCCACCCAAAATTGCTTGTCCTTAAGCAATTGCAATATCCAAAAAGGTGTCCCAATTACCTTCTGATGCAATGTCCATTTGTGATTCCATCCCAAGGAAAAAAATTCTCAATTGGCTCCTTCATTCTGTTGTACCTATACTTTGGGGGCTGCCCCCATGTGCTAGAAGTGTCTTCATAGCCTTCCAAAGGATCCATGCTCCCAATCAACCAACCTTTTTAATACCAAGTGACGGATGAGCAAACATCCTTCCCTAATACCTTCCAAATAGGTTAGATGTGACCAAAAGTTGTTATGTAGATCATGATGAAAGCAAACTATCTCATTGTCCTATGTGCAAAATGTTAGGTTGTGGAGCTAAAAGCTTCACTGTTGCAGACATGGAGGAGGTTGTTGAGAGGTTGCTAAGTTGCAGGGAAACTGACGTCGGTCTGATCAGCCGACGTCGGTCATATATAGTGGGAAAGACAACCAACATCGGTTAGGTATCGGTCGACATCGGTCATCTCCAGCCTGACAGGGACTGACGTCGATCGCCTGTGCGGTTCCAGAACTGCCAGTTCACAGACAGTTAGTTAACGAATCAAGTGTTTGCATGTTAAGAGCCAATTTTAGACTTGAAGCTGTGGATCTAATTATTGTAATTGGATGTCTAATTAGTGTTTGCATGAGATCTATTTAAGAGACTCATAGGCTGTATTGTAATTTGTTCTAGTTTGAGTTGAGCAAAGTTAGATCCTTTTGTGTGTGAAGTGAGCAAGGTTGTTCCTCCTAGTTCCACAGCAGTGCCAAGTGTGGGTGCTGGTTTTGGAGAATCAAAAGGGTTCTTCAGGTGTGTAGGATTTTGGTCGACAGGTGTGCAAGGCCACGTTTGGAGATCTACATGGGTAAGTAAGATCATTGATCTGTAGGTGTATGTGTGTGCAAGGTCTAAGGTTTGCAGGTGTATAGAACCAGGTTGATTTGTAGGTGGCAGCAGAATCAAGGTGACATCAACACAACAGAGAGTAGGATCAGGTGGGATCTACTTGGAGTACAGTGTGTACTCGGTTATAGAGCAAGAGAGGAAGGCAAGGTAGTTCCTTCCATAAGTAAGATCATTTGAGTTGCAGGTTGTTGTAAGTTCATGGGAGATATACTTGAAGTACGTTGAGTACTTGGAGTGCGTGGAGCACTTGTGGAGTGCGTGGAGCACTGGTGTACTGGCAGTAGTGGATACTGACTGGTTGGAGGTGAACACCAACTTTGTGTTTGAGTTGTGTGTTGAGACCGTAAGAGAGAGAGCTTTGAAGAAAGAAGTACTGTACACTTGAGGTGTGGGAAGCCTCTGAGAGGTGTGAAGAAGAAGTGGCATCTTCTTTATTGTATTCTTTTCTAGATGAGTATTAATACAAGTTGTGTATTGTCTCTCATATTCTGTGTTGTTTTTGGTTTTTAGTTACTTGTGATTCTAGTTTAATTTCGCATGTAAGTTGCTTGTATATGGTAATAAATTGTGCTTCCACGGGTTCCTAACACAAAACCCTCTCATGTGATGGACCATGACCAACCAAATTTGCAAAAATAAATCACTATTGTAGCTTCCAATAGGTGAGGCCTCCAAGGCATATCTGTCACCATGTATGGGCATCCGAGTGTGAAACACATACTCAACAAGAGGCTGTTCCTTGTCACTCATCTCAAAAATGCATAGGATCTTCTTCAAACTCATCAATAGCTCCCAAACATTACCATAAGAAGGCTGTACCTTCCCATTATGAATTCTTCTTACATCACCTTCCCAAGGTGCCAACATAAGTATGTTTCTAGAATCTTGTATGAATTGGACCAAATCAACTTTTCCTTTATGGTATCATGGAAATAGATTACTGATTTTTCATGTGGACAAACATAGAAATAAACATACTCGTACCTTTTTGATCCAAGAGCTGGAACATGTCATAAAATTTAGAATTTTTCTCTTCCATACATGGTTGTGTTTGACCTCTTAAATCTGATTTTTTTGAGTGACAAAGTTCAGAATTAATAAATGCATTCATCCTGTTGGAAATGTTGTCATTGATGCCAAAGGTCTAACATTATTGGTGACAAAGGCCCCATAGCATTTAATATCTAAAAGTGTTTTTAATGTTCATATTTTGGCTAAAGTGTGTTAATATTTATTAAATATTAATGAATATATTTTTGGTTGCATAAAGTCAAAAGAGGGCCCATGAAAAAGTCTAAGAGTCACAAGGTAAAGACAAAAGAGGGAAAAGACACATTTTCCCATGAAGGGTCACTTTGAGGAATTCAAAGAGTCACAAAGTGAAGACAAAAGAGGGAAGGGCGCATTTTTTCATGAAGAGTCACCTTGAAGAATTCAAAGAGTCACCAAATAAAAACAGAAGGGGAAATGATGCATTTGCTCATGAAAGGTCATTGTGTGACTTTTCAAATGAAAGGATTCGAAGGGTCATGCAAGTTTGGTACCATTTTCTATGTGTATTGAAGAGTCAAATATGGTGAATGCCAAAGGTCATTTGGAAAGCTATACAAGGATGCTTTGGAAGCCATTTTAAATATGCAAGAAAGTGCATGGTTTGTAATTATTTTATATAATAAAAGAGAAGAGAATTGAAAGAGATATATTAGATTTATATAATTTGTTGAGAAAGCAACATTGAGAGATAGTTGTGTTTTACATAAGAGGAGTTGGTGCTCATATGGGTTGGTGCTCACAAATAGTTGTTGTGTTGGTGCTCGACAAAGGGGTTGGCGCTCTTGCAAGTTGGTGTTTGCAAATTTTATAATTTGAGTTGGTGCTCATTCATATACTTGAGATTGTTCTCCATGATTTTTCTCACATTGGGTTTCCACGTAAAAATTTGGTCTCTCTCTCTCTCTCTCTTATGTGGTGCATGTTATTGTTTTAGTTTTATTGCATATCTTGAATGTATAGTTAAGTGGAGTTTGATTAAGTAAAAGTTTTATAAGATATATGATATACTGTTTCACCCCCCCTCATTATATCATGTGCTTAACACATCCATCCTCCTATGAGCTAAAGCATGCCCTGGTTTTGAAATTATGTGACCTCACTTGGTGGCTGGAATTGCTCACTTGACTCTGAAATTTTTGAGTAACAAAATTCAGATTTTAAACTAATTTTTCCAGCTCCCATCCTTTGTTTCCACATGCAAAACGAATTGACATTTATGCCCAAAAAAAATAGTGAATGTGCCAATTTACTTACAAAATTCTTTGGTCAGGGAGAGGACCAATTTTTATTGAAATTTGTAACTTGTGAACAACTACTCACATCTTGGGCTTGTTCCAACCTCAATAGGGGCCTCATGCCCTTTATAACACCCTCCTTATTACCTTTGAAACATGGGATAGGGTGCTTCCCAAGACAACTTTGGGTATTTCCTTAGAAAAAAATTCCTTGTCTTTGCTTCCCAAACAAACATGATTAAAATTGGATTTAACCAAACTTACCAATGGCCTTATATGAAATGCTTTCCTTGAAACAAAGGGCTTGATCATGATGTTTTATGATAGCTCTATCTTCAATTCCTCTTTGCCTTTTCCTCATGCTCATGAAGTAACCTCTCACCATGCTATTGGATGAGGATGAAGGGGGTCCCTTATCACTCAAACCATGCAAAATGACCTCATTCCTAAGGCTGCTCATGATTTGGGTTATTGCCCAAACTATGGTAGTCCTCAGGTCTTCATCTATGTTTCCATTTTCAACTCTTCTAAAAGGTTGACCATATATGGAGGCCAACTTATTCCTAGCATTGCCCTTTGCAAGGGATCTCAAAATTAATCTTACATATGAAACAAATAAGTTAAGAAAACCATTGGTGTTTAATAATACCCTTTTGATCGTATTGTCACTTTCTAGGATCATAAGGTACATCCTTGTGGCCTTGGTCTTTATTATTTATCCATTTCAAACAATGGATTGTCCTTTGCATTCCATAACAAGTATGAATCTTAATCTTCTCCTATATCCATTTTGATTGTATGCAAGTCCATCATGGTGTTCTTTTCCTTCAAACATTTTGCCATTTCATTATACATTGATCCATCAAGAAGCCCCCTTGTGCCATCTAACCTTGACAAGGCTTGCACCATTTTCTCATTTGCGATTAGAAATTGTCCCTTCCAAGCTCTTTCATCAAATCTTGAGTCATGTAACAACTTTGAACAATTATTAGATACCAAACAAAAATCAACATTCAACTCATACCTTTTAATGAATATCTTTGTTTCCTTGGCTTCTTCAAAATCATCTTTTTGAATACCAAAGTTTGGAAAGCACCTGGCATTTCTTCATTTTTATCCATAATTTGTATCCCTCTTTGTTGCTCCAAAAACTTAGATTTTTAGTCCTCATAATTTTCCACTCTAGGCTGCCCCAAAGTGTCATCTTTTTGTAGCTCACCTTCCTCCTTCAAATCTGATTTTTTTGTTTCTTTGGCTCCTTTATAGGAACCCTCATGGAGAGCTGTCCCTTCATTCTTTCCTTCCAACTCCCCATATATTTCAATGAGCTTTACTATCTCCCTTATTGTTAGGACATGTGTTACCTTAACAAGACATAACAAGTGTTTTTTCCAAGCTTCTTCATGCAATCTGAATTTAGACAAGGAAATTGATGCATGAAAAGGAGCAATACAAAAAAAAAATTCCTTTGGTGACTGTTGACCAATTTTGGTCTTGCAAATCAAAATTGAGCACCCCCTCTTTTCCCTTCCTTTGCAGGGCCTATTAGCCAGCTTCTGATGAGTTCACTCCACTGCGATCTCATGGGTTTTTCTCTGTAACAAGCCCATTTCTAAAAAAAAACCAAGTGTTTTGAGTCTTGCAAGTATTTGGGTGATTTGAAACTCATTTCGATCTTAGGTGTTTAGCAAGGCAAACAAATTACCTCAGGCAAGCCTTTTATTGGAAAAATGGGCCAATTTCAAAGGGGCAGAGGTCTTTTACAAAAGCTCCGAAGGTCAAGTACCCTTGAGAAGGGCACTTGGGTGCCAAACAGGGCCTTTGCAAATTTGTCTGAAAGACTACTCAAAGGCCAAAGTACCCTTGCGGAGGGCAGGAAAGTGACAAATGGGACTTTTCAAAGGACTCTGAAGGACAACCTTGGACCCAAAGTACCCTTGTGGAGGGAAGAAGGTCCATTTACAAAGGCCAGGCCAGAAAGCTATAAAGGAAGATTTCCTTTAGAAAAAGTGACAAGCCAAGAAATGAATTTCTTCGGACAAAATGTCCGAAGAAAATCCATGAAGAAACTCAAGGAATGAATTCCTTTGAAAAAATGTCTGAAGGAATTCCTTCGGACATTTTGTCCAAATAAATTCACCAAGTAAAGAATTTCAAGAAAGGACGTTAAAGGCACGAATTCCTTTAGACATTTTGTCTAAAGAAATTTGATAAGACAAGAAACCCGAAAGGTAGGTGCCATTTCAGAGGACACTTGGCCATCAAAAGAGGACCTTCCCATTTTTTCGAAGGGTCACTTTCCCTTCGGAAAAGTCCATTTATAAAACGCTGAGAAAATTGTTGAAGGGCAGTGATGAGCTCGAGAAGATCAATTTTAACATGGTAAGCTAGCTGTTGGAAGTTCAAATATCTAGTGACGAGCCCGCAAACATTAAATTCAAGGTAGCAAATGAGTAGTTAATTTTCAAATGGTGATAGGCCCACAGACATCAATTTTGATGGGATGTGTTAGCTATTGGAGAAAAGCCAAAGAACAAGTTCTTTCAGACAAAACGTCTGAAAGAATTCTTTGACATTTTATCTGAAAGAACTCATGAGTGCAAGCCCAAAGAAATTCAAAGGCATAAATCCAAAAGGAAACTCAGTGACCACGAGAAAGGAGCTCGAAAAAGAAAAGGACAGCCCCAAGAGCCCGAACTACCAAGAAAGACAAGAAATAATGAGAAAAGAGAAGAGAGAGATAGCATGGCTCAGAACATAGCCACACACACATAATACAAACACTTGAAACGTTCTAGGTGACATAGCCAACCAAGTGCAGGGATGAACTAGATAAGTCCAAGTGGCATAGGAGGTGTTGATAGGAGAAATAAATTCTTGTGGATGAAATAGTATCCATGAATAGCCATTAAAAGCGCTGTGTGAGCTTTCAAGAAAGCAGCCCAATTTTCCTTGTGTTTGACATTAATGAATCGCCATTAAGGGGAGTTACGGGAGCATTCAAGGAAAAGGCATGGCCCAGAACATTGTGAGAGGTGGCCTTGTCATTCAAGCAAAAAGTGACCCATGCTTTAGCAAGAGTGTTTAATGCAATTTGAGCAGCAAAGTCAATATCTGGGACACCTATAACATGGATTTTGTAGGCACATTTATGTGAAGATGACAACACATGGGTGAATTATTTTTATCGAGGTGTTTGATGCCGTATGGGCCACTTGCTCTTGAAAGGGGAAAAGGTCTTTCTCCAATTTATATATATATTGTAACCTCTCAGCTTTGAAGAGATGATCTCTCACTTTTGTATGGCAAAGCCCTGAAAAAAATTTCCTTTAATCAAAAGAAGCATTTTACCTCCATCTGATTCTTTACACTTTTTCATATATCTATGTATTGCCTTATGTTTAGTCATTAATTTTAATGCTTTTATAGGTCGATGCCAGTGTTTCTAGTGTATCCAAGATCTTCTTCTACAGGTTAACAAGAAGTGTCTAGGTTGAAGTATAGGTGCAGGTTAGTAACCATCCAACAGTGTGCCTCTAGAGCACCTATGGTAGGTTCTTCTTCATTATACCTCCATCAAACCCCTTGTTGAAACATTGATACAATCTATTCTCTTAATCAAATGAAGTGTCTGTTCACTCCTTTTGGTACAAAGTGTAGTTAAAATGAGTATATCAATCAATTTTGGTGCATCACCATCTTAATTAGTTTCTATTTTGATAGCATCCCTCTCTCTTTTCACGCCCCCCCCCATTGTTAGTAGTAGAAATTTAGGACTTTAAGGTGCATCAAGGGGAGCTAACCCCTGATTTAGAGATTCACTCCTCATTTTTGCTACCCACAGCAAGAGAAGTGTTTCTATTATGCCACATGGAAGAAAGAAGCTGAGTTTTCTTTTAAAGGGTGCAATCCACTGCGTCAACAATTTTTGGCATGCCCGATAGGACACAAACTACGTCCTATGAGTTTCAATATTGATGATGGTCATGTTACTGTAAAAAATCCAAAAGCAAGATCTATAATCTAGCATCTGGCGACTCTATTTTAAGAATTAAGCCCCTGGTTACTGATCAACTTAGCACCCCATGCCTGAGGTCACCACGAGATATTCTTCTAAAGGTGTCCCTTTCAAATTTTTTGAGCTACCTTTGAACTCAGCAAAGAGGACAAGGTTTGCAATGACTCATCCTTACATGTTAAACTAGTTTCCCAGACTTTTCATAAGATATACCTACACAAGAAGACCCAGGTTGAACCCTGGCATAGTCATGGCTTTACCTTTTATGGCCTTCAATGGTCAGAGTCCTTTTAACCTTCTGCAGTATAACCTAATTCCAGGGACAACCCTTAAGAGTGTTCCTCCCTTTAGTTGAGAGGGGCCAATCACCGTTACTGAGCATATCAGAAACATAGCCAACCTCTGCAATATCCATAATGTCACTGAAGAAAGTGTAGCCATCAGGTTACTGGCCTTGTCCTTTTAAATGTCAAGTTTTGGAATGGTATGGGACCTTGCCTATGAATTTAGTTGGCTCATGGAATGAATTAGGCACCCTCTTGAAAAATAGATTTAGAGATAAGAGTGACCATCTGTCTCTAGCTGAGCAATTGACCACTATGAAGAGAGATCCACATGAATTTATGCAAGATTTTAACACTAGGTTCCAAAAGACTTGGGACAAAATCTTCATTCTAGTGAGGCCGACTCTAAGATATGCTTTCCTCTAATATTTAAAGGTCTTGAATAGTGACATTGTTGTCATGATACAGTCCATGGATGGACAAGTTTTAATTTTTGTTTATGAAATAGCCATAGCCACAGAAAATTAATTGGTGCAAGTAGGAAAGATAGCCCCTAGACCCCATATGTTGTTATTTTATAATCTACAGCCCTCAGCTTAGCCTATCATGCCCACTTTAGCTCCTCTACCTAGTGTAGAAATGCCGGCTACTACCCTTGCAAATGACCTCTACAAGGTTAAGAGTTTACTGTAGAGTGTTACCAACGAATTAGTGGCCCTTAAGAGGTAAAAAGCTCAAAGCTATCAGTCGAATCAAGGGTACCAGTAGTTTGGGCAAACAAATATATCTCATTTCCAAAATTATAATCAAGGGAAGGGTCAGATTACCCAGGTCAGACCTTATCAGAAATATAATCCAAGTGCCCCTTCATCATCCAAGGCTCTTGTTCCCACTCAAAATAATTTGGTACAAGAACAGCCTAATTGTCCACCCCTAGGGTATGGTCAAGAACATGCTACTTATGCTAATGAGCTAACAAATCAATGTATGCACACAAAAGGTGATCATACAACCCAATTCCCAAGTTTTGAGATGTCAACATAATCTGGGATGGACAACAGGCAAGCTCAATCTGATTCCACTCTTATGAACCACTTAGAAGGGGAGTTCTATAGAGTCAATTATGTGGAAACCGTAAATAATCAGGATGATTGTCTTGTAGCCAACACCAGGTCCAAGAAAAGAGCTATGGAGGAAGCTCAAGCAAATACTCAAGCATCTATGGCATCTTTTTTTATCACAAGTAAACCAAAAAAAATTGAATTACATACAGCCAGTTACAGCTTCAACTTCTCAGGTTACACCTCAAGTTGCAAATGTCTCCAAGGAGAACTCAAAAGGGAGTAACCCTCCAATCAATGTGGTAGATCAAATGAAGAAGATACACATGAATATCTCATTGTGGGAATCCTTAGCAATGCTAGGACAAAAGGATATACTCCAAAAGGAATTGCATGGGCTGAGTGAGCAAGCTATCCCAACAAAGGCTGATAATGCATTGATTATGAATGGGACTCCTCCCATCGGAGGTCAAGCAAAGAAAGATGAAAAGGTCCCTCCTTTCTATCTATCCTTGATTATTGGGGATTTCTTGGTCCATAATTTCATCATTGACAGTGGATCAAGCACCTCAGTAATGCCCAAATGCATAGTTGACAAGCTATGACTCAAAATGAACAAATGACTAAGGGAGTTTTGCAGTTGGATGGATCACCAGCCAAGACATTGGGAGTGGTAAGGGGCTTGAATCTAACTCTCCATACCTGTCCAACCTTCTTCATTCCCCATGATGTGGTAGTGGTAGATATTCCCCCTTACTTCGATCTTTGCTTATCTAGAGTTTTAATGTCCAAGATAGGTGGGTACTTAGCAACAAATTAGTCTTACATGGTATTTAAGACCAAATATGGAACCAAAGTGAAGATTGAGTCAGAGCCTATCCACAAAGATCACCTAGAGCTATATTCATCCAAGGCAGCAAATGTCAGCTACGCCATCATTGATGAAGAAGAACTTCAGGTAGACCAATCCCCACTGTCTTCCCTTGAAGGAGTTGCTGACTTGCTCCTAGATGAATGGGGAAATGACAATTTTGAACATGATCCTTACAAGTTCATCGAAGAGGCAGGTTTTGGAGTTTAATGTATACATGAGAAGGATATTTTCATGCCAAATGTAATGAAGGCAAACCAAGAGAGATATGGTTTGTGGAAACTTTTCTTTGACGAATCTAGAAGTAAGTTGGGAGTTGGTGGTGGAGCAATGTTGGTTTCACCTTCAAAGAAAAAATACTTTGCAGCTTTCAGGTTATAATTCTTTTGTACTTACAATGTAGTGGAATATGAATATCTTACCTAGGGTTTAGAGTGGGAAAGAAAAAGAGGAATCAAAGAATTTCAAGTTTTCGGAGATAGTGAGTTAATTGTAAACTAGGTGAGGAGTCAAAACTCGACCAAGAACTCCTTGCTCAAGTCTTATAAGCACAAGGTGTGGGACCTAATGGAGAGCTTCACTACTTTCAACATCACTTCCATCCCAAGAGAACAAAACAAGCATGCAAATAGATTAGCAGCAGTTGGTGCTTAGTTTGACTTTTCCAAGGGAAAAGTAATAATAGAAAACAACACCATTTAAAGGTGATAGTAAGACCCTCCATACCTGACAATGTCACCAATTAGCAGGAGTTGACAGTGACCAACAGATATCACTTTTCTTATAGGAGGAGGTTGAGTTCACTTCTATAAATCAATCCAAGTTGTAGCAGCAATATGATGGCCAGATTGTTCAAATGAAGAACAAACTTTCTAAAGATTTGGTCACTCTTGAGAGCATCTTCAATGAGGATGACTGACTCAAAGCTGATAAAGCAAGCATCACAACCAAGAAATAGAATTATGAAAGGGTCAAAATATTCAAGGATAGGTTGCTTGCACTTGGGAAGGTATGTACAAATGAGGAAAGGCATTCTTTCATTTTGTTATGCCAAGAGTTTACCGATGTCTTCACTTGGAAATATAGCAATTTAAAGGAGTTTGATCCAATCTTGGACCAACACACTATTTAGCTGGAAGAAAGTTCCAAACCCATCAAGCAAAAATAGAGACCAATCAATCCAAGGATTGAGCATCTCATGAAGAAGGAACTCACCAAGATGATTGAATCTAGGGTCATTTTTCCTATCAAACACCTTTTTGGCTTGCCAATCTAGTCCCCATTAGGAAGAATAATGGGGAGATTAGATTGTGTGTTGATTTTAGAGACCTAAATAGAGTCTCATTAAGAGATCACTATCTCCTCCCAAGCATGAAACAAATTCTCCAGATGGTGATAGGTAGTGAAGGATTCTCCCTCCTAGATGGGTACTCTAGATACAATCAAATTCTAGTACAATACTGCGACTAGTACAAGACAGCCTTCACCAACAAGTGGGGAAATTTTGCCTACAGGGAGATGCCTTTTGGGCTATCAAATGTTGGGGCTAATTTCCAATGAGATATGGATATGGCCTTCTAAGGTTTGATAAATGACATTGTGTTGGTTTATCTTGATGATGTGACAGTTTTCTCCAAAGAGGTAGGGCAACATCTAAAACACCTAAGGAAAATATTTGAGAGGTGTAGAGAGTTTGACATCTCTCTCAACCCTAAGAAATATGTGTTTTTTGTCCACGAAGGTAAACTTCTGGGTCATGTCATTTCAAAAGGAGGCTTGACCATTGATACAGAAAGAGTGCACACCATTTTAGTGTTGTCCTTGCCTAAACCAAAGAAGAGCTTGTAAAGTTTCTTTGAAAAAATAAACTTTAGTATGAGATTCATCCCTAATTTTGTTGAATTGGTCAAGCCACTAACTTCCATGCTGACGAAGGATGAGACGTTCACATGGACAGCACGAAGAAGAGATATTTTTGAAGGGATCAAACAAACTATCGCTTAGAATCCCACCTTGACTAGTCCTGACTTCTCCAAGGACTTCGACCTCTACACCTTTGGCAATGAAGAGGTAATCTCTGCTATGCTCACCCAAGTGAATGGTGAAAACCTTGAGCAACCTCTCACATTTTTTAGCCAAGGCTTAGAAGGCTATGAGATTAGGTACACTTATGTTGAAAAGTAAGCACTTGAAGTTATACAAAGTCTAAAGAAATTTAGACATATGTTGTCAAAAAACAAGACTCACATCATGGTGCCACATCCTAGTGTCAAGGATTTCTTGCTAAGCCATGACTTGAACAAAAAGAGGGCAGGGTGGATCACCAAGGTGATGGAGTATGATGTAGAGATTATGACCACCAAGCTGGTGAGAGGAAAAGCATTGTGTGAGCACCTAGCTACAAACTTCAAAGAACTAAAAAAGGGTGTTTTGATACTCAATGATGGAGTTGCAATGGAAATGGCCACCACCACTAAGAGCTGGAGACAAGATATGGTTCATTTCCTTCAAACTGGTGAGTGCCTGTAATGTCTTGATAGAACTAAGAGGGGATATTTTAGGCTCTAATCTCTTCCTTATGTCTTAGTAGATGGAGTGATTTTCAAAAAAGACTTTTTAAGGGTACTCTTGAGATGTGTAGATTCAGATCAGGTTGATAGAGTACTATTCAAATTTCATGATGGATCAACTGGTGGTCACTTTGCCCCCAAGGCTACATCTACAAGGATTATGAAGGCTAGCTATTTTTGGCCCACTTTGTTCAGAGACACTCATGCTTGGGTGAGGAGATGCCATAAATGTGCTCTCTTTGATGGAAAATAGTGATTGATTGTAATGCCTTTGCAACCTATTCAAATCGAATAGCCGTTAATGCAATGGGGTTTGGACTTCATAGGGATCATCAACCCTCCCACTGTTGGCCACAAGTGGGTCCTGACCACTATAGATTATTTCACAAGATGGGTAGAGCTATCACTTTGAAGGAAGCCAACGAGAGTATGGTCCTAGACTTATATGAAGGCCTGGTGACGAGATTTGGGGTCCCAGCTACAATCATTTCAGACAATGCATTGGATTTCTTAGAAATAAAGACAAGCGAGTGGGCATTAAGATACGATATCTATCTCAATACTTCTTCCAACTACTACCCATAAGGGAATGGGCTCGCTGAGTCCACCAATAAGAACCTGATCAGGATCATTAAAAGGATAATAGAGGAAAATCAAAGGACTTGGCATGCCAAGCTAAAGATAGCCCTATGGGTAGATAGAATCACTCCAAAAAGGGCAGTTGGAAATTCACCATACACACTTGTGTATGGAAGGGAATCTAGTCTTCATATTTCACTTGAATTACCAGCCTTGGATCTTACCCAATAGCTACAATTGGAGGAGAGCGACATGTGTTAGGTTGTAGAGCTAAAAGCTTCACTGATGCAAACATGGAGGAGGTTGTTGAGAGGTTGCTGAGTTGCAGAGCAACTGACGTCAGTCTGAACAACTGACGTCAGTCATATCTAGTGAGCAGAGCAACCGACATCGGTCAGATATCGGCCGACGTCGGTCATCTCCAGTCAGACAGGGACCGACATCGGTCGCCTCTGTGGTTCTGAACTACGAGTTTCATGAACAGTTTGTTAATGAACTGATTGTTTACATGTTAAAGGCTAATTTTAATCTTGGAGCTGCGGATCTAATTATTGTAATTGGATGTCTAATTATTGTTTGCATGGGATCTATATAATAGACTCATGGGTTATATTATAAAGTGTGCTAGTTGAAAGAGCAAGGTTAGCTCTTTCAGAGTGAAGAGAGCAAGGTGTGTTCCTCCTAGTGCCATAGTGCCAAGTGTGTATGATCAGGTAGATCTGTAGGTTGTTGCAAGGTCTGGTAGAAGATCCACAGGGGTGCTGGTATGGTAGAATCATAAAGAATTGGTGAGGCAAGGACAAGGGTTCTATCTGAGTAAGTAAGATTGGTTGATCTGCAGGTGTGTGTGTGCGAGATCTAGGTTTGCAGGTGTGCAGAACCAAGTTGATCTGCAAGTGGCAGCAAGATCAGAGAGATCAGTAACACAACAGGTAGCAATATCAAGGGAGATCTACTTAGAGTATGGTGTGTACTCAGTCGTGGAGTACGTGGAGTACTTGTGTACTGGCAGTAGTGATACTGACTGGTGGTACTGGCAGTAGTGATACTGACTTGTTGGAGGTGAACACCAACTCTGTGTTTGAGTTGTGTGTTGGGACCGTAATTGAGAGAGTGAACTCTTGAAGGTGAATTACCATACACTTGGTGTGGGAAGCTTGTAAGGTGTGGAAGAGTGTGGCATCTCTTCATTGTAATTTCTTTCTGAAAGAGTATTAATACAATTGGGTATTGTCTCTCATATTCTATGTTATTTCTGAATTCTAGTTACTTGTTACTTTTGTTTAAATTTTGCATATTTAGTTGCTTGTACATGGTAATCAATTGTGCTTCCTAGATCCTAACAAGTGGTATCAGAGCAGTTTATTGTTCTAGATTCCTGACAAGTGGTATCAGAGCTAAGGTTGTAGGGAGCAGGTTTGTGTTTGATTACAAGTCACTCTCAGGAGTTTTTGATTGAGTGGGAGTATAGCAATGGCAGAAGAAAGTAAACTAAGAATGGAAGAATTCAAAGGCACGAATGGTCAATTACGGTGTTATAGAAAAAAAGAGCGGGTAAAAAAATATTGTTGGTTGGTAGAAGATCATCATGAATAAATTGAAGAAGGTGTTGCAGGTGTTGTTGCATAGGATGCTCTGGGATGTTCCTTAGATAAAGTAGAATCTTGTTTTATAGATTATGTTGCCTCTTTCCATGCAGCCCCAAATACAGTATTTTTTCATGTTAAGGTCCATGGAGACTTTGGAAAGATTTATTTAGGGGCTGGTGTGCATTGTCAAAGTTTTGGCAAAGGGGAAGTGCGGCTAAAATTACAGACGGCCAACACATGGGTGTTGAAGGAGGTCATGCAGGTCCCAGTCTTGAAGATGTGGCTAATTTCTTTAGGAAAGTTGGGTGATGAGAGATGCACAGAAACTCTCACAGCGGATGCTTTTGAATTAGCAAATGATAAGAAAGTAGGTATCATTTATCTATCTACTTATATTACTGATTCTTTTTCTGTTGCGAAGGCGTGGCTTTGTAGGCTTGGTCACAAGAGCAAGAAGGAGATGCATGTTCTTAAGCAGAAGACAAATGTCTTTGACAAACTTAAGAACTGGAAAGCCTTGGTGTTCATGGAGGAGATGATGGACAGAGATTAGTGGAGAAGGCTGAGTAACTCTGAGTAGGGCAGTTTGGACAGGGTTTTGATCTAAATAGAGCTTGCGGGTAAAAATTCATCACTCACAGGAGAACACAGGTACCGGCATCGGTCAGGAGGAATCGGCGTCGAATAGACAGGTGCCAATGTCGGTCATGTGCAGACCAGAGCTGGTGGTGTTGGGCAGGGTAAGACCGACGTCGGTTAGAAAACTGACGTTGATCAGGAAACTGACGTTGGTAGTCAGGACAGTCGTGTGGAATCGAAGTCAGTCGGATGCACACTGTGTGGTGACCGAGGTCGGTCACTAGAACAGATTTTGGGCAGACAGCAAGCTGTCAAAGAGTCTCAAACACCCATATGGAGGACTGAAAGGTTAAGTAAGCCTCAAATTCGTTATTCCTCTTCTTTATACTTGTTGCTCACTGCAGAGCAGGAAGGATCCAGGAAACAGTGGGAGCATGGCATGAATGAGGAATTTGATTTTTAGGATGCAGAACCAAACGAGAGATTTGGTAGAGTTGCCAGCCGGAAGAAAGCACTGAAAGACGAATAGATTCCTTGGTTAAAGAATAGAGAGAATGGATACGTGAGACAGAAGGCCAGGTCATATGGTCTTGAGCAAGCTGCAAGACAGTGGTACAGGTTTGACAGGTGGATGACAAAGCACAACTTTAGTCAATGTCATTGTAACCATTGTGGTTTCTTTATCAGATTGGATAATGGCCGCTACATTATCCTGTTACTGTATGTGGATGATGTGCTTGGTACAGGTGCATACATACAAGGAGTTGCTGAGCTAAAGGTAAAGTTAGTTCAGTGGTATGTCATAAAGAATTTGGCAGCAGCGAAATTCTTTGGCATGAGTAATCCTAGAGACAGGGAAGATCACAAGGTGATGTTGTCACAGGATGATTGTGTGAAGGTAGTGTAGGATGCAGAATAGAAAGCGCACCTATGGATGGACAGTTCACAGAACAAGGTCCCCAATCACATGATGAGATTGAGTACATGTGTGATCCCTGATATTGCCCCAGTAGTGAGAGTTGTCAGCAAGTTTGTAGTCAATCTAGAAAAGAAGCACTGAAAAGCGGTTCAGTGGGTTCTCAGGTATCTAAGAGGGACCAGCAGCAGGTCGACATGCTATGCAGGGTCAGGCACTTTGGATATAGCAAGTTTCTTGGATGACAGGTGTTGCACCATAAGATATGTGGTGGTTGGTCTTCAAGATTGAGCTTGAAAAGGGATACAAGCTAGAAAACAAATTAGACAGTGTATAGGTACAGGTACAATGCAGCTGTTTATCTCCAAGTAGGAGATTGTTAGGTTGTAGAGCTAAAAGCTTCACTGATGCAAACATGGAGGAGGTTATTGAGAGGTTGCTGAGTTGCAGACCAACCAACGTTAGTCTGATCAACCGACGTCGGTCATATCCAGTGAGCAGAGCAACCGATATCGGTCAGGTATCGGTCGACGTCGGTCATCTCCAGCCAGACAAGGACCGACGTCGATCGCCTGTGCGGTTTCAAACTGCGAGTTTCACGAACAATTTTTTAATGAACCGATTGTTTGCATGTTAAAGGCTAATTTTAGTCTTGGAGCTGCGAATCTAATTATTGTACTTGGATGTCTAATTATTGTTTGCATGGGATCTATATAATAGACTCATGGGCTGTATTGTAAAGTGTGCTAGTTGAAAGAGCAAGGTTAGCTCCTTCAGAGTGAAGAGAGCAAGGTGTGTTCCTCCTAGTGCCACAGTGCCAAGTGTGTATGATCAGGTAGATCTGCAGGTTGTTGCAAGGTTTGGTAGAAGATCCACAGGGGTGCTGGTATTGTAGAATCATAAGGACTTGGTGAGGCAAGGACAAGGGTTCTATCTGAGTAAGTAAGATCGGTTGATCTGCAGGTGTGTGTGTGTGTGCGAGATCTAGGTTTGCAAGTGTGCAGAACCAAGTTGATCTACAGGTGGCAGCAAGATCAGGGAGATTAGCAACACAACATGTAGCAATATCAGGGGAGATCTACTTGGAGTATGGTGTGTACTCGATCGTGGAGTACGTGGAGTAATTGTGTACTGACAGTAGTGATACTACTGGTGGTACTGGCAATAGTGATACTGACTGGTTGGAGGTGAACACCAACTCTGTGTTTGAGTTGTGTGTTGGTACCATAATTGAGAGAGTGAACTCTTGAAGGTGAATTACTGTACACTTAGTGTGGGAATCCTGTAAGGTGTGGAAGAGTGTGGCATCTCTTCATTGTAATTTATTTTTGGAAGAGTATTAATATAATTGGGTATTATCTCTCATATTCTGTGTTATTTCTGAATTCTAGTTACTTGTTACTTTTGGTTAAATTTTGCATATTTAGTTGCTTGTACATGGTAATCAATTGTGCTTCCTAGATCCTAACAAGTGGTATCAAAGTAGTTTATTATTCTAGATTTCTGACAACATGGAGGTCATATTTTATGAGATAATGGAGCTTCAGGAGGCAAGAGACCAAGCCATGGATGCCATGACTAGCTGCCAGTAGCAAATAAAAAAATATTTTGACAAGAAATCCTCGTCAAAAGACTTCTCAAAAGGTGACATTGTCTTGAAATGGGATGAAGACCAAGCTAAACCTGGGAAGCACATGAAGTTCGATGCCTTGTGGAGTGGTCCATATGTCATCACCCAATGCAAGTAACATAATGCATTCCAACTCTCTAGGTTGGATGGTGAAGAACTACATATCCCAGTCAATGGGATATATTTAAATCATTATCACTAACCTTCTCTTGTTATGTACATAGTTTCCCTATTTGTCCTCATTTTCTCTACGTGCTTTTATGCATGTTTGTAGGTTTTTAGCCTTGTGTGTGTTTTCTTTTCCTTTTGGGGTAAAATCTTTATTGGTTCTTAGATTTTTCAAGGTTATTGCTAGCCTTTCAAGATACAACATGACTCCATGATAAATGCACCTTTAAGCCACTAGCCTTCTTAAGCATAACATGCATGCTTCCCCTATGAATCGCCAAATGTGTTGACCAATTTTGGTCTTGCAGACTAAAATTGAGCACCCCCCTCTTTTCCCTTCCTTTACAGGGCTTATTAGCCAGTTTCTTATGAGTTCACCCCATTGTGATCTTAAATTTTGGTGCATCACCATCTTAGTTTCTATTTTAATAGCATCCCTCTCTTTTTTCACCCCCCCATTGTTAGTAGTAGAAATTTAGGACTTTAAGGTTCATCAAGGGGAGTTAGCCCCTGATCTAGAGATTCACTCTTCAGTTTTGCTACCCATAGCAAGAGAAGTGTTTCTATTGTGCTGTGTGGAAGAAAAAAGCTGAGTTTTCTTTTAAAGGGTGAAATCCACTACGTCAACAGTGATATCGAAGAGACAGTGATTCTGTCATCATTTCCAAAACATCTTGTCTAAGATGTCTCTCTCAACTTCCCTTGTGAGGCCCACGGTTCTTTATGGCTCTGAGGTTTGGGGACCCTCCTTGCTTGAGTCTGACTGGGATACAATTGAGTGAGTATATATCCTCATGCTCAGATGCATCATTAGGTGCAAAGAGACCATCCCACATAATATCATTCTAGCTAAATTTGGGGCTTGTCCTTTTAGACTGCAGACAATCTCCAGCCTTGTGTTGCTTCTACACCACATTCAGGGGATTTTGGACTCTTCTACAGGTAGGGACAAGTACCTCTACCTCACCTAATGCTCTTCTGAGGCTATTGCTCTTTCTGACCATAGTGGTCGATTATGCTAATGGTATGCTAGAGTTTCACATCTTCTTAGATCTTTTAGGATCTAGATGGACCACCTTCCACCATACAGCTACTCCATGGATGCTCTTACCCATCTCCTATCGAGCAAATAGGATTTGCACAGAATTATCAAAGATGACATTTATAGACAGTTCATCCAATATACTTAGACTAACCCTCCAAGTGGGTTACGTCTAAAGATGGCCTTCTATGTTGCACATTTCCTTGAGGTCATCGATGGGCTTATTATCTGGCCCACGTATATCTCCTGACATTGGTTGCAGGCCCTCGGCATATCCTTAGGTCAGTTTAGAGTTGGATCACATAGACTTCATGTGGAGTATGATCACCAGCTGGACCACTCTGAGAGGATGTGATAACTTTATTCTCTCGAGGAATTTAAAACTAAAGAACACTTCATTTTTTGGTGCCCCATCTACTATGAGATCAGAGGGAGATTCCATCGCCTGTTTCGAGAACGTCTATTTTTTGTGGCTTTCTTCAGATACTATGATCAGAGATGCCTTGCTCTCTATTTGTAGAAGGCTCTCAGGATCCAAGATGGGACCCTTCACCCTCCTTCCAGATAGACAACTACTAGACAGATCACCTCCTTTATAGTGCTCCCTCTTGAGAGAGGCACCAAGTGACATCTTGATACTAGTATTGACTCCCAAATCAGATTTGTTAGGGCGTGAGACACTACCTCCTACACCAGAGGCTTCTAGGATCACACTTGACTAGGCCCCCCCATAGACCATGGTCTTCCAGGCGGACACAAAGGGTTCATATTTCTCTTGGACACTAACATTCCAGACCTCTCACAGTTTTAGCTACTAGGGACTGGCATATCGCTAGTTACTTTCAGTCAGCCTTGGATGCTACGTGATGGCATTGGGGGTGAGGCTCTTCTTCTTCCTCCCTCCCCTTCGACACCCTCCACCTCTCCTATATTCTCTTGGTCCTTTTGGCCCATGCTGCTTCTTCTCTCTTCTTTCTTCTCTTGTGGTCTTTGGATGACCCTTTTGGGTCTTCCTCCTGGATCTTTTAGCATTGTACTGTACAGTCCCATTGACCTAATTCTATGGTCAGTTGTTGGACATTAATATAATTATCTTATCTTATCTTGGCATACCTTTCTATTATGATTTCCTTTTCATTTTGATGCATTCACCCCCATTTTTCAATTTTTTTTCCTTCGACGGCTGCCCTCCTATGCTTTCTTCTTGTGCCTTTGACTCTTTTACATTTTCTACTCTTAACTTTAGCTGATTGCTTGTTTCCTTAGGTTCATTATTGTCCTCTTTTTGATTTTTTATCATTAAGGTCTCTCCATTAGGTGGCTTCCTTTCAAAATCAACTTCTTTGGCTAATGTTTTCTTCAATTTTTTTGAATTAATTCCCTGTTGTTCATACCTCATAAAGGGACTCTATTTGACTAATTTTTGGACATTGGTAAGCTCATGAAGTGGCTTCCCCTTGTACAATTGGAAATCCAATTTTGCCACTTGTTTCAATAGTTGCCTTTCCTTTGATTGAAGTATTTCATCATGTGCCTTTGTTGTTATAGGCTTGATTAGTTCCTCTTTTCTTTCAAACTTCTCGATTATCTCTTTCAACAAATCTTCGTGTGTTCCCATCAATCTAGGCTTTTGTGTCATTCTTTTTTGAAACCACCACTTATGGGCAGCCCCATCCAAATGCTAAATAACAAAAATCATTGACTTCTTTCGACCTCTAGGCCTCAATTCAAGGTACTCTATCATCATATCCACACAAACTCTTACTGACTTACCTGGATCACCATCAAAAGTTGGAAGAACTATCTTCCCCAAATCATCTTGTGTATCCATATAACCATAATGTCTCTTACCATACCTCAAACCTAGCCAAGCTTCGAAGCTCCTTCCTTACAGTATATAGGTGCAAGAGTCAAGTACTCATCATAATCCTGCATGAGATCCCAACGAACCAAACACTGGTCCTCATGATCCTAGGCCTGTGTATTACCTTTCATCCTTCCCTATTTCTATTCTGAATCCCACAAATGGCCAAAATATGGCTGTGATACCACTGTAATGTCCCCAAATTGGGATGACAACCAAAAAGAGAGTTTTTCAACAAACCCTAGCCAAATCAAGTACCAAACTGAAATCTGAAAATAAATAACCAGCCAAACCTTAGCTGAAAAAATATATGATATTCAATCTAAGAGCATCTAAATAAATTAACAAGTTAAAAATTATTTAGAGAATTGAGTACCATTTTTTGGGTCCAATAATATGACAATTTGCTAAAAATACCTCACAAAAATATTCTAAATTTTTCTTTAAGGTACAGCTGTAGTTTCCAGCCCTTAAATGCCTCAAAATACTCTCTAAGTGGTTCAATACACCTCAATAAAATAAGAGAAAACCTGAAAAAAATGATTTGGTTTTCTCTCACCAAATCACCTTTTGGAGCTTGCCAAACAAGTCGCCCAAGCGCCAAAATTGCAAAAATAATTTTTGAATATTTTCGGGCATTGAATAACCCTAAAAACCCTACAAAACCACTCCAACACAAATTGCCCAAGATAGAAACTTGCAAATCAGCCTTTCCCAAACAATTCACTGCCCATAATAATTATTATTTCCTACAAACACATTGAAACTTTAAAAATTCATAACTCCCTCAATACTTGGAATTATGATGCAAATAAAAGCTCAAACTGACCACAAAATTAGTGACTATCCAATAAAAATAATATAAAAAATTTCCTTCTATGGGAAGGCCACCAAAACTTACTTTAAATTTTTGAAAACCCTACTTTTCAAAATTTTCCTCCTCAAATCCTAGGTTCACTCAAATTTCTAGAAGCAGATGGTGTTTCAAAACACCTTTATAAATCCACTTGCATGAACACATGCAATTTGAAGCTCACTTACAACCCTTTAATAGATTTTTCCAAGTAGAAGAAATGGAGGTTTTCGTTCCCAAACCTACGACACTTTTTGAAAATTTTCATCCTCAAGAGGTGGAAACCAAGTTTGATATACTTGATCAATAATTCCAATATCCAATTATTCATAATCTTTAAATGCCACTCCTCTAAGTATAACACCCAAAATTAGAGGGAAGAGTTAGCTTTCTTTTTCAAATATTAAAAGATCCTCTTAATTTCACTTTAGGCCTTAAGTGCCCAAGACTTATAAACCCCACCACTCAAGTGAAATAGAATTATAAGTTGCTTTTTCATAACTCAACTCAAAATTAGAAATATAAAGTATCTTTTCTATTATTAACTCCTCATAAGTGGCCCACAATGCTCCCTTTCCTTTCTCTACCCTTAGCCATTAGAGATAAGAATAGGATAAGGGTCCCACAAGGGTCTAGAACAAAAATGGGGACATTACACCATCCCCCTGTGTGATTAGAGCCCGCGCCATTGTGAAACTTATCGTATAGTGGTGTAATTGTAGCTATGCACATTTTGATCCTAGAATCATTTATGTTGGCCCTTTATTTAGGAGGATTTCTTTTTGCCTCACTCTCTCTTTTGATGTTTATTTGTGATTAGGTGATCTTTCCCCTACTTTAGAAACTATGAAATGAAGCAAAGTTGAGCTCTGGATTTCAATATGTTGTAATTGGTTTAGCTAAAAGTGTAAAAGTTCTGTGAGTCAATGAGAAAATTAGTATTAAGCCTTGAGTGGTAGCACTACATCTCTTGTAGATCCATTCCAATTAAGCTATTTAATGGAGCCCAATATCCACAACTCGTGCCCTGGATTTCATCAACAACAATCCTAAAATGAAAGGACGCAAGCCCCTCAATTGTTCCCTGAGCTCACTCAATGCATCTAATCCAATAGGTGCACCTGGGACTAAGATCTTGGACCCAACAACAATCACCTTGTGTGATCGAATGGTGATACCACGTGGATGGCCTTGATAGGGAGCCTCACATGGGTCACTTTGTTTTTGCCTATCCCTGCGGCTTTTGAGGCATCTTGGCACCAAGTAGTTGTGATCATTGACTTAGTTAAAAGTTGACTATGTTAGAGTGGTACTATTATCTCTTATGCACTTTTTCTCAATAACCAAGGTATATGGATCTAGTTTGGATGTTTCTATCCAAATGTTGTGGTCAACAACCCTTTGAGGGTAGGATCCTATCTCTTAGAGTATCTATTTAGATACCACCATTGTGTTGAACCAATAGTAGTTTAGAGGTGACCTTATTGATAAGGACCTCGAGAAGAATGTGATTTGTTTTTCCTCGTTGCTATGAAGGTTAGAATGTACCTTCCTTCTTGTGAAGCATATGAAATGGATTAATGAATCCATGATAGTTTGAGTTCTTTGATAATAAGGAAATTTATTCCTCTTGAGAAGTTTTGATTCTTTTGTTGTGGCACCTAGTTGGGTGGGTTGTCTATGAGTATTGAAAGCATTGAAGTAATATGAGTCTCTTTTGGAGCTATAGGTAGTAGTAACCCTAAATAGGTGTACCTCCTTTTTGTTAAACATGCTCATGATAAGAGTATGCCCTTTATTTGGTAGCTTGTATGCTAGTTGCCTAGAGCATATAGTTAAGGATTTTTTGTGATATCTAAACTTTTGTGGGTGTCAATAGTTTGAGGTGACCCTTCTCTTTTTGTGTTGGCCATTGCATCCTTTTTTATGGTATGTGTTGTACAAACACATGCAAGATCTAGTGGCATGAGGTACTGTATTGGATGATTGTGTCGGGGCTTGTAGTGCCTCATTGTCATAACCATGCCACACCCTTGATTGGAATTATAAGTTCATGCCATCTTTGATTATGGCTTGATGCGTAGTGTAGGTGGTTCACATCCATGATTTTGAGGATTTTGTTTACCTAGGAGGATGCATCCTACAAATGTGTAAACGTCTTAATCACCAAGGAGTAACTTTTGTATATTGACTCCTTTTATGATATCTTTTCCCCTTCTTTGCAAGGTTGACATCGATTATGGTAAGAGTTCCTTGGAATGCCATGAGCATATGATTTCAATTTGGATCTAGAGGGACTGAGTTCTAGGGCACCATAATGGATATGACACTTGAGTCTTGAAACTTGGGATGTTATTTTGAGGACCCTTTTTGAGTTAGGGCTTTGTGGTAGAATGGGGGTGTGTCCTTAGGAATACCTGTACCTTCTTAGAGTTGTTAAATGGTTAGTTCAATCGAGTCTTGAGAGTGCTTGTTTTAACTAGGTTGGGTAGGTGAGTACTTAGCATAGTTCATGAGTTCATGAACAAGAGGTTCCTATAACCTTCTCAATTACCTTAGATCGAGCATCTTTGGTGATGGTTAGAACCTTCTATTTATTAGAAAAGTCACTAAGGGCCACTTGTGCCTTGTGTAGTGGGTGTTGTACAACCACATAATATTTCTTTGCCTCTGTAGTTGGATCTTGTGCCTTGTTGATGTCAATTCTAGGGGAGGGTGTCTTGGAAGATCCCTCGGGGATTGGCACAACCCTTGAGTGATGGGCATCCTCCTCATATTAGAGGAGTGTAATAAATTTTGTTAGTGACTTACTATGTGTTAGGATTTTGTTCATGAATTGATATTCCATGCATTCCCTTAGTTTGGGAAGAGGTTTTGTTTTGTTATCATTTAGCTAGCATCGAGATGAGTTGATACTCTCTCACCATCAAGTGACATTTTTATAAGTCTATTGAGTGGATTATATTATATATGATGTTAAGTGTTCCTTTTTATCGAATACTTGTTTCTTTAGTGTTGTTTCAACTACATTCTTTGGCCTTCATAGAATGGTATCTTCTACTTCGTGTTGGCTAGAAATGTTGTATAAATGGAGCGACTTGATGCTTCAATTTGGTTTAATTTGTTTCCTCGTATTTGGGGAAACATGTGATATTTTATTTATTTTGTGTGAGGGTATTGTTGATTTTGTGGTTTGCACCCTCTGAAAGGATACTCAACTCCCTTCCTCCATGCGGCAAAATGGAGACATTCCTCTTGCTGTGGGTGGCAAATTTGAGGAATGAATCTCTAGATTAGGGGCTAGCTCCCCTTGATGCACCTTGAGGCCCTAAATTTTTTAATGCTAACAATGGGGGGGGAAAGAGAGAGAGATACTATAAGAAAAATATAACCTAACTAAAGTGGTGATGCACTAAAATTGATTGGTCTACTCAGCTTTCACCTACACTTTACACTAAAAGAAGCAAATAAACACTTCATTTGAATGAAAAAATGATTGCATCAATGCTTCAATAGGGGGTTCTATGGAGGTATAAGGAGGAAGAAACTATCAGATGTGTTTTAAAGACACATTGTTGGATAGTTGCTCACATGCGCCTATACTTCAATCTGGACACTTCTTGTTGACCTGCAGAAAAGAATTCACAATACACTAGATATGTTGGTATAAACTTATGAAAACATTAGAGGAAATGACTGAACATAAGACAAGACCATAGGCATATGCAAAAGTTCAAGCTCAAATGGAGGTAAAACACTTCTTTTGATTCAAGGTAAATTCTTCAGGGCTTTGCCATACAATGCTGAGAGATTCTTTTCAAAAATGAGAAGTTACAATATATAGAGAACTTAGAAAAAGATCATTGACTAGTCAAGGGAATGAGACCCATGTTGTATTAAACACCCCTACAGTGAAGAAGTCACCCATGTTGTTATCGTTCCTTCTTAAATGCTTATGAGAAAGCCATGTTGTAGGTACTTGAGTCATTGCTCCCTCTTGTCTGGGCTTATAGGAGTATGGGCTACTTCTCCTAGCAATCGATAAGGCCATCCCTTATTATGTTGACTGGGCCATGCTCTCTTGAATGCTTCATGCTACTAGATGCTCATTAATGTCAAAACAAGAAAACATGGGTCGCTCCCTTTAATATTCGTACCCAACCCTTTTAATAGTTTTTTGGTGGAGACTATTTCACCTAAAGGCATTTATTTCTCTTGTTGACGACTCCTGTGCCACCTGCCCTGGTCTGGTTCATCCCTACGCTTGACGTGATATGACACCTGGAGAATTTTGAGCTTTTGTATTATATGTGCATGGCTGCATTCTAGGTTTCCCACTTTGTTTTCTCTTTCCTTGCTATTTTTTGCCCTTTTCTTGGCAATTCGAGCTCTCAGGGCTTACGAATTTTCTCCCGTGTTCCCTTCTTTGGCGGGTCACTGAGTCATTCCTCGAGTTATCAGGCTTTTGAATTTATTTGGACAAAATGTATGAAATAATTCTTCCTTTGGGCTTGTCACTTTTGAGTTCCTTCAGACAAAATGTTTGAAGGATTTTTTCTGAAAGAATTATTCTTTGATTGCTTCCCAACGGCTAGCTCACCACTTTAAATTTGATGTTCACGGCCCTATCACCTACATTTGAATTCCAATGACTAGCTTATCACCTTGAAATTGAAATTCATGGTCCTGTCACCTACATTTAAATTCCAATAGCTGTCTTATCACCTTGAAATTGGCGTTCATGGACTTGTCACCCCTTTTGGCAATTCCTTCAGCTTTTTTGCAAAAAATATTTTCTGAAGGGAAAGTGACCCTTCAAAAAAATTGAAAAGGTCCTAATTACCACCTAAGTGCCCTTTGCAAGGGCACCTACCCTTCAAACTTTTTGTCTTATAAATTCTTTCAAACTTTCTTCAACTTTCGAATTTGTTTTGGACAAAATGTTTAAAGGAATTCCTTCGGACATTTTGTCTGAAAGAATTCACTCTTTAGGTTTTCCTCTTTGGATTTCCTTCAGAAAAAAAGTATAAAGGAATTCTCCTTTGGCCTATCAACCTTTCCAAAGGGCAATTCATTTTTGGGCTTTCTACCTTATCCTTTTGCTTCGACCATCTGCCCTTTGCAAGGACACCTCAAACCCAAAGTTACCCTTCGAGCTTTTGCAAAGGTCCATTCTGCTAATTGCTTGCCTCCCACAAGGGCTTATTGGCCTCTATGTAGGCTTTCAAAAGAATTGAAAAGGTCTTGATTGGCACGCAAGTGCCCTTTGTAAGGGCACCTACCCTTCAGACCTTTTGTAAACAACCCTTGGCCCTTTGAACTTGGTCTGTTTTGTCGATAAAAAACCCTCCAAAGTAACTTACTTGCCCTGTTAAGCATCCAAGATCAAAATGAGTTCCAAGCTGACTCTTGCTTGCCAGACCCAAAGCACTTGGCAACCAGAAGAAGAAAACACTTAGTTTTTTCCATGGAAAAAGGCCTGAAAAAGAGAAAACTACACAAGGCATCTGTTGGATGAACTTTCCAGAACCTAGATCGAAAGACCCTTAAAAGGAAAGAGGGGTGCCCAATTTTGGCCTGTAGACCCACAATTAGTCAACACATGTGGCGATTCATAGGGGAAGCATGTTTGCTATGCTTGAGAAGACTGGTGGCTTAAAGGTCCATTGGGCATGAAGTCAGGATGCAGCTTGAAAAGCTGGCAACAGCCTTGTAAAAACCTAAGAACCAATAAATATATTACCCCAGATGATAAATAAAACACACACAAAGCTAAAAAAACTATAGATATGCATAAAATCACTTTAGGGAAAATGAGGAAAAGATAGGGAAACTATGTACATGATAAGAGAAAACTAGTAACAATGTTTAAGATATATCCCATTGACTAGGATATGTAGTTCTTCACCATCTGGCTTGGAGAGTTGGAAAGCATTATGTTACTTACATTGGGTGATGACATATGGACCACTCCACAAGGCATCAAACTTCGTGCGCCTTCCAGGTTTGGCTCGGTCCTCATCCCACTTCAAGATAATGTCACCTTATGAGAAGTTTTTTGGCATAGATATCTTGTCAAAATGCTTCTTTGTTTGCTTTTAGTGGCTGGTCATTGCATCTATGGCTCGGTCTCTTACCTCCTGAAGCTCTATTAGTTCACAATACTTGACCTTCAGGCTATCGCTCTCCACCAATTGCAGTTGATGGGCAAGATCTAAGGCTGGTAATTCAAGTGAAATAAGAAGTCTAGATTCCCTTCCCTACACAAGTGTGTATGGTGAATTCCCAACTGCCTTTTTTGGAGTGATCATGTCTGCCCACAGAGCTATCTTTAACTTGGTATGCCAAATCCTTTGATTTTTCTCCATTATCTTTTTAATGATCCTAATCAGGTTCTTATTTGTGGTCTCAGCCAACCCATTCCATTATGGGTATTAGTTGTAAGAAGTGTTGAGATAGATGCCACATCTTAATGCCCTCTCACTTATCTTTGCTCCCAAGAAAGATAATGCATTGTCTGAAATGATTGTGGCTGGGACCCCAAATCTCATCACTATGTCTTCATAAAACTCTAGGACTACGCTCTCATTGGCTTCCTTCAAAGTGATAGCTTCTACCCATCTTGTGAAATAATATATAGTAGTCAAGACCCACTTGTGCCCAGCACTAGGAGGTTTGATCATCCCTATGAATTCCAAACTCTATTGCATGAATGATTGTTCCACTTGAATAGGATGTAGAGGCATTACAACCAGTCAGTGCTTCCCATCAAAGAAAATGCATTTTTGATATTTCCTCACCCAAGCATGAGTATTTCTAAATAAAGTGGGTCAAAATTAGCTAGCTCTCATAATCTTTATAGTTATGGCCTTGGGAGCAAAGTGGCCACCTGCTGGTCCATCATGGAACTCGGACAGTACCCTGTCAACTTGGTCTGAGTCAATGCATCTCAAGAGTACCCCTAAAAGGTCTTTTCTGAACAACACTCCATCAATTGAGACATAAGAAAGAGATTGGAGCTTTAAATACCTTCTCCTGGTCCTATCAATAATTTGTGGACACTCACCAGTTTGGAGGAAATGAACCATGTATTGTGCCCAGCTCTTCATGATTATAGGTATTTCTGCTACAGCTTCATCATGGAGTACGTAAATGTTCTCCTTCGGCTCTTTATATTTTGTAGCGAGGTATTCACACAACCCTCTTCCCCTTACCAGCTTGGTGATCTTGATCTCTACATCATACTCCATTACTTTGGTAATCCACCATGCCCTTTTCTCATTCAAGTCTCGGCTCAGTAAGAAGTCCTTTACACTAGAATGTGGCACCATGATGTGAATCTTATTGTTAGACAATATATGTCTGAATTTTTTCAAGTTTTGTATGACTGTAAGTGCTTGTTTCTCAGCATACATGTATCTAACCTCATAGCCTTCTAAGCCTTGACTAAAAAAAGTGAGAGGCTATTCTGAATTCTCACTATTTGCTTGAGTGAGCATAGTCGAAATTACCTCTTCATTTTTAAAGGTGTATAAATTTAAGTCTTTAGAGAAGTCTGGACTTGTTAGGGTAGGAGCTTGGGTGATAGATTAATTAATGCCTTTGAAGCTTTCTCTTCTCTTTGTTGTCCATGTGAACGTCTCTTCCTTATTCAGCATGGAGGTTAGTGGCTTGACCAATTCAGCAAAATTAGGGATGAATCTCCTAATAAAATTTGCTTTGCTAAAGAATCTTTGCAGGCCCTTCTTGTGTTTAGGCAAGGACAATGCTAAAATGACATGCACTCTTTCCGGATCAATGGTCAAGCCCCTTTTTGAAATGACATGGCCCAAAAGTTTACCTTCATGGACAATAAACATGCATTTCTTTGGGTTGAGAGAGATGTCGAACTCTCTACACCTCTCAAAGATTTATCTCAGGTGTTTCAGACGTTGAATTGCTTCCTTGGAGAAGACTATCACATCATCAAGATAAACTAGCACAATGTCATTTATCAAACCTTGGAAAGCCATATCCATAGCTCGTTGGAAGGTAGCTCCAACATTTGATAGTCTGAATGGAATTTTCTTATAGGTAAAAGTTCCCCACTTGGTGAATGTTGTCTTGTACTGGTCGTAACCTTGCACTAAAATTTGATTGTATTCAGAGTAGCCATCTAGGAGAGAATTTTTCACTATCTATCACCATCTAGAGAATTTAATCCATACTTGGGAGGGGATAGTGATCTCTTAATGAGACTCTGTTCAGGTCTCTGAAATCCACACACAATCTGATCTCCCCATTTTTCTTCCTAATAGGGACCAAACTAGACAGCCAAGAAGAGTGTTTGATAGGAAATATGATCCTCTAGACTCAATCAGCTTAGTGAGTTCCTTCTTCATGAGAGGCTCAATCTTTGGATTGATTGGCTTTTGTTTTTGCTTGATGGGTTTGGCACCTTTTTTCATCTGAATGATGTATTGGGCCAGGCTTAGGTCAAACCCCTTCAAATCACCATACTCCCAAGCAAATACATCGACAAACTCTTGGCATAACATAATGAAAGCATGCTTTTTTTCATTGGTACATACCTTCCCAAGTGAAAGCAGCTTATTCTTGAAGATTTCTACCCTTTCATAATTTTCTTTCTTGGTTGACATGCTTGCTTTGTCCTTATTGAGTTGGTCATACTCATTGAAGGTGATCTCAAGAGTTACCAAACCTTTGGGATGTTTGTTGGTCTTTAGCTGAACAATCTACCCATCATACTGCTATTACAACTTGGACTAATTTTTAGAAGCAAACTCAGCTTCCTCCTTCAAAAAAAGTGATATTTGCTGGTCACTTTCAAACACCTACCAATTGGTGACATTGTCTGGTATGGAGGGCCTCATTATCACCTTCAAATGGTGTTGATTGTTGTCTTGTCTCACCCCCTTTGGAATATCAAAATGAGCACCAACTACTACTAGTCTGTATGCATGTTTGTTCTCCTCTCTTAGGATGGAAGTGATGTTGAAAGAAGTGAAACTCTCCATTAGGTCCCACACCTTGGGCTTGTAAGACTTGAGTAGGGATTTCTTGGTTAAATTATGACCCCTCAATTAGTTCATGATCAACTCGTTGTCTCCAAACACTTGCAATTCTTTGATTCCTCTCTTCCTTGCCCACTCTAGACCATGAACAAGGGATTCATACTCAGCTACGTTACAAGTGTAGGATAACTGGAATCTAAAAGTTGAGAATTATTTCTCTTTGGAAGGTGAAACCAACATTGCTCCACCACCAGCTCCCAACATGATTTTAGATTTGTCAAAGAAAAGTTGCCACAAACCATAGTCCCCTTGGTTTGCCTTCATCAAATTTGGCATTGAAGCATCTTTCTCATGCATGCAGTAAACTCCAAGCCCTGCCTCTTTGATTAACTTTTAAGGGTCATGCTCAAAATTGTCATTTCCCCATTCATCTAGGAGCAGGTCAACAACTCCTACAAGGAAAAATGATGGAGATTGGTCTACCTAGAATTCTTTTTCATCAATGATGGCATAGCTGACATTCAATACTTTGGGTGAATATGGCTCCAGGTGATCTTTGTGAATGGGCTCTAACTCAATATTCACCTTAGTTACATACTTTGTCCTAAAAACCATGTAAGACCAATTTGCTACCAAGTACCCACCTATCTTGGATGCGAAATCCCTGGATAAGCAAAGATTGAAATAAGGGAGAACATCTACCACTACCACGTCATGGGGAATTGAGAAGGTGGAATAGGCATGGAGAGTTAGATTCAAGCCTCTGACCACTCCCAAGGTCTTGGTTGGTGATCCATCCAACTGCAGAACTCCTTTGGTCATTTGCTCATATTTGAGTCCTAGCTTATCAGGTATGCATTTGGGCATAACTAAGGTGATTGCTCCATTATCAATAATGCAATTATGGACCAAGAAATCACTAATAATCAAGGATAGATAAAAATGAGGAACCTTTTCATCCTTCTTTGCTTGACCTCCCATGGGAAGAGCCAAATTCACTATCAACACATTATCATTCTTTGTTGGGATAGCTCATTCACTTAGCTTGTGTAATTCATTTAATAGTATATCCTTTTGCCCTAGTAGTGCTAAGGAATCCTACAATGAGATGTTCAGGTGTAGCTTCTTCATTTGGTCCACTACATTGATTGAAGGATTGCCCCCCTTAGAGGTCTCTTTGGGGACATTTGTAACTTGTGATGCAACCTGAGGAGTTGAAGCTGCCATTGGCGGTCTGTAATTGGGAAAATTTTGATTTACTTATAATGAAAAAGATGTTGTAGGTGCTTGAGTAGCTGCTTGAGCTTCATCCATAGCTCTCTTCTTGGACCTAGTGTTGACTGCAACACAATCATCCTAATTATTTGTGCTCCCCACATAGTTGACTGTGTATAACTCCCCTTCTAAGTGGTTCATAAGAGTGGAATCAGATTGAGCCTGCCTGTTGTCCATCCCAAGTTGTGTTGACACCTCAAAACTTGAGAATTGAGCTATCTAATCACCTTGTATGGTCATACTTTGATTTGGTAGCTCATTGGCATAAGCAACCTGTTCTTGACCATGCCCCAAGGGTGGATAATTAGGTTGATCCTGCACCAAATTATTTTGAGTGGGGACAAGAGCCTTGGAAGATGAAGGGGCATTTAGATTATATCTCTGATAAGACCTGACTTGCGTAATCTGACCCTACCCTTGATTATAATTTTGAAAGGGAGGCCTATTTGTCTGCCCAAACTATTGCTAGCCTTGATTTGGCCTATAACTTTGAGCTTTCTGCCTCTTGAAGGCAGCTAGCTCATTGGTAACATTCTGCAACATGCTCTTAACTTCAAGGAGATCATTTACAGGGGTAGAAGTCAGCCTCTTTACACTAGGCAGAGGAGCTAGAGTGGGTGTAACAGGCTGAGCTACGGGCTGAAAATTAAGAAAGAGTGGCATATGAGGTCTAGGACCTATCTTTCCTACGTGAACTAGGTAATTCTCAATAGCTATGGCTATTTCATAAGCAATGGGTAGAATATGTCCACAAATGGACTGTATCATGATATCAATGTCACTATTTAGGGCCTTCAAGTAGTAAAGGAAAGCATAGCATGGGGTTGGCCTCACAAGAATTGGGATTCTGCCCCAGGCTTTTGGAACCTAGTGTTGAAACACTGCATAAATTCATGAGGGGCTCTCTTCATGGCAGTCAATTGCTCAATTAGAGACAAATGATCACTTTTTTCTCCAAACCTATTTGTCAAAAGCGTCCCTAACTCATTCCATGAGCCAAGTGAGTTCATAGGCAAGGTCCCATACCAGTCCAAAACTTTTCCTTTGAAGGGCAAGGCCAATAATCTGATGGCTACATTTTTCTCAGTGATATTATGAATATTGTAGAGGTTGGCTATGTTTCTGATATGCTCAATAGCAGTGATTGAGCCCTCTCCACTAAAGGGAGGAACACTTTTGAGAGTTGTCCCTGGAATTGGGTCATACTACAAAAGGGACAAGGGACTCTAACCATTGAAGGCCATAAAATGGAAAGCCATGGTTATGAAAGGATTCAATCGGGGTCTTTTTAAGTAGGTATATTTTATGGCTGGTCTTGGAAAGTGGATTGCTACGTAAGGATGAGTAGTTGTAAACCTTAGCCTCTTTGCTGAGTTCAGAGGCAACTCAACAAATTTGAAAGGGACACCCTTTGAAGAAGATCTTGTGGTGACCTTAGGCATGGGATGCCTGACTAATCATTAACCAAAGACCGAGTTCTTGAAATGGAGTTGCCAGATGCTAGATTATAGCTCCTTTTTTTAGATGTTACAGTTACAGGACCAACACCAATCCTAAAACTTACATGACATAAAATAAGTGTCCCACCAAGCATGCCAAAAAATATTGATGCTGTGGATTGCACCCTCTGAAAGGATACTCGGCTCCCTTCCTCCACGCGGTATAATGGAGACATTCCTCTTACTGTGGATGGAAAATTTGAGGAATGAATCTCTAGATTAGGGGCTAGCTCTCCTTGATGCACCTTGAGGCCTTAAATTTCTTACTACTAATAATGGGAGGGGAAAAGAGAGAGATACTATAAGAAAAAGAGAACCTAACTAAAGTGGTGATATACCAAAACTGACTGGTCTACTCAACTTTCACCTACACTTTACACCAAAAAAAGTAAACAAACACTTCATTCAAATGAGAAACTGACTACATCAGCGCTTCAACAGGGGGTTATATGGAGGTATAAGGAAGAAGAAACTACCAGAGGTGTTCTAAAGACACGTTGGATAGTTGCTCACCCATGCCTATACTTCAATTTGGACACTTCTTGTTAACCTGTAGAAAAGAATTCATAATATACTAGATATGCTAGTATAAACTTATGAATGCATTAGAGGAAATCACTAAACATAAAACAAGACCATAGGCATATGCAAAAGTGCAAGCTCAAATAGAGGTAAAACACTTCTTTTGATTCAAGGTAAATTCTTCAGGGCTTCACCATACAATGTTGAGAGATCCTTTTCAAAAATGAGAAGTTACAATATATAGAGAACTTAGAAAAAGATCATTGACTAGTCAAGGAAATGAGACCCATATTGTATTAAACACCCCTACATCGAAGAATTCACCCATGATATTATCGTTTCTTATTAAATGCTTATGAGGAAGCCATGTTGTAGGTACTTGAGTCGTCTCTCCCCCTTATATGGGCTTGTAGGAGTATGGGCTACTTCTCCTAGCAACTGATAAGGCCATCCCCTGTTATGTTGACTGGGCCATGCTCTCTTGAATGCTTCGTGCAACTGGATGCTCATTAATGTTAAAACAAGAATACATGGGCCACTCCCTTCAATGTTCATAACTAACCCTTTTAATGGTTTTTTGGTGGAGACTATTTCACCTAAAGGCATTTATTTCTCCCACTGATGACTCCTGTGCCACCTGCCCTGGTCTGGTTCATCCCTACGCTTGACTTGTTATGCCACCTGAAGCATTTTGAGCTTTTTTCTTATATACATGTGTCCACGTTCTGAGTTTCCCACTCTATTTTCTCTTTCCTTGATATTTTTTGCCCTTTTCTTAGTAATTCAAGATCTTGGGGCTTATGAATTTTCTCTCGGGCTCCTTTCTTTGGCGAGTCGTTGAGTCGTTCCTCAAGTTCTCAGGCTTTTGAATTTTTTTGGACAAAATGTCCAAAGGAATTCTTCCTTTTGGCTTGTCACTTTTGAGTTCCTTCGGACAAAATGTCCAAAGGAATTATTTCAGACATTTTGTCTGAAAGAATTGTTCTTTGACTGCTTCCCAATAGCTAGCTCACCACCTTAAATTTGATGTTCATGGGCCTGTCACCTACATTTGAATTCCAATGGCTAGATTATCACCTTGAAATTGACGTTCGTGGGCCTGTCACCCCTTTTGGAAATTCCTTCATCTTTTTCGAAGGGAAAGTGACCCTTCGAAAAAATTGAAAAGGCCCTACTTGCCACCTAAGTGCCCTTCATAAGGGCACCTACCCTTCATACTTTTTGTCTTCCAAATTCTTTCAGACTTTCTTCAACTATCAAATTTCCTTAGACAAAATGTTCGAAGGAATTCCTTCGGACATTTTTTCTGAAAGTATTCACTCTTTGGATTTCCTTCAGACAAAAAGTCTGAAGGAATTCTCCTTTGGCCTATTAACCTTTCCAAAGGGCAAGTCCTTTTCGGGCTTTCTACCTTGTCCCTTCACTTAGACCATCTTCCCTCTACAAGGACACACCGAGCCCAAAGTTACCCTTTGGGATTTTGCAAATGTCCATTTTGTTGATTTTCTACCTCCCACAAGGGCTTCTTGGCATCTAAGTCACCTTTCGGAAGAATTGAAAAGGACCTGCTTGGCACTTAAGTGCCCTCCGCAAGGGCACCTACCCTTTAGAACTTTTGTAAATGACCCTTGGCCCTTTGAACTTGGTCTGTTTTGTCAATAAAAAACCCTCTAAAATAACTTAATTTCCCTGTTAAGCATCCGAGATCAAAATGAGTTCCAAGCCGACTCTTGCTTCCTTGACCCAAAGCACTTGGCAACTAGAAGAAGAAAACACTTGGTTTTTTTTTCATGGAAAAAGCCCTGACAGAGAGAAAACTACACAAGGCATTTGTGGGATGAACTTGCTAGAACCTGGATTGAAAGACCCTTGCAAGGAAAGAGGGGTGCCCAATTTTGGCCTGTAGGCCCAAAATTGGTCAACATGTATTGAAGAGTTATGTTTTTAATGGTTGATATGTTAGTTCCCTACTCTCCGCTTTTGGTCTTCTAGAGCCACACCTTTTTCAATATTATTGTATCTAAACTCGTGAACTTTTACCATGTGATGTGTCAAACCTTGAAACTATTTCGGTTCTTGTTTTGGATTTATACGTTGATTTGAACATTCTTTATGGATTTCCGTGCTATGGATTCAAGGTTTAGCCATTTATTATTTCAAAACTTTACTGATTGTTGGAGATCCTACGTTTCTTTCTTATATTCTGTTTTGGATTGAATTGGGTTGTTTATCCATTGTCACCTTTATTATTCTTTGGATTATATTGGGTTGTTCAAGCTTTTTATTTGTTCTCCTTTTTGTGGATTGAGTTGGGCTATTTAGCCAATTTGATTTTTCTCCTTGATTGGATTGTTAAATTCTCAACTTGTTTATGTGTTGTTTTGATGAGCCTTTTCAGGTACCTATCGCCTTGAGCAAGTATGGGAGTAGTAGGTGAAAAGTATCTTGTTAGTTTTAATAGTTGAGTTTAGCTTACGACTTATTGCACAACTTGTTGAACATGTTGGGAGACATAATCTCATTATTTCTTCTTTAAAGGTTGTAAGGATGGTGTGATTGTTAGTCTTGGTTATGTAAAATATTAGCATATGTTTCCTCTTAACTCTGAGAGCGATGGAGATGGGTTATGTTGTGATTTTGGATATTTTAGTGTATCGCATTGCACTCCATGATCTATTAGTATAGATCTATGATCATTAACTTATAGAGACCATTAAGTAGAGTTAGCAGGATTCCTAGTGATTGTTATAACAACCTTTAAATTAGACTTTTGACCCTTGATGTCTTTCAGGAGGTAGTTTACATAAGTGGAGGGGGATGTGAGACCCCTATTTTCACAGTGCTCACCTTTAGACATGTTGTGTTAAACACGTCCCATGGAAATGTGCCTTCTATGTTGTTGAGACAATATATTTTGAGTCCTTGAGATTGAGGCATAGATTCTATATGTTATGAGATGTTATGCCTTGCTTACACAAGAACAATTATATGCTTAGATTAGATGATTACATTATGCATTGATATTAGTTTACTTATGTTATTTGGTTATTCATTATGATGCATATTGATTATGAATCACTAGAGCTATTATTCTTAAGCATGAATTTGAATTATGCATATGTTTGGATGATTGGTATTTGTTTATTACCATTGATATGTGATGCCTTGGATATGTTGTGTGCTTATTATTTTGAAATGAGATCACTTGTATTGTTATATTTTACAACTTTGACTATCTAGGGTAGGGCATTTTATGTGTGTAATGTTATGCAGGGGACATGAGAGGTCAACGAGGGAACTAGGACTACGTTGGGCATGAGCACATCATGGGTAGAGTGGTGACACGTCTACTTGACCTTACCGTGATCCAAACCACTCATTGTACCTTTTTGTAGGCCTAGTCAAAAGTGGAGATGTCCTTAACTCGTTTAGCACCATACCCCGCCCTCCCTTGGACACTATTCACACCCTTATTTCCAACCTTAGGAGCTCTCTTTCAAGTTTTATTTCATTCATAAAGTATTTTGTAAGCCACTTAAGTGGACCCCTTTTAATCAAAACATGAATGGGTTGAAAGATCTAACTTTTTAAAGTGTCATAAAGTAGGTTTTAGATATTTTATGTTGATATTTCTGCCCTTAGACCAATAGGAACGTAGGAGAGTCCTTCAAGGAGCCTTAGAGTACTTTTGAGGCAACTTATGTGCCATTTGTGGCTTAAGATAGTGAGTCCATCTATGAGGTATGGTCTTTTTTGCTTGCCCACATAGACTTGTAAGTGGAGTTATGGAGAGGGAAGAATTTTGACCATGAGCCAAGGGATGGGAAGGGACACATGTCACCTTCCTATTGGCTTGTAGAGTATGACAAGGAAAGCCTTCCTTGAGGGGACTTTTGCTCATTTGAAATTTATAAAAATAGAAGTGCAAAAGAAAAGGAGGAGCTTGAGGAAGAGCTTAGAGAAGGAAGAGATTAATGATTTCCCAATCTTGTTAGAAGTGTTCTTGAGTGGATTCAAGAAGGAACTAAGGTATGCTTCTATGCCCCATTTGTATTAATTTTATATTTTATTAAAATTATCTTCCTAACTTCCTTTTGTTGCAATTTTCAATAGGTGTAAGGCCATTTGGCTTACCCCCTTTCTTTATCTGTATTCCATGGTTATGTCAATGGCCACCATGTGGTTTTAATGCCCCTTTGGGCTTTAGAGATGTAATATCCCTCCTACACTCTTGGCTAGTTTTTATGCCATTTTCTTGTCTTAAAATGACAATGTTATGCTGCCAAAATTGTTTGTGCATATGCATGCTTGTTATGCACTCCCACATATTGGTAATGACGAGTGAACCAAGTTCCCAAAGTCCTCTATGTAGTTTGATTCTTCGTATAGGAAGCAATTAGTAGACCTCTTGATGTCTCCTACATGGTTCTTTGTTTGTGCCTTGTTATTTGGTTGGTGGAACCATAGTTCCTGAGGGCCTTCTACATATTATTGGTAATGGCAAGTGGACCAAACTCCCAAGGTCCCATACATAGTTTGATTCTCCTTATAATATGTGGATGATGGACCACCTGATGCCTTCTTACTTGTTACTTGGCATGGCTTGAGGTGCCTTTCCCTCCCATGACCAAGAGGTGGTAGAACAAAGGTGAATTATCCCCACGTTCTTCTTCGCATTTGATGGGCCTATTTGTGTTGCAAGTGTGTATGGTTGCCTTATGATATTTTAGCATTTTAAGTGGTGTTTTTATCATAGTTACCATGTTCGACTGCATCTAGGCCAAATGCGGAAAAATGTGGATTTTTTCAGCTCTCAGATTAATGTGCTCAGGTTTGGGCATTTTTTTATTATTAAAAATTTAAAACATTAAAAAAACAAAAAACCCCTAAAAAGTGCCTACCATATAGAGTGGGAACCTAAAAAGGATAGTTAATAACGTAGGAATCCTAAAAAGCACAGTTGATAGCGCAGGAACCCTACAAAAAAATTATTTATACACCGTGAGTTTGCATCACTGAAACACAAGGCGAATCGAATCATCTGATGGCGATTCGTAAATGAATCTTCTAACAACAACTGAGCACAGTGAGTGACAGTGTGAAGGGCCAAGGCAGGTTAGGGACTGGGATCTTCATCTCTCCCTCGACCATCCATCTTTATCTTCTGACCCTTGACCAGTCAGTGACATGATGCAGGATCATAGAGTGGTCTAAATTCGATGGTCACGCAGAGATCTTAACAGTGGCCGATGACGAGGCAAGGATCCCAATGGTGGTCGACGCTCAACGACAACATAGACAAGAACAGGTAGGCAGTTCGTTGAATGCCTACATTTTTTTTGCTTATGTTATAAGTTTATAATTTAGCTTTGAGGTTTTATTTTATATATATGTTTTTATTTTTATTTTTTTGTTTTTAAATTTACATTACGTAAATAAATAAGTTATTTTATAATTGTTTTTGTTTTATTAAATAATTAATAAGTATATATATATATATATATATATTATTTTAATTTTTGATATTATATTTATATTTATTTTTTTATAATTGTTTTTTAACTATATATATATATATATATATATAATAAAATTATTTTAATTTTTGATATTATATTTATATTTATTTTTTTATAATTGTTTTTTAATTACATAATATATATATATATATATATATCATAAATATATTAAATTTTAATTGTTTGTAAATATAAATAATTTTATTATATATTTGTTTTTTAATAAATATTTATAAATATTAACAACTGTAAATATATAAATTTATAATAATTATAAATATATAAATTATCATAAATATTAAAAAATGAGTATAAATTTAGTATTTAATATTATAAATGTATTAAATTTTAATTGTTTATAAATATAAATAATTTTATTATATATATATATATATATTTTAACAATTATAAATTTATTATATATATATATATATATATATATATATATATATATATATAAAATAAATTTAAAATTTAAAAATAAATATAAAAATATATAAAAACTTAAAATAAACATTAAAAATTAAATATGAATACATTTACATTTTTATTTTATATTAGAAATAATAATTTTCTAATATTTAATTTTTTATAGGTCATTTAAAATTAAATTTAATATTATTTTTTTATAGTTTTATTTTATATACATCATTTAGTTAAATTCAAAATAAAAAATTTACAGTTTTTCAAATGTGTAATAAAAAATATTTATAATACTTTTGCAGGGTACATTACAAATGACAACCTATCATTATGGCAAGTCAACCACTCGAGAAGAAATATATTATTCAGCGAGATATGAATCCCAGAAACATGCAATGCACTCTTTGTAGCTCAAATATCATAGGGACTACAACAAGCATTCAAACCCATTATATTGGAGGCCCAGATGTGAAGATTAGGCTAATAGCGTCGCAAAACTCCATGTATGCAACATTTGTAAGTGAAATCCAAACCAAATATGAAATAAAAATAATTGCATCAATGTCTGAATCTTCAAAGAGGGCTAAAATTCAACATAGTCTGACACAATTTAGCTTATTTTCTAGCTCAACGCATTCCCCAGCGTCTACCCAAGCTAGTGAAAGTGCACATCAAATGTCCCAATCCTAGCCTTCTTTGAAAGCTATGTGGAAGCCGTAGCAAAAACATGAGGTAGATAGATTGGTGGCCCATTTTTTTATACAAATGTCAACCCCTTCAATATTGTTTAAAATTCACATACGAAAGCAATGGTAGAGGGGATCGCCAATTTTGGGAAAGGGTACACAATGCCATCTTTTGAAAACCTAAGAACTATTCTACTAGAAGAGGAGGTGACATCTATATCTAGTGAACTTGATAAAATGAAAAGGCAATAAAAAAAATCAAGGTGCACTGTAATAAGTGATGGGTGGTCTGACACAAAGTGAAGACCCCTCCTCAATATATTGACTCAATGTCCTAAAGGTTTTATGTTTATCAAATCAGTTGATACAATCAATGATGTGAAGACTGCAAATTTCATTTTCAAATGCATTGAATATGCTATTCTAGAGATTGGAGAGGAATATGTTGTCCAAGTTATTACAAATAATGTAACAAATTTTAAAGCAGCATGGGGTCTTCTAATGGGTAGGTTTATTCATTTGTTTTGGACTCCATGTGCAAATCATGTTTTAGATCTTTTGCTTGAAGATCTTGCCAAGTTGGAGTGGGTAAATAATGTTGTCAGAGAAGGAGAACAAATTTCAAAGTTCATACTTAATCACCGCTTGACTTTGAGCTTGTATTGCTTATTTGCAAAGCATGAACTTCTCTCTCCAGCTAAAACAAGATTTGCATCTAATTTTATCACATTACAAAGGAAGGTGGAGGAGAGGACATCATTGAGAAGAGTTGTAGTTAGTGAAGAATGGGCACAATCTAAACTTTCTAAGGAAAGCATTGCAAAGGACACTGAGAGAATTATCTTGATTAGTTCATTTTGGGAGGGCGTCGAGAAGACACTAAAAGTTTTTGAGCAACTAGTCCAATTGTTGAGATTGGGTGATGGCATGAAACCTTGTATTAGTTTTGTATATGAGGGCATAAAGCAAGCAAAAAAACAAATAAAAAAAGTATTAGCAGATAAATTTGATGAAGTTAAACATATTTGGGACATTGTGGACATTCGATGGAACATGTTACATCGACCTATACATGCAGCAGGTTGCTATTTGAATCCAAAGTTGATAGAGGTGGATCATGATGCAGATGAGGAGGTAAAGAATGGTGTATTAACAATAATAGATAAGTTGGTTCAAGATAAAAATGAGAAGGCTAAGGTGAGAAGGCAATTGACTACATTTAAGAACCAATAAGGTTTATTTTCCCTCAAGGAAGCACAAGAAGACATTCTTAGTATGGATCCCCATTTATGGTGGCAAACATATGGTTCTTATACTCTAGAGTTACAAAATCTTTCCATGCGTGTCCACAGTCAGTGTGCCAGTGATTTTACATGCAAAAAAAATTGGAGCACGCATGATTTGATCCATATTAACAAGAGAAACCGACTAAGAGCCAAAAAGCTCTCAGATCTTATGTTTATTCATAACAATTTAAGATTGCTTGAGCACAATCTTGTAAAAGAAGATGACGATCTTCATCTTGAAGAAGTAAAACCATCCTTTGAAGGTGTTGAAGAAAATATTGATAGTGTTGATGATCTTGTTAGAGGATTTGTTGATGGTGCTAGTGCTAGTTTTGATTTTGAAGCAGGGTTTGATGTTGAAAATGTTTGAAACTTAAGTTTTGTATCAATTTTGAGCTTAGGCTCTAAACTATGGACATTTTTCTATCTTTTAATGTAATTCAAGTTTGAAACTTATGCATTTCTCAAATTTTCAAGTGTTAAATTAATATTCAATGTTAATTTTTTAGTAGATTAAAATATTTTACATAC
Organism: Torreya grandis; assembly: GCA_037957365.1. NCBI lineage: Eukaryota > Viridiplantae > Streptophyta > Pinopsida > Cupressales > Taxaceae > Torreya > Torreya grandis. The sequence goes on from JARHVA010000309.1 coordinate 2,963,953, forward strand.
ATACATACATACATATATATATATATATATATATATATATATATATATATATATATATATATATATATATATATATATATTGAACCAGATTTTACCGAATTTTTTTCCAAAATTTTTCAAGAATTTTGCATTTTTTTGGCCTCCTGAACACATTCAGATTTCCGAACCTGGTAACTATGGTTTTTATTTCTTTGTATGTTAATTTTGGATATGGATGCCCTCTGTGTTGTCAAATTTATAGTATCCTAAATGTAAATTCCTAGTGAGCATACCTTGCCTAGTCTTATGACCATCTAAACTTCCTCTTACCAACTTGTCTACCTTAAACCATGATGTGGTGATGCCTGGAGTTGTGATTCTAAGGCTTGCGGGTGTTTAAGACAGCGACTTGATGATGAAAAAAGGATGGGAGGCGAGCCCCTCCATCGGTTGGCCTTGCGGTTGCATGTGGAGTCCTTGTGAAGACTAATTTATTCAACAATTTATATTTATTTGTAAATAAATTATATTGGCCATGGAGAGTCATATTGTTGTATTTCTTTTAGTTTGAAAATATGTACATATTGGAAGAAGATTTGTAATATTCATTAGAAATAGTGTGATGCTTCTTTAACACTTGCATACTCTTTCTATTGAGTGTATCAGATTGTAAAAGTAATAAGATAATTATTTATGTTCAAATTCAAATGGTATATTTTGTATCGGACATGTATATCTTTGAATTTTATAGTTGACTGAAAATAAGTGTTATCTTTCCTACAATTGCGAAATTCATAGTTTTGTGTGACTTTGAGGAAGGCTAGATACTTTCAGATAATTTTTACCCAATTTCAAGCTCACCTATTTTCCCTAAATCAATTTTATTAGAAATAAGGCTTTCTCAAGATTTTGTATCAATTTACAAAATATTTTTAGGTGTTACCATTTTAAAGTTATGAATTTTTAAGCTTCAGCATCCAATAATGGTTTTTTTTCCTTTTGTAAATTAACCCTACTTCGTATAAATTTTAGGCATGTAAAACGAGGCAATTCGAGGCCCTAAATAATTTTATAATAAAACTGGTAGAAATTTGGACCCAACATCACTAATTTCATAATTTTTGGACTCCTGGTTTTTTCGAAATGAATTTTTAAAAACTATCACTCTGTAGGGAAATTTTAATAAAGCACAGACCCTTGTGAAGGCATTGCACCCTTATTATAGGGTAGCTAGTGTTTAGTTGGCGCTCATCCATGTGACAATATGACATGTGGGAAGGCCCCTAAGGGGTTAACAATGTGCATGGTATGTTTAAGTTTGGTGGTTTTGGTTTGGTGGCTTGGATGAGCATAAACCACCACATCATTGGGGTTTAAGTGGAAACCACATGGCTTGTATGCCATGTGGTGAGCCCACCTTGCATTTCGAAACCTTAGGGGCAGCCAAAATGGGTTGACCACCACCCAATATTGATGGGCTAACTAATCGTATGGTTAGTCAAAATAAATAAATTCTATTAAGTTAAATTTAATAATATGAGAGTTTATTCAACCTTACTTTTTATTAAGTATAAACCTGCAAATTTTTTAAAATTAGAACTTTTGCAACTAATATACCTAGTTTTGTTCTTTCAATTGTAGAGACGTGGAAATTTGGAGTTGGGGTGATCCCAAAAATGAACCCCCTCCATTTTGTATACCCTTATGCAAGAAATAAGTTTTGAACCCTGAAATGATGTACTTCACCAGATTTGACCCATTTCTCCTTAGAGGTGCTTTTGACCTCTTTTGAAACTTAGTTACCTATGTTTCACTCATGATTGTGAAGACCCAAGGATCAGAGATAGGGGAACCAAAAAGGGACTCCCCTCAAATTTTCATCATCTTCTGCATGGTGTTTTTGGGCCCTGAAACTTCCTAGTTTTCACTTTGTGCTTGTTTTGTCATAGGGTGGCCGTTTTGGGCCTTGTTAGGTATCACAAGCTCCTAGGATCCCCAAAATGGACTGATCCAAAAGGGGACCCCTGTTATTTTTTGTCCCCTTGAGCCTGAGATAAAATTAGAATTATGAAATTTAACTTTAACCTTGCTAGTGGCATTTAATGGCTATAGAGGAGATTGAAGCTCCAAAGACCATTTAAAAACTGTAGGAGACTGAGACCACCTGTAACCATTCCATAAATATGGGTGCTTGTAAAACTAAACCATGTATATATGTATCCAAACAAATTATAAAAAATAAATATTTGGAAATGGATCAAAAGCTTGGAGACTCCATTAATGGTAGTCATCCAAAGCTAAGGAAGGAGAGGAGGGATGACCATGGACAAGTTATCTTCCAAAACCTCCTCCCTCCATTCCAAAATCTGAATGTGACTTAATTTCTGATTTTAAGCCTTTATTGACTTCCATAAGGATTTATGTGGCTTCCTTACCTTTGACCAGATCCGATGGTCAAGGTTGAATTGATTCAATGGCTGAGATGGAGTGTTCCATCCTTAAGGGGCTTATTTGGGTATTTTAGGCCCTTTTTGAGATCATATGGGGACTTCACAATCTTTAGTTGAGTTATTTCCTTGACTTTGACTTAAGTCAAAAATTGAGTTTGATTTATGACTTAAGTGTGAAATGGGGGTTGCTCAAAACCAGCTTATATTAATTAAACATTATTTTTGGGCCTTTGTAATGGCCCCTTCAAGCTAGACATTATACTTTCAACATGATTAGCCTATCAGTGGCCCTCGTAGGCTAATACGGCATGGTTAAAGAGTCTTCTCTGGAGTTACCCAAATGGCAGTTGGTTTCTTTGGGGAAGTTTCAACATATTCTGGAGGTTTTCTAATGATTTATTAGAATGTTTCTATTTTTGGAAACCTTATGTTATAAGATGATGTTATATTTGTACTTTATGTTATAATTTATTATTTTATATTAAAGTGTAAATATAATATATTAAAAGGGAAAAATAATAATAAAATATTATGATGTTTCTAGAAGCTTCCCAAATGAAGGAAAGAAAAAAGAGTATAAAGGGAGGTGTGGGCTGCCATTAAGAATCATCCAGATTTGATGTTGTCTTTGTGGTAGTTTGCTGGTGGAGCTAGAGTTTTCTCCAGTGAATCAATTTGTATTTGGGAACGATAACTCCCTTTCATAGCATAACTAAGGGAGTGAAATATCTCTTGAAGGGTTGCATTTTGGAGGTGATATTTCAGTCATCTCAATTGGAGCAAAATTTGTGGCCATTGGTCAATTTTGGAGAAATCAATTTGGTAAATTTGTGAAGGTTGCATAGCTATCTTTTAGTGTTGGTTTCTATATAGCTTAGCATTGATTTTCCTTGGTTAAGAGAGCAGATTGCATTATAGAGAAATCTAATATAAAAATCAGATATTTATAGTCAAGAAAGAATGCCATTAGGATGGACGTTTTTGCTTGTGGGGGTTCCAATTTGCATCGATTCTTTGCTTGGCTTGGTGCACCCACTTCCTTGGATTATGGAGATGATATTAGATGCTTGAGACAATGCATATTCATTGCATATTATTTTAAATTTGAGATCAGACCAGAATAGGGATGGTTGGCTTGCAAAATTTGATTTGGCTTGGGAGATCATCATTTCACTTGGAAATTGCTTGCTCCTTCATCTATTCTCAAGGGCGCCTCAATCCCACTAGGGTTCATTGCATACAATTCATCTTTTAGTATAGTTTATATTTATAGTTGTAGGTGTGCATCCTTCATACCAACATACCATATAATTGTAATTCTTGTTTATGCCAAGAGTCTTGGCTAGTCTAGTGGATCATTGTATCAAATCATCAATACAAATAAGAATCACAAGTTGCTGGTCATTTATAGTTATCTTTTGAGCATTTGAATTGAGATAGTAGGTTGCATGCCAACTATTCGACTAAATGTCCATTGGTTGTAGGTGATTAGTTTGCTTTATGAATTCATCTAATTGCATAAAAAAGAACAAAAATGAAGTCATTCTTGCATCTAGAAATTAGCATTGTCATTCTTGCATTATTATATAAACACTTGAAGCTTTAATCCATCGTTATTCAAACAAATCATCAAAACTATGAGAAAAACCAGCAAGAATTACTTTGCTTACAAAGTGTTTGAAAAAATTACAAGGTAGCAAATTGAGACATTTAAGCGCAGATTGGGCAAGGATTGTTACAGTGGTATCAGAGCTTTGATCCTGCCATCCTAGAGGGTTAAAATATCACATGAGAGGTCATCACAGGTACTATACCTATAGAAGAATAGAATAGGAAGGGAATTGGCAAGAAGAAAATCCATTTATAGAGATACCTTTGGCTGAAATGGGTGACAGAGCAGACATGGGTCCACATAGAGATGAGAGAAGAGACAATGATAGAAATGGTGAAAGAGAAGTGAGAGACACTCTGAGAGATTTATGAGTTGGTCAGCAACAGGTAGCTGGGGCCTTACAGTAGTTGGAAAATACTTTGAAGTAGTTGAATTTACCTAAAAGACAGCCTTAGGTCTAAGAAGATGATAGGAGTATAGTTGGGTCCTGAAGAGTGCACATGGCACCCTCCCACACTGCAGATAGGCCTATTCAGCCCACATTCCTGAGAAGTGAACCAGCTGAGGAGAATATTGAAGAGGTTGAGAATCTAACCTATGCTGAGGCATACATGGTTGCCCATGATGAATGACAATAATTGACACTTGAAGCACAAGATCTTATGCATTTTGATTAGTTTATATAGTCAATGATGGATTACTATAGGTCTCAGTAAGAGAGAAGACCTAGGAATCAGAATAAGGAACTCAAGCACGCTACTAATAAGCTTAAAATACCCATGTTTGATGGTAGTGACAAGACTACGAGATAGTCATAGATTCATAAGTTTGATACCTTCTTGGCTCTTCGACCCATGACATAAAAGAAAGCTATCAAATATGCCACTTTGCATTTAGAGGGAGTAGCACACAAATGGTGGTGGTATCATGGACTAGTTACATTGCAACACAGTCAGATCACATCTTACCAGGAGTTTGTGGATGGACTGATTGAGTGTTTTGATAAGAAGGATCCATAATCATACTTTAGGGATTTGGCCCAGCTCAAGCAAGTTGGTAGTTTGGAAAGCTATATTGGAGACTTCCAAAAACTATTATTAATGTTGCCCAACATCTCAGAGAGATGATTGGTGGTGTTATTCATTGAGGGGTTATTGGAGCCTATGCAAAGATGGATTAAAGCATTTGATCCTCCCACACTTCAAGAGGCAATGAAGAAGGTTAGGAGCATGGAACTTGTAGCCTCCCAAAGTAAGTACTCATCAAAAAGATCTTCTTCATATCGAGACAATAAATCTTTCTCTAAAAAGAAGAACAAACCAAATTTTAAGGGTAAATCATCAGCACCTCTAGATAGGGATACACTTAATGATTTGTGTAAGAAGTTATGTTTCTACTACAAGGGACCCTATGATGCAAACCATGATTGTCCCTTAAGACTTAAAGAAAAAGCTAATAGAGTGATGTGGGCATATTATGAGGACTTTAAGTCAGAGAAATCAGATTAATAATCTAATCATGAAGATTCAAGTATGAAGCATGAGGAAGATAAGCATAAAAGAGAAGGAGAGCATGAAGGGGAAATGAGGCAACGTGATGTGCACATCACTAGCATCCAGCAGGAGGGATAATTTATAATGCATGGAGTTATAGCAAGGCAAAAGATTATGACTCTTCTTGACACAAGGGCAACTCATAATTTTATTGATGGCCGATTGGTTGAGAGGCATGGAATCAAGACAGAGGAATTTGAGGGAATAAGAGTTAAGGTGGAAGATGGATATACCCTCAAGTGCGAAAGGAGGATATAAAATTTGCCTATGTGTTTGAACAACTATGAGTTCAAAACCAAATTCTATGTGGTGAATATGGGTGATACATATATGGTACTTGGCATGAGATGGTTACATGACATAGGGAAATTCACCCTGGATCTCAGAGAGATGGAAATGACATTCCAAGTAGATGGAAAAACTCATGTCCTCAAGGATATTCGAGATTCCAGTTTTAGGATGATTTCTTTTAGGAGGATGGAGAGACTTATGAGGCATGACATGGTTGAGTGGGTAGCTAAGTGTGTTTTGATGCTTACACAGGGTGAGCAATAGAAGCTAGTTTACCATCCAGACATTCAAGAGTTAAGAATTAATCACACTCAGGTATTCAGTGATATTCCACCAAGAAGACCACCAGATAGAGGGATTGAGCATATCATTGAGTTGGAGGATGGCGCTAAGCCTATGATGGTCACCCCAAGAGGCAGAAGGATGAAATAGAGAAAACTATTAAGGAGTTGTTGGCCATAGGACACATTAGACCAAGTAAGTCACCTTTTGCATCATCAGTAGTCTTGGTCAAGAAAAAAGATGGTACATTCCATATGTGTATTGATTATAGGCTCCTGAATAAAATAACAATCAAGAACCGTTACCCCATCCCTTGAATTGATGAGTTGATAGATGAGTTACATGGTGCCTGATACTTCTCCAAAATTGACTTGAGGTTGGGGTATCATCAGATTCATGTCAGGGATCAGGACATAGAGAAGACGACTTTCAGGTGCCATTGTGGACATTTCGAGTTTGTGGTTATGCCATTTGGGCTAACCAATACTCTGGAAACATTTCAGTCTATGATGAATAGGGTCTTCCATTCACAGTTAAGGAGGTATGTGTTGGTATTCTTTGATGATATATTGGTATATAACATAACATGGGAGCATCACATTGCACATCTTGATGCGGTTTTGGGTATTCTTGGAGGTGAATCCTTGTATGCCAAGGAATCCAAGTGTGACTTGAGAATGACAGAATTATTGTATCTTGGGCACATCATTAGTGCTGAGGGGGTACGTATGCACCTAAAGAAGATCAAGGTGATTATTGAATGGCCTACTCTAGATAACCTTACTCAGCTTAGAGGATTTTTGGGATTGTGTGGTTTCTACCATAGGTTTGTTAATGGATATTCATGGCATACAACACCACTCACTGATTTGATGAAGAAAAGGGAATTTGTTTGGACTCCTCAGGCATAGGATTATTTTGAGATGTTCAAACTAATTATGACTTCTTTCCCAGTTTTTGCATTGCCAAATTTCTCCAAACCCTTTGAGCTACAGTGTGATGTATCAAGTGAGGGGATAAGTGTAGTCCTTATGCAAGACAAGCATCCGATTGCTTTTGAGAGTCAGAAGCTTCACGGTCCAGAGAGAGGGTACAACATATATGACAAGAAGATGTTGGCCATCATGCATGTATTAGCCAAATTTAGGCAGTATTTGGTAGGCAACAATTTTGTGGTGAAAACAGACCATAACAATTTGAGGCATTTCCTTGGACAGAGAGATCTTAATGATAGACAACAGAAAGGGGTCAGCAAGCTACAATCATATGATTTTGACATCTCCTTTTTCAAGGGGACACAAAATGTGGTTGCTGATGCTTTATCTCAACGTCCACACTTGAGTTCTATGACTGAGATAGTAGATGATTGGTAACACTTGATAGTGGCAGAGTATGCCAAGGATAGTTGGGTTGTAGGTATTGTTGAGGGGTTAGTATAGGATGCCAGATATATAGTTGTAAATTATTTAATCATTTACAAAGGAAGGATTTATTTGACCTCAGGATCGGAGATGAAAAACATTATTTTGAGGACCTTTCATGATACACCCATGATAGGTCATCCCAGGTATTTCAAGACTTACAAGTAGATTCGAGAGAGGTTCAATTGGAAGGGCCTCAAATCAGATGTTCTACGATATGTCAGAGAGTCCTATTTTTTAGCAAAATAAACAAGAACACACATCCATCAGGTTTACTTCAGCCATTTTCGATTCCTGATAGGAAGTGGGAGTGCTTATCTATGGATTTCATTACTAGATTACCCAAAGCCCAGGGATGGGATTGCATATATGTGGTTGTGGATCATTCGACTAAATATGGTCACTTCTTTCTGATCTCAGCTACGTAGGTGGTAGAATTGTTCTTCCATGAGGTATTTAGGTTGCATGGGTTACCTTAGAGCATAGTCAATGATAGAGACAACTAGTTTATGAGTCATTTCTAGTAGGAGCTATTCAGGCTGTGTGGGACAAAACTCACTCCGAGTATTAGTTAACACCCATAGACCAATGGACAGATAGAGATTGTGAATAAATGGGTAGAAGGCTACCTCATGAACTACATAGCAGGGCAGCAGAAGGTTTGGGTTTAGTGGTTATATTTATGTGAGTATTGTTACAATACCACGTACCATCTCTCCATTCAGATGACACCATTCATGGCATTGTATGTGTATGATGCACTGAGCTTTTTGGATTTATTATTTGGAGATAGTCGAGTGCCTAGTGTTGGTGATCTATTACAGGAGAACTAGGACATTATGAGAGCATTGTGGGAAAATATATAGAAGGCTCAAGACCAACAAAAGCAGTATGTAGATCAGAGTTGAACATTCATTTGAGGTTGGTGATATGGTGTATTTGATGCTACAACCACACAGACAGTCTTCTCTTAAGAAAAGCAGAGCTGAGAAGCTTAAGCCACAATACTATGGGCCATTCAGGATTATCAGGAGAGTGGGTGAGGTGGATTATGAGTTGGAGTTACCAACCAACAGTAGATTACACAATGTCTTCCATGTTTCATGCTTCAAGAAGGCATTAGGACATCGTGTGGTTCCTTCTATGACTTTACCACCCCTGGATGATGAGGGAAAATTGATACTGGTGCTCGAGGCCATCTTGGATGTTCAAGAGAGGACTTTACTGAGACGAGTCATCAGGGAATACTTAATTAAATGGAGGGACTTGCTAGTTGAGGATGTTACTTCAGAGAGTGAGGAGATTCTACAACATCTATATTTGAGATTGCTTGGGGACAAGCAATTTTAGGAGGGGCAGACTGTAATGTCCCCTTCTAGCTAGACATTGTACTTTCAGCATGATTAGCCTATCAGTGGCCCTCGTAGGCTAATACGGCATGGTTAGAGGGTCTTATCCATAGTTATCCAAATGGTAGTTGGTTTATTTGGAGAAGTTTTGACATATTTTGGAAGTTTTCTAATGATTTATTAGAATGTTTCTATTTTTAGAAACCTCATGTTACAAGATGATGTTATATTTGTACTTATGTTATAATTCATTATTTTATATTAAAGTGTAAATATAATATACTAAAAGGGAAAAATAATAAAAAAATATTATGATGTTTCTAGAAGCTTCCCAAATGAAGGAAATTAAAAAGAAAGGATAAAGGGAGGTGTGGGCTGCCATTATGAATCATCCAAATTTGATGTTGTCTTTGTGGTGGTATGCTGGTGGAGCTTAGAGTTTTTTACAGTGAATCAATTTGTCTTTGGGAACGATAATTCCCATTGATAGCATAACTAAGGGAGTGAAATATCTCTTGAAGGGTTGCATTTTGGAGGTGATATTTCAGTCATCTCAATTGGAGCAAAATTTGTGGCCATTGGCCAATTTTAGAGAAATCAATTTGGTAATTTTGTGGAGGTTGCATAGCTATCTTTATGTGTTGGTTTCTATATAGCTTGGCATCGATTTTCCTTGGTTAAGAGAGCATATTGCATTATAAAGAAATCTAATATAAAAATCAGATATTTACATTCAAGGAAGGATGCCATTAGGAGGGACGGTTTTGCTTGTGGGGGTTCTAATTTGCATCGATTCTTTGCTTGGCTTGATGTGCCCACTTCCTTAGATCATGGAGATGATATTAGATGCTTGAGACAATGCATATTCATTGCATATTATTTTAAATTTGAGATCAGACCAGAATAGGGGCGGCTGGCTCAACAAATTTGATTTGGCTTAGGAGATCATCCTTTCACTTGAAAATTTCTTGCTCCTTCATCTATTCTCAAGGGTGCCTCAATCCCACCAGGGTTCATTGCATATAATTCATCCTTTAGTATAGTTTATATTTGTAGCTGTATGTGTGCATCCTTCATACCAGCATACCATATAATTGTAATTCTTGTTTATGCTAAGAGTCTTGGCTAGTCTAGTGGAGCATTGTATCAAATCATCAATACAAATAAGAATCACAAGTTGTTGGTCATTTATAGTTATCTTTTAAGCATTTGAATTAAGATAGTAGGTTGCATGCCAACTGTTTGACTAAATGTCCATTGGTTGTAGGTGATTAGTTTGCTTTGTGAATTCATCTAATTGCATAGAAAAGAACAAAAAAGAAGTCATTCTTGCATCTATAACTTAACATTGTCATTATTGCATTGTTCTATAAACACTTGAAGATTTAATCCATCGTCATTCAAACAAATAATCAAAAATGTGACAAAAACCAGCAAGAAGCACTTTGCTTACAAAGTGTTTAAAAAAATTAGTGTTGACGTTGTAGATTGCATGCTCTAAAAAGATACTCATCTCCTTTCCTCCACGCGACACAATGGAAACATTCATCTTGCTATGGGTGGCAAACTTGAGGGATTGATCTCTAGATTAGGGGCTAGCTCCCCTTGATGGACCTTGAGGCCTTGGATTTCCTACTGCTAACAATGGGGGGGAATGAAGAGAGAGAGAGAGAGAGAGAGAGAGAGAGAGAGAGAGAGAGAGAGAGAGAGAGAGAGAGAGAGAGAGAGAGAGAGAGAGAGAGAAACTAAAAATAGAACCTAACTATTGTGGTGATGCACCAAATTGGTTGGTCTACTCAGATTTTACTTACATTTTACACCAAAGAGAAGCCAACAGACACTTCATTCGAATGAGAAACTGACTGCATCAGTGTTTCGATAAGGGATCCTATGAAGGTATAGGGAGGAAGAAATTACCAGAGGTGTCCAATAGACACACTATTGGAGAGTCTATTCATATGCGCCTATGCTTTGAGTTGGACACTTCTTGTTGACTTGCAGAAAAGAATTCACAATACACTAGATATGATGGTATAAACTTATGAAAGCATCAAAGAAAATGATTGATATAAGATGAGACCATAGACATAAATAAAAGTGCAACTTTAATGGAGGTAAAATGCTTCTTTTGATTTAAGGTAAATTCTTCAGAGCTTTGCAATACAATGCTAAGAGGTCGATCTATCTTCAAATGAGAAGTTAAAATTATATAGAGGACTGGGAAAATGGGTCATTGACCAATCCAAGGAAAGAATCCCATGTTGCATTAATCATTCCTATGGTGACCACTAGCCTATATTTTTTTCATCTCTTCTTATTTGCCTATGTGAAAGCCATGTTGTAGGTGTTTAAGTCGTTGCCTTTGAAGTCTGGGCCTGCAAGAGCATGGGTTACTTCCCCTTAGCAACTGATAAGGCCATCCCAAATATATGTTGACCGGGTCATGCTTCCTTCAATGCTCATGTAATTGACTATTCATTAATGGAAAAACAAGAAAACATGGGCCACTCCTCTTCAATGCTCACAAATAATTCCTTTATTGGTTTTGATTGGGGACTATTTCACCTAAGTGTATTCAATTCTCCTGCTGACGGCTCCTGTGCCACTTGCCTTGGTTTGGACCCTCCTTGGGTCTGTGCTTTGACTTGCTACACCACCTGGAGTGCTTTGAGCTTTTATCCCATGTACGTGTGGCCACATTTTGGGTTACCCGCTTCGCTTTCTCCTTCTTTTCTATTCTTTCCCCTTTTGTGGCAATTTGGGCTCTCAACATTTATGAATTTCCTCCCGAGCTCCTTTCCTTCATGTCACTAAGTAGTTCATTGGGTTCTCAGCCCTTTGAATTTCTTCAGACAAAATGTCAGAAGGAATTCCTTCAGAAATTTTATCTAAAGGAATTATTTCCTTTCTGAGCTTACACTTCTGGACCTTTTTGTGGCGGCTTCCTTTCTTTCATTCCCTTGGACAAAAAGTTTGAAGGAATTATTTCAGACATTTTGTTTGAAAGAATTATTCTTTGACTACTTCCCCACGACTAGCTCACCACCTTAAATTTGATGTCCATGGGCCTATCACCTACATTTGAATTCTAATGGCTAGCTTATGCCCTTGAAATTGATGTTCATGGGCCTGTCACCCCTTTTGGCAATTCCTTTAGCTTTTTTGTAAATGAGCTTTTCTGAAGGGAAAGTGACCCTTCAAAAAAATTGAAAAGGCCCTGCTTGTTGCCTAAGTGCCCTCCACAAGGGCACCTACCCTTCAGACCTTTTGTCTTTCGAATTCTTTCAGACTTTCTTCAACTATATAATTTCCTCGGACATTTTGTCCTAAAGAATTCTTCCTTGAGTCTTCATCCTTGGATTTTCTTCGGATAAAAAGTCTGAAGGAATTCTCCTTTGGCCTGTCAACTTTTCTGAAGGGTAAGTCCTTTTCGAGCTTTCTACCTTGCCCCTTTTCTTTGACCATCTTCCCTCCACAAGGACACCTCAAGCCCAAATTTACCTTTGATCTTTTGCAAAGTTCCGTTTTGCTGATTTCTTACTCCACCCGCCCCCCTTCTCCCCGCCCCCCGCCCTGCAAGGGCTTCTTGGCCTCTGAGTCACCTTTTGAAAGAATTGAAAAGGTCCTTCTTGGCACCTAAGTGCCCTCTGCAAGGGCACCTACCATTTGGACCTTTTGTAAACAACCCTTGACCCTTTGAACTTAGTTCGTTTTGCTAACAAAAAGCCCTCCAAAGTAACTTACTTGCCATGTTAAGCATCTGAGATCAAAATGAGTTTCAAGTTGACTCTTGTTTGCCAAACCCAAAGCACCTGGCAAGAAAAAGAAGAAAACACTTGGTTTTTACATGGAAAGAGACCTGACAGAGAAAAATCTACACAAGGCAATTGTGGGATGAACTAGCTAGAACTTGGATCAGAAGACCCTTGCAAGGAAAAGGAAAGGGGGGCCCAAATTTTCCCTGCAAGACCAAAATTGGTCAACAATTACAAGGCAGCAAATTGAGACAATTAAGGGTAGATTAAGCAAGGATTGTTACAACCATGGGGTCATGGGTCATGCTAGGCCAGCTTAGGGAGTTGTAGACTTGTTAGCCTTTTGGCTATCAAAACAAGAGGGGGCCAACATAGTTACATAGCGACTATACACCCACTTGCATATTGTGATCCATGTAATTTAGGCATGCGAGTTTGATTGGATGCATTGTGTGTCTCGTGCCACATTATTGGCTAGCCATGGGCAATGCATTTGTGTAGGATATGCATTATACATTCTAAAAAAAAGAATTGGCATGTTTTTGTGTGTTTCCCTTGTGTTAGTTTTTGGGCATGATAGAGCATTCAAAATAATTATTTGAACCTTTCAATGCATGTGTTTGTCATTTGGAGTCTAAAATACTACATTCTCTTTGATATGTCTAAAACCTAAGTTGTAAGAATCATGGAAATAGGTATAGTTTCTAAAACGTAAACATATTTTAAAATAAAATCTCCCATAACTCCATAAACAAAAAGACAACTAACTTAACACACACACACACACACACACACACACACACACACACACACACACACAAGTATGAACAAAATAAATGGTAAATGCATAAGCAAAGAAGATGGTAAATGCATGAAAAAAAAATGTTTATGTAAGGGATGCCCTTTTGATTGTCATGCCAATGTCTACATATAAAAAATCAGTTTGGTGGGAATGCACATTGGGATGATTTTTGAAACAAAACCTTAAAGTTATTTTAATTTAAAAAAACCACTTTTTCACATCATTATGATCTTCCCATGGTTGAAGTGTGGAAATGATAGCTAGGTTTATAATTTATAATTTAATTTGGTCTCTAGTGAATTGGTGAAATTTTATAGACTTGGGCTAAGTGTCTCTTTGTTGTTGACAAATATTTTTCTTAGCTGTGTTTATTTTGTCACCAACAATGGAATAGTGAAACATCTTGAAATGAAATCGTTCATGTGCATGGTATTGAATTCTTAATTTATTCAACTACCCTATATATAATGAGATTCGAGGGAGATACCATTGTCTTTATAGACTCGGGCAATTGTCTATCCACTTTATTTTGGTACCAAATCAATGGTGCCTAGCCCTTTTTCTTTGGTAGGTTGTCACCCTTTAACGTAGAACCCTGTCGGGAGCCCCAAAAGCCCCCAAGGTGATTGAGTAGAATTTATTACTTAAAGCAAATCCCATTATAAATGGAAAATGTGTATTATGCATTTAATGACTTGTCTGTTTTAATTCTATAAGTGTGTCCATAGCTAAAGGGAGTTCATTTTGAGCTACAATGTTAAGTAATCCATTAATTTGGACCCATGACCTTGACTACATCATTTGGTATCATAGCTGGTTATAAATATGGGGGACGGAAGAAGCTATTGGCAATGATAATTATTGATAAGAATGTGCAAACAGAACACTGAATGCATGGAAAAACCTCCAAGAAAAGAGACTAGAGAAAGGTAAAGACAAGGTAAAGGAGTGGAAACACAAGATTTACAAGTTGATGGACCAAATAGTGCATCCAAGCGATTAATCTAGGTGGTTGAGAAAGATTCATGCTTTGAAGCTTGAGAGGAGAGAAGAAGATCATCTTGAAAGGAAATCAAAGAGTGGATTTGCCATGCAGGCAACCCAAATTTGTTTTGAAAAAAAATGAAGGATGGCCTTTGGAGGTCATGACAAAACCAAGATTGTTAATGAGGAAATAAAGATATACGAGTTATTTCTAGCATCCTTGAGAAGACAAATAGAGTGGGAGTCATATCTGAAGAAGTTGCATCAAAAGTATGTCTTTATGAAAACATGAAGGTGGAGGTGAATGAAGTGCAACTGAATGCACCTGAGGAGGAGTTTCAAGGAGAAATGAATGAAGAAGAGGAGGATGTTGCAGCAGAGGTGCCATTGGAGGAGACACAAATGAGATCATTTGATTCTCATTTTTTTTATGTCGATTTTGTTTTAGGCAATGAAGAAAGTGAAGTAGCTGAAAAAGAGAAAGAAGTTGAGAAGACCAAGGTGGAAGATGCTCATATGCGTCCTATGAAGAAGAAAGAACAGGAGACACAAGATGTGGACAGCGGAGAGATTGCATTAGTAGAGGATTGTACCCAATTTTACATGAAGATAATAGAATGTGGGTAGCTAATGGTTTCAGCCCAAGGATTCCCTCCAAAAGATGTGCAAGTGAGAATTCAATTGTAGTAGTAGTTAGAGGTGGTAGAAAGGACTCTCACAAAGGAAAATGAAAAGGATTGCCAAGAAGAAAGATACCTTCTCCATCAGAAAGTGATGGGTAGAAAATGGTATGTATTCATGCTCCATCTTGAGAGATGGGTGGAGAATGAGACGAGAAGACCCTACAGGCAGTCAAAGGATGGTTAGAGGAAGGTGGAACCATTCTCCATCTGACAGATGGGTAGAGAGTGAAGTTGAAGAACACTGAGCCCAAAACAAATTGGTGGAGATTGATCCAAAGAACACTATGACAAGAAAGAAAAGTGAAGAATGTCACGCATTCAACATGAAGGAAAAAATGATGTACAAATGGTAGAATGCAGTTGTTGCACATGTGGGAGAATTCCACATAGGAATTGAATAAAAGACTCTTGTGAGTTAAGGGTTACAAATGACAGATGGTTATCTCATAAGATCAAGTTGTTTTCATATGAGCAAAAAAGGTGCAAGATTATTTGCACATGGAATGCACAAAGTGGCAAGGAGGATGAAAAGAAGAGGAAGTGTTAATCAGTGTGAAGTCGATGGAAGAAATAAGATAAGATAAAAAATGGAAGAGGTGATAAGCTTAGGTGGAGGTGGTCAGTTCAAAGTAGGAAAGGCTAGAAAAAAATGTAGAAAATAATAGGAATAGTAGAATGAAAAAAAGAATGGTTGTTGGTGGCTAGAACCCCACAAGTAGATGGAAAAGGAGAAGAATAATTAGAGCTAGTTGCAGGGGGATGCACTATGGCCCACCAGTGGGTGAAAAAAGAAGGAATAACTAGAGAGTAAACAAGCATAGGAACTTGACCAGGTGGAAGGGAACATTATGGCCATGCAACGATCCAAAAGAATGGTTCTACCACTAAAACATTTTTTTTAGTAGGGGCTCACATTCTTAGTTACCCGGGGTGTCTAATAAAGGAGTATCCCAAGCCCACATACAATCCACATCACCCAAACAAAAAAAAAAAAAAAAAAATATCAAGTGTTGACATTTTGTCAAACACTTGGCATTGGAGAAATCAAGGTTGAAAGTGCTGGGGAGACCTCAACAAAAATAACTTATACAAATTTGGTGGGTTTTTAATTTACATGGTGTGGCAATAGGTATTTGGCAAAATAAGGAGCAAGTTGGGAGTTACAAACATGTGAAAATCAGCCCAAAAATGTCTAAGAGAGAGCCAAAAATGCATTTGGAAGATTGTTATCTATATGCAATGGTTATGAAATACTAAGGGAGGTCCAAAACATTAGGAAAAATTTAAAAAACAAAATATTTAAGCACGACACATAGAAAAAGACAAAATGGCTTAAAAAATGAATTTTTAAAAAGAGAAGTACAAATATTTTTGTATATAATGGGGTGATAAAGAAAAAAATTGCTTTATTTTTCAACAACGATCCTCATGTGGGAGAAAATCATAAATTAGAGACTATAAAAAACACCATGAAAATGGAGAATGTGTGGTGTGCATTTAAATGACTTGTGTGTTTGGATTCTGTAAGATTGTCTTGTTGACAATTTTGCCCCCACAGGGTAAATTGTCACCCCTACACTTCGAAACTTTGCTATTGTGCCAAGTTTGTCTTGTGAATTAGTTTTGGGGTCCTTAAATGAGCATTTACAGCCACCCAAGTGGCCATCTACAACTAGGTGAAGTTTAGTCATGTAGAGGTTTCCAAGGAGCTTAATTGATTACAGTCAAACATGCAAATACAACCAAGATATACAAGCTGTAAGTTTATTTGTTTTATCTTCCCAAGGAATTTTTTGGGTATAAGAGGTGGACTATTTCTTTAGACATTTTTTCCGAGAGAAAGAGCTCTCAAAGAACTATGTGAAAGTCTAAAAAATTTGACTAAGTGGCAGCCGTTCAAGGCTTTTTTCTTCTGGCTTTTTGTCTGGAAGAAAGTAGAAAAGCATAGTTGGGAAGAATGGTTTTCAAGTCAGGAAATGAATTCCTTCAGAATTTTGTTGAAGGAATTCCTTCGGACAAAAGTTCGAAGGAATAAGGACACTTACAAAAATCCCGGGTGCCCTTCAATTCTTCTAAAAAGCCACTTTTGAAGGCAGACATGCCCTTGTGGAGGGAACTTGGTCGGTGAAGTAGACCTTTTCAATTTTTTCGAAGGGCACTCCTGGAAGATAGAAGCCCTTGCGGAGGACATCTGGATGTCGCGTAGGGACATTTACAATTTCCTCGAAGGATATGTGCCCTTGAGGGGAACACTTCAAGCATGAAGAAGACCCTGGGAAAATTCCAAAGGACCCTTTCACAAGTTCTAAAGTACATCTGCCCTTCTAGAGGGCACTTGGTCAGTGGTAGGACCCTTCAAAAGTTCTGAAGGGCATTATTGGGAAATAGAACCCCTTGCAGAGGGCAGAGACATAAACAAAGGACAAAATCAAAGTTCCCAAAGGGCACTTGCCATTCGGGGAAAATATAGCCAAAGGAGACTAATTCTTTCAGACTTTTTGTCTGAAGGAATTTATTCAGACAAAAATCTCGAAGAAATTTAGGAGGATAAAAAACCCAGGGAAAATAAAAGAACAAAGGCAAAGAAAGATCCTTCAAAATAATTGTCAAACAGGAAATCCATGGTAATTTAAAGTCAACAAAAGTTTGAAGAAAATCAAAGGTAAGATATAAGGAGCCTAAAGGAATAAATTCTGGGAAATTGGCAAGGAAATGAATTCCTTCGGACAAAAAGTCCGAAGGAATAAGGATAGTCTCAAAAAGCTTGATAGAAAAGACAAGGGAGTAAGCAAAGACAGAGAAAGAGAAAAGACAGAGAAGGGACAGAGAAAGAGAAAATACAGAGAGTCCTTCAGATAATTTGTTTGAAGGATGAAAGCTAAAATAAAACCTGATTCCTAAATTAAAGTAGAACATGGGAAAAGTCAGAGAAAACATGAATTGAACTGAGCATAATCATAGCATGAACAAAGATGTAAGCACAAACAAGACTGAGTCAGAACTGAATAAGAAGAAAGACAAATGCAGAATAGATGCATGAGCAAAGATTAAAGTAAAACTGAACATGCACATAAGCATGAACACTGAATAAAACAAATGTAGAATAAAGACAAAGGTAGGATAAAAGAAGATCATGCATAGACTAACGTAAATTGACTCCAATGAAGTGAATGCATTTAAGAAAGCAAGCACGCTTCAATTCTTAAAATAGAGTTATCTTGCATGATGAACATGCAAAGTGTTGAACAATTCAAATAGCAAGAAATTCCATGCATGCACTCTCACTTATCTCGAAAGCTTGAAATGTTTCAATGGTTTAAACGTAATTCTTAATTTGGCATTTACATTGATTTCATGCAAAGGAGAGACTTTCAAACGTTCTAGCAGTTTAAGTGAATTTGACTACTTTTGTTTTGAAGTTTGACTAGATTTTAAGTCAAGACATCTATTCGTAGGTGTCATGCATCTAAAGCTTGTCTTCTTCCTCTTCTATCTTCAACACAAAGAATTTTCATGCAAGACAAAATCAACTTTTGTAAAGGCTGAGTTGGTTTGAGTTTACTTTCTCTCTATTTTCAATGCCAATCTCTTGGCTTGTTGTAAATTTCTATATTAATGGCTTTTCAACCTTGTAAAAATCCATCCCTCTCTTGGTAAGACTAGACTCTACCATTCATGAGTTGTGTAACCTCTTCAATCAATAGGACTGTACTTTTAGATTTCAAGTGTTGGCATAGTGTACATTTATTCAGCAATTCACATACGTGGTAGATTTCTCTCCCTTTTCAAATTCTGATTCATACCTAGTTCCTAGCTCATCATGTTATGGAAGTCATGTTCAGTGTTCTCTATGTCTTTTGTTGAAGCTATAAGTGGATGTTAGGTGGTTGTAAAGTGTCTTGTATTAGACCTCTCTCAATCATTTTTCCTCATGTTTTGGTCATTGGATTGAACCTTCTCATAAAAGGTTTATGCATAGTGATCAATTGAAATCAAAGGTATTCCTTTTCCCTTGTTTGATTCAGTGTTCAAGGTTTCAAGTAGAGTGGATCAGCATTTTGGTATATCGCCATCATTAGATAGGATTTTTTTTTCAAGTTTCTTTCTCATTTTTCCATGGTAGATTCACAAAATAGAGTAAAGATCCATTAATACATCTTACAAGAACTAGCCTTGTCTGGAGGTTCTTCTCACCATTGAGGCACCCACTCTCATGAGAAGATCTTATTGTTTCAAATAAAGAGAGGAATAGCCATTTCATCACATCTTCAATTCAAGGTGCAACTCCAAGTTGACAATAATTTTTGGCAAGCCCGGTGGGACCATGAAAAAAGTTCTTTGCATAGAGTTTTCATAGCAGCAGAGGATATTCATCTACATCCAGTTGTAGAGTAAATATCATTAGTCAGGTGATCTATTCATGCCAAAGGTTACCACAAGATCAGCAAGTAAAGGTATTCCTTTTGAATTTGTAACTTATAAAAGAGCAAGGTCTAGGAGGGTAAATCCATATCTTCAAAGGGAATATTTAACTCCCCCTCATCCTATCGTTTTAAACACTATAATTCCCACCATCTAGATGGCTATTAGAAATCAAGTGTTTACTCCATTCAATAGGGGAAGTCCATTAAATCTAGCATAGTTAGATGACATTCTTGTATCTTCCCTCAAAAGTATTCCATTCTTCTCAAGAGAAAATCAAATAACCCTTATTAAGCATATCCAAGATGTGGCTAATCTGTGTTTAGTTCATAATGTTGTTGAAGATAATGTTGCTATTAGATTTCTTGCTACTTCTTTCAAAGGAAAATCATTAAAGTGTTATAGAACCCTCCCACTTAGATTTGTTTCCACTTGAGATGAATTGGGTGTGGCCTTAGTCAAACAGTTTGAAGACAAATCTGATCATTTATCTTTAGTTGAGCAATTAACTATCATATAGAGAGCTTTTCATGAATTTATATCCGATTTTAATCTCAAATTCTAGAAGACATGGACCAAGATATCGGTTCTAATTAGGCCATCCCCTGAATATGCATTTTTATATTTTTTGAAAGCTCTTAATTTTGACATTAGTGTGATGATACAGTCAATAGGTGGTATTACTTTACCAAATGCTTATGAAGTTGTAATAAGGGTAGAAAATAGTTTGATACAAGTACGTAAGCTTTCTCCAAGACTTTCAATGACCATATTTCCAAAAATAAGTTTTGTACTAGCCCCTCAAGTTCTTTAAATTCTATCCTTAGCTCCTATTCCAGCACCTACTGGTCAAGCTAGTGAGATGGGAGAGTTGAAAAGTTTGATAAAATATTTTAGAAATGAAATACTTCAGCTTAAAAGGTAGAAATTTCAGTCAAATAGGCCCTATCAATAACAAAATCAAAACAACTATTAGTCCTTCAAAGATCAAAGGTCTCCTTATTAGGGTTTCAGAGAAAATAGACCACTCTATCAAGCACAAGGAGCCATAACTCCAGCTAAGCCATATGTTGCTCTTGATATGAATCTTCCTTTCACTTCAAAAGCCATTGTTCTAACCCCACCTCAAAATAATTTGGTGTAGGATTCAGGTTGGCAGCCCTCAAATCTCAATGATGCTCAAAACCAAGCCTTGGTATCACAAAACATCACCATGCCATAGATGACACAAGAAGAGTTCTCTTTTCAAGGAGATCAATATCAAGATAGAAGTTTGACATCACAATGAGTGACTCATCAAGTTCAAGCGCAACCTGATGCTATTAATATAAATTGGCAGGTTGATGATCATGTTGTTTTTACTCAAGATGTTAAAACTAATGATTCAAGTGGTCAAGTTACAACTATAACCTATCAAAAAACTAAAAAAAGAGCTGTTGAAGAAGCCCAAGTGGTATAAAACAACTCAAGTACTCCTACTATTGTTGCTCAAAGTACAAAAGAGTAGCTTGCTGCTCCCATAACCCCAAAAAATTAGAATATAGAGGTTAATAAAGTGCAATAAATACCTCTAATTCGTGAGCAGCAAGTACCATAGAAAGTGTAATCAAAGGTCAATGCATCTTAGTTCAGTATTGTAGATCAAATGAATAAGTTTAACATCAACATTAGCATGTGGGATTCTCTTTTAATTTTAGGGCAAAAAGATAAACTTGTTCAATAACTTTCAACTCTTGAATTGTCTACAAAACCGGTTGAGAAAGAAGGTGTTATCTTGATAAATTTGGATCAGCCAATTAAGCAACAGGTGCAGCAAGGAGATAAGATATCAAAGGTGGACAAAATTGAGGTAAAAATAAATAAAACTCCCCCTTTTTATCTTTCTTTGATAGTGGGTGATACTTTAGTTCATAATTATATGGTGGATAGTGGAGCTAGCAGTACATTAATGCTCAAATAGATTACAGACAAGCTCGGCTTATTTATGAAACAAATACTAAAAGGGTATTGCAGTTGGATGGTTCAACAGCAAAAATGGTAGGCATTATCAAATATTTAAAATTGACATTACATGCATGTCTTAACGTTACTATTTAGCAGGGTGTTGTAGTGGTGGACTTGCCTTCTTATTTTGCTATGTGCCTTTCAAGGGACTTCACCTCAAAGATTGAGAGATATTTATCAACTGATTAGACTTATTTGTTGTTTAGAACTAGATATGATACAAAGGTAACAATTCATTCAGAGGCTATTACATGTTTTCATAGGGAGCCTTATACGCCAAGTGTTGTTAATGCAAATTGTATCATCTCAGATGAAATATTAAAAACTAGTGATATAGAAAAGGACTCACCTTTGGATGGAGTTCCAAATTTTTTTCTTAATGAGTGGGATTCCACCTTGCATGAGCATGATCCCTATAATCTGATTGAAGAAGAAGGTATTGGTGTGTATTGTCTTCATGAGAATGAAGCACAAATTCCAACCATGGTCAAAGAGGACGAATTTAATGAAAACTTGTGGCAATTATACTTTGATGGATCAAGACATAAGCATAGAATCAGAGCTGGAATGATGTTAATTTCTCCTACAAAACAAAGGTATTTCTTCTCTATTAAATTTTAGTTTGACTGTTCAAACAACATTGCTGAATATGAAATATTAGTTCATGATTTGCAGTGGGCTAGGAAGATGAAAGTAAATTATTTGCAAGTGTTTGGAGATAGTGAAATTATAGTCCACTAAGTAAGAGGTTTGAATATATGCAAGAATCTGTTACTTAAATCTTACAGACAAATTTTAGGATTTACCTAAAGATTTTTAGGATTTTAATATTCAAGCAATACCAAGAGATAGGAATAAATATGCGATAGTTTGGCTGCTGTTGGGGCACAATTTTATATTCTAGCCGATGTAAAAAATGACATTTTTTAGTCACATATAAAGGTAATTGTAAGGCTTTTTGTTCTAGATAATCAAAAAAATTGGTAGGTGTTTGAAAATGACAATCAAATTGTGAGATTTTTGCAGGAAGAGGCTGAGTTCTCTTTTAAAAATCAGTCAAAACACTTACAATAGTATGGTGATCAGATTGTACAACTAAAAACTAATAAGCTACTCAAGGGATTGGTCACTCTTGAAAATATTTTCAGTGAATATGATGAGCTAAGAAAAGAGAAACCATCATTGTCAATAAAGGAAGAACACTATGCCAATGTAGAGATCGCAGCTGGTAAAATTTTGAAATTAGGCAAGGTATGCACTCCTCCATAAAAGAAAGCTTTCATTGATTTATGCATAAATTTTGCTGATATATTTGCATGGCAGTATAGCTATCTTAAAGGTTTTGATCCAAGTTTGGCTCAACACACTATTGAGTTAGAAAATGAAACTAAACCAGTGAGATAAAGACAAAGGCCAATCAATCCAAAGCTTGAGCCTTTGATGAAAGCTGAGCTTCACAAGCTCATAGAATCAACTATTATATTTCCAATCAAACACTCAAATTGGGTGGTGAACCTCATTTCAGTATGGAAAAATAATGGTGAGATTCATTTGTCTGTTGATTTCTATGATTTAAACATGGCTTCGATTAAATACCACTATCCACTGCCATCAATGGAATAAATTTTACAACTTGTTGCAGGTTCAAAGAGGATTTCCTTGTTGGATGGATATAGTGGTTACAATCAGATTTTGGTCAAAGAAGAGGACCAATTCAAGATAACTTTCATGACGAAATGGGGGACATTTGCATATAGAAAGATGCCATTCGATTTGTCTAATGCTGGAACAACCTTTCAGAGAGCCATGGATATGGCCTTCCAAGGCCTTCTTAACAGTCTTGTACTTGTTTATTTGGATGATATAATAGTGTTTTCAAAAGATATAGAAGATCACATGGTTCATCTCAAGAAAGTTTTTGAAAGGTGTAGGCAATTTGGGATATCCCTAAATCCCAAAAAGTGTGTATTTTTAGTTCATGAAGGTAAGCTTATTGGACATGTTTCAAAGAATGGTCTAAACATATATTTTGAAATAATTCAATCCATTTTTGCACTCTCCTTGCCTAAGAGCAAAAAGGCTTTGCAAAGTTTCTTTGGTAAAATCAATTTTATAAGGAGATAAATTTTAGATTTTGCTACTGTAGCTAAACCACTTATAGCGATGTTAAATAAAAATTAGAACTTTAACTGGTCCAAAGAGGGAGTAACAGGGTTTGAAGATGTTAAGAAAGCCATAGCAAGTGTTCCTACACTTTTAAATCCAGATTTTATGAAAGATTTCATTCTATATATGTATGTTAATGTGGACACCATTTCAGGCATTCTTATGTAACATAATCATGAAGATTTGGAGTAGCCAATAGCTTTCTACAACCAAGGCTTGGAGGAGTATGAGACAAGTTATTATTTTGTTGAAAAACATGTCATTTCAGTTATAAGATCTCTAAAAAAATTTAGGCACTTGTTGTCTAATAATAAAATACATCTAATGGTTGCTCATCCAAGCATCAAAGAATTTCTTCTGAACAAAGAAATAAATGAGAAGAGCGTTGGTTGGATAACCAAGGTAATGGAATATGACGTTAAAATTAAGGTTACAAAGTTGGTTAGAGGCAAAGGACTTTGTGAGCATCTAGCTCAGGACTTGAAAGAAACTAATGAAGCTATTTTAGTGTCAAATGATGAAGAGATTACTGTTGTTCACACCTCACCTTTTAGCTGGTTTCATGATTTGGTAAGTTATTTGCAAGATGGTTTTTACCCTTCTCACCTAAGTGCTTCAAAAAGAAGGTATTTCAGATTGCAATCAATTCCATTCTTGCTCGTTGATGGTGTTTTATTTAAAAAGGATATTAATGGAATGTTACTAAGGTGTGTGGAGCCAAGCCAAAATCAAATATTACTTGAAGAATTCCATGATGGACTTGGTGGAGGACACTTTTTTGAAAGAACTACAACACTTAAAATCATGAGAGGTGGATACTATTGGCCTACTATATTTGGCGATTGCCATACATGGGTTAGGAGGTGCAAACAATGTGCTATGTTTGTAGGAAAAGTTAAACTTGCAGCCCTATCCCTTCAGCGAATTGCAATGGATCAACCTTTTGTCCAATGGGGATTGGACTTTTTTGGTCTTATTAATCCTCCTTCGAGTTCAGGGCATAAGTGGATTCTAACAACAACAGATTACTTCACACATTGGATGGAAGCAATTGCATTGAAAGAAGCAAATGAAACTAATGTTCTTGATTTCTATGAAGGTTTGCTTACTAGGTTTGGAGTTCCTTTGACCATAATTTTTGACAATGCAATAGCTTTTGTGGGATCTAGGATCAGTCAATGGGTTGTCCAACATGGAGTTTATCTCAGCACTTCATCAAACTATTATCCACAAGGGAATGGCCTTGATGAATCTACAAACAAAAACCTCTTAAGGATCATATGAAGGAATATTGAAGACAATCACAGGTCATGGCATCTCAAGTCGAAGTCAACTTTATGCGCTGATAAGATCACCTACAAGAGGTCAATAGCCAACTCTCCATACAAGATAGTCTATGGTAAGGAAACAAGGTTACCTATTTCTCTCAAATTTCTAGCTTTGGAACTAATGCATCAACTTGAGTTGTTGGAGAATGAGCCTATGGAGATAAGGTATGCAGAGCTTATGGAGTTGGAAGAGATAAGAAATCAATCCATGCTAGCCATGGAAAGTCATCAGACACAGGTGAAAAGAACATTTGACAAGAAGCTTCCTCACAAAGCTTCAATGAAGGAGATTTGGTCCTCAAGTGGGATGAGGATCGAGCCAAACCAAGAAGGCACACAAATTTTGATTCCCTTTGGAGCGGCCCATACACAATCCCCAGCTACAAATCCCACAATGTCCAACTTGCTAAGATGGCTGGCCAAGAGCTTCCAATCCCAGTTAATGGGATACATTTGAAACATTACTATCGAAGATCAAAGCTCTATGTACATAGTTGTTTTTGCTTTCCTCCAAGTGTTTTTCAAGCACAATAATTTGCTTCAATTTTTTTTAATAAGTGTTTGTTTGCACATTTACTTCTTAGTTTTTCTGCTTTCATGTTTTCCCTTCCTTTTTGAGGGAGAAAGGTTACTTCAGCCAAGGTCAGGGGGATATTTTTAGTCATAAATCAGGTTCACCATTTTGGAATTCGAATAGCATCTATATGGCCTCAGTTCTCTAGCATAGCAGGCATGCTTCTCAGTAGAGTCACCAAAAATCTTGACAATTTTGCCCCCACATGGCAAATTGTCACCCCTACACTTTGTAACTTTGCTATGGTGCCAAGTTTGTCTTGTGAATCAATTCTGGGGTCCTTAAATGAGCATTTAAAGCCACCCAAGTGGCCATCTACAACCAGGTGAAGTTTAGTCATGCAGAGGTCTCCAAGGAGCTTGCTTGATAACAACCAAATGTGCAAATACAGCCAAGATATTCAAGCTACAAGTTTATTTGTTGTCTTCCCAAGGAATTTTTTGGGTATAAGAGGTGGACTATTTCTTCAGACATTTTTTCTGAGAGAAAGAGCTCTCAAAGGACTGACAAAAAGGCTTAAAAAATGACTAAGTGGCAGTTGTTCAAGGCTTTTTCTTCTTCAGGATTTTTGTTTGAAAGAAAGGAGAAGAGCACAGTTGAGAAGACCGGTTTTCAAGTCAATACAAAAAGCTCGAGTGACTTACGAAAAGCCCGGGTGCCCTTCAATTCTTCCAAAAATCCACTTTTGAAGGCAACCATGCCCTTGTGGAGGGCACTTGGTCGGTGAAGTGGACCTTTTCAATTTTTTTGAAGGGCACTCTTGGAAGATAGAAGCCCTTGCGGAGGACATTTGGACGTTGTGTAGGGACATTTATAATTTATCCTTATGGGGGACACTTCAAGCACGAAGAAGACCAGGTGAAGTTTAGTCATGCAGAGGTTTCCAAGGAGCTTGCTTGATTACAACCAAATGTGCAAATACAACCAAGATATACAAGCTGTAAGTTTATTTGTTTTGTCTTCCTAAGGAATTTTTTGGGTATAAGAGGTGGACTATTTATTCAGACATTTTGTTTGAGAGAAAGATCTCTCAAAGGATTGTGTAAAAGTCTTAAAAAATTGACTAAGTGGTAGTCATTCAAGGCTTTTTTTTTCAAGCTTTTTGTCTGGAAGAAAGGAGAAAAGCACAGTTGGGAAGACCGGTTTTCAAGTCAGGAAATGAATTCCTTTGGACTTTTGTCGAAGGAATTCCTTCGAAAAAAATTCCAAAGGAATAAGGATACTTACAAAAATCTTGGGTTCCCTTCAATTCTTTCGAAAAGCCACTTTTGAAGGCAGTCATGCCTTTGTGGAGGACATCTGGACGTTGCATAGGGACATTTACAATTTCCTTGAAGGGTATGTGCCCTTACAGGGAACACTTCAAGCATGAAGAAGACCTTATAAAAATTCCAAAGGACCCTCTCACAAGTTCCGAAGGATAGCTGCCCTTGCAGAGGGCACTTGGTCGTTGGCAGGATCCTTCAAAAGTTCTGAAGGGCATTATTGGGAAACATAACCCCTTGAGAAGGTCAGAAACATAAATAAAGGACAAAAGCAAAGTTCTCAAAGGGCACTTTCCCTTCAGGAAAAAGATATCCAAAGGATATGAATTCCTTCAGACTTTTTGTCTGAAGGAATCCTTTGAACAAAAGTCTGAAGAAATTTGGGAGGATAAAAAACTCGAGGAAAATAAAAGAACAAAGGCAAAGAAGGATTCTTCAAAATAATTGTCAAATAGAAAATTTCGTGAGAATTTGAAGTCAGCAAAAGTTTGAATAAAATCAAAGGAAAGATATAAGGAGCCTAAAGGAATAAATTTGGGGAAATTGGCAAGGAAACAAATTCCTTCAGATAAAAAGTCTAAAGGAATAAGGACAGTCTCAAAAATCCCGATAGAAAAGACAAGGGCATAAGCAAAGATAGAGAAAGAGAAAAGACATAAAAGAGATAGAGAAATAGAAAAGATAGAGTCCTTCAGACAATTTGTTTGAAGGATTAAAGCTAAAATAAACCTTGATTCCTAAATTAAAGTAGAACATGGGAAAAGCCAGAGAAAACACGAATTGAACTGAGCATGATCAATAGCATGAACAAAGACATAAGCACAAACAGGACTGAGTTAGAACTGAACAAGAAGAAAGACAAACGTAGAAATAGATGCATGAGCAAAGATTAAAGCAGAACTGAACATGGACATAAGCATGAACAATGAATAAAACAAATGTAGAATAAAGACAAAGGTAGGATAAACAAAGATCATGCATAGACTAACATAAAGTGACTCCAATGAAGTGAATGCATTTATGAATGTAAGCACGCTTCAGTTCTGAAAATAGAGTTATCTTGCATGATGAACACACAAAGTGTTGAACATTTCAAACAACAAAAAATTCCATGCATGCACTCTCTCTTGTCTCAAAAGCTTGAAACATTCTGGCGGTTCATACGTAATTCTTAATTTGGCATTTGCATTGATTTCATGCAAAGGAGAGACTTTCAAACGTTCCAACAGTTCGAGTGAATTCGACTCCTCTTGTTTTGAAGTTTGACTAGATTTTAAGTCAAGACATCTATTTGTAGGTGTCATGCATCCGAAGCTTGTCTTCTTCCTCTTCTTTTTTCAACGTAAGGAATTTTCATGCAAGACAAAATAGACTTTTGTAAAGGTTGAGTTAGTTTGAATTTACTCCCTCTCTATTTTCAATGCCAATCTTTTGGTTTGTTGTAAATTTCTATATTAATGGCTTTTTAGCCTTGTAAAAATCCATCCCTCTTGATAAGACCAGACTATGCCATTGTTGAGTTGTGTAATCTCTTCAATCAATAGAAGGACTGTACTTTCAGATTTCAAGTGCTAGAATAGTGTACATTCATTCAACAATTTGCATACGTGGTAGATTTATTTCCCTTCCCAAATTCTGATTCATACCTACTTGCTAGCTCATCATGTTATGCAGGTCATGTTCAGTGTTATATATGTCTTTTGTTGACGCTGTAAGTGGATGTTAGGTGGCTACAAAGTGTCTTATATTAGAGCTCTCTCCATCATTTTCCCTCACATTTTGGTCATTAAATCGAACCTTCTCATGAAATATTTATGCATAGTGATCAATTGAAATCAAAGGTCTTCCTTTTCCCTTGTTTGATTCAGTGTTCAAGGTTCCAAATAGAGTGGATCAACATATTGGTGTATCACCGTCATTAGGTAGGATTTTCCTTTCAAATTTATTTCTCTTTTTTTAATTATAGATTAGCAGCATAGAGTAGAGATCCATTTATACATTTTACAAGAACCAACCTTCTCCAGAGGTTCTTCTCAGCATTGAGGCACCCATTCTCATGAGAAGATCCCATTGTTTCAATCGGAGAGAGGATTGGCCATTGCAGCACGTCTTCGATTCAGGGTGCAACTTCAGGTTGACAACATGTCCATAGCTATAGGGAGGTGATTTCAATATGCAAGGTTAAGGAATCCATTAATTTGGACCACTGACCTTACCTGCATCCACAGGATATCATAAAGTTTGTGGGATACCAAGTAGGAGCCTCAAATATTTGGGATTTTTGATGCATACAAAGCATAGTACATGACTTTGGGGGAAGCAATAATAGGGCAAATAAATCTAAGCCATCAAATCAAAGCAATTGGTGGCTATCCCTAGCTGGAAACACTTCTAATTCATTATATCTTTTAAGTTATTCCCATATTTATGCTAACCCTTCTTTAGATACCAAACCAAACTTCTCTCTATATCTAGGCCATCCATTGGGAGTTTCTATAGAAAGGAACAATTGGAGCCTATAAATTCTAGCTTGTGGCATGAAAATTGACCTAGAGGCTTTGGAACTCTAATTCCATGTGGACCAAAACATTTCACAAAAAATATGATTTGAACTCACTTGGCTAAGTCACGTTAGTTCTTGGAAATCGTCAATCTCCAACATAGCAAGATTCATAAAATTCGGCATAGATCTTCTTCAGAGACATTACTTGGAATGTTGGGAATGGCCAAAAAATTAGATTATAGGAAGTCTCTTGGAATGGATACCTTACTTTGTCAAAGCTACAAATTGATAGTTTCCCTCTATTTCGAGTATATGGATTGACCCACCTTGTTGACTTTTGCAAGATCTAAAATTCTCGAATGAATCATGGACACCATATGAGCATCAACCTTCCATATGCAATCAAAACACAAGTATTATCCATCAGCTAGAAAATAGACATATTGCCCTTTCCCATAGCACTATCACATTGATTTGGTCATATACAACTAGTGGGCAATGTACAAAAACTTCAACCTACCACTCTCTTGTCAAGACACCCACACCACAACACAGTGTAGATAAAAGATGGAGAAGGTTTGGGAATAGTAATATCTAGCCCAAAATAAAAACCTTTATGTGGTTTTACTAATACATGACAGGTTACTGAAAATTGATAATCTCCAAAAGAAAGGCTAGGTTGGGCCAAATACATGGCCCAACTGCAAAAATGATATTGAAACCATTAATCATATTTTATTTCATTGTCCATTTGTATGTAGCATAACTTTTTGGTCATCACCCTCCAAAGTCAAACTTGATTGTTGCCTCGGTTTACAAATGGATTGGTCTTCAAAGTGAGATGAAAATACTCCAATTCATGCACCAACTATCTCTTGGGTTCATACTTTGGTATGTTTGAAAAGAAAGCAATTTGCAATTTTTTTCAAATTCCCCTATCTCCAAAGCCTTGCAATCAAAAAAAATAAAAGCATAAATTAGAGCTACAGCCCTAGATGATCATTCATATTTTCAACAATTAGGATCATTTGCACAAGCATGGTTGATTGTGGGCTTAGAAACTATAGAATATTCCATTTCATTATCATGATATTTCTTTAAAGATGGAACCCAAAATTTCCTAAAAGCCCCTGGATTGTGCTACATACAAGCTTAACTTTGATGGGGCCTCCAAGCAAAACCCAAGGTAGGCTAGTATTGGCGATCATTAACAACTCTAAAGGGGAACTCATAATGGCCTATTCTCAATCAATTGACATCTCCACAAACAATGTTTCAAAACTTTGGGAAATCTATAATGGCAACAATCTTGCTCATGTGGCTGGCTTAACCAAAATTTAGATAGAAGGTGACCCAAAGATGGTCATTGACATCATTAAAAATTCTCCATTGCAAATCATGAGACTTCCCTAAACCTTTCCTATGCTATAAAATGGACTCCATTTTAATGGAGACAACAAAGCTCATCATAGAATTTAGCATAGACAAAATCATAAATATAAATAGATGCCACAACCATGTCACTCATGTTATCAAATTCAGCTTCAACATCCCAATGGAAATCAAATCACTATCTATAATTATAAAGCGTGATTCCTAGATTCAATAAAATACCAAGTGGACTTAAGAGACTTCACTCACCATTTTTTTTCCAAATGGATAAGAGTCTCAACAATTATAAGGAAGGTGGAATGTGTTTCGCTTTCAATCAAATCACAAGAAGGTCTCATGTTAGGAAAGGATACTTTCTCCATATACCTCTAATCATAGTTCACAAAAATAAAATTGGGCTATAAGCCCAATACAAGAGCCACAATACACGATGCCATCAAAATTACATAAAATCATAAGAATCCAAATGTCCACCACCAAGTGCAAAACAAACAAAAAACTATATATAGAAAATACCCTCAATAAATTAGGTCATTGGCGCAACTAGTTATGTTGAAGGAGGAGGCAGTGTTGGACCATCAGATTTATCTCCCCAACAACCAAAAAGAGGGTGCACAGTAATAGGTTGGGGTCTAAACCTTCTTGTTCAATATTTTCTTCATCTCCTTCCTCAACCTATGGTTGGGGATGGGAAATAGTCAAATTCAAGTGAGGAAACTTGCCTTGCCCATCCCATCCTCTAAGACCATAACCACCATCCCATGGGGATGGCCACCCTCCATGACCACTGAAAGGTGAATATCTATAGTGGGGATGAGTGAAAAAAATTGAGTATTTGTATGACTTGCACCACCCTACATCTTTGGTCTCTCCCAAGAGAATCATGTCTAAAGGAGTTAGGAGGAACTCTACTAACAGTACAAGGGGCATTTCCCCATTGGCCAATTAGGAATCACAGATGTTCCACTTTCAAATCCACCACCTCTGCTTGCTCCTAGTTTGCAACATTACATTAAGATACAGAATAAATTATGTTGGCAATAGAAAAAACTTTGTCAAGATGCTCATGATTGAAGACTACATTATTTTTGTCTTTCCAAAGCTGAAATATAATTTCAATACAAAAAATATGCCAAATTTTCTTGAGTTTTGTAGGAAACATGGTAGAATCACCAATAATTATGATGTTCCAATGAAAAGGCTAAAGTATGAAGAGTTTGAAGAAGGAACGATCCACTTCCTAGCCTCCTCAACTCGTACACAAAACTAAAAGATGTGCTTGAGAGATTCAAAATGACCACAAGCATGGCATTTGTGTGTGTAGGAATACCCATATGGGTTGGCATGTAATTGAGGAGGATCCCTTGATGGAGGATGCATCAAGAAAATTAATCCTTTTTGGGTTCAACAATGGCATAGCAGACTATGAAAAATCTCCTACTCCTAATAAATAAGGAACAATTGAGGCTCCAATGTTTGTTGAACATATACCATGGTACCCATTTGGGAGAGAGAAATTGATAACCTAATTGGGGTTTGTACCAAAGTAGAGGAGTAGCCACATTCCAATTGGAGTCTCTCAACCATTGAGGGGATTTAAAGCCATTTTTATGCAAGGAATTATCAGGAACTAGCATTTGGATATCAACAAGAGATTCAAAGTTTGCATAGGTGAGCCTAAATATGTTCTTAATCTCAGGGGATCCATTACCTAGACTATTAATCAAAAATATCAGTGATAGGATGTATGCCCTACCTGAAAATTTTGAGAGCTTAGACTCAAGGAACTTCAGCCAAGGGACCCCTTAAGAATTGATAACTAGGACCACCACCACAAGGAGTGATTTTAATAGACACCCCCATCCTGAATTTATCCCCTTTCAATCCAACCAAAGTTTGATGGTTTCCTAGGCTTTCTAAATACTTTTGGTAACAAAATTCCTTATTATACTTATAGGCACAGGAGCAATAAGAAGACAATGGAAACCAAGCCCTTTCCAATAATTCATGCCATAAGGGCTCCCTACAGCTATGCAATATTTAAGCAATATTCTCCAATCTTCTCTACAATCGATGACATGAGGGACCCACTTAGACCATAATGTAGTCCCTTTCTTCTAGATGTTGATTAACCCCATGCCTCTAGCTTCCTTGAGCCTAAAACAAAGGTCCTAGACCACTCTCTAAAAGTTTTTTTTCCCTTCCAAGTTTACCTAAAGAAATTCTCTAAGGAACTTCTACAACCTGTTATAGGCAAATCCGGATGGGACCCAATAGGAGGAGCTATACACAAGTAGCAGCAAGAACCGTAAATCAAATTTGGAATTTGCTTACAAGAGAGAGGTTTGGTCAAACAATAGTATAACTTCTCAACTCTAAAAAAAACATAGTTCTACAACTCAACTTGGTAAGTTTTTAATGCAAAAGGTACGCCCAAAAATTAAACATCTGTCCATGTGAGATCCACTTCCAGTTATAATTATCAAACCAATCTAGCTTAGAACTAAAGGACTGCTTATAAAAGTTAGTTTTCCACCACTAAATGCTAGAGACTAGAGACATTCCATAGTAATATGGACTACTTCCTCTTCTTCCAGAATGGTGAGAAAGGAGTCATCAATGAAATGAAAATTGATAAGTTGGGAAAGAGGGGGAATTGTGGAAGAGATATTCCCTTCACAAGCCCTTTAGAAGCATAAAACCCTAAGAGGTAGCCAAACCCCTCAACAACAAGCATAGAGAGAGCAAGGCAAATATGAAAACCTTGACTAAAAGATTTGAAGAGGCTAAACTACTCAAATTATTGCCCATTGATAGTCGAACACGTGGTGGCATCCTTAAAGAGGGTTTAAGCAAAATGCACAAATTTGGGACCAAACCCAAGAGTTTGCAACATAATAATGATTAAACTTCACTCAATTTGATCATAATCTTTCTCAAAGTCAATTTTAGCAAAGATATATTTTTGATAGGAAGTGTGTGCCTATTCCATGTACCTATCTTGAAGAAACCCAGTTTGCTCTAGTCTTACCACAAGGGGAAGAATGTATTTGATTCTAGGGGCCAAATCTTTGGCAGTGATCTTGTAAGAAATATTAACAAGAGAGATAGGCCTAAAAAAAGTAATAAAGTCATGATCCCCCACTTTAAGAATGCATTTAATATTTTCCCTATTGATGGGAATGCCTAGAGAGTGATTATGCAAATATTCAAGGTATAATTTATGTACATAAAGGCCAAAACAATCCCATAGTGATTGATAGAATTCACAAGGGAATCCATTAACCCATGTGGATTTATCATGGGCCATATGTCATTGACCAAATTTTGCAACTCATCTATGGAGAGTGGTCTATCACAGACCACCCATTGACCTGTAGTGAGCTTACAAATGACAATACTAATGCATCTCTTAAGAGAAATGTCTCTCTCTCTACAGTTGAAGCTTGGGCTTGGAAGACTTGTTTGTAGTCGTTAACAAAGGCTTGGATAATGGATAAAAGACTAGTAAGATGGTCTCCAACTTCCTTAAGGACTTTAATTTGAGGCTTGAGCAATGGAATGTTTGGATTTGAGCTTTTGAAATAATTCTTTATAAAATCTATCTCCAATTTTAAGCCAGTGAATTCTAGCCTAGATTTGAGCACTGTGAGATTAATGAAACTTGACTAGATTATTTCTATAGTGCAGCATAAAAACCTCAAGTTGGAGGGTTTCATTAAGGGGCGAGAGCTCCAACTCCTGAGACACCCTACTAAATTCTTTAACAACAACTCTATTAGCCCTTTTTTGGAAAAATCCAATCACTTACCAAAAACTCTCAAGAAGATGGCAGTTGTAATGTCCCCTTCTCAGGTTTAGTGTTGTTTGGAGACCCTTAGCCTATTATGTGGTTTCCCATCATCTAAGGGGATGAAGGAAAAGGGGAAACATAGTTCTTTTCTTTTCTAAGTTGTTGAAAGTAGCTTCATGTTGGCAAGTTTTCTTTTTTTGAAAGTAAAAAGGGTCACTTTAAATATTTTATTTTACCCCTTGGAGCATCCCCCTTTTGGAGTTGGATTTGAGGGAAAAAGGTATAAAAGGAGATGGTGAGGTTCATTTTTGGGAAGGAGGATCATCTACCATTTTATTTTTATGATTTGGGCATGTTTGCTTCTACTTTCAGCTATTGAGGATGAAATCCCTCTTTGGTAATTTGATATTAGGGACAAAAACCTTTACTATTCAGTCAGTGCCTTCATCTGGGAGTCACATTTGAGTGAAAGATTGTTTGGAACAAAACACAAAGGTCTGAATTAGTGTGGCACGTAACTAGGGCATATTTTAATGTGGGAATAGTAACTGGGAGACATTTTAAGGCTGGTGACCTGCTTTAGAGGGTTTCAATAGGATTATGTCACCCCTATTAGGGCTAGAGTCACCCTAGGAGGGTTATTGTGAAGGTTATGTAGCTTTCGATGCAACCAATTGATCATTTATTATTTGAATTTGCATTGATATGTTAAGATGGGAATTATTTAATTTGTAAGGTTAGAAAATTAATTGGGGTTTACGAGTTCTACCATGGAAGGATATTGTATCACCTTATTTTTTTAGGGTTCCTATATGGTTCATATTGTCATATTATTGTTGACAATTCTTCCACAGGCCAAAAATTGTCAACCTTACTATTCGGAAGACATCTTATGGGTACCATTTTGTCTTGTGAATCAATTTTGGGTACTGAATAATGAAAAGGAAAAGGTTTTGCAAAGTTTAATCAAGCCTAAATCCATACCTACAACTACCCAAGGAGCCGTGTACAGCAATGCAGCTAGCAAGGAAAGAAGCCAACAAAGCAAAGGAAATTACAAAGGAAGATATCCTTCAGAAAAAAGTTTGAAGGAATTCCTTCAAACTTTTTGTCTAAAGGAATACTTTGGAGAATAAATAAAGGAAAGTCCACAACCTCAAAAGAAAAGTCCACAAAAAAAACATGAAGACAAAGGAATAAGGACACCTACAAAAACTTGGGTTCCCTACAAAAGCTCGGGTACCCTACAAAAAGCCCAGGTGCCCTACAATTTTTTCAAAAAAAGCTAGGGAGGAAGGACACTATCCCTTGTGGAGGGCACTTGGTCGGTGATAGGACCTTTCCAAATTTCCTGAAGGGCACAGAGGAAGGACACAATCCCTTGCAGAGGGCACTTGGTCGGTGGAAAGACCTTTGCAATTTTCCGGAAGGGCATTCTGTCAATGGCCAAAGAAGACAAAGAAGAAAATACCTTCAGACTTTTTGTTTGAAGGAATTCCTTTGGACAAAAAGTTTGAAGAAATTCAGAGAACAAATCAAAAACCTGACAGAAAAAAGTTCGAAGGCAAAAGAGAAAACAAAGGAAGGATATCCTTCAGACAAAAGTCCGAAGGATTAATTCAGAAAAGTGAGAAGGAAAAAGTCCACAGAAATTCAAAAGACAAAAATCCTGAAGGAAAAGTGAGGACATAAAGTTGAAAGAAATAAATCCCACAGGAAAAAGTCTGTGGAAATTCAAAAGAAAAAAAGCCTGCGGGAAAAGTGAGGACATAAAGCCGAGGGAAATAAAGCTGAAGGAAAAGAAAATCCCAGGAAGGATAAAGTCTCAGAGTTTTTGTTCGAAGAGTGAATTCTGAAGCCAGAGAATGACAAACTATCCATGGGATAGGGGACTAACAAAAAGATCTGAAGAAAAAT
This sequence comes from Torreya grandis, assembly GCA_037957365.1. Lineage (NCBI taxonomy): Eukaryota > Viridiplantae > Streptophyta > Pinopsida > Cupressales > Taxaceae > Torreya > Torreya grandis. The sequence goes on from JARHVA010000309.1 coordinate 3,000,478, forward strand.
CCAAGACCAAAGACAAGTCCGCGGGAATAAACCCAAGAGCAATGCATGCACAGAAACAAAAAATAGATAGCCAGGAAATAAATTCAACCTGAATTTATCTCTCACTCAACAAGATAGTTTTCCATGCAAGCACTTTCATCCATCTCAAGCTTGTAACATTCCAACAGCTCAACTAGAGTTCCAAATTTGGACGTCGAGTTGACTGTTCTAGATTTAGAATTGACTAATTGTTAAACGCCACATCTACTAGGATTTTTCCATGCAAAGGAGAATAATCTCTTTGTCTAACTCAAAATTTCAAACGTTCCAACTTAGCCTTTCAAACGTTCCAACTCGGCTTCCAAAGGATAAAGTCAGAGTTCTAAAAGTGACATTGTCATTGGATTTCATACATACTATTGTCATCTCATATTTCCAAACGTTCTAGCAGCTCATGAAGAAGCTAAAATTGACATTGGCATGGATTTCCATGCAAAGAGAGGTGGGCATTTTAATAAACAAAGACAAGTCCACTTCTTCTAACACCAAGGAGCTTCATGTAAAGACAAGTCCACTTCCTCTAGCACCCAGGAGCTTCATGTAAAGACAAAATAAAAACATATTTTATTGAAAGGCAAAGCCAGCCTTGAGTTAATCTAAGTTGATCTTCCTCATCTATTTTTCAACACCAATCTTTTGGCCTTTGTAATTCTCTATAAGTTGGCTTTCAGCCTTGATTAAATCATCCCTCTTGGCAGGACTAGACTCTGCCATTGGTGAGTTGTGTAACCTCTTCAATCAATAGAAGGATGGTACTTTCAGATTTCAAGTGATGGCACAGTGTATATTCATTCAACAATTTGCATATGTGGTAGATTTCTCTCCCTTCCCAAATTCTAATTCATACCTAGTTGTTAGCTTGTCGTATTAAGCAAGTCATGTTAAGTGTTCTTTATGTCTTTTGTTGATGTTGTAAGTGGATGTTAGGTGGCTGCAAAGTGTCTTGTATCAGACCTCTCTCCATCATTTTCCCTCATGTTTTGCTCATTGGATCGAACCTTCTCATGAAATACTTATGCATAGTGATTGATTGAAATCGAAGGTCTTCATTTTCCCTTGTTTGTTCAGTGTTTAATGTTCCAAGTAGAGTGGATCAATATTTTGGTGTATCACCATTATTAGGTAGGATTTCCCCTTAAAGTTTCCTTCTCCCTTTTCCATGGTAATCTACAGCACAGAGTAGAGATCCTCATTGATACATCTTATAGGAACCAACCTTCTCTGGAGGTTCTTTTCACCATTGAGGCACCCACCCTCATGAGAAGATCCCATTATTTCAATTGGATAGAGCATTGGCCATTTCATGCATGTCTTCGATTCAGGGCACAGCTCTAGGTTGACAACAATTATATTTCGTAAAGGATTTTTAGAATTCTAAAATTTCTTGTTAGGGTTTTAGTAATATTTCAAAATTGTGTAAGGGCTTTCTACAAATTCTAGAATTGTTTAATTTGACCCTAAAAGGGATATTATAGTGGTATTAGAGCCATTTTCTAAAATATCCCAATCGAACCTGAAAGTCAAATTCTCACTATTTCTTACTCGTTGGCTTAGGAATTTTGTCAAATACTTTGTTTGTAATTTCCCACTACACTTGTAGACCAACAAATTATGTTTTCTATCTGTCATCTTACTTTAGCATTTCATCAAACAGTTTGTGTGCTTTTATTTCAATCAAAGTTAAATATAAGATTCATACTTGATGCCCAATTTGCTCATCATAAGACATTCAATAGACATTGGAAAATATATAGATGCTCATAATCACACACAACATAATTTATGAAAATAATTATAGAGAGTACCTTACATCATAATTCTCAGACCAATTGCTAACACAACATATTAATGAAAACTAGCAACCTAATTTTGTATGACTGTATGCAGATGTCTATCACAACCCCCTGTGTGTCTACCTTAGATAGTTCGGTGCACCCTTCACACGCGTGGGAATGTCCGAGTGGGCAACAGCACATAGAAGTCCATCCAACCTTGATGTCTAAATTTTATGGGAACCGATGGATTATTTCACGCTAAGACAAGGACCTGGAAACAAAATGTACTAGTCTGGATTATATTTCTAACCCATGAACCTCTCCATTCATATGCACTCTTTCAATAGTCCCCTTTCTACACACTTCAAACGCTATTTTGAAACCCTACCAGCAATGAGAACCTCTTAACATCACCATCTTTGAGCTGAAGCAAACGTATAAGGCACTAGAAACCTTCAAAACCTGTAACACTCCTACTAGGGATTGAGGATGTGATTCCTCTCACCAAAATAGGCCCTCCATTTAGGGAACAAAGTTGCCCTTGCATCGAAACTAGGGATCCCAAGGAATTTACTCTTGAGCAATAAACAAGAAAACACAGGTTCATTTCTTCCAGAGCAAAATAGAATGAATGTCATGATAATCCATTTTTGCCTTTTTCCCATCAATATAAACCAACACCACCCTAAAAACACATTTACCCTCTTTTTAAAATAAAATATGAATAAGTAATAAATACTTCTTAAAAAGGGTCTAGTGTCCATAGAAGAAAATAACACCCTTAATAAAACACCTTAATGTTAAAACATAACATTAAGTGCTCATAAGGGTCCTGATATTCCCTTTATTTCTCCCATGCCCCATTACCCCAAGGGAATAATAAAGGAAGGGGTGAACTAGGCCAATTAGGCCTTTGGGTCATGGGAAGGGGACATTATAGTCCTCCCTTCCCAAGATTGTTTGTCCTCAAACCACTATAAATTAGGATGCTGCAAAATCTATTCACCTTTCTATATGGCATCCTCTACTGGGAAATCCTTCCATTGCACTAGATATTCTATGATGCCCTGGTTCTAGAGTTTCTTTTCGTGCACCACAATAATTGATTCTGGGATTAGAATCATTTTCCCCTCTTCATCCAATGGTGGCAACTCAATACATGGCTCAATATGTTATCCAAGTGCCTTTTTGAGGCAAGACACATGGAAAACATTGTGGATACTGCTATGCTCAGGTAATTCTAACTCATATGTAACCTCCCCAATCCACCTCAAAATCCTATAAGGTCCATAGAACGGTGGCTTCAATTTTTCTGCACCTTTCTTATTCAAAGAAGATTGCCTATAAGGCTACAAGCGAAGCAACACTAAATCCCCAATATCAAAGGATCTCTCCACCTTGTGTCTATCTACATACATCTTCTATTGTTTTTGTGCCTGTTGTATATTCTCCTTAAGAGTTTTCATGATGTCCTGGTTTTCCTAAATCCAGTCATGATCTTTGGGAGCTCAACTATTTGATATCACCAAGTCAACAAATGAGGAATAATCATACCCATATAGTGCTCGAAATGGTGTCATGTCAATGCTCATATGATAGGTTGTATTGTAGCAGTGTTCACCCAAGTACAACCACTTCAACCATGCCTTATGGTGCCCTACCACATAAATTTGTAAGTAACCTTCCACCCATTTATTCATGATCTTGACTTGACCATCAGTCTATGGGTGATAATTGGTACTAGGCATCAACTCGGGCTGACTAACCTGAACAACTCCTAGAATACACATGAATTTGCTATCCTGATCACTGACTATGTTTTTAGGCAATCCATGCAACCTAAAAACCTCCTCAAAGAATAAGGACACTACCTATGGAGCACTATAATCAAATGGTATCGCAAAGAAGTGAACATACTTGGTCAACTTGTCGACCACCATATAGATGCAATTCTTACCCTAAACCTTGGGTAGCCTATAATGAAGTCCATCAATATACTCTCCCATTTCTGGTCTAGAATGAGTAGTGGTTGAAGTAGTCTTGCAGGGAATGAATGCTCAGATTTGCTCAATTGACAAACCACACACTCCCTAATATGGTTAAGGACATCATCCTTCAACCCCTTCCATGAAAATCTCTCCCATATATACCTCTAGGTCTTAGAGTATCCCGGATGTCTTGCTAATGGTGTGTCATGTACGACACTCAAGATTTTCTTCTTCATCCTTGATTCAGGGACAAGGCACACCCTGTCCTTGTAGTATATCACCTCATCAAAAACCTTATACCTGTCATCATGTATCAATCCATCCATGACCTCACAGGTAAACTAGTTCTTGGAATGCTCAACCAAGATGTGAGCCTTTTAGTCAACTAAAATTTCTGATAGGGAGCAAAGAGAAGGCTACTTGGATAAAGCATCAACTACCACATTGTTATTTCCCTTCACATACTCTATATCAAAATCGTAAGCTTGTATCTAGCTTACCCACTTTTTTTGGTGATCATTGAGGTCCTTCTGCTCCATGAAATATCTCAAGCTATTGTGATTTGTCTGAACCACAAACTTGTTGCCCACCAAATATTGTTAGAATTTGACCAAGGCATGTAAAATAGCCAGCATATCCTTATCATAAGTAGAGTACCTGCACTCCACTATACTCAACTTTCGACTCTCATAGGCAATGGGATGCCTATTCTACATAAGTATTGCACCAATACCCACTCTCAAAGCATCAAATTCGAGGATAAATGGCTGAAAAGTATAGTAATGCTAACATAGGACATGTACTCATCACCTTCTTAAGGTGATCAAATACCTACTATGAAGAATCTGACCAAGAAAATGCCCCCTTCTTGGTCAAGTTTGTCAATGGTGTTGTCAATTGAGAGTACCCTTTCATGAACCTCTTGTAATGGCAACAAAGTCCTAGGAAGCCTCTCAAATGAGTTAAAGTCCTTGGTGGTGGCCAATCAATAATTGCTTGTATCTTCGTTTGATCCACTTTGGATCCTCTTGCTCCGATTACATATCCCAAATAGAGGACTTCTCTCATCCCAAACTCACATTTGGAATCTTTTGCATGAAGCGAATGTGCTCCTATGATAGACAAGAGCTCATCCAAATGTCTAAGATGGTCCTCCCATATTTTTTTGTATACCAGTATATCATCAAAAAATCCTAGGACAATTTTCCACAAGTGGTAGTTGAACATGTTGACAATTTTGCCCCATAGGCCAAATCATCACCATTACCATTCAAAACTTCACTCACCATGACCATTTCCCTTGAAAACCAGGTCTTGACCCTTGATAAATCAAGGATAAGTCACTTTTGTGTAGGTACAGGTGTATTCCCATCAGAAAATGATCATTTCTAGCACTTATAGAGCAATTTGGGTTTACCAGGGTGCATGTCTTATTAGCTTTTATAAGCTGAAGCAGTCAATAAGCCCGATTGGGTCTACAAATGCAATTACGATTGGATTGGGTTTTACGAGGTAGTTGTCTTATAAAGTTTTTAAGTAATGGAGCTTGTAAAGCACGAAAAGGTCTTGGACAGGTGATTTATTTCAAAGGGCTTTTTCATTGGTAAGGTGGACTTTTCAAAAGTTTTGAAGGGTTATTAACAAAAACCCTTAAGGGTACATGCCCTTATGGGGGGCACTTATGCAGTGAGGTGGACTTTACAATTCTTCTGAAAGGTATTTTTTAAGGAGAAGTGACTTTGCGGAGGGCATCTAGGCGTTGTGCAGGGACGTTTACAATTTCCTCAAAGGGTATGTGCCCTTGTGGGGGATACTTCAAGCATGAAGAAGACCTTGGCAAAAGTTCTGAAGGACAAAATCAAATTTGTCAAAGGACATTTGCCCTTGTGGAGGGCACTTTGTCGGTGGTAGGACCCTTTCAAAAGTTCTAAAAGGTACTTTTGAGGATGAATAGCCCTTGCGGAGGTCACTTTGCAGTGAAGTGGACCTTTTTCATTCTTTCGAAGGGCACTTCTGGAAGAACCCTAACCTTGCGGAAGGCACCCAAGTGAATAAAAGGACCAAATCAAGAAGCCTGAAGGGCATTTTTGGGAAGTATAAGACCTTGCAGAGAGCACCTTCATATTGATAGGGCCTTTTGTAAAAGCCCGAAGGGCACTTTTGGGAAGTGAAAGCCCTTGCAGAGGGCACCTTCATAAAGTGAAGGACAAAAGCAAAGTTCCCGAAGGGCACTTGCCCTTTGGGGAAAGACAGCCCAAAGATGGATTTCCTTCAGACTTTTTGTCCAAAGACAAAAAGTCCAAAGGAATTCAGGGGGGACAAAAAGCCCGATAGAAAAGACAAGGCCACAAGCAAGGAACAAAAGCCCGAAGGCTAAAGCATGAACAAAGCCAAGACAAAGAACAAGCCACAGAAGAAAGAACAGAGTCCTTTAGACAATTTGTTTGAAGGACATATAAAAAGCCCAAACCTGACTGTGAAAACCATAAATAGATAGAACACATAACAAAGGAAGCGTTGACCCAGATGGAATACAGAGAAGAGTCCATGAAAAGAAAAGCCACTTGCAAGTAAAGACTAATGCAAAAAAGCAGATACAGTAAAGACACAAATAAACACAGAGAACAGAATATGTGGGAAAAGATAACCCAAAGAATCAAAACATAGATGTTAGATGTAGAAACCTGACGAAAATACAAGATGAACATGCATGTGAACAATGGCATAAGGGAAGATTCATGGAAAAGATAAATACAGAGGGTGAACATGCCTAAATAGTATGAGAATACAAGAGCATGTAACAACCATGAATAGGAATAGACACATCCATATTTGACTGTTCTAACACGTCACCTTTAGTTCTTATACAGAGGCTCACTTTGCATGAGGACTCGAGTAGTGAAACAGTGGAAATCTTAAATAAAATAAATTCCATGCACGCACTCTCATTTGTCTCAAAGCATGAAATGTTCTGATGGTTCAAACATAATTATTAATTTGGCATTTGCATTGATTTCATGCAAAGGTGAGACTTTCAAACATTCCAAAAGTTTGAGTGGATTTGACTATTCTTGTTTTTAGTTGACTGGTATTCAATTCAAGACATCTATTCATAGATTTCATGCATGCAAAGCTTGTCTTCTTCTTTTTCAATGTAAGGAATTTTCATGCAAGACAAAATAGACTTTTGTAAAGGCTAAGTTGGTTTGAGTTTACTCTCTCTCTATTTTCCAACGCCAATCTCTTGAATTTTTGTAATTTTCTATATTAATGGCTTTTCAGCCTTGTAAAACTCCATCCCTCTTTTGGCAAGCAATCTTCTACCAAAGTTCGTGTTGTAACCTTTTTTTAGAATCAATAAGAAGAGGACTGTGTTTTTTCAATTTTTAGCAGCCGATATAGTCTACTATTTTTATAGATTTGCCTAAGTGATATATTTTCTTTGTTCCTTATGAAATCTAGATTCATACCTAGTTACTAGCTGGTCATTTATGTAGGTCACGTTCTATGTTTGAATGTCTTCTACTGAGTTTATAATGGATATTAGTCTTCTACTAAATTTATAGTGGATATTAGTGTTTGTTTAGTGCCTTTCGTCAGGCCTATTTCTACTTTTTCCTCAAGCTTAGATCATTAGACAAAAACTTTTCATGAAATACTTAAGTGTATTGACCAATTGGAGTTGAAGTTATGCCTCTTCCTTGTCTGAATTAGTGTTCTTAGAAGCTTGATTTGAGTGGATCAAGAAAATTAAGTGTGTCACCATTTTTAGCTAGGATTTTATTTCAAGTTCTTTCTCCTTTTTTCCTCAGACAGTTTGTAGTGTAGAAGTTGAGATCCTCATTAATACATCTTATAGGAACTAGCCTTCTCTAGAGGTTATTTTCACCATTGAGACACCCACCCTCGTGAGAATATCCCATTGTTTCAACTCGAGAGAGAATTAGTCATTTCAGCATGTCTTCAATTTAGGGTGCAACTTCAGGTTGACAACATTTTTTGGCATGTCTGATGGGACCTATTTGGAGTTGGTTTTAATGAAATCATAGTTGCAGCAACATTCTTCAAGAAGTATTTGGTGATTCCAAGCTCATGTGGTTACTTATAATAATCCAGTCACACTTTCAATGTAAGTATTTCATTATCATGAATGAGTTTTGATGGTTGTAGATGAAGAGAATTCCTATGCTATGTTTCCTTATAAACCCAATGATGGATCATACCAGCCTTATCATGATGCTTATGAGTCTTTTTATGAACCTAATCAGCCTTATCAGGAGCATTATCAAATCTATGTTGAGCCATATCAGTCATATGAGTAGCCTTGGCTCTAAGAAAGAATGGATGAGATAGAGCTTAAAATACTAGCATTTGCAAGGAAAGTTTGTTCAAACTCTCAGTATGAAGAAGTCAATGGTCTATTCCAAAATGTGTCTAATGATCCAGAAGAGATAAATGAGCTGTGTATTTTTGTATTAGAGAAGATGGAGGCTTGGGATAGGCATAAAATCGAGTTGGGTCACTTGTCTACAAAGGGTTCTTGTACTCCTTATTCTCATGAGGCTCTTAACCATGCCTAGTGTGTGATGAGGGAGCTTCGTAGTTGGAGTCAAGAGACTATTCAAGTGATTATTCATGAGACTAAGCCTTCTTATAGTCCCATTTCTTCACCACTCATCTCTCAAGCACAAGTTTTCCATGAGGATAAGGAGATTTCAGACTTTGAAGAGGTGATGGCCAAGTGGAAGGAACAAAATATAGAGGTCTTTAAGCATTTCTCTTTTCCTCCTCTCCAAAACTCCCTAGATAATTCCATTATCTTCAAGATTCCAAAACCTAATCATAATCAACCTCCCATGCTTCATTTTTCCTCTCAAACAAATGAATTTCATCACCCTCCCTCCATCTCCCTTCTTCAGGAAGAGCTTGTTCTTTGGAGGATTGAGAAAGAGGTTGCAGCTACAGGTCAAGTTCTTGCATAGTGTGTGGAGGATTCTTCAAATGTGTTTAAGGAAGAATTTCCTATTGATATTTCACTTAAGGTTGTAGTTTAGCATCCCATTATACTTAAGAATGAGAAGGTTGATCTTGATGTAGAGGAACTCCAAGAGGAGTTGGTACAGATTGAAGTCATAAATGAGTTACAGGTATCTCCTATTGATAAAGATCCAGATAGATTTCAAGATGATTTAGTTCAAATAGATCAAAATGAGGAACAAAAATATGATTGGTAGTTGTACCTTGAATCTCTACAAGAGATTGAAGAGCTTTGTATGGATATGTTGGCTATTAAAGAGCATGTTTATGAGAAATTTGATCAAGAATCACCTATTCAAGATCATAATACAGATTGTGTTGCCTATTCTAAGCTCCTTGAAGAGATGGATGAACTTGTACCAATCAATAAAAAGGGTGTGGCCACTCAATAACAATGCATAGATGAGATATCACTTGACAAGGTGGTAGATGACAAGCAGTGTGAAACATATCAGGAAGTACTTGATGAGTTTGCCTTTGTTGGTGTCTGGTTTGTTGTTGATGAATCATTTGAGAAGATGCTAATATAGTTGGTGGACAATAAAAATGCCTTATCAAAGGTTATGATTGATAAACATCTTGCCTTACAACTAGTACCATCTCTTGGAGTGAGTGAGTTTAAGAATTTCCCTTTTGATCCAGGTGGATCATGCTTTGTCATGGTTAGTTAGGTTCTTTGTTAGTTTTTTTTCCTCCAAGTGTTGTTTCAGCACATTAGTTTCATTCAATTATGTTCTAATAAGTGCTTGTTTGCACATTTATTTTTTAATTAGTTTTCCTGCTTTCATGTGTTTCCCTTCTTATTTTGAAGGAGAAATGTTACTTTAGCCAATGTCATGGGGAGATTTTCAATCAAAAATTAGGTTTACTATTTGGGAGTTCGAATAACATCTATATGGTCTGAGTCCACCATGACCATTTGCCTTATAAACTAGGTCTTGACCCTTGAGAAATCAAGGATAAGTCACTTTTGTGTAGGTACAAGTGTATTCCCATCAGGCAATGATCATTTTTATCACTTATAGAGCAATTCAAGTTTACCAGGGTGCATGTCTTATTAGCTTTTATAAGCTGAAGCAGTCGATAAGCCTGATTGGGTCTACAAATGCAATTACGAGTGGATCAGGTTTTGCGAGGTAGTTGTCGTATAAAGTTTTTAAGTAATGGAGCTTGTAAAGCCCGAAAAGGTCTTGGGTACATGATTTCTTTTGGAGGGATTTTTCATTGGCAAGGTGGAATTTTCAAAAGTTCTGAAGGTTTATTAACAAAAACCATGAAGGGTACGCGCCCTTGCGTGGGGCACTTATGCAACAAGGTGGCCTTTAAAATTCTTTCGAAAGGTATGTTTTAAGGAGAAGTGACTTTGCGAAGGGAATCTGGGTATTGCGTATGGATGTTTACAATTTCTCTGAAGGGTATGTGCCCTTATGAGGGACACTTCAAGCATGAAGAAGACCTTATCAAAAGTTACGAAGGATAAATTTTTTTTTTAAGGACACCTGTGCTTGCAAAGGGCACTTGGTCGGTAGTAGGACCCTTTTAAAAGTTCTGAAAGGCACTTTTGAGAATTAATAGCCCTTGCAGAGGGCATTTTGTAGTGAAGTGGACATTTTCCATTCTTTCGAAGGGCACTTCTCAAAGAACCTTACCCTTACGGAAGGCACCCAAGTGACTAAAAGGACCAAATCAAGAAACCCAAAGGGCATTTTTGGGAAGCAAAAGACCTTGTGGAGAGCACCTTCATTATGATAAGACCTTTTATAAAATCCCGAAGGGCACTTTTGGGAAGCGAAAGCCCTTGCAGATGGCACCTTCATAAAGTGAAGGATAAAAATAAAGTTCTCGAAGGGCACTTGCCCTTTAAGGAAAGACAACCCAAAGACGGATTTCCTTCAAACTTTTTGTTCAAAGAAAAAATTCTAAAGGAATTCGGGAGAGACAAAAATCCTGATAGAAAAGATAAGGCCATCAGCAAGGAACAAAAGCCTGAAGGCTAAAGCATGAACAAAGCCAAGACAAAGAACAAGCCATGGAAGAAAGAACAGAGTCCTTCAGATAATTTGTCCAAAGGACATATACAAAAAGCCCGAACTTGATTGTGAAATCCATAAACAAATAGAACACAACAAAGGAAGCACAAACCCAGACAAAATACAGAGAAGAGTCCATTAGAATAAAAGCTGCTTGAAAGCAAAGACTAACGCAAAAAACACAAACCAACATAGAGAACCAAATCCATGGGAAAAGATGATCTGGAGAATCAAAACATAGATGTTAGATGCAAAAACCTAATGGAAATACAAGATGAATATGTGCGTGAACAAGGCATAAGGGAAGATTTGTGGAAAAAATAAATACAGATGGTGAACATGCCTAAATAGTCTGAGAATACAAGAGCATGCAACAACCATGAAAAGGAATAGACACATCTATATTTAACCATTCTAACATGTCGCCTTTAGTTCTTAAATAGAGGCTTGCTTTGCATGAGGACTTGAGTAGTGGAACAGTGGAATGCTTAAACAAAAGAAATTTCATGCACGCACTCTTTTTTGTCTCAAAGCTTGAAATGTTTTGGCAATTCAAATGTAATTCTTAATTTGGCATTTGCATTGATTTCATGTAAAGGGGAGACTTTCAAATGTTCCAGTATTTTGAGTGGATTTGACTAATCTTGTTTTTGATTTGACTGGTTTTCAAGTCAAGACATCTATTCATAGATTTTATGCATCTAAAGCTTGTCTTCTTCTTCTTCTTCTTCTTCTTTTTCAATGCAAGGAATTTTCATGCAAGACAAAATAGACTTTTGAAAAGGCTGAGTTGGTTTGAGTTTACTCTCTCTCTATTTTTCAATGCCAATCTCTTGGATTTTTGTAATTTTCTATATTAATGGCTTTTCAACCTTGTAAAAATCCATCCCTCTTTTGGCAAGAAATCTTCTACCAAAGTTCATGTTGTAACCTTTTTTTAGAATCAATAAGAAGAGGACTGTGTTTTTTCAATTTTTAGTAGCTGGTATAGTGTATTATTGTTATACATTTGCCTAAGTGATAGATTTCTTTCTTTCTTGTAAAATGTGGAGTCGTACCTAGTTACTAGTTGGTCATTTATGTAGGTCACATTTTGTGTTTGAATGTCTTTTACTGAGTTTACAGTGGATATTAGTGGTTGTTTAGTGCCTTTCATTAGGCCTATTTGTACTTTTCTCTCAAGCTTAGATCATTAGACATAACCTTTTCATGAAATACTTATGTGTATTGATTAGTGTTTCCATAAGCTTGATTTGAGTGGATAAAGCAAATTAGGTGTATCACTATTTTTTGCGAGGATTTTCTTTTAAGTTCTTTCTTCCTTTTTCCCTAGGCAATTTTTAGCGTAGAAGTTGAGATCCTCATTGATACATATTATAGGAACCATCCTTCACTAGAGATTCTTTTCACCATTGAGGCACCCACTCTCGTGAGAAGATCTCATTGTTTCAACTGGAGAGAGTATTAGCCATTTTAGCATGTCTTCGATTCAGGGTACAACTCTGGATTGACAACAGAACACATGGTTCATACAGGACTGGAATGTAGTTGGAGTGTTAGTCAACACAAATGACATCACCAAGAACTCATATTGTCCATAATGGCACCTAAAAGTTGTTTTGTGTATGTCTTACTCCCGTACACTAATCTGATAGTACCCTAAACAAAGATCAATTTTGGAGAAGTACTCTGATTCATGCAGATCATCAAGTAACTCATTGATCCTAGGGATGGGATATAGATTCTTGATAGTTTTCTTATTGAGTGCCTTGTAGTCAATGCACATTCTGAAAGTCCCATCTTTCTTCTTAACCAATACCACTGAGGAAGCAAAGGGGCTAGAGCTAGGTCTGATGTGTCCTATGTCAAGCATTTTTTTTATAGTCTTCTCGATTCTTCCTTAAAATTTTGAGGATGATGATAAGTAGTAATAACTAGTTTGGCCCCCTCCTTGAGTTCCATGACATGCTCAAATCCCCTTTCAGTTGGTCTCCCTGGAAGTATTTCACCAAAAACCTTCTTACCACCACATGCATTCTTCATTGAAATGAAGAAATGAACTACCCAATCCACATCATTATGCTTAAATTTCCTCTCCATCTTCTTGGTTATGATCACCCTCAGAGCTCCATTGGACCTTCCTCACAGAACCACCTGCTTCCCATTTGCTTGAAATTTCAGCTCCATAGTTTGGAAGTTTTGAGTGAACTCCCCAAGAGAGTGTAACCACTGAACACCTAAAACCACATTGGTATTACCCATACCAACCACATAAAAAACACTACTCACTGTATGATTACCCAATGTAATACTAAATTGTGAAACTCATTTGATGCATATTGAAATCGTTTACAACAACCATGTTGAAGCCCTCAAAGTCCTCAACCTGTAATCCCCATTGTACAACTAGTGCCTCATCAATGAAGTTGTGGGTTACCCCACTATCAATCAACATTGACACCCACTACCCCTAAAGCACACCCCAAACCCTGAATGCATTGTACCTAGTAGTGCTAGACAAAATAACAATAATACCTCCTGATGTAGGTTCTTATGCCCAAGTAGGTTCCAATTCCTCATGCTCACTATGGTCATCTAGTACATCACTATCTAAAAATTCATTGTCCTCTTCTAGGAACACTGTAATGTAGTGCATTTCCCCCCTCCCCTTGTACCCATTTCCCAATTCCCATGGGTCCTTTCATGTGAGGAAAAGGCCAAGTAGGGAACTTTGATGGAAACTTTGGCTTGGGAGTAGAAAACTCCAAGTCTCATGCCCTCCAAATAGCATCCTATAGTGAAGGTGGACCAAATGCCTTCAGCCAACCCTGTAAAGGCTCTATCAGTCCCTTGATAAATAATGATGTCATACATCCCTTGAAAACATCAAAAACCATGCCTAACAACCTCTAGAAATATGCAATGTAAGTGTCAAGTGGCCCAATTTGTCTCAAGTGTGTTAGTTCTCAGAAAAATGCCTCAAGATCCTTCTTATTGAACCTGTTTATCAACCTCTGTGTGAATTTTCCATAATGTCAATCTACCTGTGCCCTTAGGATATCAACCCATGGTGCCACCAATTATGTGCCTCCTCGCCAGATGAAGGGTAGTGAATTTAATTGCCTCTATCTACTGCATGGGATTCAACTCCAAGTATGTGTCGAGCTTCTGAACCCATGCCCTTGTTGTCCACTTTTTTCCACCATCAAAGTTTGGAAGAGTAAGCTTTCCAAAACATCTCTACATATTGTGGTTAGGCCCACCTCTATCTTGTCAAGGTCTAGTGTTAGATTTACACTTGCAGTAATCTAGGAAAGGCATAGTTGCCTGAAAACTAACATCCATCTACTAGTATGCTCTCCAAAATTCCACCTCCTCTAGCTCTTATAGTTGTTCTAGTCTCTCTGGTATTGCCTCCTGTAAGAACGTAGACATCAATGGTCTCCACGAAACACGGGGTGAGATATTAGTGTGGGGGGCATTATGGCTCGTCTCCCCATTTATGGTTCCACCACCTTCATTACTGCATACCCTTGAATAATGTGTCTGTTGACTCCAATACAAATTTGTATGTTCTTATTGTTTGACCATATTAATGAGTACCTTTTTCATGAATTCACCATTTGAGTCCTCTATAATTGCCTTTTTACTTCTGCTCTCAGCCATTTCCTCAATCACAGGTTGATCCTCAAGGTTTTTAATATATTTATTTCTTCTCAAATAATACAAATGGGTACCTATATTTGGCTACATGTGAACACTTAGCATTGCATAAGGTTATCCCAACTCACAGGCTGGTAGGAAGACCAACTCTGATACCACTGAAATAAAATTGGAAAGGTCTTGCCACTGACCAAGTGCCTTCCACAAGGGCATTGTGTCCTTCCTTTGTGCCCTTCAATAAAGTTGGAAAGGTCCTGTCACCGACCAAGTGCCCTTCGCAAGGGCTTGTGTCCTTCCTCTATGCCCTTCGATAAAGTTGGAAAGGTCATGTCACTGATAAAGTGCCCTCTACAAGGTCTTGTGTCCTTCAGAACTGGTTTTCGAAAGAATTGAAGGACACCTGAGTTTTTTGTAGGGCACCCAAGTTTTTTGTAGGGAACCCAAGTTTTTTGTCTCCTTAATTCCTTCAGACAAAAAGTCTAAAGGAATTGAATACATTGTAAATTGTCCCTTTGGAATTCTCTCGAACTTCTCCCAAGTCCTTTGAAAAATCTTTTCCTTCAGACAAAAAGTCTGAGGAAATTGTCCATCTCTTAACCTGACAAAATTTTGAGAAGACAACACTTTGGAAAGAAAACACTTGGGAATAGTCATTGTAAGTCTAAAAAACAAACCTGTATTCCATAGGTGTCCGAAAGAAAACACTCGCCTTCATTCATAAGCGAACCTACAGGCTTGTAGGCTCTTTCCTTGGCTGATACCTTGCTATAGATGGCTCCTTGCGTAGCTATAGGTATGCATTTAGGATTGATTTTACTTTGCAAAACCTTTTCCTTTTCATTATTCAGTACCCAAAACTGATTCACAAGACAAATTGGTACCATAAGACCATCTTCCGAATAGTAAGGTTGACAATTTTACTTGTGGGGCAAAATTGTCAACATTTTTGGTGACTCAACTGGGAAACATGCCTGCTATGCTTGAGAACCTAGCCATATACATAATATTTGAACTTTCAAAATAATGAGAAACCTGATTTTTGACTGAAAATATCCTTTGATCATGGCTGAAGTAACCTTCCTCCTTCAAAATAAGAAGAGAAACACACGAAAGTAGGAAAACTAACTAAGAAGAAAATGTGCAAACAAGTACTTATTGGATAAAATTGAAGCAAACTACTGTGCTTGAAGAACACTTAAAGGGAATAAAAAAAACTATGTACATAGAGTTTTGCTCTTCAATAACAATGTTTCAGATGTATCCCATTGACTGGAATTGGAAGCTCTTGGCCATCCATCTTAGCAAGTTGGAAGGCATTGTGGGATTTGTAGCTGCAGATCATGTATGAGCCACTCCAAAGGGAATCAAACTTTGTGTGCCTTCCTAGTTTGGCTTGATCCTCATCCCACTTGAGGACCAAATCTCCATTGAAGCTTCGTGAAGAAGCTCCTTTGTCAAATATATTTTTCACGTGTGCCTGATGACTTTCCATGGCTAGCATGACTTGATTTCTTGTCTCTTCCAACTCCATAAGCTCTGCATACCTGATCTCCATAGGCTCATTATCCAATAAATCAAGTTGATGTATTATTTCTAAAGTTGAAAACTCGAGAGAAATAGGTAACTATCGGAGTTGTTGCCATAATTCGGATAACGCGAGTGCAATGGAGACGTGATCACACAAGATGAACACGTGCACACCACATAGATGCCAAAGCAATTTGAAAATAACACAATAAGATAAATTGCACAAGACAAAATGGAGAAAACCAAAATCTGATTAATATGAGATGGCCAAAGTGAGGAATACATATAGGAGAGTATGTAACTCCACAAAAAGTGGACAAGGCACCCCAATAATAGACATTAACTCCTCCATGAAAGGTGGTGACAAGGTGCTAATAATAGAGAAGTAACTCCCATCAAGGGAGTTACTTATGACATTCTTATAACACCTATGACACATCTATGACACACACCTCCACATAAGTTAGCCTATCCCACAAATGTAGGAAAACTCCAAGTATGCACAAGAAATACAATTTCCCTAATTAATAAATAGGGAAAAATAAAAACCTACACTAATAGTAACCTTGCTTCCTTACCCTAGACTAGCTTGTAGGGAGAGTTGGCTATTGACCCTCTGTAGGTGATCCTATCAGCGTATAGATCTGACTTAAACTTGAGATGCCATGACCTCTAATTGTCTTCAATAGTCCTTCGTATGATCCTTAAGAGGTTCTTGTTTGTAGATTTAGCAAGGCCATTCCTTGTAGATAATAGTTCGATGAAGTGCTAAGATAAACTCCATATTAGACAACCCATTGGCTAATCCTAGATCTGACAAAAGACATTGCATTGTCAGAAATAATGGTCGAAGGAACTCTAAAACTAGTGAACAAACCTTCATAGAAATCAAGGACATTAGTTTTATTTGCTTCTTTCAATGCAATTGCTTCCGTCCAACATGTGAAGTAATTCGTAGATGTTAGAATCCACCTATGCCCTAAACTCGAAGGAGGGTTAATGAAACCAATAAAATCTAATCCCCACTAGACAAAAGGTTGATCCACTGTAATTGGCTGAAGGGGCAGGGCTGCAAGTTTAACTTTTCCTATAAACATAGCACATTGTTTGCACTTCCTAACCCATGTATGGCAATCGCCAAATATAGTAGGCCAATAGTACCCACCTCTCATGATTTTAAGTGTTGTAGTTCTTAAAAAAAAGTGTCCTCCACCAAGTCCATCATGGAATTCTTCAAGTAATCTTTGATTTTGGCTTGGTTCTACACATCTTAGTAACATTCCATTGATATCCTTTTTGAACCAAATGTCGTCAACGAGCAAGAATGGAATTGATTGCAATCTGAAATACCTTCTTTTTGAAGCACTTAGGTGAGAAGGGTAACAACCATCTTGCAGATAACTTACCAAATCATGAAACCAGCTGGAAGGTGAGGTGTGAACAACAATCTCTTCATCATTTGACATTAACACAACTTCATTAGTTTCTTTCAATTCCTGAGCTAGATGCTCACAAAGTCCTTTGCCTCTAAGCAACTTTGTAACTTTAATTTCTACATTATATTCCATTACTTTAGTTATCCAACCAACCCTCTTCTCATTTATGTCTTTGTTCAGAAGAATTTTTTTGATGCTTGGATGAGCAACCATTAAATGTATTTTATTATTAGACAACAAGTGCCTAAATTTTTTCAGAGATCTTATACCTGAAAGGACATGTTTTTCAACAAAAGAATACCTTGTCTCATACTCTTGCAAGCCTTGGCTATAGAAAGCTATTGGCTGCTCCAAATCTTCATAATTATGATGCATAAAAATGCTTGAAATGGTGTCCACATTAGCATACATATACAAAATAAAATCTTTCATAAAATATGAATTTAAAAGCGTAGGAGCACTTGCTATGAATTTCTCAACATCTTCAAACCCTGTTATTTCCTCCTTGGACCAGCTGAAGTTTTGATTTTTATTTAACATGGTTGTAAGTGGTTTAGCTACAGTAATAAAATCTGAAATGCATCTCCTTATAAAATTAATTTTTTCAAAGAAACTTTGCAAAGCCTTTTTTCTCTTAGGCAAGGAGAGTGAAAGAAAGGATTGAATCCTTTTAGAATTTATGTTTAAACTGTGCTTTGAAACATGTCCAAGAAGCTTACCTTCATGAACTAAAAATACACATTTTTTGGGATTTAGAGATATCCCAAATTGCCTACAGCTTTCAAAAATTTGTTGGAGGTGAACCATGTGATATTTTACATCTTTTGAAAATACTATTATATCATCCAAATAGACAAGCACAAACCTGTTAAGAAGGCCTTGGGAGGCCATTTCCATGGCTCTCTGAAAGGTTGCTCCAGCATTGGATAAACCGAATGGCATCTTTATGTATGCAAATGTCCCCCACTTAGTCGTTAAGGTTGTCTTGAATTGGTCCTCTTCTTTGACTAAAAAATGATTGTAACCATTATATCCATCCAACAAAGAAAACCTCTTTGAACCTACAACAAGCTATAAAATTTGTTTCATTGATGGAAATGGATAGTGGTCTTTAAGCGAAGCCTTGTTTAAATCACAGAAATCAACACAAATGAATCTCACCATTCTTTTTCCATACTAGAACGAGGTTCACCACCCAAGTTGAGTGCTTGATTAGAAATATAATAGCTAATTTATGAGCTTGTGAAACTCAACTTTCATCAAAGGCTCAAGCTTTGGATTGATTGGCCTTTGTCTTTGTCTTACTAGTTTAGTTTCATCTTCTAACTCAATAGTGTGTTGAGCCAAACTTGGATCAAAACCTTTGAGATCACTATACTACCATACAAATATATCAGCAAAATTTGTGCATAAATTAATGAAATCTTTCTTTTGTGGAGGAGTGCATAGTTTGCCCAATTTCAAAATCTTACCAGCTACAATATCTACATTGGCATAGTGCTCTTCTTTTGTTAACAAAGATGGTTTCTCTTTCCTTAGATCATCATCTTCACTGAAAATATTTTCAAGAGTGACCAATCCCTTGGATAGCTTATTAATTTTTAATTTTACAATCTGATCACCATACTGTTGTAAGCATTTTGACTAATTTTTTAAAGAAAACTCAGCCTCTTCCGACAAAAATCTCACATTTTGATTGTCATTTTCAAACACCTGTCAATTTTCTTGGTTATCCAAAATAGAATGCCTTACAACTATCTTTATATATATGTGACTGAAAAATGTCACTTTTTACATCAGCTGGGATATCAAATTGTGCCCCGACAACATCTAACCTATCAACATGTTTATTCCTATCTTTTGGTATTGCCTGAATATTAAAAGCTTGAAAATCTTTAAGTAGATCCCAAACTCTATGTCTATAAGATTTAAGCAACATATTCTTGCATATATTAAAGCCTCTTGGTGGACTAGAAGTTCACTATCTCCAAACACTTGCAAATAATTTACTTTCATCTTCCTAGCCCACTGCAAACCATGAACTAGTGCTTCATATTTAGCAACGTTGTTTAAACATCAAAATTAAAATTTAATAAAGGAGAGATACCTTTGTTCTGTAGAATAAATTAACATCATTTCAGCTCTGATCCAATGCTTATTTCTTGATCCATCAAAGTATAATTGTCACAAGCCTTTATTAGATTCATCCTCTTTGACCATGGTTGGAATTGGTGCATCGTTCTCATGAAGACAATACACACCAAAATCTTCTTCTTCAATCATATTGTAGGGATCATGATCATGCAAGGTGGAAGCCCACTCATCAAGAAATAAATTTGGAACTCCATCCAAAGGTGAGTCCTTTTTTACATCACTAGTTTGTAGTATTTTATCTAAGATGATATAATTTGTATTGATTGTATTTGGCGTGTAAGGATCCATATGAAAATGTGCAATAGGCTCTGAATGAATTGTTATCTTTGTGCTATATTTGGTCCTAAACAATAAGTAGATCCAATCAATTGATAAATATCCCTCAATCTTTGAGGTGAAATCCCTTGAAAGACACATAGAGAAATAAGGAGGCAGGTCCACCACTACAACATCCTATTGGATAGTCACGTTAGGACATGCGTGTAATATAAATTTTAAATATTTGATAATGCCTACTATTTTTACTAGTGAACCATCCAATTGCAATACCCCTTTAGTATTTGGCTCATAAACAAGGTCGAGATTGTCTACAATCTACTTGGGCATCACTATATTGCTAGCTCCACTATCCACCATACAATTATGAACTAAAGTATCACCTACTATCAAAGAAAGATAAAAAGGGTGAGTTTTCTTCATTTTTACCTCATTTTTGTCCACCTTTGATATCTTATCTCCTTGTTGCACCTGTTGCTTAGTTGGCTGATCTGAATTTGTCAAGACAACACCTTCTTTCTCAACTAGTTTTGGGGACAATTCAAGAGTTGAAAGTTCTTGAAAGAGTTTATCCTTTTGCCTTGGAATTGAAAGATAATCTCACATGTTAATGCTGATGTTAGACTTCTTCATTTGATCTACCATACTGAACTGAGATGCATTAACCTTTGATTTCACTTTTTATGGTACTTGCTACTCATGAATTAGAGGTATTTATTGCACTTTACTAGCCTCTATATTTTAATTTTTTTGGGTTGTGGGAGTAGCAAGATGCTCTTTTTTACCTTGAGCAATAATACTAAGAGAACTTGAAGTATTTGCTATTGCTTGGGCTTCCTCAACAGCTCTTCTTTTAGTTCTCTGATAGGTTATAGTTGTAACTTGACCATTTAAAATATTAGTTTTAACATCATGAGTAAAAGCGACATGATCATCTACCTGCCAATTTATATTAATAGCATCAGACTACCCTTGATCGCTCTTTATGATGTCAAACTTGTATCTTAATATTGACCCCCTTGAAAAGATAACTCTTCTTGTGTCATCTGTGGCATGGTGATGTTTAGTGATACTAAGTTTTGGTTTTGAACATCATTGAGATTTGAGGGATGCCAACCTAAATCCTGCACCAAATTATTTTGAGGTGGGATTAGAACAATGGCTTTTGAAGTGGAAGGAACATTCGGATCAAGAGAAGCATATGGCTTAGTTGGAGTTATGGCTCCTTGTGCTTGATAGGGTGGTCTATTTTCTATGAAACCCTAATAAAGAGACCTTTGATCTTTGAAGGGCTGATAGCTATTTTGATTTTGATATTGATAGGGCCTATTTGACTGAAATTTCTGCCTTTAAATCTATACTATTTTATTTCTAAAAGATTGTAGCAAACTTTTCAACTCTCCTATCTCGCTAGATTGACTAGTAGAGGCTGCAATAGGAAATTGAGGTGATGGAATTAGAGCCAATGATGGAGTTTGAGGAACTTAAGGGGCTAGTACATAACTTATTTATAGAAATATGGGCATTGGAGGTCTTGGAGAAAGCTTACCTACTTGTATCAAACTATTTTATGCCCTTATTGCAACTTCATAAGCATCTGGCAAAGTGGTACCACCCATTGACTGTATCATCACACTAATGTCAGAATTGAGAGCTTTCAAAAAATACATAAATGCATATTTAGGGGATGGCCTAATCAAAACCGGTATCCTGGTCCATGTCTTCTGGAATCTGAGATTAAAATTGAACATGAACTCAAGAGGAGCTCTCTGTATGGTAGTTAATTTTTTAACTAAAGATAAGTGATCAGATTTGTCTTCAAACTATTTAACTAAGGTTGCACTCAATTCATCCCATGTGGAAATAGATCTAAGTGGGAGGGTTCTATACCACTATAATGCTTTTCCTTTGAAAGAAGTAGCTAGCAATCTGATAGCAACATTATCCTCAACAACATTATGAACTAAACAAAGATTAGCCACATCCTGGATATGCTCAATATGGGTTGTTTTATTTTCTCTTGAGAAGAATTGAATAATTTTGAGGGTAGATACAAGAATGTCATCTAATTGTGCTAGATTTAGTGGACTTCCCCCATTGAATAGAGTAAACACTTGATTTCTAATGGCCATCTAGATGGTGGGGATTGTAGCTTCTAGAATGATAGGATGAGGGGGAGGTAAATATTCCATTTGAGGATATGTATTTTCCCTCCTAGACCTTGTTATTTTATAAGTTACAAATTCAAAAGGAATACCTTTACTTGCTGATCTTGTGGTAACCTTTGGCATGAATGGATTGCCTGAATGATGTTATGAACTCTGCAACTGGATGTAAATGAATATCCTCTGTTGCTATGAAAACTTTATGCAAAAAAAAATTTCGTGGTCCCACCGGGCATGCCAAAAAATATTGTCAACCTGGAGCTACACCCTGAATCAAAGACGTGATGAAATGGCCAATCCTATATCCGGTTGAAACAATGAGATCTTCTCACAAGGGTGGGTGCCTCAATGGTGAGAAGAACCTCTAGAGAAGGTTGGTTCCTGTAAGATATATCAATGGATCTCTACTCTGTGTTATGAATCTACCACGGAAAAGGGAGAAAGAAACTTGAAAGGGAAATCCTACCTAATAACGATGATATACCAAAACGTTGATCCACTCTACTTGGAACCCTGAACACTTAATCAAATAAGGGAAAAATAAGACCTTTGATTTCAATTGATCTCTATGTATAAATATTTCATGAGAAGGTTTGATCTAATGACCAAAACATGAAGGAAAATGATGGATAGAGGTCTGATACAATACACTTTGTATCCACCTAACATCCACTTACATCTTCAGTAAAAGCCATATAGAACACTGAACATGACCTACATAATATGATAAGCTAGCAATTAGGTACGAATCAAAATTTGGAAAGGGAAATAAATCTACCTCATATGCAAATTGATGAATGAATATACACTATGCCAACACTTAAAATATGAAAGTATAATCCTTGTATTGATTGAAGAGGTTACACAAATCACCAATGGCAGAGTCTGGTCTTGCCAAGAGGGATAAATTTTACAAGGCTGAAAAGCCATTTATATAGAAAAATACAACAGCCAAGAGTTGGCATTGAAAAATAGAAGAGGAAGATCCACTTAGATTAACCCAAGACCAACTTTGCCTTCTAATAAAATATATTTTCCCTTTATCTTTGAATGACGCTCCTTGGCATTTGAGAAATAGACGGTGGTTCTGTTTAAAGTCAACTTCTTCTTTACATGGAAGATTATGCCAAATGCCAAAAATAAACTCCTCTTGAGCTATTGGATTGAGAAAACAATCATTTTTTCCTGAAAATGGTGCCAAACTTAGATTGAGAAACTCGACTTGAAGCTGAGTTGGACCTTCGAATGCATGAGAATGATTAGTCAAACCATGAATAAAACAAATAGTCAACTAAAACTTAGCAATCCACCAAAAATAGCCCTTGCGTGCATGAGTGAGACATATTTAGACTGAATCATTCACCGACTTTCTATTCTTAATTTCTTTATTTCTGTGCATACATTTCTATTGCCTATTTGTGGTTTTTCTATTTCCTGGCTTTTCGTTGACTTCACCTAGGTCTTTTATTTTCTGTAGATATTTTTTATCTATGAATTTCCTATAGCAAAATTGTCTACCCTTGGCTTTAATTTCTATCAAATTTCTGTCTTGGCTTCATCTTGATTTCCTCAGACTTTTTCCTTGCCAATTTTCTTGAATTTATTCTTGGCTGCATTTCCTTTGGACTTATGTTTTCTCACTTTCCTGCAGGCTTTTGTGTCCTTCAGATTTATGCAGACTTTATCTATTTGCATTTTTATCGAATTAATCATTTGGACAAAAAGTCCGAAGGAATTCCTTTGGACTTTTGTCCGAAGGATATTCTTCCTCCAATTTTGTTTTCTCTTTTGCCTTTGTGTATTTTCCATCAGGTTTTTCTTTGTCCCTAATTTATTTAGACTTTTTATCCGAAGGAATTCCTTCGGACAAATTTTTTGAAGGAATTAGTCTCCTTTGTCTATATTATGCCACCGGTAGAATGCCCTTCGGGAAAATTAGAAAGGTCCTATCACCGACCAAGTGCCCTCTACAAGGGCTTGTGTCCTTCCTCTGTGCCCTTTGGGAAAGTTGGAAAGGCCCTGTCAACGACCAAGTGCCCTCCGCAAGGGCTTGTGTCCTTCAGAACTTACATTTTATAAGAATTGAAGGACACCCAGGTTTTTTGTAGGGCACCCAGGCTTTTTGTCTCCTTAATTCCTTTAGAACTTACTTTTTATAAGAATTGAAGGACACCCAGGTTTTTTGTCTCCTTAATTCCTTCAGAGAAAAAGTCTGAAGGAATTGAATACTTTGTAAATTGTCCTTTTGGAATTCTCTCAGACTTCTCCCAAGTCCTTTGAAAAATCTTTTCCCTCAGATAAAAAGTCTGAGGAAATTGTCCATCTCTTAGCCCAATTTTTTTTTGAGAAGACAACACTTTGGAAAGAAAACACTTGGGAATAGTCATTGTAAGTCTAAAAACAAACCTGTATTTCGTAGGTGTCCAAAATAAAACAATTGCCTTCCTTCATAAGTGAACCTATAGGCTTGTAGGCTCTTTCCTTGGCTGTACCTTACTGTAGATGGCTCCTTGGGTAGCTGTAGGTATGTATTTAGGCTTGATTGAACTTTGCAAAACCTTTTCCTTTTCATTATTTAGTACCCAAAATTGATTCACAAGACAAACTGGTACCATAAGACCATCTTCCGAATAGTAAGGTTGACAATTTTACCTGTGGGGTAAAATTGTCAACACTTCCCAACATAGAAATTCAAACAAGCTATTTATAATATTCAAGCTATCTAGAGGAGCTTATCAAGTACAAATTTGTTTTTCAAAGAAAGCATCTTTGTTAGCTTGGAACATGATGAGACCATGAAGATCAAATGGTAACCGTAAGCAGAAGCTCTACCTATTAAATTATTTTGGAGCTTGATGCTCCAAATTCTCAATCATCTTGTCAAAAATCATCTTTGAGCCTTGTTTGAACATCTAGTCTTGATTGTCATAAAATTAAAATTTTCCAAATTGTCATTTTGAGGAATGATGATGAATTCATGGATCCATTTATACATTCTCTAATTCAATGAATGGCATTACTGCTTCAAATGAATAACTCTTCTACATTTATAAGTTGGCATCTTTATCTTCATTGTTGCTAAAGATTAGAACATGAAACTCTTACTCCTCTAGGATTGGATATGAACATGTGAAGTTCATATGAAGACTAATTTACAAGCTAGCATTTAATTTTGAATTTTTTTCTAAGCTTATGATATGAGCTAGGCACTGGTTGATTTTTCATAAAAGAAAGTAATTTTGTAAATGAATGTTTACCTAAATACCAAGTGCCAGAATTTTGTAATCTCATATATTTCTTATATTGTTATAAATGCCCTCCTGCTCCATGTTTGATCTGTAATTAGCTTGGAGATTCCATAGCAGGATTTATCAACACAAATCCTTTACTACTAATGTGTTTGCCCCAAGTTTTAAATGTTGTAAAAAGATGCATTCCAGCCATAAGATTGTCATCTCCAGCATACATTTCTTTATGCAACCCTTCATATGCAATTCCCACATGCTACATACATTGCACAATATCCTTGACATCCTAAACATGCTACTACTCCACATGATTGAAATTTAAATGTTTTTGAAAGTGAAAAACATATTTGAGGCTATTTAAGCTTTATGAACAAGTACTATGCTAATGATAGGGGATTCTTGAGATTTCTTAAGTGTTTGATATGTTAGACTAGTTGCTAGGAATTAAAGCATGCAATCAAAGAAACAAATACCACAACCAAGATAGATGACACAAGACATTACCCTGGAGAAACTCAGTATGAGAAAACTCTAGGAAGAATGAAGCCATTCTTTCTCATCTCCATTATCTTCTAGAATTTGCAACTTATGCAATCTTGGGCTTACAAGGACACCAACTTCTCAATGGCTCATACACTTGCAATGATCTCTACACGCTTTGGTGGATGACTTACTTCTTCAGCAAAAGAAACTACTGAACTCAACCATCTTATTTGTGTAGTTCTCAACTCAGATTTGCTCTACCCTTGACTGCCTTCTTTGCACTTCTTGAAGCTCCCCTATGCTTCCTCTGCTAACAATTACCCATCTTTGATCATACGTTGCTTGAATCCACTCAACACCAAGTGTATCCACCTAGACACTCAATCAACCATGATTGAATGTCTTCTGATGTCTTTTTGATATCTTCCATGAACTCTATAGGTTCATATATACAAAAGAACAATACTTTAGGCTCAAAAATAAAAACCCAAGAGTCAATACTAAAGACAAAACATCCCCCCTGTCTCTTCAACTTCTTGTAAATGAAAATTGCAGTGGTGTCACACTTTTTTTTTGACATCTTGTGGCAAAGCTGCAAGGTTTTCTTAAAATCTGCAGCACTATCACAAGTAATCATTCTAAGCTGTCCTACAACTTATAGGAGCCATAACTTTTGCATACAAACTCGTATTGACATGAATTTTTTTCTAACTTGCATGATTTTCCAAGAGGGATTGAAATACGTACTCTAAAAATATATTTTATGCTATTCATATGTGGATATAGCCCTTGCAAGAGAAACTATCTCTTTTGCATAATTTTGGATACTCCTTAACCCCTGTTTGACAGTTGATTGTCTTACCAACTAAATAGGATGATCTTCTTGATCCAAAATCTAGATCACTATTTCTTGTCATGAAACATTTCAAAATTTTAAATAATCTCAACTTTCATGAAACTCATAGAAATGTTTGGTTTGTTTATGGATATGTGAACTAGTGATTAAGTTAAACTTCCCATTTTATGACTGTTCTAAGGAGTCATTCGAAGCTTCTGGATTTTAACATATATATATATATATATATATATATATATATATATATATATATTTTTTTTTTTTTCTATTTGTCTTCATCTCTCTTTTTCTCTATGAAATAGGTATCTATGTATCATTTTTGAATAATTAATTTTTTGTAAACTTAATGTAGACAATGTTAAGGTTGAGGCGTTGCGTGATAACAAATAAGATGAACTGAAAATTTAAAATGCCAAAAAGTCATGTGAAAACTATATACCTTGAAATTAATTCTATTGTATGAAATCAAAGATCCCTTAAATTGAAAACAAAAAAGTTAACTCCCCTCAGCCTCCCTTGTTTTTGTACCCTTCCATACCTAATCCTGAACCATATTTTCTTGATTACATATTTGTTATCCCCCTATCCCCATCTAGTCTGAGAAGATCTTGGCCTACACTCTCTAAGGAGGCCATGGCCTTCTCTCAAAACACTCTAGCATTAAATCCAAATATCGAATCTGTAGTTTGTTATGAGCCCAAACAGGCCTACAAAGAGAACCTGTTGAATTTTATTCATCATCATGCCTAGAAAGCTGTTATAAGGCCTTCCTTCCCTTCCAAGAAGGAGAATGGATGATATTACATATGGACATTCCTCCCAAACACAGTTCCTTTATGAAGGAAATGGATAACAAATGATGGCTCATGAAGAAAAATGCTTTGTTTTGTAGATTTGTGGGAACCTTTCTATGGCCAAAGACATTATATGTCTGGGTTTAGGAAAATTTTATTTCCAATGGATCTATGGATAGTAAATATGCCCAAGGGCTATTTTATGGTGGTTTTATTCATTGAACATGAGAAGGATCTAGCTTTCCAAGGAGGACCTTGGTTAATGGAAAAATCTTGATTATTCATGAAGCATTGGCCTCCTGCTTTTAACCCAACAAAGGATGTTCTCATCATTTTTCTTGTTTGGGTAAAACTCGAGCTCCCCTTCCTAACAAGTGAATACTGGCAAGAATCATATCTTATGAGAATCAAAGGAAAAATCACTAGAAGCCCAAGGGTGCTCAACTATCCCTGCATGTGTCAATAAAATTTTGGAAAAGCCCCTCTTTGAAAAAATAATTTTGGACATGGAAGGGGTTCAATAGAAGCAACACATTGATTATGAAAATATTCCCTTCTGATGTACTCTCTATCATGAGCATGGTCATCTAGCAATGTCCTTCCCAATACCCAAAGAGCAAACAGTTGCCAATAAAAAAATGAAATAGTAACCTCAAATACAATAATCAGTTGACCTTCCAAAATAAGTAGTTGTATAATGACAAAGGTAAAGCCTTAAAAATTGAGAAAATTTTCCAAAGGGAAAATCCACACAAAGCTCAGCCTCAACAAACATAGAGGGAACAACACAACCAAAAAATCTTTCCATGCTTTGACCTCTCGGGAAGATAATGAAGTGGAAGACATTGAAATTTCATAGCTAAAGGAATCATCAAGAGCTATTTAGAACTAGCTTGGGACCATATAAACAAATGATCCAACTCAATTAGGTAATTCCCTTGTACCAAACTCTGGTCAAATGCTTTTCACATAAACAACCAATGCTTCCAAATCAATAATTAGATCTAGAACTTCCAAAGGAAAGGATGGCTCAACCCGAATTTGAATCTTTGATCCTACAACGCAAGCACTCTTTTTAAAAATGAAACTGAGACCAAAAGTCACCAAACGAAACCCCCTAAGGGAAGAATTGGGAAGTTTAGGGAGGACAAACCACATATAGGTTGTCATGGATATCAAATAAATACTTGTGTAGATTCTTGGGGAGTACCCTTGCCTATAACTCTATAATGGTCACTACAAATGTTTGGGCCAAAGACCAATACACTTGATAGGCCGGTGGCTCATTTAATTTTGGAAGATTTAGATGCTTTGTAGTTTATTTGATTTTGGTAGATTTTTCAATGGATTTGTTCAAACTTATAAAGTTGAAATATGTTTTGTAGCACCCCTTAGACTAGTATTTGGACATCACTGTTGTTGATGCTTAGATATTGATATTGTAGTTTTTTTTAATTCTTTTCAATATTTTAACTTTTATTTTAAAAAACAAGCCCTTAAATTGATGGGGGTGCCATATACATTGAATTTGATTCTATTGTCATTGCAAATAGTAGTTTGTAATCATTAAAGAGATACCAAAAGTGATTATTGTATGCCAAGGGAAGGAATGGAGAAGCATTTTGTAAAAAAAATGACCCTGAACACAACTAATAAGCTACTTTTAAAAAGTCTTACTCAGGTTGGTCACATGACTTATCTCTAGTTTGTTGAATTTACATATAAACAAGGTTTGGAACTCACCTTTTTAGGATATTTTTAGGCTAAGAAAAAAATCATATTAGTATGAAGGCTAAAGCCCAATAATTGTCTACATACTCTTTTCATCATTGATAGAGCAGAGGGCCACAATATGGATTTATTGATCATAGTAAGTCTAATATCTAAACACCTTGAATGTGATAAAATGTAATTTGACAGGAAAATTGTAAAAAAGACAAGGAAAAATTTCCCAAAAGAACGTAGATGTAAACCTACTTCACATAATCCTAGCATTATTGTAAAAAACATTTTGATCAGAAATTGGGTGACTCATGTAATGTAATTATCATATTCAGAGACATGGTTTGTATGACTATGGGAACACTTATTTGATCCATTGTTCAATAAATATAGCTTGAAAGTGCTCAAAATTAGGACACATGTTTGATGGTTATGGGAAACTTTTTAAACCTCATCAAAATCTTGTGCAACCACCATAGACAGATCTCTTCAATAGCTTTCCAACGCTTAAAACAAGAGGAAAAATAGAGTCAATATAATGATGTTATAGCTTCTAAAAGCTTGCTTGGGTAATCCTTTCCGACCCTGTTAGTAATAGATTTGATCTGGACTAAACTTGCTAATTCGACCCAAACTTATCATTATGCAAACATGACAGACTTGGTTCGGAACAAACCCATCTTCATGATAGTAGAAACATATTTTAAGTGGCCTGAACTTGTCACCAGGATATCTGTAACAAATTCATTCATATCCAAATTTGTCCCAATTAAGACAGTCATACAAATAGAAAACCTAGATAGTAGAAACATATTTTAGGTGGCCTTCTAGCTATTGAGGGTTTTTATCTATTTTGTTATGATTCATTATTCTAACTCAACACATGCATAATTATGACCATTGGGATCTTGAAAGGCAATGAAAAGGAAGGGAAGAGCACCAAATGATCATCTAGAGTGAATTCTAAAAGTATTGTATGTATTCCAATGAGTATGAAGCTGGTTCACTGAGTTTTAGAGTAGGTCAAACTTAGGAGAGGATGGTAGATGGATGCACTGGTCCTATGGTATGTTTGGAGGCTCCATGAGAGCAAAGTTGGATTTTATTCTTGCTTTTCATTTAAAATAAAAAGGTACAACCCCGTTTCCATGTTGTAGTTTTCTCACATTGGGATTTTCTAGGAAATATCTTGTGCCCCTCATTTGTGTACTTGCTCAGTTGTTTGTTTTTTTGCATGCTAATTTTCTTTTCCAATAGTTAAGTAGCATTGAAATTACTTGTTCAGAGGACTTCAATTATAGTTCTTTATTTATAGCAGCAAGTAGAAGCAAATTCAATCATATACAAGTTAAAGAATCATCATGCTAATTTTTTTATACCATTGAATTTGTGAAGGGAAAGAATCACACATTGGTAGTAGCATATATGGGTCTGAAATCTGATTTACAATAGTTTAGGCATGACCCTGTGTATATAGACACTGCAATTTTAATAGAAGATGTAGATACAAGCTAAGATCTTTAATACACATCAAACTTCTGCTTTATGTGCTATTTTTAGCAGCAATTTTCATTGGGAGAACACATTATCTTAAATCCATGTTGGTAAGTAAGGGAATGGTATGACCAAGCTGATTTCAGAGGACATTTTAAAAATGAACAAAGTTGTCTTCCATTAAAGTAGTGGGCAGAAATTATCCAAGAGGATTAGAGAAATGAAATGTTTGGTTTTTCCCTCACACGATATGCCATTTTTTTCCCTTAAAAGGAAATAGCAATTATTTTACCAGTTGAATTTTTGCCCCACACATTGGCCCTATTTGGAATAGATTGCCATCAATTTGTTAGAAACGAGATCTGCTGGGAGTAAGTAGATGGACAACAAGAAAAACTTTTGCCATGTTGATTGAAGCAAAAGAATTCGCATTTGGGAAGTGGTTTTCATATATGAGTAAGATTTGTTCACACTTTTGAGTTGGCTTTTCTACATGTTCAAAGCCATAAGTTAAGTGTGTTTCTTAAAACAAAATGTTACAATTTTTTTTGATTTTTTAGGATTTTTATGATTAACCCTGATTTTGAATAATATCCCACATTTTTCCCAAATAAGAAAAAATTTATTGTTTTTTCATAAAACTTATTTTCTCCCTGATTTTATGTTGTTTCCCCTAATTTTTTCAAATTGGGTTTTGGGATTTTTTTTCCTAATATTTTTACCTATCAATCATAATTTTGGTAATGTTAATAAAATATAGAGACAAAGACATTTTTTTTATGGAAAATCAATTATATCACATAATCAAAATCAGAAAAGGGCATGTAAAGAAATGAAAAACAAGAAAGAAAGGCTATAATCATGTCCACAAATAACTAAAATAGATCAATGAGACTTGAAAGTTCTTGCAATTACAATAGAAAATTGTTAGGGTAAAAAATACCATAGGTTTTGAAAAGTAATTAAACACTAAAACAGTAATGTAAAATAACTATGGTGGAAAATATCATATTGGTTAAACCCCAGGCCATGTGATCCAAGTACAGGTCCAATCATTGGGAGAGGGAAAGACTCAATAAAACAAGGCACTTTTGAGGGCTAAATCTAGACACATAATAATCATTGGCATCAACATCTGCAACCATAAGAGGAATGAAAGATCTCATAATATCCATAGGGGAATGTCCAAAGCTAAGAGAGAAAAACTTGCATGTTAATCATATCAATTATACAACAATTGATAATTGTGTCGCACACATCTAAAATCCTCATTGACATGCATTTATTAGTAGCATGTCACGCCCTGATAATGATGTCATAAATGTTGGTTGATTCAACAAGTTAATAAATGTAATGTCCTCTTCTAGCTAGACATTGTAATTTCAACATGATTAGCCTATCAGTGGCCCTCATAGGCTAAAACGGCATGGTTAGAGGGTCTTCTCTGTAGTTACCCAAATGGCAGTTGGTTTCTTTGGGGAAGTTTCGAGATATTTTGGAGGTTTTCTAATGATTTATTAGAATGTTTTTATTTTTAGAAACCTCGTGTTACAAAATGATGTTATATTTATTTTTTATGTTATAATTCATTATTTTATATTAAAGTGCAAATATAATATATTAAAAGGAAAAAATAATAATAAAATATTATGATGTTTCTAGAAGCTTCCCAAATGAAGGAAAGAAAAAAAAAGTATAGAGGGAGGTGTGGGTTGCCATTATGAATCATCCAGATTTGATGTTGTCTTTGTTGTGGTATGCTTGTGGAGCCTAGAGTTTTTTTGTAGTGAATCAATTTGTCTTTGGAAATAATAACTCTCACTGATAACATAACTAAGGGAGTGAAATATCTCTTGAAGGGTTGCATTTTGAAGGTGATATTTTAGTCATCTCAATTAAAGCAAAATTTGTGGCCATTGGCCAATTTTGGAGACATCGATTTGGTGAATTTGTGGAGGTTGCATAGCTATTTTTTGGTGTTGGTTTCTATATAGCTTGGCATCAATTTTCCTTGGTTAAGAGAACATATTGCATTATAGATAAATCTGATATAAAAATCAGATATTTATAGTCAAGGAAGGACGCCATTAGGAGGGATGTTTTTTCTTGTGGGGGTTCCAATTTGCATCGATTCTTTGCTTGGCTTGGTGCACCCACTTCCTTGGAACATGGAGATGATATTAGATGATTGAGATGGCGTATATTTATTGCATATTATTTTATATTTGAGATCAGACCAGAATAGGGGCGACTGGTTTGGAAAATTTGATTTGGCTTGGGAGATCATCCTTTCACTTGGAAATTGCTTGCTCCTTCATCTATTCTCAAGGGCACCTCAATCCAACTAGGGTTCATTGCATACAATTAGTTTATATTTGTAGTTGTAGGTTTCAATCTTTCATATCAGCATACCATATAATTATAATTCTTGTTTATGCCAAGAGTCTTGGCTAGTCTAGTGGAACATTGTATCAAATCATCAATACAAATAAGAATCATAACTTGTTGGTCATTTATAGTTATATTTTGAGCATTTGAATTGATATAGTAGGTTTCATGCCAACTATTTGACTAAATTTCCATTGGCTGTAGGTGATTATTTTGCTTTGTGAATTTATCTAATTGCATTAAAAAAAAACAAAAAGGAAGTCATTCTTGCATCTAGAACTTAGCATTGTCATTCTTGCATTGTTCTATAAACATTTGAAGCTTTAATACATCATCATTCAAAACAAATCATCAAACTATGACAAAAACCGACAAGAAGCACATTGCATACAAAGTGTTTGAAAAAATTACAAGGCAACAAATTGAGATGATTAAGGGCAAATTGGGCAAGGATCGTTACAATGGTATTAGAGACCTGATCCTGCCATCTTGGAGGGTTAAAATATCACATGAGAGGTCATCACAGGTACTATACCTGCAGAAGAGCACAACAAGAAGGGAATTGGCAAGAAGAAAATCCATTTACAGAGGTACATTTGGCTAAAATGGGTGACAAAATAGATGTGGGTCCACACAGAGATATAGATGAGAGAAGAGACAATGATAGAAATGGTAATAGAGAAGTGAGAGACACTCTAAGAGATTTATGATTTGGTCAGCAGCAGGTAGTTGGGGCCTTACAGCAGTTGGAAAATACTTTGCAGCAGTTGAATTTACCTAGAAGATAGCCTCAGGTTCAAGAAGATGATAGGAGTGTAGTTGGGTCTTGAAGAGTGCAGAGGGCACCCTCTCACACTGCAAATATGCCTACTTGACCCACATTCTTGATAAATGAATCAACTGAGAAGAATATTGAAGAGGTTGAGAATCCAACCTATGTTGATGCATACATGGTTGCCCATGATGAATGGTAACAATTAACACCTGAATCACAAGATCTTATGCATTTTGATCAATTTGTACAATCAAGGATGGATTATTATAGGTCTCGATAGGAGAGAAGACCTAGGAATCAGAATAAGGAACTCAAGCATGCTACTAATAAGCTTACATTACCCATGTTTGATGGCAATGACAAGACTACGACACAGTCATGGATTTATAAGTTGGATACCTTCTTGGCTCTTTGACTCATGAAAGAAGAGGAAGTTATCAAATATGCCACTTTGCATCTGGAGGGAGCAACACACAAATGGTGGTATCATGGACTAGTTACATTGCAACATAGTCAGATCACATCTTACCAGGAGTTTATGGATAGACTGATTGAGCGTTTTGATAGGAAGGATCCAGAATCATACTTCAAGGATTTGGCCCAGCTCAAGCAAGTTGTTAGTTTGGAAAGCTATATTGGAGACTTTCAAAAAATATCAGTAATGGTGCCCAACATCTCAGAGAGATGATTGGTGGTGTTATTCGTTAAGGGGTTATTAGAGCCTATGCGAGGATGGATTAAAGCATTTGATCCTCCCACACTTTAGGAGGCAATGAAGAAGACTAGGAACATGTAACTTGCAGCCCCATAAAGCAAGCACTCATCAAAAGGATCTTATTCATATCGAGACAATAAATCTTTCTCTAAAAAGAAGAACAAACTAGATTTTAAGGGCAAATCATCAACACCTCTAGATAGGGATACACTTAATGATTTGCGCAAGAAGAAGTTATGTTTCTATTGAGAGGGGCCCTATGATGCATACCATGATTGTCCATTAAGACCTAAAGAAAAATCTAATAGAGTGATGTGGGCATATTATGAGGACTCTAAGTCAGAGAAATCAAATCAATAATCTAATCCTGAGGATTCAAGTACGGAGCATGAGGTAGATAAGCATGAAAGTGAAGGAAAGCATGAAGGGGTAGTGAGGCAACATGATGCATACATCACTAGCATCCAGTAGGAGGGATCATTTATAATACGTGGAGTTCTAGTAGGGAAAAATATTATCACTCTTATTGACACATGGGCAACTCATAATTTTATTGATGCCTGATTGGTTGAGAGGCATGGAATCAAGACAAAGGAATTTGAGGGAATAATATTTAAGGGGGTAGATGGTTATACCCTCAAGTGCGAAAGGAGGATATCAAATTTGCCTATGCATTTGAACAACTATGAGTTCAAAACCAAATTTTATGCGGTGAATATGGGTGATACAGATATGGTACTTGGCATGAGATGGTTATATGACATAGGGAAATTCACCCTGTATCTCAGAGAGATGGAAATGACATTTCAAGTAGATGGAAAAACTAATGTCCTCAAGGCTATTCAAGATTCCAAGTTCAAGATGATTTCTATTAGGAGGATGGAGAGACTTATGAGGCATGATGTGGTTGAGTGGGTAGCTGAGTGTGTTTTGATGCCTACACAGGGTGAGCAATAAAAGCCAATTTACCATCCAGACATTTAGGAGTTAATAATTAATCACACTAAGGTATTCATTGATATTCCACTAGGAAGACCACTAGACAGAGGGATTGAGCATATCATTGAGTTGGAGGAGGGTGCTAAGCCTGTGATGGTCACCTCATATAGGCACCCCAAGAGGCTAAAGGATGAAATAGAGAAAACTATTAAGGAGTTGTTGGCCATGGGACACATTAGACCAAGTAAGTCACCTTTTGCATCATCATTAGTCTTGGTCAAGAAAAAGGATGGTACATTCTAGATGTGTATTGATTATAGGCTCCTAAATAAAGAACAATCAAGAACTATTACCCCATCCCTAGAATTAATGAGTTGATATATGAGTTACATGGTGCCTACTAATTCTCTAAAATTGACTTGAGGTTGAGGTATCATCAGATTCATGTCAGAGAGCAGGACATAGAGAAGACGACTTTCAAGTGCCATTGTGGACATTTCAAGTTCATGGTTATGCCATTTGAGCTAACCAATGCTCTAGTGACATTTCATTCTACAGTGAACAAGGTCTTCCATTCATAGTTAAGGAGGTATGTGTTTGTATTCTTTGATGATATCTTGGTATATAGCAGAACATGGGAGCATCACATTGCACATCTTGATGCAGTTTTGGGTATTCTTGGAGGTGAATCCTTGTATGCTAAGGAATCCAAGTGTGACTTGGGAATGATGGAATTATTGTATCTTGGGCACATCATCAATGCTGAGGGGGTATGTATGGACCCAAAAAAGATCAAGGTGATTGTGAAGGGCCTATTCCAGTGATCCTTACTCAGCTTAGAGGATTTTTGGGATTGTGTGGTTTCTATCGTAGGTTTGTTAATGGATATTCAAGTCATGTGGCACCACTCACTGATTTGATGAAGAAAGGGGCATTTTTTTGGAATCCTAAGGCACAGGATGTTTTGAGATGTTCAAACTAATTATGACTTCTTGCCTAGTTCTTGCATTTTTGGATTTATCCAAACCCTTTAAGCTACAGTGTGATGCATCAAGTGAAGGGATAGGTGCAGTCCTTATGTAGGAAAAGCATCCAATTGCTTTTGAGAGTTGGAAGCTTCATAGTTCAGAGAGAGGGTGCATCATATATGACAAGGAGATGTTGTCCATCATGCATGAATTGGCCAAATTCAGGCAGTATTTGGTAGGCAACAAGTTTGTGGTGAAAATAGACCATAACAATTTGAGGCATTTCCTTTGACAAAGAGATCGTAATGATCGGTAGTAGAAATGGGTCAGCAAGCTACAATCATATGATTTTGACATCTCCTTTGTCAAGGGGACACAAAATGTGGTTGCTGATGCTTTATCTTGATGTCCACACTTTAGTTCTATGACTGGGATAGTAGATGATTGGCGATACTTGATAGTGGTAGAGTATGCCAAGGATAGTTGGGCTGCAAGTATTGTTGAGGGGTCAGTATAGGAATCCAGATATATAGTTGTAAATGATTTAATCATTTACAAATGAAGGATCTATTTAACCCTAAGATTAGAGATAAAGAACATTATTTTGAGGACCTTTCGTGATACACCCATGGTAGGTCATCCTGGGTATTTCAAGACTTACAGGCAGATTCAGGAGAGGTTCACTTGGAAGGGCCTCAAATAAGATATTATACGATATGTCAGAGAGTGTCTTGTTTGTTAGGAAAATAAATAGGAACACACATATCCAATAGGATTCCTTCAGCCACTTCTGATTCCTGATAGGAAGTGGGAATGCTTATCTATGGATTTCATTACTGGATTACCCAAAACTCAGGGATAAGATTACATATATGTGGTTATGGATCGTTTGACTAAATATGCTCACTTCCTTTTGATCTCATCTACTTACTTAGCTACATATGTGTAAAAATTGTTCTTCCATCAGGTATTTATTTTGCATGGGTTACCTCAGAGCATAGTCAGTGACAGAGACAACCAGTTTATGAGTCATTTTTGGTAAGAGCTATTCAGGCTGTGTGGAATAAAACTAACTCTAAGTACTAGTTACCACTCATAGATCGATGGGTAGATAGAGATTATGAATAAATGGGTGGAATGTTACCTCAGGAACTATATAGTAGGGCAGCAGAAGGGTTAGGTTAAGTGGTTATATTTATATGAGTATTGTTACAATACCACTTACCATCTCTCCATTGAGATGACACCATTCATGGCATTGTATAGGTATGATGCACCAAGCTTTCTGGATTTGTTAGTTGGAGATAGACAAGTGCCTAGTGCTGGTGATCTATTTCAGGAAAACTAGGTCATTATGAGAGCATTGTGGGAAAACATACAGAAGGCCTAGAACCAACAAAAGTAGTATGCAAATCAGAAGCAAGTTGAACGCTCATTTGAGGTTGGTGATATGGTGTATTTGATGCTACAACCACACAGACAGTCTTCTCTTAATAAAAGTGGAGCCAAGAAGCTTAAGCCATGATACTATGGGCCATTCAATATTATCAGGAGAGTGGGCGAGGTGGATTATGAGTTGGAGTTACCAGTTGACATCAGAGTACATAATGTCTTCCATGTGTCACACCTCAAGAAGGTATTAGGACATCGTGTGGTTCCTTCCATGACTTTGCCACCCCTGAATGATGAGGAGAAATTGATACTAGTGCTCGAGGCCATCTTAG
Organism: Torreya grandis; assembly: GCA_037957365.1. Lineage (NCBI taxonomy): Eukaryota > Viridiplantae > Streptophyta > Pinopsida > Cupressales > Taxaceae > Torreya > Torreya grandis. Next base: position 3,038,674 of record JARHVA010000309.1, read on the forward strand.
ATGTTTGAGATAGGACTTTGTGGAGATAGGTCATCAGAAAAATACATAATTAAATGGAGGGACTTGCCAGTTGAGGATGCTACTTGGGAGAGTCAGGAGATTCTAGAGTATACAAATTTGAGATTGCTTGGGGACAAGAAATTTCATGAGGGGTGGATTGCAATGTCCCCTTCTAGCTAGACATTGTACTTTCAACATAATTAGCCTATCAGTGGCCCTCATAGACTAATATGACATGGTTAGAGGGTCTCCTCCACAGTTAACCAAATGGTAGTTGGTTTCTTTGGAGAAGTTTTGACATTTTTTGGAGGTTTTATGATGATTTATTAGAATGTTTCTATTTTTTGAAACCTCATGTTACAAAATGATGTTATATTTGTACTTTATGTTATAATTCATTATTTTATATGAAAGTGAAAATATAATATATTAAAATGGAAAAATAATAATAAAATATTACGATGTTTCTAGAAGCTTCCCAAATGAAGGAAGAAAAAAAAAGTATAAAGGGAGGTGTGGGCTACCATTATGAGGAATCCAGATTTGATGTTGTCTTTGTTGCAGTATGCTTGTGGAGCCTAGATTTTTCTACAGTGAATCAATTTATCTTTGGTAATGATAACTCCCATTGATAGCATAACTAAGGGAGTGAAATATCTCTTGAAGGGTTACATTTTGGAGGTGATGTTTCAGTCATCTCAATTGAAGCAAAATTTGTGGCCATTGGCCAATTTTGGAGAAATCGATTTGGTGAATTTGTGGAGGTTGCATATCTATCTTTTGGTGTTGGTTTCTATATAGCTTGGCATCAATTTTCCTTGGTTAAGAGAATAGATTGCATTTTAGAGAAATCTAATATTTATAGTCAAGGAAGGATGCCATTAGGAGGGATGCTTTTGCTTGTGGGGGTTCCAATTTGCATCAATTCTTTGCTTGGCCTGGCGCACCCACTTCCTTGGAGCATGGAGATGATATTAGATGATTGAGATGATGTATGTTCATTGCATATTATTTTAGATTTGAGATTAGACCAGAATAGGGCCAACTGGTTTGGAAAATTTGATTTGCCTTGGGAGATCATCCTTTCTCTTGGAAATTGTTTGATCCTTCATCTATTGTCAAGGGCACCTCAATCTAACTAGGGTTAATTGCATATAATTCATCATTTAGTATAGTTTATATTTAAAGTTGTAGGTGTGCATCTTTCATACCAACATACCATATAATTATAATTCTTGTTTATGTCAAGAGTCTTGGCTAGTCTAGTGGAACATTGTATCAAATCATCAATACAAATAAGAATCACAAGTTGTTGGTCATTTATAGTTATCTTTTGAGCATTTGAATTTAGATAGTAGGTTTCATGCCAACTATTCAACTAAATGTCCATTGGTTATAGGTAATTAGTTTGCTTTGTGAAATCATCTAATTGCATAGAAAATAACAAAAAAGACGTCATTCTTGTATCTAGAACTTAGCATTGTCATTCTTGCATTGTTCTATAAACACTTGAAGCTTTAATCCATCGTCATTCAAAACAAATCATCAAATTGTGACAAAAACCAGCAAGAAGCACTTTGCATACAAAGTGTTTGAAAAAATTACAAGGCAGCAAATTGAGACAATTAAGGGCAGATTGGGCAAGGATTGTTACAATAAGCTCATCAAATAATTTTGTATAATGACAACATCCCACTATAGTGTTTTTTGGGAAAATGAATTGAATTTAAAATAAAAAAATCTCTTCGTTCCCCAAGTTGTTCATTTGACTATTCAAAATAATTTTCATAAGGAAACCTTATAACACCACGACTAGAAACTTTTGCATTATCTCATTTGGATGAGAACTATAGTTATCTACAACTTGATCTACAACTTCATCACTATATTATTTGTCATAATTATCATCTTCATCCTCTACACTTATGTTAACCTAGTCTTATAGAATGATTAGTTCTGTTACCATTGTTATTGGAGTTCTTATGCAAGTGATTCTAGGTTACCGATTCACCCATCCCCTTGCCTTGATTCAGGTATGATCTATACAGGGTTCAAGTATGGTTCAAATTTGACCTCGGGTTTGCCCTTGTTCTTTAGCGTAAACTAGGCACAAATAATTTTTTTCCTTCAATTTAAGTCTAATTGTGAAAAAAAAACAAGGAAAAACTTGTGGGTTCATTAAAGATGACTTGGGTTCTTCAATAAAAGAACCTAGGTAACCCTGTAAGTTTTTGCATTTATTTATTTCACTGTTAGACTTAAATTAATGAAAAATGATGCTTTCAAACTCTAAAAGTTCTAAAAACTCAAAAAGATAATATAAACAAGACACACACACACACACACACACACACAGTATTATCATTCTTAGGGCAGGGAAACAATCGTCATAACAATGAAGTCAATTCTCCATATCTAAAATTGTACCCAAAATGAATTGGTGACTTAAGAAACATTTATGTGAAAAAGATGGCATAAATGCAATAGTTGTTTGTGATTTGACAAGAATGTCTAAGATGACACCATAAATGTGTATTGATTCCACACAATATATTGGTATACTAAACATTGTAATTAATAATTTGTAAATGTTTTCCTTATTTTATACAGTTGTATTCATTGTGTGGGGGTTACATTTTTTTTTCCTTCATGGGAGGCAAAGATGAAGGGTTGTTGAGCTTAATATTTGTGGATGATTGAAGGATGCAAAGGTGATAGTGAATCAATATCATTACAAAATTGTAAAATAGTCTAGTTGGGAAAAATAAACTTGGTGCAAAGGGTCAATCGGTCTTTTTAACTTCCAAATCAAGTTGGAATCAGAGACTTATCACTTGGAATTCAAATCTTTGAATTCTTCACATCTTCCTTTATTAATTAAATAAAATCCTTCAAATTAATTTTGTTCACATGATTTGAAGAAAATGGGAAAACAAGTGGGAATTATGTAAACATGTTCAAATGAAAATAATCATAGTAATAGGTCATAAACCTTGAATGATTTTAAATGTTGTATTTAAAATGAAGTTATTGAATTTGTATTTTTTGATTTTAATGCATAAGGAAACACACACACACACACACACACACACACACACACACACACACACACACACACACACACACACACACACACACACACACACATATTCCCTATTTCCACGCAGTAGGAAACAAATTGCTATTTGTAGGTGATAACTTAGAATTGTCCCCCTTCCCATAAGTGTCACTTCGACTTGGATTTTATCATGCCTTAGGAAGAACAATTTTTGCATGGCCGCACCACAGTTTAAAATTATTTTGTCTTTGCATATTTTCTGCCACACTTCACCTATAAACAACACCCTAGTGATATTTCATTATACAAGTACCAAATGCAATAATTTGAAATATCACAAGGGTGTTATTATTATAGGGGAAGGGTGGTTACATGGAGTTCATCATGTAATATTGTACTATTTTTTTGTGTGAGGAAGAGAGAGTGCTTGCTTGACTATTTAGCTTTTAATCTATGAAGACCATCTTCTTGCCAAATTTTTACTGGTGTCCATGCTTGTCTTTTACATCCTTTCTTGGCACTAGGATTCTAGCCACCATATAACATTAAATCATAGTAATATGTTGAGTGAAACTATGGAGTTTGTTAATTTTGCCTCAAGAAGGACCAGAAACCAAGTGACATAGTTTAACTATCATTTGTGAATGTAATCTTACATGTTCTATATAGGTTGCTTCCACTTGTAGATTTTGTTAAAAAAATTCCTTATGTAACAACTTGGTAACTAGGAACTTAAGGTGACATTTTGAGATCATGAATTGGATGTTAGCTTGAAGATATTTTGAGTTGACAGTGAGTAAACAAGGGAACCTGGGTCTTAGTCACTTTTGAGTTATCTATAAACTTAGAATTTTGGCATTTCAAGTTTTTGGAGTGGACTTGGTCAGTTTATAGTCGTGCCCCAAAAATTGAAAATTATGGAAGGTAATGATATATTTACATTATTGGTTTTTGGTAGTTGAGCAATATTCTGGATTGTTGGTGAGGAAGTAGTAGACTTGGTAAATCATATTCATGGGTACTTGGTAAATTATGGTCTATCACTCAAATTATCTCTCAGACTTCCACTTATCTTCTAAGTTTTCCAAGCCTTTAATAACAAATTTCAAAATTGGAAAATTGTAAAATATAACATTCAAATAGATACTAGTAATTCTAAGGGGGAAATTATAGGTCAAATAAAATGCTTTCATTAATGTTGATTAAGCAATGTTTCAATTGAAAAGTATTTTTCCATTCAACCAACGGAAATGTATACAAAGGAGGTTCATATCATTTTATGAGATTGCATATTAGTTACAAAAAAATTTGAAGTTCCTTGCTTATTGGGACAAAAATTGTAGGTGGCTCCACTATTGTTGGCCATAGGTAATAGGTATACTATTGTTGGGAATGTCTAACAGAAACATCATTGCAATTTGGGAAAAGGTTTAATTATGTTTTTTTTGTTAGAATCATAATCCAAAGTTTATAGAGTTGATCTAAATAAATAAAACAGAGCATGCCACTTAAGTTGAACTTAGGTCACCTCCAAAAGATCACATAGATATTAAAATAGTTAAGTAGTTGTGATAAGATTCTTGAGTCTAAATTAAGTTAGTGGTTGTGATAAAGTCTAAATGTTAAGAGGTTGTTGCATGAGTCTAGGATAACATTTTATCTTTGGACTTAATTTAGCTAATTCAAAATTATATAAATAATGGTCTATGGGACCAATGTAAGTATTGTAATAGAGTTAGTGTTTTATCTTTTTGTTGCAATCTGATTTTATGAATTAGTATGGGTGAGAATATATCACCTTTTTATTTCCAATATGATTTATGCACTAATAGTATATGGTAAGATCAATTCTCAAATGTTTTTGCATGTACATTGCTTTCATGTTTGCTATTGTGCATGTTGGGTGATCTCAACTTTTATTGGTGTTAATATATTTTTTCTCCAAGTAGCTAACATTGCAAAGGTAGTGCAACTATGTTCAAAGTCTTGTTTCTAGGCAAAGAAATATTCAAAGGGGCTTGATGTCAAATATGTCTAGTATATGAGTTCATAATATTATTTTATTATTTAGTTGCTATTCTGATTTGGGATTTAAATGACTGTACCATTTAAAATAGAATAATTGCTAAGTATTATATTGTTCCATTTTAGAATAGAATAATTGCTAAGTATTATACTATTGACATACTTTTTTGGTTCTTGCTTCCATTCATGCAATTTTAATAAACATGAACTTAAATCTATGGTTTTCATGGATATAAGGTGAATTAAAATTGGCATTTTCCTTTTTTGAAGATCTTTTTTACTTTTAATTTTATTTCAATGAGGGAGCTATGAAACCTTGGTTAACCAAACAATTTTTTTGGGATGTCAAACTCTCACCTTTTAAGAATTTTGAGTCTTTAAAATTACCAGGGTTTGAATCCATCTCTTTCACCTTGTAAATACTCATCTCAACTAGTTAGCCTAGTCCAATGGTCAAGATCCTAATTCTCATGACAAGATTCTTTGTACAATAACTCATGCTTTGAGGACATGATTTTATTTGTGTACCATCACAAATCCCTTAGAAAAATCTCAAGTTGTGCATTCTCTATTCATAAAATCTTTAATTGTAACACACTATATTATTGTTGCTTACAGTGCAATTGGGAAAAGTCTACCCAAAATAGAGTATCCAGGGTGGGTTCCCCTAGCCCTAACGTACCTATTAATTATGAATATTAGTATATTTATAATTATGAAAAGACTCTTAGATTGAGATTGTTGAATTCTAATGTGGTAAATGTTTGATATAAAATAATTATCATGTGTCAACTCAAAGTTGAAAACCCAATTATTATAGTACTTTTTTTTTAATCAGTAAACCATATAAGTTTATGATCCCTTTCTTATGTGTTGTTTTCTACATCTATTTTTTATAGTTCTAATGGTAGATGTCTCATTGCCGATGACCACCATAGTCGTTGATTCAAATTGATCCATAGGTGGACTAGTTCTTACATATTGGTTCATGTGATCATTCTCACTTGTTTTTTAATCAGTGGATATTTTTTTAGCATCCTATACTTTCGTATCAAGAATTTGGAAGTAACACAATATAAATCATGAGAATCCAAACATAATTAATCTATTTATAGACTGCATTGTCATTTGATGTGATCACCATAATCACATCACAACAAATAGTCATTCCTCAGTAATAATCCATAATGATAACAAAAAAAGAATTCAAATTTTCACAAAAGAAGAAATGATTTTCTCAATGCATTTACAAATCCAATTCACAGACATCAAAATAAATATAAGACCATGTAGTCTATGCAATGGATTTATCATACAATCACAAGATAACCTTTATAAAAATATTTTTTATTCTATATAAATTTCCTTCTTTATTTTTAAGTAGCAAGCTCCATGGGACCAAATGAATAGGGAAACAGTTCCTGCAATAAAAAAATTAAAATTCATGGGACTGTAAATAAAAATCAACCCCTATAATTCCTCAGCAATACTTGCTTAAAAATGGTTAGCTAACCCCCAACTTGGGATCAAGTTCCTAGGATGGGGGATACCATTCCTATTAAAATGGGAAAGAGGGTCCCATGTATTTTTTTTCCAATGTTTACCATTTAAACTAAAAATGCTCAAAAATATTTTAGCAATGATTACTTCGGTAGAAATTTCTTAGGGCAGGCAAGCGGTGAGGCACACAAGATTTATTCTACTTGCTCATAATTTTTTTCCCTTTCTTCTACCATTTGTCATCCTTGAATGTGGTTCCTTCCAAGATTTTCCCTCTATTTTTTGCTCTGAGCTTCTAAACATTTTTTCAATATATGCACATTATGTATCGCTGACATAACAAAGCAAAGAAACACAGATTAGATTCATTATTGGAGATTGGAGGAGTTGTAGATCGGAGGTACTTTTCTAATGAAACTCATTTTATTCCTTTATTATTTCACTTCAGTTTCATGGATAGTCAGTATCCATTTATCAGACTCACTTCGTTGATTCTTGTTAACCATACAATACATTCAATCTTGTATCATTTTTAGTTCAAATCAAGTAGGAACAATATCAAAATATGCATCTAATTTCCAACAAGTAGGAATAGTATCAAAATCTGCGTCTAATTTTCAGCAAGTAGGAACCTAAGAAATAATAGATCAACAACCCTAATCCATCTATTTATGGTCTTGGTTCTCAAAACTTTATCTTTCCTTCACAAGTCAAAGTCATGCCTATCTCTATAAGCTTTTTCAAGGTCTATTATGCTCTACATGCCTGCCTTAAATCATCTCTAGTATGGTCCACATACTTGAAATCGTCAGATACTGTCCTCAACTCCTTTATTTCATGAGAAATTTGTGCCAAGTTTGGGTATTGCAGAGATGTATGCCAATACTATTTTTAAAACTTGAATGTGGACTTCTTGGGTGTGATTTGTTTCCACCTGATTTTTTGATTGGGCATGTATAATTGTTTGATTTATTAATGAAAATAATTAGCATGCTTTCAATAAAAAAATAAAAAACTTGACTTGCATCTAATCTGAATTGATTTTTAGTTTCATATCCTTTTATTTGTTTGTGCTTGGTATTACAATCATGCTTCTTTATTTTAGTATGCTACAATTCAGAAAAAAGTAATATTTGTCTGATGTTGGAATGGTCAACTCGAACATAGACAGCGTATGACAATGTGAAAGATAAACTCAATGCCATAACATCCTGACTCCTTTGATCTAAAACATAATTTACTTTGATATTCATCTTATTAGATCAATCTGTATACATAATACAATGATTTTGTCCTCTTAGAGCACCTTCTAGTTATATATTCAAGATCCAGAGTTTGAATTAACTTGCAATCCTCCCCTTAAAAATACATGTCAATATTTTATGTTTTCCTAATGAGTTTATGCATACTACCTTCATCATTTTTCAAGGCCATTCCTTGGCATTACAAAATTCTATTTTACTTTTTTTATAACTCCTTGTGACTCTTGATAGGAGCATCCAAAAACTTACACCACGTGACCATTGAATAATCTAAACTAATAACCACCACCTGTAGTTAGTTTTCCCAGACGAATTCATTTTGATGGTTCATTTACAGTGGTACCATAGTTTGGATCCACTGTAAATATTTGTACCCTTATATATATATATATATATATATATATATATATATATATATATATATATATATATATATATATATATATAATAGGTCAAACCCAAATGGCTAAAAACCCTTTGCCTTAGTATTAAATTTATTTCAATGTTATTGATTTAACACCATTAAAAGTTATCTAAATTCATATTGTTATAATAAAATTACATAGTTATTTTCTATCATGTAGTGATTCAACATTTGTTTGACAACATCATATGGTTTGCAAAAAATTTGATAGCAAATTCATTGTCTTTTAGTTTGGCATGTGACAGATTCGGTAAAAAAATGGTGAATGGATTTTCTACATTGTTTCCAGAAGTCTAAGCACTATATAAGTTTAATATTTTTAGGTCATTGTTTCAGATAAACATATTTTTTTGTTGTCATTTTGGATAAACATTTTCATAGTATTTTATGTATTATTTAAGGATTTACCTTTCCCTAAACCTCAAATTATCTAGTTATAGATTTTGTGATTGTGCATTTTTAAGGAATGAGAATGTTTTATGCGTTTAATTACAAGACATGTATAATCAAATGGAGAAAAATAGCCCCTAAAAAATACCCTATTCTGTAAGAGCGTAATAAATGAAATCATTAAGAAAGTTTCAATCCATATATATGGAAGCAATATTTCAGTTATAAAAATTTCAAGACCCAATTTATCGACAACATTTTGTTATGGAAAGGAGTTATTTTAATTTCCTAAATATTCTTAACATCCCATATTAAAATCAATGAGATGTCATTCGTGCAAAATTCTCCTATAACTTATCTTCAACACCTATAAAAAAAAATATAACTTTGCCCCCTCCATGAAACTCCCTTTTAGATAAATACCAACCTTAAGTTATGAAGGTTCCTTTTCCCCTTATTCACAAATTTTTATGGGGTCATTGTTCAGTGAATCTATGAGCATTAGCCCCCGCATATGATCTTTTCCTTAAAAATATTTCATTCCATGTCTCTTTCTTTCTTTGATGGTCACAACCAAACATTTTTAGTAATCAATGTTAGAACTGAGAGCCACTAATGTGGCAAAATCTTGGCATAATAAAGGCAATGTCAAAGCTTAGTTTTAGAATTAATTTATTAGAGATGGGCTACATTGAAACATTGTTTATCATGTTTATGCTTTTCTTGATGATCCATGGTCTGATTATACAAAAGTACTCAAGAATATTTACCTCACTGAATAGACAAGATAGCATTTTGAGTGCATTTAATTGATGGAACAATGGGTTTGACATGTTTAATCCTTGCCTGCATTATTTGGTAAAAAATGTATTCTCTTTAATTACCTAGTGACTATTTTCCACACAAATTTTGACATAATTTGGAATGGGCACGATCCTCCTTAAATTTTAGATAAGCATTACAAGTGATTTGATATTTGTAATATGTAGAGAAAATGATTTGTGTCCCTAAGGATGAGAATATTTCAATGTTATTTTCACACTTTAGCTATCAATGTGTTTCAACTTGAACCACCATCAATGCATGATTTAATGCTTGACCATTGGTCAAAGCCTCTGGATAACCGCATTCTATTGTTTAGACCTTGAGCATCCCCTTCACACTTTCTAATCTCTGATTGAGAACCATCTTGATGATAGTTATTTACAAGCTGAGAACTTTGACTTTCCTCTTTTTCTTTTTCCACAGCATCCTTATCAACCATCCTTTCTAAATAAATTTCTACTTCACCATCCATCTAGGTAGTGCAAATCCAAGATAGCAATTTTATTCACAAGTTGTTATTCCAGTATAAAGGAATAGTCATTATCAAGGATAGAGCAAATTAGCAATAGCAAAAGGCTTATATCTATCTAGATAAAGAAAAAATCAAAACATAACTAGCTTAAAATAAGTAATTGGACTTCAGAGAAAGAGGATTTATAGATGAAATTATTGGAATTTAGAATAAATGCAAGACACTCAATCAGAATTAGAACACATAATTTTAAGCCTCAATCAATTTCTCTCTTGACAATGCAGTCAACCTACAACCTATAGAATTTATGGAATTTTAGATTTGATGTACAATTTAATGCCCCATGTAATTTCACCTGTGCAATACAAGCATAACAACAAAAATATTGGTAACAAGATTCCTCAATGTATGGCTCAATTAAAAAATATAAGTAATTGATCTATAAAACTTTACAAAAAAAAAGACAAAATAGTGAGAAAGTCAGAAATGTCAATAGTACATTATGGATACACAAAATGTATTTATGTTTTTTTCCCATAAAATATTATTTTTATTTTTCACCACTCTAAGATGTATTAGATTGTGACACAAATTGAGTAGGTAGAGAGATTTAGAAACAACTACCTATTTAAAAATCTTGAACATATCATGTCTATAAAAGAAGCTAATTAACATATGAACATATCGTGTGTCTTAATTTCATCTTGATATACGAAGCATTCAAATTTTACTACTTTGCTTCATCTTCATGTCATTTCTCCATAAGAGCAAATCATCCTTTTCCACCCCAATTTTTTAGTAATATAAATCACTTTGATAAAAGAATTATATAGTAAATTGGTATTTTTTAATAATTTCTTTACTTGCAATCTTATGTTTGTACCATTACAATTGACTGGAACTTATGATTCAATTTTTGTTTTTAATGCATTTACTTATTTCATTATTTCACATAGAGAGAGAAAAAACAAATTCATAGATAATTTTGTGTTTCGTTCAGCTCCTACCAAGTCTGAATTTCATAGATATACTTCACTACTTACAAAGAATGACTTACAATATGGAGATATATTATCCATAAATAATGATTTATCCATAAATAATGACACTTCTTTTGAATTTGTTTCAAGTATCCAAGTTCCAAGTACAGAAGTAAACATTGAGGAAGATGTTGACATCACTATGATAGAACAATTTTATTGAAAAAATAAACTATGAAGAACAATCTGCACAACAAATTTCTTCCACACAATCAGAATTCATAAAAACTCATCCATTTGTCCTTCCTCCCCAAAAGGGAACACTTTGTTGGACTATTACACATTCTTGTTTTTATTGTTGTAAAGTTTATTGAGAGGGAAACATAGTCTAATGGCGGAGCCATGAAAAAGGCTATATCATCATCTAAAAAGTGGAGAAATATGCAAAAACATTATGTTGATCATGGTGTGATTCGCACATTGATCAAGTGTTGAGATCGATGGAAACATATCTAACTTCATTATTAAAAAAATCAAAAATTATGAAAACAATATTCCCTCATGGCATGAAAGTTATTAGAGTATGCCAACTCAAGAAAGGATTAAAAAAAGGCTCTCTCCAAAGTATCCAAAAGAGTTTTTTGATGCAGTGAATGTTAATTTTGGTGAAGATAGAGCCATCAATCCTAGAAATATAATCATTGACACTTCGAAGACAAACCATGTGGTTAATGAGAAATTTTCTTCACCAAATGAGAATGAAAAATGTAATGACTTCCAAACACTTGAAGTACCATCTCAAAGCCAATCCACAGGGAAAAAAAGAAAATATCCAAAGCTACAAGTATAAAAAAATACTATTGTTGAGAATAATAAGTCAGTGTTTATACTCTACATATGGCTGAGGAGGGGCGAATGAAATTCCACGAGAAGGATTTTACTTTGCTTGAACATCGGATGCATAGAGAAGATGTGAATAAGGAAAGGTTAATCAAGATTAAAGAACAAAAGATCAATGTGTAATTCAATTTGGTCTTAACTTTGAATTCTATTGGGCAAGCCATATTGAAAATTAGTGAATCATTTTCCAACAATAAATGAATGTTTTCATTCATGAGTTTACTTTAACATCTATAGTTGTTATATTATCTTTTATTGTCCTTATGCAACCTAAACATTTTTTAAATTAATCATGTTTCATGGGATGACATATTGTTGAAAAATCATGTTTTATAAGCTAAAATGAGTCTTGCTTATCACACATCTCACATTTCATGTTGTACTTATCATGTTTCATAAGCTAAAATGAGTTAAATTGAAATAAGTCTTTCATATAAGTTGATTTATACTTATCATGTTCATAAACTGAAATAAATCTTTCATATAATTTAGAAAATTATTCCAAGAATCAAAGAGTTTGTATCCAATAAGTGAGGAGAAGAATGAATTCCACTTGGGCTTCACCAAGGATATATTGTATTTATATTTTCAAAAAAATGTTGATGTTATAGATTTCATAAAGTCCAATCAGTAATGTATTATATAAGTTAAACTTTAAATGCTTTCACATTTCTTGTTGTCTTTTATGAAAAGATAGAACTATATTATTGTGTGTTATATGTTACAACTTTTATGTCATAATTAATAGTCAAGTGCAATCTTCTCAATGATATTGAATGGGAATTTTATTGTGGATTTATAATTTTTTTGTAAAGGGTTTTGGATTGTGACCTTCAACAACATCTCGTCATAAAATGGATTCTATTTCAACATAAATAGTAAAAGTTCTCCTGTCAAGTGCATCTATTATTGTCCAATTGGAATTACAAATGTAGTATGATATTTAAGATTCAAACAATATGCAACATGTATCAAAAAAATATAAGAAATGTTCATCTATAAGCACAAAGTCATCAAATTCTGAAATAGGTGTGGAGATCCATGCAATCATTTCTGAGCAAGAAAATATGATCCTTGAAACAAGTTTATATAATTATCAATGGGAAAGGAGGATTCAAAACAAATAGTATATCAAACCTCATTTATTGCATTGGTGGAACCATTATATATTTAATGTTAGATGTGATGATGAAATGTTTCATAGTATGTTTAGGTTTCCCTATGTATCATTCACATCTCTTTGTGATTTGTTGAAGGAAGACCTTAGTCAAGGTGATATATGGTTATCTTTAGTGACATCTATAAAGGGTAGGGTGTTTGTAGTTGAAAAAAAAGTGGTCATTGCAGTTCTACAATTGTCATCTAGAATGACAATGATTACCATTAGTGAGATTTTTTATTGTGGGAAGTCAATGGTGGTAAGAATATAATTTTTTTTATTAATTATGTGCATATGCATTTAAAAATTCATGTACAATGGCCAAATAATCATTTAATGATTGAGCATGTTAAAAAAGGTTTTTAAAAAAAAACTTTCCAAATTGTTGTGGTGTTATAGATATGACTCATATTCAATTTGACCTTCCATGTAATGAGTGTTCATCATATTGGCATGACAAAGATCACAACTATAGTATGTCATTGCAAGCCATTGTTGATATTAATATGCATTTTATAGATGTTTTCACTGGGTGGCCTAGTTTTGTTAATGATACTAGATTGTTGTGAAATTATTCTTTTTATAGATTATACGAAGGTGGGGAGAGGCTTAATGGTCATTTTATTTACATTGGTTCAATAGCTATGAAAGAGTGAATTACTAGGGATGGCAGTATCCATTATTTCCATGGTTAATTATTACATTTTATGGGCCTTCAAAAAATAGTCAAAGGGAGTTTAATTTTAAGTTATCTTTAACAATAATTGTTGTTGAATGTGCATTCCAAAGGTTAAAGAATATATGACAAATTTTTCATTCCAAAATTTATTAGTCTAATTTACAAATGCTATTGAAGACCATTCTTGCATTTTGCATATTGCATAATATATTGTTACATATGAGGAGGATGACAATGAGGCAACTGATGTCAATGACAATGAGTATAATATGTCAAGCAATGAAGAAACATCAAGTGATCCAACTGCAGCAATGGCTCGAATGGCTTTAATGGAATTTGTGAATGGAGAAAATGGAGTGGCTCGAGCATAGTGAAAAAAATGATCTTTATGCCTTTAGTTTTCTTCCACATTTTATGAATGTCAATATGGACATCAAAAGTACATCTTAAATAATATTTTGTGTTTGTTAGTTGAATGATATTAGTTGGGTGATTTTTAGTTCATAAGAATTGAGTTCAAATTTTCTTTTGAGTTGGGTTTTTTTGTAGTTCATAGGAAATGGATCTCAAGTTTTAAATTTTTATGTAAGCTTTGGCTTTTAAAATGCATAATATTGAATTGACAGAAAGCCTCATTCGTACCTGCAATGGTTGGCAAGTTTGAACAAGGGTGTCAATCATTATATGTTACACATTTGCCATAATCTAGGGTTGAATTCATTGATGTAATATTTACATATTCTCTCAAATTCCTTTGTCAACTAGTTAACCTAGACATTTCCCTTATATATTCTTTGGTTTATTGATTAATATTATGATTTGTAACTGTAGTTCATATTTGATTCCTAACTATAATATTATCTACATCTATGCAAATGTGAAATTCTTTGAGTTCAAGAGACTTTATGGTAATGTTGATATAGATTCCATATGAGTGTTTGTTTAGAACTATTTTAAAATATCAATGTGGCCCATTTTAAATGGCTAGGAATGGTCTTGCATGTTGGAGGTTCGGTGTTATAGGTTATGCATTACTTTATTATAGTTTCATGTTGCCAAAATGATAATATTTGTGTTTGATAAGCTTTATTGTAGAGACTATCATGCTAATGTTGTATATGGGTGGTCCTTAATCAGTCCTTGTTGAGATTTATAAAGTAAGTTATCTCTTATATTTATGATGTATGAGTCTTTTTTGGAAGCTAAAATTCATGGGCTTGCAAGAGTGTTTTGTTTTCATCTTTACCTCCTTGTTTGGAGTATTGAAATCAATGTGCGTGCTTGAGTTGAATGTTGGGGAAGACTACCACCAAGAAGGAAACCATGAATAAGCATAACTTAAATTACTAGAAGCTTATAGGAAAGCTCTCATGACATGGGTTAAATTGGTGGATAGAAAGATCAATCCAAATAGAACACTAGTATTTTTTTGAGGTTATTGTGGCACTCATTTTAGGTAGGCCACTATGAAATATTTTTATCATTTTCCATTGCCTATATTTTGATATTTATATTGCAAAAACACTAATACTGATAAATGTTGTGTTTGTAAAGTGGAGGGCAATGGAATTTAGGAGGCTAGTGTCAATAAAGTTGGTCTTAAAATAGTTCCTAATCCATTGATCTTGAGAAGAGCCTTGTTAGATTGAAAAAAAATTTGGGTTGATTAGATCCTCTTCAAGAGAATTTTATTTTCTATTGCAAACAAATGAACCTGCACATATTGTAAATTAAGAATATCAGCTCCCAATATATTGATCTTATAATTCAAAACTATTGCAAGTGCAATGTATAATTCTTAAAATCTTGAAATTATGGTAGAGATTCAACAATAAATTTGCATCTTGGAGTGCAGTTTTCTCATGAGTGGGTGTTACAATTGCATATTGTAATGAAGTATAGGGAACCTGGGTCTTAGACACTTTTGAGTTATCTATAAACTTAGAATATTGGCACTTCGAGTTTTTGGAGTGGACTTGGTCAGTTTCTAGTAATACACCAAAAATTGAAAATTATGGAAGGCAATGATATATTTACATTACTGGTTTGGTGGTTGAGCAATATTCTGGGTTGTTAGCGAGGAAGTAGGAGTAGACTTGGTAAATCATATTCATGGATACTCGGTAAATTATGGTATGTCACTCAAATTGTCTCTCGGGCTTCCACTTATCTTCCAAGTTTTCCAAGCCTTTAATAACAAATTTCAAACTTGGAAAATTGCAAAATACAACATTCAAATAGATACTAGTGATTCTAAGGGGGAAATTATAGGTCAAATAAAATGCTTTCATTAATGTTGATTAAACAATGTTTCAATTGATTTTTTTTTTTCCATTCAACCAATGGAAATGTATAAAAAGGAGGTTCATATCAATTTATGAGATTGCATATTAGTTACAAGATAAATTGAATCTCCTTGTTTATTGGGATAAAAACTGTAGGTGGCTCATCTACTATTGTTGGCCATAGAAAATAGGTATACTATTGTTGGGAATGTCTAGCAGAAACATCGTTGCAATTTGGAAAAAGGTTTAATTATGTTTTTTTTTGTTAGAATCATAATCCAATGTTTATAGAGATGATCTAAATAAATAAAATGGAGCATGCCACTTAAGTTGAACTTAGGTCACCTCTAAAAGATCACGTAGATATTAAAATAGTTAAGTGGTTGTGATAAGATTCTTGAGTCTAAATTAAGTTAGTGGTTGTGACAAAGTCTAAATGTTCAGAGGTTGTTGCATGAGTTTAGGATAACATTTTATCTTTGGACTTAATTTAGCTAATTCAAAATTATATAAATAATGGTTTATGGGACCAATGTAAGTATTGCAATAGAGTTAGTGTTTTATCTTTTTGTTGCAATTTGATTTTATGAATTAGTATGGGTGAGAATATATCACATTTTTATTTCCAATATGCTTTATGCACTAATAGTATATGGTAAGATCAATTCTCAAATGTTTTTGTATGTACATTGCTTTCATGTTTGCTATTGTGCATGTTGGGCGATCTCAACTTTTATTGGTGTTAATATATTTCTTCTCCAGGTAGCTAACATTGAAAACCTGTGGTGCAACTATGTTCAAAGTCTTGTTTCTAGGAAAATAAATATTTAAAGGGGCTTGATGTCAAATATGTCCAATATATGAGTTCATAATATTGTTTTTTTAGTTGTTATTTTGATTTGGGATATAAATGACCGTACCATTTAAAATAGAATAATTGCTAAGTATTGTATTGTTCCATTTTAGAATAGAAAAATTGCTAAGTATTATACTATTGACATACTTTTTTGGTTCTTGCTTCCATTCATGAAATTTTAATAACCATGAACTTATATCTATGGTTTTCATAGATAGAAGGTGAATTAAAATTGGCATTTTCCTATTTTGAAGATCTATTTTTTCTTTTAATTTTATTTCAATGAGGGAGCTATTAAACCTTGGTTAACCAAACAATTATTTTGGGATGTCAAACTCTCTCATTTTAAAAATTTTGAGGCTTTAAAATCACCAAGGTTTGAATCCAGCCCTTTCATCTTGTAAATACCCATCTCAACTAGTTAGCCTAGTCCAATGGCCAAGATCCTAATTCTCATGACAAGATTCTTTGTTCAATAACTCATGCTTTGAGGACGTGATTTTATTTGTGTACCATCCTGAATCCCTTAGAAACATCGTAAGTTGTGCATTCTCTATTCATGAAATCTTTAATTCTAACACTCTACATTATTGTTGCTTGCAGTGCAATTGGGAAAAGTCTACCCAAAATAGATTATCCATGGTAGGTCCCCCTAGCCCTAACATACCTAGTAATTATGAATATTAGTATAATTCTGATAATGAAATGACTCTTAGTTTGAAATTTTTGAATTTTAATGTGGTAAATGTTTGCTATAAAATAATTATTAGGTGTCAACTCAAAGTTAAAAACCCAATTATTATAGTATTTATTTTTTAATTAGTAGACCATATAAGTTTATGATCCCTTTTCTAAGTATTGTTTTCTCATCTATTTTTTATAGTTCTAATGGTAAATGTCTTCTTGCCGATGACCGCAACAATTTTTGATTCAAATTGATCCATAGGTGGACTAGTTCTTACATATTGGTTCATGTGACCATTCTCAATAGTTTTTTAATTAGTGGATTTTTTTTAGCATCCTATTCTTTCATCTCAAGAATCTAGAGCAGCACAATAGAAATCATGAAAATCCAAACATAATTAATCTATTTATAAACTGCATTGTCATTTGATGTGATCACCATAATCACAACACAACAAATACTCATTCCTCGATAATAATCAATAATGACAACAAAAAAATCAAAATTTCAAAAAAGAAGAAAGGATTTTCTCAATGTAATTACAAATCCATCTCACAAACATCAAAATAAAAATAAGACCATGTAGAGTATGCAATGGATTTATCATACAATCACAAGATAACCTTTATTAAAATCTATTTTATTTTATATAAATTTGCTTCTTTATTTTTAAGTAGTAAGCTCCATGGGACCACATGAACAGGGCAACAGTTCATGTAATACAAAAATTAAAATTCATGTGACCGTAAATAAAAATTAGTGCTTATAATTCCTCAGTAGTGCTTGCTTGAAAATGGTTAGCTAGCCCCCAACATAGGATTGGACTTTTAGAGCAGGGTCCTAGGATGGGCGATATTGTTCCTATTAAAATGGGAAAGAGGGTCCCATGTATTTTTTTCCAATGTTTACCACTTAAACTAAAAATGATCGAAAATCTTTCAGCAGTGACTACTTTGGTAGAAATTTCTTAGGGTAGGCAAGCGGTGAGGGGCATAAGATTTCTTCTACTTGATCCTAAAATTTTGCCCTTTTTTCTACCATTTTTCATCCTTGCATGTGGTTCCCTCCATTTTTTATTATGAGTTTTTAACATTTTTGCAATAAATACACATGTATCACTAACATAACATAACAGAGCCAAGTAGATTAGAATCATGATTGGAGATTGGAAGAGTTGTAGATTGGAGGTACTTTTCTAATGAAACTCATTTTATTCCTTTATTATTTCACTTCATTTTCATGGATAGTCAGTATCCATGTATCATACTCACTTCATTGATTTTTGTTAACCATACAATACATTCAATCTTGTATCATTTTTAGTTCAAATCAAGTAGGAACAGTATCAAAATCTGTATCTAATTTTCAGCAAGTAGGAACCTGAGAAATAATAGATCAACAACCCTGATCCATCTATTTATGGTCTTGGTTCTCAAAACTTTATCTTTCCTTCACAAGTCAAAGTCATGCCTATCTCTGTAAGATTTTTCAAGGTCTATTATTATCTACATGTCTGCCTTAAAGCATCTCTAGTATGGTCCACATACTTGGAAATTATCAGATACTATCCTCAACTCCTTTGTTTCATGATAAATTTGTTCCAAGTTTGGGTATTACATAGATGTATGCCAATACTATTTTTAAAACTTGAATTTGGACTTCTTGGGTGAGATTTGTTTCCACCTGATTTTTTGATTGGGAATGTATAAATGTTTGATTTATTAATGAATATAATTAACATGTTTTCAATTAAAAAATAAAAAACTTGACTCACATCTAATCAGAATTGATTTTTAGTTTCATATTCTTTTATTTGTTTATGTGCTTGGTATTACAATCATGCTTCTTTATTTTAGTATGCTACAATTCATAAAAAAGTAATATTTGTTTGATGTTGGAATGGTCAGCTCCAACATAGACAAAGCCTATGACAATGTGAAAGATAAACTCAATGCCATAACACCATG
Source organism: Torreya grandis (assembly GCA_037957365.1). Taxonomy (NCBI): domain Eukaryota; kingdom Viridiplantae; phylum Streptophyta; class Pinopsida; order Cupressales; family Taxaceae; genus Torreya; species Torreya grandis. The sequence continues at coordinate 3,058,141 of JARHVA010000309.1, forward strand.
ACTCCTTTGATCTAGAACATAAATTCACTTTGATATTCATCTTATTAGACCAATCTATATACATAATACAATGATTTTTTCCTCTTATAGCACCTTCTAGTTATATATTCAATATCTAGAGTTTGAATTAACTTGCAATCCTCCCCTTAAAAATACATGTCAATATTTTATGCTTTGTTAAGCATGAAATATACTAAGGGGGGGGAGGGGGGACGAGGGGGGGGTGGTGAATCAGTATATTATATATCTTATAAATCTTTCTTTTAACCAAATTCCACTTAATCAATCATTCAAGATATGCAATAAAACTCAAACAATAAACATCACACACAATAGAGAGAGACACCAGATATAACGTGGAAACCCAATATGGGAAAAACCACAGAGAATCAATCTCAAATATATTCATGAGAATAAACCCATAGGAGCACCATACCCCTTTGCCGAGTACAAACCTCAGCTACAATTCGTGAGCACCAACCCACAGGAGCTTCAAACCCCTTTGCCGAGCACCAACCCAGCACCTATTCATGAGCACCAACCCACAGGAGCACCAACCCCTTTGCTGAGCACCAACCCAAGAATAATTCGTGAGCACCAACCCCTTTGCCAAGCACCAACTCAGCAACAATTCGTGAGCACCAACCCACAGGAGCACCAACCCCTTTGTGTATACCACACACCTATCTCTCAATGTTGCTATCTCAACAAATGATGTTAGGGTGTGGAGCTAAAAGCTTCACCAAGGAGCATACTTAAACAGGTTCAGGTCTACACAGACACCGACGTCGGTCAGGAGCGACCGACGTCGGTCAGTTGCAATTACAGAGGTGCCGACATCGGCAGTAGGGTCGGCCGGCGACGGTCACAGGCGAACAGGCAGGAACCGACGTCGGTTACCTGTGTGTCCAGAAAGCGATTTCCGAGGACAGAAGCGAGTGTTTGCATGATGAGTTTGAGTTGTAGACTCAAGCTCACGTCTCTATTATTAGCAATATTATTTTTAGAGCCCTTGTTGAAGTGGCTTAACTATTTGTTGTAAGAGCATGCTCAAGTTTCCTATTTCTATATGTAAGAAAGATCTTCTTAGCTATTGAGTGAGTATGAGTAGAACATTGTGAATGTTTGAAGGACAGTACTGAGTTGCATCAATCCAGGTTGTTGGATTTGAGTGTACTTGAGAGAGAGAGCTCTTGAGGAATAGAGATCTAGTGAGAGATCTTGTGTGCATCTGAGAGAGGTGTGGAAGAACAAAGTTTCTTCAATTGTATTCCTATTGTAAAGAATTTTAATACAAGTTTTCAGGGTGTTTTTTTGTATCTCTTGTTCTGTGCTATTTATCATTCTAGTTACTTATCTATCTAATTTATTTCCGCGTTTATTGCTTTCACAAGTGTAATCCATTGTTGGTTGATCCCCAACAAATGATAGATCAATACAACATCTCCTTCCTCTCTCTCACCTTTGCTCTTCTAAGCTAGATATAACAAATACAAATCATATTAATCTCTCACAATTGCTCTTCTAAGCTAGATATTACAATATCAATTCAACCTCTCACTCTCATATTACAAATGGCTATTCAAGCCTTTATTTATAGCTTTCCAAATGACGTTTGGCCTTCCCCCTTTGTGACCTTTCAATCCTCATGGAAAATGGCACCAATCTTGGATGACCCTTCATATCCAAGCATTTGAAAAGTCATGTGGTGACCCTTCATGACCAAAAATGTCCTTCCCACTTTTGTCCTTATCTTTGGTGACTTTTCGTATTCCTTAAAGTGTCCCTTCATGAGAAATTCGCCCTTCCTCTTTTGTCTTCACTTGGTGACTCTTGGTATTCCCCAAGATGACTCTTCATGGGAAAATACGTCCCATCCTTCTTTTGTCTTTACCCCGTGGCTCTTCGACTTCTCCATGGGCCCTTCTTTTCTCTCATATGCAACCAAAAATATATTCGTTAATATTAAATAAATATTAACTCACATTAGCCAATATATATTTATTACAAACAATATTAAATGCACTGGGGCCTTTATCACCAATAATACTAAACCTTTGACATCAATGACAATATTTCCAACATGTTTTCCTAACGATTTTATGCGTGTTGCCTGCATCATTTTTCAAGGCCATTTATTGGCATTAAAAAATTCTATTTTACATTTTTTATAAATCCTTCTGACTCTTGATAGGAGCATTTAAAAACTTACACCACGTGACCATTGAATAATTTAAACTAATAACCACCACCTATAGTTAGTTTTCCTAGGTGAATTCATGTAAATGGTTCACTTAGAGTAGTGCCATAGTTTGGATCCATTGTAAATATATGTATGATTCTTTTAAAAATATATTATAGGTCAAACCCAAATGGCTAAAAACCCTTTGCCTTGGTATTAAATTTGTTTCAATGCTATAAATTTAACACCGTTAAAATTTATCCAAAATCATATTGTTATACTAAAATTACATAGTTATTTTCTATCATATAGTGATTTAAAATTTGTTTGACAACATCAGATGGTTTGCAAAACTATTTGATAGCATATTTTTTGTCTTTTAGTACGGCATGTGATAGATTTGGTTAAAAAATGATGAATGGATTTTCTACATTGTTTCTAGAATTCTAAGCACTGTATAAGTTTAATATTTTTAGGTCACTATTTTAGATAAACATATTTTTGTGTCATCATTTTGGATAAACATTTTCATAGTATTCTATGTATTAATTAAGCATTTACCTTTCCCTAAATCTCAAAGTATCTAGTTATATATTTTGTGATTGTGCATTTTTAAGGAATGAGAATGTTTTATGTGTTTAATTACAAGATGTGTATAATCAAATGGAGAAAAATAGTCTTTAAAATTTTCTCTATTCTGTAAGAGGGTAATAAATGAAATCATTAAGAAAGTTTCAATCCATCTATATGGAAGCAATATTTCAATTATAAAAATTCCAAGACCCAATTTACCAGCATCATTTTGTTATGGAAAGGAGTTATTTTAATTTCTTAAATATTCTTAACATCCCCTATCAAAATCAATGAGATGTTATTCGTGAAAAATTCTCCTATAATTTATCTTCAAAACCTATAAAAAAATATAACTTTTCCCCCTCCATGAAACCCCTTTTTAAAGAAATACTAACCTTGAGTTCTAAAGTTTCTTTTTTCCCTTATTGACATTTTTCATGGGGTTGTTGTTCAGTGAATCTAGGATCATTAACCCTACATAGGATCTCTGCTTTAAAAAGAGTTCATTCCACATCTCTTTCTTTCTTTGATGGTCACAACCAAACATTTTCAATAATCAATGTTAGAATTGACAACCACTAATGTGGTAAAATCTTGGCATAATAAAGCATTGTCAAAGCTTAATTTATTAGATATGGGCTACATTGAAACATTATTTATCATCTTTATGCTTTTCTTGATGATCCATGGTCTGATTATACAAAGGTACTCAAGAATATTTGCCTCAATGAAGAGACAAAATAACATCTTTGAGTGCATTTAATTGATGGAAAAATGAGTTTGTCATGTTGTTTAATCATTGATTGCATTATTTGGTCAAAAATTTATTCTCTTTAATTACCTAATGACTATTTTCCACACAAGTTTTGACACAATTTGGAATGGGCACAATCCTCCTTAAATTTTAGACAAGCATTACAAGTGATTTGATATTTTTAATATGCAAAGAAAATGATTTGCATCCCTAAGGATGAGAATATTTAATTGTTATTTTCACATTTTATCTTGGAATGTGTTTCAACTCAAACCACCATCAATGCATGATTTAATGCTTGACCATTGGTCAAAGCCTCTGGGTAACTACATTGTATTATTTAGACCTTGAGCATCTGCTTCACACTTTCTAAACTCTGATTGAGAACCATCTTAATGATAGCCATTATAAAATTGAGAACTCTCACTTTCCTCTTTTTCTTTTTCCATATCTTCCTTATCAACCATCCTTTATAAATAAATTTCTACTTCACCATTCATTTAGGTAGTGCAAATCCAAGATAGCGATTTTATTCACAAGTTATTCCAGCATAAAGGAATAGTCATGATCAAGGATAAATCAATTAGCAATAGCAAAAGGCTCAGATCTATCTAGATAAAAAACAACAGAAACATAACTAGCTTAAAATAAGTAATTGGACTTCAAAGAAAGAGTATTTACAGATGAAATTATTGGAACTTAGAAATAAATGCAAGACAATCAATCAGAATTAGAACACACAATTTTAAGCCTTGATTAATTTCTCTCTTGATAATGCAGTCAAACTAGCCTATAGAAATTATGGAATTTTAGATTTGATGTAAAATTTAATGCCCTGTATAATTTCACTTGTGCAATACAAGCATAACAATAAAAATATTGGTAATAAGATTCCTCAATATATGGCTTAATTAAAAAAATAGAGGTAATTGATCTACAAAACTTTACAAAGAAAATAGACAAAATAGTGAGAAACTCATAAATGTGAATAGTACATTATGGATACACAAAACGTATTTAAGTTTTTTTTCCCATTAAATTTCATTTTTGTTTTTTATCACTCTGAGATATATTAGATTGTGACACAAATTGAGTAGGTAGATAAATTTAGAAACAACTACCTATTTAAAAATCTTAAACATATCGTGTGTCTATGGAAGAAGCTGATTAACATATGAACATATTGTGTGTCTTACTTTCATCTTGATATATGATGTATTCATAGTTCACTACTTTGCTTCATCTTTATGTCATTGCTCCATAAGAGCAAATCATCCTTTTCCACCCCAATTTTTTAGTAATAGAAATCACTTTGATAAAATAATTATGTAGTAAATTGGTATTTTTTAACAATGTCTTTACTTGCAATCTTATTTTTGTACCATTATAATTGACTGGAACTTATGATTCAATTTTTATTTTTAATGCATTTACCTATTTCATTATTTCACATAGAGATAGAAAAAAACAAATTCATGGATAAATTTTTATTTCATTCAACTCCTACCAAATCCATATTTCATAGATATACTTCATTTCTTACAAAGAATGACTTACAATATGCAAATATATTATCCCTAAATAATGATTTCTCCATAAATAATGATACGTATTCTGAATTTATTCAAATACACAAGTAAAAATTGAGGAATATGTTGACATCACTATGAAAGAACAATTTTGTTGAAAAAATCAACTATGAAGAACAATCTGCACAATAAATTTCTTCCACACAATCAGAAGTCATAAAAACTCATCCATTTGTCCTTCTTCCCCAAAAGGGTACACTTTTTTGGACTATTACACATATTCTTATTTTTATTGTTGCAAAGTGTATTGAGAGGGAAACATAGTCCAATGACGGAGCCATGAATAAGTCTATATCATCATCTGAAAAGTGGAGAAATGTGCAACAATATTATGTTGATCATGGTGTGATTCACACATTGATCCAATGTTGAGATCAATGGAAATATATCCAACTTAATTATTAAAAAAAATCAAAAATTATGAAAACAATATTCCCTCATGGCATGATAGTTGTTAGAGTATGCCAACTCAAGAAAGAATTCAAAAAAAGCTCCCTCCAAAGTATCCAAAAGAGTTTTTTGATGCAATGAATGTTAATTTTGGTGAAGATAGAGCCATCAATCCTAGAAATATAATCATTGACACTTCGAAGACAAACCATGTGGTTAATGAGAAATTTTCTTCACCAAATGAGAATGAAAAATGTAATGAATTCTAAACACCTGAAGTACCATCTAAAAGCCAATCCACAGGGAAAAAAATAAAATATCCAAAGCTACAAGTATAAAAAAATACTATTGTTGAGAATAATAAGTCAATGTTTATACTCTACATATGGCTGAGGAGGGGCGAATGAAATTCCATGAGAAGGAGTTTACTTTGCTTGAACATCGGATGCATAGAGAAGATGCGAATAAGGAAAGGTTAATCAAGATTAAATAACAAAAGATCAATGTGTAATTCAATTTGGTCTTAACTTTGAATTCTATTGGGCAAGCCATATTGAAAATTAGTGAATCATTTTCCAACAATAAATGATTTTTTTCATTCACTAATTTACTTTAACATCTATAGTTGTTATATTCTCTTGTGTTGTCCTTATGCAACCTAAACATTTTTTAAATTAATCATGTTTCATGGGATGACCTATGGTTGAAAAATCATGTTTTATAAGCTAAAATGAGTCTTGCTTATCACACATCTCACATTTCATGTTGTACTTATCATGTTTCATAAGCTGAAATGAGATAAACTTAAATAAGTCTTTCATATAAGTTGATTTATACTTATCATGTTTCATGTGCTGAAATAAGTCTTTCATATAAATTGATTTTACAATTTATAAAAATATTTCAAGAACCAAAGAGTTTGTATCCAATAAGTGAGGAGAAGCACGAATTCCACTTGGGCTTCACCAAGGATATATTATATTTATATTTTCAAAAAAATGTTGATGTTATAGATTTCATAAAGTCCAATTATTAATGTGTTATATAAGTTGAACTTTAAATGCTTTTACATTTCCTATTGTCTTTTATGTAAAGATAGAACTATATTATTGTGTGTTATATGTTACAACTTTTATGTCATAATTTACAGTCAAAGTGCAGTCTTCTCAATGATATTGAATGGGAATTTCATTATGATTTGTCATTTTTTTGTAGGGGGTTTTGCATTGTGACCTTCAACAATAGCTCATCATAAAATGGACTCTATTTCAACATAAATAGTAAAATTCCTCATGTCAAATGCATATATTATTGTCCAATTGGCATTACAAATCTAGTATGATATTCAAGATTCAAAAAATATGCAACGTGTATCAAAAAAATATAAGAGATGTTTATCTATAAGAAAAAAGTCATCAAATTCTGAAATGGATTGATGCAGAGCTAAATTCACTTCTTTCCCAAACTCTGTCTATGTCCTTTTATCAAGAATTCTCTTTGCTACATTGAACCCATTCCTCATAGTTCTTCTAGGTAATCATGAAACTATAGTTACAATGTTATTTACCATGAGTCATGATAATATTCTAAATTAGTTTCAATGAATTATACACCATCAACAAACCATTCCATAAGTTTCAATAAATTGAAACATTCTAGTGCATGTACTCACTTTCACCTGCATGACATTCACATAATAAATTACTGTTAAAATTTCCTTTTACTAAAAAATCAAAACAACATGATGGTTTAGATCATATTAAGATCTCACCCTTTCCTTTGACACTCTTTTCTACCTTGTTATTCAAACTGGTCACTCACTTGTTTCATTCAAACGTTTTTCGAACCTTAACACCTACTAGCCCTGTTTATGGGTACACATCCATGGTTTGTCTTATTTATAGACATAAAAATCTAACTTAGATAATTTCTATGATTAATTTCATGTATTTTATCTTCACCATTTCTCATTTGATCATTCTCCACTCTCATACCCTTTTTCCACCATTGTCTCAGTCCCAAATTAGGCCTATTATGCCTGCATGAAAACTCAGTCGCCTCCACACATGCCTATCCATAATTTTACACCTTGTAAATACTAAAAAAAATTATCATACATTAAAATAAAGTGTTTCACCAATTTTGCGCCACTTTTGATGGTTAGAAAATGAGTTATGGACTAAACTCTAAAAACTAGGGTTTCTTGTCTTTGTCAAGGTCGAGAGTGCATAATTTTATATAAAATGAAATTCCACCAGTTTCTAATCAAAATAATGATTGAAATAGGTCTTCCTAACCTTATCATAAGTTTTTTATTCAATAATCATGTCCTAATAAGCCACAAATCTCTTGAAAACTCAAAAACTCAGTCTTTCTCACTGTATTCTGCCTAATACGAATATGGTACTATAGGGTTTCATAGTTATTGAAACATATAAGGACTTATCCTAATATAAAAATTTATCTCAACCTTAAATTAAAATACCAATCCATTCTCAATCATATTGGAATCCTAAATAAGTTTCTTTACAATGTGACTTACTATTTGTGACTGTATTCTACCCTTACAAATAGGGTTCTAAGGGTTTGGCTTCCTCTTTCAACATAAATGGATTATTTAACTTTTCATAGGTTTATATATAACTAAAATTGCCATTCCAAGTTTATTCCCATCTTATTTACATCAAACAAAACTCAATATCTATCAAGACAAGGTACATGATTCAAGTTTTGTGGATTGTAGGTTCTCAAAGAGTAAAGATTATGATCAAGGTGAATTTTAATTACCTTTTAATTTTTAAATTACCAAAATATTTATATAAAACATTCGTACATATTCCATTATCCATGGAAATTAATAAAAAAAATGATCAAATACTCCAATTCTATTTGAACATGGACTGTCTATGCCATGCATGCCCTGTTTACAACCTAACAGTTTCCACACAAGTAACTATTTCTAATTTACTCTAAGTTTCTATATCATAATAGAGACTAAAATAAGATCACAAACAAGATTAATAAGCATTAAAAAAAACCTCTTACCAACTAGAGTGATCAAGCACACCCAAAGTGCTCTATCACTATCACAAAATTTGATGACATGCAGGATTTTCTTAACACAATATTCTTGATTCAACATTCTTAATTATTTACAACTCCTTGATCATCCTCGAATGGGATGAGAGGTTCACCACCTCAAAAACTTGATCTCACATACTAACAAAACTCTTATTTAAAACAAAGACTCTCAAAACAATACTATAATTGATTCTTGAACAAGATTTATTAAGCAACCTCCTAGACCTACGTGGGGTGGTGGACTACCACCTCACACTCACATGAATAATGAATCTATTTTCACTCTTGGATATTTATAATGACCATAAATGTCTATTACAATGTTTTTTCTTTATTACACATCAACTAGACCACAAATACATCATTCAAATTAGAGGAAAACCCTATTTGAACTCAAATTCAAATTTGAACATACTTAAGACACATTTTAGATCTTGTATGAGCATTTCAAGATGCCCCTACATCATACTCCCAAGGGGAGAAAAATATTTCCACCCATGTTATTCTTCCTCCTTCAAACACTCATAGAGGTGTGTGTGCTCTTGACTGCCACACTTGTACTTTGTTTTTCCTCTTGCCATCTTCCTCCATGCTACACTTGAAAAATACAACAACTCATTAGAGAAAACATGCCTATTTAGGCATTATCCATCTTCCCTCTTTGCTTGGTTGTTTCTCTTACTTCCAATCACCTTCATATGCTTTGCATACTTCACTCTTCTTATTTGCATCAACTATCAATGCATATTTATTCTCTCCTTGCATGAATTCTCCTTCATCTTCCACATGTACCTTAATCTCAATAGCTACAACTTCATCTTGTAGAGTAACTTCATATGCTTAACTCCTCCTTAACTTTATTAATACCTTTAGCTTTGACAATATTGTTGTGTTCTACATGTCTATATTATCCTTGATAACCTCCTTAACCATTTCCCTATACATTTGATGAGGATCAAATCCATATTATTGCTTTAAATACTCATACAAGTTGGAATATACCTCATACCTCTCCTTATGTTGTTGTCCTACTACTCCTTTGGCTTCATTTTCATCCTCTTGAGTGATGATCTCTTCCTTCTTCATTCTATCTTGCCTCCAACATGGCTGACCTATTTGTTCTTATTCCATCAACATGACTCTACATGGATTCTCTTTTTCATCTTGACTTCTTTTGATCACCACTTGATAATATGCCTCTTCATCTTGTTCCTTGAGCCTATGAATGGGCTCAACTATCTCTTCCTTCTCTTCATCTCTCAAACCTGTATTCAAACATATCTAATCAATATTAGATCTCAAATCATGAGGCTTGATTGCCTCCTTGTCCTTACTCTTGTCTTCTTCTCCTTTCTACTATTTGCATGATTGGCTTCCTTTTCATGACCCATATAATATGTGGGTTCACAAACTCTTTTATCTATTCAATCTTGATCAACATCTCATTCATTTGCTGCTTCATCTCTTCCATCTCTCTATCTATCTCAATCTTCTTCTTGGTGTCTTCATGCACCATCTTTCCTTTGTGGATTTCATGCTTAACTTTGTCTTTCTCTTTCCTTTCTACCTCTTCTCTCATCATCATCTTAAGTACCTCACTTGGGCACATTTTTCTCCTTGTCTTAGTCTCACTTGGACCATCACCTTTTGGTTCACACTTGGAACCTTCTATTTCAAACCACACTTGGGCCTGTCAATTCTTATCCTTAGCACTAGGACTATCTTCTCCTTCTCAAGTTCTCTTTATTAGCTCTCTCTCTCTCTCTCTCTCTCTCTCTCTCTCTCTCTCTCTCTCTCTCTCTCTCTCTCTCTCTCTCTCTCTCTCTCTCTCTCTCTCTCTCTCTCTCAATAGTTCATAGATATTCTATTTTAAAGCTTCCACCATAATGCTTACTATTTTATGTCACATACTATCAAAAATGGATTCAAATCAATAATCAATTATAAAATGTATCATACCTTTCTCAAACTGCCTTCTTACTATGTCCTCCAATAAGACTCCTTGATTGCTTACCTACATCTTCATGAAACCTTCACAATAAAAATGTATTTACCTTCCCAGAGCATCTAGATGGCTCTGATACCAAATGATGCAGAGCTAAATTCACTTCTTTCCCAAACTTTGCCTATGTCCTTCTATCAAGAATACTCTTTGCTAATTTCAACCCATTCCTCATAGTTACTCTAGGCAATCATGCAACTATGGTTAGAATGTTATTTACCATGATTTATGATATCATGCTAAAATAGTTTCAATGAACTATACACCATCAATAAACCATTCCATAAGTTTCAATAAACTAAAACATTCTAGTGCATGTACTCACTTTTACTTGCATGACATTCACACATTACATTAATTATAAAATGTCATTTTCCTATAAAATCAAATCAACATTATGGTTTATATCATATCAATACCTCACCCTTTCCTCTAACACTCTTTTCTACCTTGCGATTCAAATTGGTCACTCACTTGTTTCATTCAAACTTCTTTCAAACCTTAACACCTACTAGCCATGTTTATGGGTATACATCCATGGTTTGTCTTGTTTATAAACTTAAAAATATAAATTATGTCATTTATAGGATTCATTTCATTTAATTTACCTTCACCATTTCTCATTTGATCATTCTCCACTCTCATACCCTTTTTCCACCACTATCTCGATCCTAAATTAGGCCCATTCTGCCTGCATGATAACGCAATCACCTCCACACATGTATATCCATACCTGTACACCTTGAAAATACTAAAATATGTTATCATATATTAAAACCAAGAATTTCACCAATTTTGAGAAACTTTTGACAGTTAGAAAATGAGTTATGGCCTAAACCTTAAAAATTAGGGTTTCTTGTCTTTGTCAAGGCCGAGAGTGCATAAATTTGCATAAAATTAACTTTCACCATTTTATCATTAAAAAAATGACTGAAATAGGTCTTCTTTACCTTCTCACATATTTTATATTCATGAATCAAGTTTCAATAAGCCACAAATCTCTTGAAAACTCAAAAACTCGATCTTTCTCACTATATTATGTCCGATAGGAATAGGGTATTGTAGGGTTTCATAATTCTTGAAAAAATTAAAGAATTAACCCACTATACAAATTTTATCTCAACCTTCAATTAAAATACCAATCCCTTCTCGATCACATTGTAATCTTAAACAAGTTTCTTTACAATGTGACTCAATATTTGTGATTGTATTTTGCCCTTACAAACAAGGTTCTAAGGGTTTGGTTTCCTATTTCAACATCAATGGATTCATTAAATTGTCATAGGTTGTTATCTAACTACAATGGTAATTCCAAGTTTATTCTCATCTTATTTACATCAAACAAAACTCAATATCTAACAAGACAAGGTACAAGATTCAAGTTTTGTGGACTATATGTTCTCAAAGAGTAAAGATTATGATCAAGGTGAATTTCACTTACCTTGTCCTTTTTCCATTACCAAAATATTTATCTAAACCATTAATACATATTCCATTCACCATATTCCATGGAAATTAATAAAAAAAGGATCAAATACTCCAGTTATATTTGAACATGGACTGTATATGCCATGCATGCCCTATCTACAACCTAACAGTTTCCACACAAGTAATCGTTTCCAATTTACTCTAAATTTTTGTATCATAATAAAGACTACAATAATATCAAAAAAAATATTAATAATCATTCAACAAAACCTCTTACCAATTGGATTGATCAAGCACACCCAAAGTACTCTATCACTGTCACAAAATTTGATGACATGCAAGATTTTCTTAATAGAGTATTCTTGATTCAACAGACTTAATTGTTTATAACTCCTTCTTGATCATCCTAAAATGGGATGAGAGGTTCACCACCTCAAAAAATTGATCTCACATACTAAAAAAAACTCCTATTTAAAACAAAGACTCTCAAAACAAGACTATAATTGATTCTTGAACAAGATTTAGTGAGTAAACTCCTAGACCTACGTCGGGTGGTGGACTGCCACCTCACACTCACATGACTTATGCATCTATTTTCAATCTTAGATATTTATTATGACCATAAATTTTGATCACAACATTTTTTATTCGTTACACATCAAATATACCACAAATACATCATTCAAATTGGAGGAAACACCTATTTGAACTCAAATTCAAATTTGAACATAATTAAGACACATTTTAGATCTTGTAGGAGCATTCCAAGATTCCCCTACATCATGGATGTCGAGATCCATGCAATCACTTTTGAGCAAAAAAATATGATCCTTGAAACAATTTTATATAATTATCAATGGGAAGGGAGGATTTAAAACAAATGGTATATCAAGCCTCGTTTATTACATTGGTGGAACCATTATATATTTAAAGTTAGATGTGATGATGAAAATTTTCTTAGTATTTTTTGGTTACCCTATGCATTATTCTCATCTCTTTATGAGTTTTTTAAGGAAGACCTTAGTCAAGGTGATCTACCATTATATTTAGCAACATCTATAAAGGGTAGGGTGTTTCTAGTTGAGAAAAAAATGGTCATTTCAGTTTTATAGTTGTCATCTGGAATGACAATTATTACCATTAGTGAGACTTTTGGTTATGGAAATTTAATGGTGGTAAGACTATAAAAAAAAATCATTAATTATGTTCATATTCATTTAAGAAGTCATGTACAATGGCCAAATAATCATTTAATGATTGAGCATGTTAAAGAAGATTTTCAAAAAAAATAAGGCTTTCCAAATTATTGTGGTGCTATAGATGTGAATCATATTCAATTTGACCTTCCATGTATGAGTGTTCATCAGATTGACATGATAAAGATCTGAATTATAGTATGTCATTGCAAGCCATCATTGATATTAATATGTGTTTTATAGATGTTTTCACTAGGTGGCCTAGTTCTATTAATGATACTAGACTATTATGGAATTCTTTTTATAGATTATGCGAAGGTGAGGAGAGGCTTAATGGTCATTCTATTTCCATTGGTTCAACAACTGTGAAAGAGTATATTACTAGTGATGACAGTTATCCATTATTACCATGGTTAATTACTACATTTTGTGGGCCTTCAAAAAATAGTCAAAGGGAGTTTAATTTTAAGTTGTCTTTAACAATAATTATTGTTGAATGTGAATTCCAAAGGCTAAATAATATATGATGGATTTTTCATTCCAAAATTTATTAAACTAATTTACAAATGTTACCGAAGACCATTCTTGCATGTTGCATATTGCATAATATGTTGTTAACATATGATGAGGACAACAATGAGGCAATTGATGTCAATGAAAATGAGCATAATATGTCAAACAATGAAGAAGCATCAAGTGATCCAACTGCAACAATGACTTGAGTGGTTTTAATGGAATTTATTAATGGAGGAAATCAAGTTGCCCAAACACAGTTAAAAAAATGATCTTTCTACCTTTAGTATTCTTCCACATTTTATGAATGTCAATATAAACATCAAAAGTACATCTTAAAAAATATTTTGTGTTTTTTGTTTGAATGATATTAGTTGGGTGTTTTTAGTTCATATGAATTGAGTTCAAAATTTATTTTGAGTTGGGTTTTTTTGTAGTTAATAGGAAATGGAGCTCAAGTTTTAAAGTTTTATGCAAGCTTTGGCTTTAAAATGCATAATATTGAATTGATAGAAAGCCTCATCTGCACCTGCGATGGTGGGGGAGTTTGAACAAGGGTGTCAATCGTTGTATGTTACACATTTGCCACAATCTAGGGTTGAATTCATTGATGTAATATTTACATATTCTCTCAAATTCCTTTGTCAACATAGTTAGCCTAGACATTTCCTTTATATATTTTTTTGTTTATTGATTAATATTGTGATGTGTAACTGTAATTCATAATTGACTCCTAACTATAATATTGTCTACATCTATGCAAATGTGAAATTATTTGAGTGCAAGAGTCTTTATGGTAATGTTGATATAGATTCCATGTGATTGTTTATTTAAAACTATTTTAAAATATCAATGTGGCCCATTTTAAAGGGCTAGGAATGGTCTTGAGTCTTGGAAGTTTGGTGCTACAGGTTATGCATTACTTTATTATCATTGCATGTTGCCAAAATGAGAATATTTTTGTTTGATAAGCTTTGTTGCAGAGACTATCATGTTAATGTTGTCTATGGGTGGTACTTAATCAGTCCTTATTGAGATTTATAAAATAAGTTATCTCTTATATTTATGATGTATGAGTCTTTTTTGGAAGCTAAAATCCATGGGCTTGCACGGGTGTTTTTATTTTCATCTTTAGCTCCTTTTATGGAGTATTGAAATCAATGTGGTTGCTTGAAAGGATTTATTTCCAAACTTATACTTTATCTTGAATGTCGAGGAAGACTACCACCAAGAAGGAAACCATGTCTATCCATACCTTAAAGTACTAGAAGCTTATAGTAAGGCTCTCATGACATGGGCTAAATTCATGGATAGAAAGATCAATCCAAATAGAACACTAGTATTCTTTTGAGGTTACTGTGGTGCTCATTTCAGGTAGGCCACTGTGAAATCTTTTTATCATATTCCATTGCCTATGTTTTGAGATTTATATTGCAAAAACACTGATATTGATAAATGTTGTGTTTGTAAAGTGGAGGGCAATGGAATTCAAGATGCTAGTGTCAATAAAGTTGGTCTTAAAATAGTTCCTGATCCATTGCTCTTGAGAAGAGGCTTGTTAGATTGAACAAAAGTTGGGTTGATTAGATCCTCTTCGAGAGAATTTTATTTTATATTGCAAATAAATGATCCTACACATATTATAAATTAAGAATATCAACTCCCAATATATTGATGTTATAATTAAAAACTATTGCAAGTGCAATGTACAATTCTTATAATCTTGGACTTATGGTAGAGATTCAACAATAAATTTGCATCTTGGAGTGCAGTTTTCTCATGAGTGGGTGTCACAATTGCATATGATAATGAAGTATCAGGAATTTCCTCCTCACATGAGGGTGTCACAATTGCATATTGAATTTGGGTATTGGGAATTTCCTCCTCATAGAAGGTTGTCATAATTGCATATCCAAATTTGGTAATGGTATATGTCTCCTTGCCAATGATCGACATAGTTGTTGATTCAAATTGATTCATAGGTGAACTAGTTCTTACATATTGGTTCATGTGACCATTCTCACTGGTTTTTAATCAACTAATATTTTTTTAGCATCCTATACTTTCATCTCAGGAATCTGTAAGTAGCACAATCAAAATCATGAGAAGCCAAACATAATTAATCTATATACAAATTGCATTATCATTTTATGTGATCACCATAATCACAACACAAAAAATACCCATTCCTCAATAAGAATCAATAATGATAAAAAATCAAAATTTCACAAAAGAAGAAAAGATTTTGTCAACACATTTAAAAATCTAGTTCACAAACATCAAAATAATAATAAGACCATGTAGTCTATGCAATGGATTTATCATACAATCACAAGATAACCTTTATAAAAATATATATATTTATAAAAATTTACTTCTTTATTTTTAATTAGTGAGCTCCATGGGACCACATGAATAGGGCAGGAGTTCTTGTAGCATAAAAATTAAAAATCATGGGACCATAAATAAAAATTAGATCCTATAATTCCTCAGCAGTGCCTGCTTAAAAATGGTTAGCTTCCCCCAACATGGGACCAAGCTTTATGGGGGAAATCACATGTCAAATAAAATGCTTTCATTAATGTTGATTAAATAATGTTTTATTTGAAAAGTTTTTTTTCATTCAACCAATGGAAATGTATACAAAGGAGGTTCATATCAATTTATGAGATTGCATATTAGTTACAAGATAAATTGAAGCTCCTTGCTTATTAGAACAAAAATTGTAATTGACTCACATAATATTGTTGGACATATAAAATAGGTATACTACTGTTGGTAATGTCTATAAAAAACATCATTTAAATTTGGAAAAAGGCTTAACTATTATTTTTTGGTTAGAAGCATAATCAAAAATTTATAGAGTTGATCTAAATAAATAAAATAGAGCATGCCACTTAGGTTGAACTTAGGTCACCTCCAAAAGATCACGTAGATATTAAAATAGTTAAGTGGTTATGATAAGATTCTTGAGTCTATATTAAGTTAGTGGTTTTGATAAAGTATAAATGTTAGGAGGTCGTTGCATGAGTTTAGGATAACATTTTATCTTTGGACTTAATTTAGCTCATTCAAAATTGTAAATAATGGTCTATGGGACCAATGTAAGTATTGCCATAGAGTTAGTGTTTTATCATCTTGTTGCAATATGATTTTATAAATTAGTATGGGTGAGAATATATCACATTTTTATTTCCAATATGCTTTATGCACTAATAGTATATGGTAAGATCAATTCTCAAATGTTTTTGCATGTACATTGCTTTTGATGTAGAACATCACTTACATTTCTCATACTCTACTTATCCTCAATCTCTTTGCATACCTGCAACTACTAACTCATGCATTCAAATTAGTCTTTCATGATAATATTTACTATTTACCATCTCTTGATGACTCATTCCCTCCTAGTTCTCTTTATGCTCTCAAACTATCAAATAATTTTTCTACTTCTTTAACACAAAATTGTGCCTTCTATAGACTTCCTAGATCCTATCTCACTTGATAAATTTGATCCCAAGCCTTACCTTGTCACAAAACTCTTCTTGAATAACTCTGCACTCTTTTGGCATAAGTTTTGAAGTCTTTTTAAGGCTTTTTCATCTATATAGAATTGTACAGATTCCAAATAATTTTTTATCTCATTGAGTAAGACATTGTATGTTTTAGAAAACTGTGTTGAATTTACTACAAATTAACACAAATTCCACACAAGTATAGGTATGGTAAACCTTATACCAACTTCAAGTAAACATTGAACTCTTGATTTATTCATGCGTAGAAGAGTATTTTGGTCTGCTACACAGGTTTAGAAAATGTCAACAATTGTTAAACATTCTAGTCATAACTCCATTCAAGATTTTTTTCACACACTTTTGTCTTTCAATCCTTCCCACCTATAGTACGTCTATACCTCATTTCTCACAAGGAATGCCTTTGAATATATAATTATCGACATACCTATGATGATCCTTTACACCTTTTAAAAACATATAAAAAGTCTCAGTCATACTTCTATGCATCAACTAAAAATGTTCTTTGTAGGATCTCTGACTTCAAACAGGGTTTTTCACACTTAATTCAATGTTAATATTAGTTTATAACATTCCACACACCTCTTGGCTTTAATAGCTATGATTATGAATTTCTCTATATCACTCCTTTCATAGAACTATGTAAACCAAATTATATCTACAATATTGATACACATTTATTAATACTTACCAAATTCAAGCATGGGTTCCTTAGAATTTCCTTATTATAACATGCAGACACAATGAGCATTGGACAAGCTTTACATAGTCAATGCACTGTACAGACACCGAGTAGGACTACAATCTTGAACCGCATTAAAATTATTTTGAAATAAATCAACTAGACACTTGAATCATCTCAAAGAACCAATCATCCACTTACTGACAGGAACATAGGTCATCAAAATCCATTTATCATTACCATTTTTTGCACAGTTAAGCTTTTCCTTTGTATTAAGACAGAGATGTTGGGTCTACAACTTTTTATTCAAAAACACATAATTATTTTTTATACATTTCTTGGGGTTTGTTTACATTTTCTCTTAACTCCAACCCCATAAAATTTTCTACCTTGAATTATTAGAACACCAAGAAAACATCTATATAAAAAGACTCCAAACAAAAATAATAACTAACTTTATAACCACTTATGTAACTTATTGTATAACTTTGCCTACTAACCACAAATAACTTATGACGTGAGTCATGTGAGCATTTAGACACCTGAGACTCCCAAATGACCCTACTAATGGACATCAAAACTAAAAATGTACTAATAATTACAAGAAGGTAGTGATGTTCCTGCATCATACTTCCGAGGAGAAAAAAATTTTCCCGTGAAAGTTATAATTGATGTTTAACTTTGAAGTCCTTTGCAACATCCTTATCCCACCTAGATCCTAAGGTTTTTTTAAGATTCCTAGGCCTTTTTGATGCTTACTCTTTTTGGCTCCTCTTTGCTTCACTCCTCTCTTGCATCTTCCTCCTTGCTTCACTTCTCTCTTGCTTCTTCCTTTGAAATCATCTTCTTATGCTTTGATCTTCTACTCCATCATCTTCAACTTCTTTTTATGCTCCTAAAACCAAATTATCTCTTGTTTCTTCCTTTGAAATCATCTTCTTATGCTTTTATATTCTACTCCATCATCTTCAGCTTCTTTTTATGCTCCTAAAATCAACCTGCACATGAAACAAACAAATCAATAAAAATAATATGCTGATCATCTTCTTGGTAATCTCTTGCTTGCTCATGCTTGCTTATTTTCTCCATGTCTGCTTCTACTACTTGTGGAAGTAATGTTGTAATTAAGGCCTATTTTTCATTCTCTTTGGCCTCCAACATGTAGTTCTCATTTGCTATAACTATCTTCTCTCCATTGTCCTCCTTGTCACCATTCAATGCTCTTTCTATGTTGTTATCTCCCTCTCTAGTTTCTCATCACTTTCATATTCAAATTGAAAATCAGATTTATCTTTTCCTTCCATGCATTTGATGAGGCCCTCAAGGTAATATTTTTCCTTCTCTTGGTCATGTCCTTCACATGGCTGGCTGCAAATTTTATCATGTTTGCTTCGCTGCTCATTCCACCAAAACTTGTGCATCTCCTTCTTCAATTGCTTACATAACATCCTCTTATTTTCTCTCTCTCTTCTCTCATTGTTTGCATTCTCCTTCTCTTCAATAGTAGTTTGATTGGCCATTTGATTAGATTTCTCTTCATTACCCATCCAAAGTGTGGGCTATCAATCTCTCTCAACTACTCTATCATAATATTTATCAAGGCTATATGTTGCTTCATCTCATGCATCTCTCTTTAGAAGTATTCTTTTTCTTGTTTCCTTCTCAATTCTATTTCATTCTTCTTTCTCAATTAGCTCCATCATCATCCTTTTCACCATCTGTATCCTCTTACTAAAGTATATTTCACCTTGTTCCATTCTTTATCCAAGCTATCTCCTTGGATCCAATCTTGTAAGCATTCACTTTGCTCTCTTTTATTGAGCTTCTTTAGCTCTCTATTTATTCTCAAGCCTCTTTTGGGTTGTCAATCTGCCTTGACCAACTTCTTGTTTTCACATGCACTCCTATTTATCAATCTTTAAAGCAATTTATCATCATACCTTAAATGAAATTGATCAAATATATACTAACTAAAAATCAAAATAATATGTACCTTCATATGCAAACCTATTTCTCCACTACTTCCCAAAGATATTCCTACTCTGATACCAAAAATGATGTAGAATGTCATGAACCTAGAACAATAAACATGCTCTGATACCACGTGTCAGGATCTTTCTCCAACAATAGAGCACATATGATTACTTCTTGTATTAGCAACTAAACACGAAATTTAACCAGAATCAATAAGTAACTAGAAATATGAAACAACACAGGAATTGAGAGACAATACACAATTGTATTAATAATCACTCAGAAGAATATACAATAAGGAAGATGCCACTTCTTCCTCCACCTCAAAGGTTCGCCACACCTCAAGACCTTCTTCCCTCTCTCTCTCGGTCCCAACAATCAACTCCAATACAGAATTGATGTTCACCTCTCCAACCAGTCAGTAACACGCTGCAAGTACACCAAGTACACAATCATACTCCAAGTAGATCTTCTACTCTCTGCTGCTACCTGCAAATCACTAGACCTTACTCACCATTTTAGATCTCCAAAAGAAGCCATGCTATCCTGCTGACTAAGATCATACAAATATGAAGAACCCTGCTGATTCTCCAAACCAGTACCCACCTTGGTACTGTGGCACTAGGAGGAACACACCATTGCTCTCTTCTCTCAGAAGGAGCTCATTGCTCTCTTACTCTCTAGCACAAATTTTACAATACAACCCATGAGTCCATATATAGATCTCATGCTTACAATAATTAGACTATCTTAATTACAATAATTAGACGTGCAACTCAAGACTACGACTAGCCTCTAACATGCAAACTAGCAGTCCAAAAATAGACTCTCTGGAATCAACATGCAAATTGCATGTTCACGCACAGGCTGCCGACGTTGGCTCCTCCATGACCGATGTCGACTGACTGGTAACTAATGCCAGTTAGTTCTTCGCTACTATCTGACCGACGTCGGCTGATCAGACCGATGTTGGTTGCCCTACAACTAGTTCTGCAACTCTCCGCAACCTTTGCAAGCTCTGTGACTTCTCCTGTTCACATCCTGGTGAAGCTTTTAGCTCCACAACCTAACAATCTCCCACTTGGAGATAAATATCTGGACCTGTACCTGTACCTATATCTATAAACCATCTAAATTATTCCCTGGATTGTATTCCTCTTCAAGATCAATCCTGAAGACCAACCACCACACAACCTGTGATGTCTTCCCTATCATTCAAGTAACATGCCACATCCGAACCTACATATCCATGTAGTGAAGACCTTGACCCTGCATAACAAGAATCCCTGCTGCTGATCCCTCTCAGATACCTGAGAATCCACTGAACTGCCCTCCAGTACTCCTTCCCCGAATTGGCTCCATACTTTCTAACAACTCCCACTGCTTGGGAAAATACAGGTCTACTCTAGACCTCATGTGATTTCGAACCCTGTTCCAAGCTAAGCTTGAACTGTCCATCCCTTGGTGTGCTTTTTGATTTTGCATCCTGCATCATGAACCCCGCCAACACCATCTTCACATCAGCTCCCACTGGAGATAAAATCTCCATGTCTCTTATGCCAAAGAATTTCGCTGCTCCAAATTCTTCATGACATACCTCTGAACTAACCTTACCCTTAGCTCAGCAAAACCCTGTATGTACAAACCTGCTAGCAAATCACCCACATACAGTAACAAGATAATGTTGTGACCATCATCTACCTGGTAAGATAAAAACAATAGTTATGCTGACATTGAAAAAAGCTCTACTTTGTCATCTACCTGGTACCACCTGTCAGCTCTATACCTGCAGCTTCCTCAAGACCATATACCTTGGCCTTCTATCTCACGTATCCATCCACTCTCTTCTTTACTTGGGAATCCATTCCATCTCTCAGTGCTTACTTCCAGCTGACAACTCTACCAACAAATACCTGTTTGGTTCTTCTCCAAGGACTCACACTCCTCATCCATGCCAAGCTCCCACTGTATCTGGATTCTACCTGCATTGCCTCTTCCATCTTCCTAGTTCTTGACCATCAGTAAGTAATATAAAGAAGGTGAACAATGAATATGAGGTTCAATTACCCTTTCTAACCTCAATATGAGCGTTTGAGACCTATTGACAGCTTGCTATCCGCCCAATATCTATTCCAGTGACCGATCTCAGCCATCTCCCAATCTGCTCCCAACTGATGTCAGTTCCCTGCACTGACCCTGACTGTCGACATCATCTCCCTGGCTGACGCCAGTATCCCTTCCTGCCGACGTCGATTCCTTTATGAATGATGTCGGTCTTACTTCTACCGACATCAATTACTGTATGACCGACGTCGATACCTGTGTTCATCTGTGAGTGATAACTTTTTACCCGCGAGCTCTCCATGGATCAAAATCTTGTTCAAATCAACACAGCCCTGCTCAGAATAATTCAGTTCCCTCACCTGATCTCTGTCTGTCATCTCCTCCATGAACACCAAGGCTTTCCAGTTCTTTAGCTTGTCAAAAACATATGTCTTCCACTTGAGAACCTGCATTCCCCTCCTACATATGTGACCAAGCCCATGAAGCTACATCTCTGCAACAGAAGGTGAATTAGTAATATAAGTAGATAGATAAAGGATACCTACTTTCTTACCACCATCTAATTCAAGTGCATCTGCTATGAGAGTTACAGTGCATCTCCCATCACCCAAATTTCTTGAAGAAATTAGACTCATCTCCAAGACTGGTACCTGCATGACTTCCTTCAACCACTGTGTGTCATCTGTCTGCAATTTCAGCTTCACTTCCCCTTCGTCAATAATCTGACAAGGTTCTCCAACCCCTAAATAAATCTCTCCAAAGTCTCCAAAGACATACCCATGAAAAGATGCTCTATTTCGGGCTGCATGGAAAGAGGCAAAAGAATCTGTAAACAAAGATTCTACTTTATCCAGAGCAACCTATGCAACGACCCCTGCAACATCTGCTTTTACATGCTGATCTTCTACCGACCAACAATCTCCTTTTACCTGCTCTTTCTTTCCATCAATCAGACCATTTGTGCCATTCAGTTTCTCCATTCGTAGCTTACTTTCTTCTGCCATTGCTATACTCCCACTCAATCTGAA
The DNA here is from genome assembly GCA_037957365.1 of Torreya grandis. Classification (NCBI taxonomy): domain Eukaryota; kingdom Viridiplantae; phylum Streptophyta; class Pinopsida; order Cupressales; family Taxaceae; genus Torreya; species Torreya grandis. Next base: position 3,081,130 of record JARHVA010000309.1, read on the forward strand.
ACCCCTGTGAGTGACCTGTAAGCAAAAACACTACCAGATCTGAACCACCTGTTAGTCAACCCAACCAAATACTCTGATACCAATTGTCAAGAACCTAGAACAATAAACATGCTCTGATACCACATGTCAGGATCTTGCTCCAACAATAGAGCACATATGATTACTTCTTGTATTAGCAACTAAACACGGAATTTAACCAGAATCAATAAGTAACTAGAAATATGAAACAACACAGGAATTGAGAGACAATACACAATTGTATTAATAATCACTCAGAAGAATATACAATAAGGAAGATGCCACTTCTTCCTCCACCTCAAAAGTTCACAACACCTCAAGACCTTCTTCCCTCTCTCTCTCTCGGTCCCAACAATCAACTCCAATACAGAATTGATGTTCACCTCTCCAACCAGTCAGTAACACGCTGCTAGTACACCAAGTACACAACCGTACTCCAAGTAGATCTCCTGCTCTCTACTGCTACCTGCAAATCACTAGACCTTACTCACCATTGTAGATCTCCAAAAGAAGCCATGCTATCTTGCTGACTAAGATCATACAAATATGAAGAACCCTGCTGATTCTCCAAACCAGTACCCACCTTGGTACTGTGGCACTAGGAGGAACACACCATTGCTCTCTTCTCTCAGAAGGAGCTTATTGCTCTCTTACTCTCTAGCACAAATTTTACAATACAACCCATGAGTCCATATATAGATCTCATTCTTACAATAATTAGACTATCTTAATTACAATAATTAGACGTGTAACTCAAGACTACGACTAGCCTCTAACATGCAAACTAGCAGTCCAAAAATAGACTCTCTGGAATCAACATGCAAACTGTATGTTCATGCACAGGTTGCCGACGTCGGCTCCTCCATGACCGATGTCAGCCGACTGGTAACCGATGCCAGTTAGTTCTTCGCTGCTATCTGACTGACGTCAGCTAATCAGACCGACGTCGGTTGCCCTGCAACTAGTTCTGCAACTCTCCACAACCTTCGCAAGCTCCGTGACTTCTCCTGTTCGCATCCTGGTGAAGCTTTTAGTTCCACAACCTAACATAGAACATCATTTACATTTTTCATACTCTGCTTATCCTCAATCTCTTTGCATACCTAAAACTACTAACTGATGCATTCAAATTAGTCTTTCATGACAATCTTTATTATTTATCATCTCTTGATGACTCATTCCCTCCTAGTTCTCTTTATGCTCTCAAACTATGCAATCCCTTTTTCTACTTCTTTAACATATAATTATGCCTTCTATAGACTTCTTAGATCCTATCTCACTTGATCAATTTGATCCCAAGCCTTACCTTGTCACAAAACTCTTCATGAATAACTCCTTACTCTTTTGGCATAAGCTTTGTAGTAATTTTATTAAGGCTTTTTCATCTATACAAAATTGTACAGATTCCAACTAATTTTCCATCTGACTAATCAAGACATTGTATTTTTTACAGAACTATGTTGAATTTACTACAAAATAACACAAATGTCAAACAAGTATAGGTACAGTAAACCTTATAACAGCTTACCAACTTAAAGTGAACATTAAACTCTTGATTTATTCATGCATAGAAGAGTATTTTGGTTTGCTACATGGGCTGAGTGTATGTCAACAATCATTAAACATTTTATTCATAACCGCATTCAAGATTTTGTTTACACACTTTTGTCTTTCAATCCTTCCCACTTGTAGTACGTCTATACCTCATTTCTCACAAGGAATGCCTTTGAATATATAATTGTTGACAGACCTATGATGATCCTCTAAACCTTTTCAAAACATATAAAAAGTCTCATTCATACTTCTATGCATAAACTGAAAATGTTCTTTGTAGGATCTCTAACTTTGAACAGGGTTTTCCACACTTAATTTAGTGTTAACATTAGTTTATAATATTTCCACACGTCTCTTGGATTTAATAGCTATGATTATGAATGTCTTTGTATCACTCCTCTCAAAGAACTATGTAAATCAAATTATATCTATGGGACGGATACACATTTATAAATACTAATTGAATTCAAGCACAGATTCCTTAGAATTTCTTTATTATAACATGCAGACACAATGAGCATTGGATAGGCTTTACACAGTCAATGTACTGTATGGACATCGAGTAGGATTGAAATATTAAATTACATTAAAATTATCTTGAAATAAATTAACTAGACACTTTAATCATCTCAAAGAACCAATCATCTACTTATTGATAGGACAAAGATCATTAGAATCCATTTATTATTGCCATTCTTTGCACAATTAAGCTTTTCCTTTGTATTAAGACAGAGATGTCAGGTCTGAAAATTTTTATTCAAAAACATAGAATTCCTTTTTATACATTTCTTGGGGTTGGTTTACATTCTCTCTTAACTCCAACCCCATAAAACTTTCTACCTTGAATTATTCGAATACCAACAAAACATCTATATAAAAAGACTCCAAACAAAAACCATAACTAACTTTATAACCACTTATGTAACTTCTTCTAGAAATTTGCCTACTTACCAAAAATGACTTATTACATGAGTCATGTGAGAATTTAAACCCATATGACTCCTAAATGACCCCCCTAATGAACACCAAAAACAAAAATGGACTAGTAATTATAAGAAGGTAGTAATGCTCCTGCATCAGCTTTCATGTTTGTTATTGGGCATATTGGGTGATCTCAACTTATATTGGTGTTAATATATTTCTTCTCCAAGTATCTAACATTGCAAAGGTAATGCAACTATGTTCAAAGTCTTGTTTCTAGGAAAAGAAATAATCAAAGGGACTTGATGTCAAATATGTCCAATATATGAGTTCATAATATTATTTTATTGTTTAATTTCTATTCTGATTTGGGATTTAAATGACCGTACCATTTAAAATAGAGTAATTGTGAAGTATTATATTGTTCCATTTTAGAATAGAATAATTGATAAGTATTATACTATGGACATAATTTTTTGGTTATTTCTTCCATTCATGGAGTTTTACTAGCCAAAACTTAGATCTATGGTTTTTGTAGATAGAAGGTGAACTAAAATTGACATTTTCCTTTTTTGAAGATCTTTTTTTTATTATAATTTTATTTCAATGAGGGAGTAATGAAACATTGGTTAACCAAACAATTTTTGGGGGATGTCAAACTCTCTCCTTTTAAGAATTTTTTGGCTTTAAAATCACTAGGGTTTGAATCCATCCCTTTCACCTTACAAAGACCCATCTCAACTAGTTAACCCAGTCTAATGGATAAGATCCTAATTCTCATGACAATATTATTTGTATAATAATTAATGCTTTGAGGATGTGATTTTATTTATTGTGTACCATCTGAAATCCTTTAGAAACATATCAAGTTGTGCATTCTCTATTCATCAAATCTTTAAATATGACACTCTAAATTATTTTTCTTGCAATGCAATTGGGAAAAGTCTACCCAAATAGATTATCCAGGATGGGTTCCCCTTGGTCCTGATGTACCTAGTAATTATGTATATTAGTATATTTATGATAATGAAAAGACATCATATTGACATTATTGAATTCTAATGTGGTAAATGTTTGCTATAAAATAATCATCAGGTGTCAACTCAAAGTTGAAAACCCAATTATTATAGTACTTATTTTTTAATCAGTAAACCATATAAGTCATGATCTCTTTTCTATGTGTTTTTTTGTACATCTATTTTTTGTAGTTCTAATAATGAATATATATGATGTTGAACACTTTTAACACACATACATGCCCAAATATATTTAATTTATGATGCCTTTATATATATATATATATATATATATCCATTTTTAAGCTATGGGATCAATTTATCCATACACACATATTGATGTAGGAGCTTCCTAGGCGAATTGGCAATATTGCATCACCCAAAAAGAGATTCAATCAATATATGAATAAAACTAATTTTTTTGGTGATGACAAATCAATTTTGAAGGTTTTTCAGGACTGTGCAAGAGTCCATTTACGTAGGAGGATGATACCTCGAAGTTGCGTAGGCAGACAATGGCTAGGAGTTGTGTATAAGTTGTAAGAATAACAAGCTAAAAAGTTTTGGCTAAAGCATGAAGTACATGTTAGAGTTGGTAAACATTCATAAAAAATATGACATGATAAGGAATGAAGAGCAAGACACAAAAGTATAGATTTTTATGATAGTGCATAAAAACTAAAGTCTTACTAAGGCGCAAGGGTGTAAGTTGAAAGATAAATGCTCATAGAGGTTGCACTACATGAATAAAAAGAGGGTGGTAACTAAACCAAGTTTGGACTTGCATAAAATATAAATTTTGAAATGGAGCATAAATAGTTGATAATGCATAACTATATTAGAAGACCTGAATAGAAGTGTATGTAAGAATCATTCAGTGTGCAAAGAACCTCTAAATCACTTAGTGAATAAGGATTGATGTGTAAGAAGCATATAAAATCTTGAGGCACAAGATAATTTGTATATTTGAGTGCTCAAAGGAATCAATACATAAAGCATTCAATGTAAAACATGAGGAAGTAGAAGAGTCAACCACGTGAACTTACACTTAGTCATTTGACTAGGTTGAGCTAGTTCTTTAAATGACATGACCACAAAAAAGATAGAGATAACAAGATATAATTCACACTAATTTAATAAGATATGAGTCACATTTGATCAATTTAAGGTCCATAAAATGCTACAATACCTCAAAGGTAGGCCTATAGATTTATGAAGACCTTACAGATTCATGTAGTGCCTCATTAAATACAAGTGTCGACCCATGCATGGAGGGAACGATGATGTCAGGTGTCAAGAAGATATAAAAAGAGGGTCAAGGCCAAATAAGAATAAGTCTTGGACCTTATGAGAGACTTTATCAAGTTGTATAAAAAAAATTGAGTTCCTAGAGGGAAAAATCTCCAAGTTGCATTAAAATCTTTGCTCACAGAGGTAGATTATCCTTGATTGCAGAAGTGAGTGAGTGAGTGAGTGAGAGAAGAAAGACTGTAGCCATGAAAACATGAAATTATAAGGATGCCATAGTTGGGAGACATATCCAAGTTTGAGGGCTGGACTATGTAGAGCCAAGAATTCCATTGGAAACCTGAGAAGCTAATAATATCTTGTAACCCGAGTTTATTAATGAAAACCATAATATTTTGGTATTCATTGTGCATGAGTGGAAACAATGGATGAGAGTATCATTTGGATGCACAGTGTAGGGCATCACTTCTTTAGGAGCCTTGATTATGATTGCATCACATATGTTCTCTCACATAAATCTAGTTACTCTTATTTATCAAAGTAGCTCTGCTAATATATATGAGATATGATTGGGGGGAAAGTATGTAGAATGGGTGGAATGCCTTGTAATTTACAAAAAGATAATTTAAAATGTTTCATTAAACTTAAATCTATAAATTCATGTGGATTTTTGTCTATAGGATATAGTTCAACAAATAATTGTGTTGCATACCTATATGTATGGATGAAATATGGATTCCCATCATTTGGTGAATAACAAAAAAACATAACTTACAATAATAATATGAATTCATACGAAATAAAAAAAATTGTAGTTCAACTCTATAATATTGGATTTTCCTTATAAAGATTGAATTTAGAATAGCAGTATCATGGTTTAAGGTTTTCTATCCACTATGTTTAATTTATGTAAAAAGTTTCTTGAGTAAACATACATTTCCAATTATAACTTGTTTCATTTTCAATTTTTAACTAGAATAAATTGTTATTGTAATGAAACTCTATCAAATTAATTTGTTTGACATTCAAATTTATGTCTTAAACATAAATTCTTACAATTCTATATACAAGGGTGGATAATATCTTGTAAAGTTGAGAAGCTAATAATATTTTGTAACCCGAGTTTATTAATGAAAACCATGAGATTTTGGTATCCTCTATGCATGAGTGGGCACAATTATGTGAGAGTATCACTTTAATGCATGGTGTAAGGCATCTCTTCATTAGGACCCCTGACTGTGATTGCATCATATATGCTCTCACACATAATTAATTACTCCTTTTTATCAAAATAGCTATGCAAACACATGCACTATGATTGGGGGAAGTCTGTAGAGTGGGTGGAATACCTTCTAATCTACAAAAAAAATATTTTGAAATGTTTCAAGAAGCTTTAATCTATCAAGTCATGGATTTTCATCTATAGGATATAGTCCAACAAAGAGTTGTGTGTTGCATACCAATATTTATGGTTGAAATATGGATTCCCATTGTTATGTGAATAATGGCAAGCATGACTTAATATAATAGTGTGGTCATAACAGGCATAAAATATTGTAATTTACCTATGTAACAGTGGATTATCCTTCTAAATATTGCATTTAGAATAACAATATCCTAGTTTGAGGGTTTCTATCCACTATGTTTAATCTACATAAAAAATTTCCCTCATAAACATATTTGTTTCATTTCCCATTTTTAACTAGAAGAAATTGCTATCATAGTCAAGCTTTGACAGACTATTTTTTTTAATTTAAATTGATGTCATAAACTCATTTTTTTATAATTCTATATGCAAGTCTTGATAATTTATGCAATTGATATGACGATGAATTTAGTTTTTAATTTACAAGCTCTATCTAATATATAGACTCAGATAAATATGATAGAAACCACTTTAATCTTAGGGATGATGTTGTTCCAATAAATTTAGAAAATGCAGTTCTCTCATCATTGATTTGCCAAATTATTTTCTAAGGTTTAATGTCCATTAAATGTTGCAATGTATTAAGGATTTGAAAAAAGTTGACATTTTAAGTTTTTTTTCTTTTGGAAAATTATGATATAATAGAAGGTTTGTATTTTAAAGCATACCAAAATATATTTTTATATTATTGAAGGGTATTTCACACTTTAACAAATTGTGATGGCTCATTGAAATAAATGAATATTCAAACTTTTTATGGTGTCTTATGGAGCAATCTTGGTCATTTTTAGAACAGTCTTGAAATATGGAAGTCTTTATTTTTTACTTTCACTTATTATTTTGAATCAATTCAAATCGTGTTTAGATGGACTAATTTATTTGTTTGTGAAGTGTAATAACCATTTGAATTTCATATCAGAATGAGCAAATTAAGAATAATATTACTCTAGGATAGTTTTATGTCAATTATATCTTGTTTATGGCAAGGAAGATAAATAATGATATCAAAAGTGCACATTGTGGTATTTGAAAGTGGACTAAAGTGAACTAGTAGTATAAAATTCTTATCGTATTCTATTAAACTTCATCATAAATCTAAAGCCATGAAATGCAATCAAAGATATTATGATAGTAGTTGCAAAATTAATTTATTACATAAAGGACATGGTATTCTCATTAAGGAAAATTAAAACTAATTTTCATCCAATGGCTCCTTTTTATATATTTCTTAAAAATAAACTCACTTATTGCAAAAATTCTAAATGCTTAGCCAAAATTTTATTATACAATACATCTAGATTGACTTTTTTAGTCAAAATTTATGATCATCAAGTAAATCCTTTGTTTTTTATTTTGATTTTTCAATGAGTTTTATAAATTAATATGTTTTTTACTAAAATAGTAGATTTGATGGGTATAATATATTTATATAACATATTTTTTGTGATTTTCATAAGAATAAAGCTTGTTCATCTAAGAATTTTTTGTTAAAAGGGATGTTTTCATTGACCTACTCAAATGTTCATGTTTATAGAATCATAAATAAGTTGTGGGTATAATGAATATACCAATATAAGAATCCAAAGTAATAGGTATAAAGAGTGCACTAAGTGTTGTGTTAGTGCAAACACTCCTTATTCCTCAATAAATATGAAACAATTTTATTAATACCAAGTGAAATTTGTCATGCACAACAATAGGTGGTAAGATAATAGGATATGAAGAATGAGAAGTGTTAGAGGCAGAGAATATGGATTGTGTAAATGCTGAAAACATTTTTTTATTATTCCTAATATAGTTATTTGATAACTTGTATAGGGACTCCATTGGCAACTTGAAAATAAATGAGAGATCAAACTTCACACTCTGAATTCTATAGAAAAAAATTAAACATCATTTTTAGGTACTGGAATCATATGGCCAAGTTATTAACTTCATTTACAATTGAGAGATAAAATGTATAGAGAAAACTTAACAACTTATTTGTAATTAAATAAAACCTATAAAATAAGATAAAAAAACAATCTTATTTCTTTTAGAACAAAACTAGGGCCTTATATGCTATCTGCTGAATTGCATTCTTCACACTAATTTACACTACAATCTATTTTATGGAAACTCCAAATACATTGTCATTGGAAGATCAATTTTATCTCAGAGACCCCTACATTCTTCACACCAATTTTCTCTACAATCTAATTTATGGAAATTCCAAATACAATGTCATTGAAAAATCACTTGGATCTTGGAGGCCCCACTTATGGCCCTTGTTTCATTGCAAGTAAGTTATTGGAAATCAAAGTAATGAATAAAATGTTGTTAGTATATTAGATGATTATATCTATATAACTAGATAAACTAAAGAGTTGAGCCAAAGGCCAAATTATTTTGGAAGAATATTTAATTGCATAGTCATCATTACCTTCATTAGTTAGAAGGCCAAACACATTAAAAAATGAGGACCAATTTTTTTTTTTTGGACTTTTGAAAAAGAATTTGGATATAGTTTTTAGACACCTCTTAATATAAATATTTACATTTTAAATATAGTGGTATTACACACACACATGCACACTTTGTGGTTAATTTTTGGATATTTTAATATTGTAGAAGCGAAATAATGGTATGTTTTTTAGGATGCTAGAGTAAGGAAAATAATATACTTACATGAAAAAATAAATACCAGTCACTATGTATGCCTTAAATAAAGCATACATGTGCAATATTTTTTGGTGCATAAATGGCCCCATGGATAATCTGGCCTTGTTGGGATTCCACTTAGTTCTTAAATAAATATATTCTATGTGGATTCTTAGGTGTGGGCTATGTATGCATCCCTAAATATTATATGAACATGTTGGATTAAAATTATGATTACCCTAAGTACACAACCAGTTATATTATTGAATTAACCTTTAACTCTATATATAAGAGGATTGTGTCCTTTGTTCCTTATATAAGTAAATTTGACATATTTTATTGTCTTAAAGCTCTCTATTATATGATATTGACCTAATGTGATGATGTTATGTAATATCAAGTAGAGTAGAGACATTCCTAATATATTTTATTCATAACTAGATCTAAATTATGTGTTTATATATGGTATTATAGTATTAGGGTAGGGAAATTTTTAAGAAACCTACAAAAAAGTTATAGATCAGCTAACGAATCTTGTAGGAATAGGATTCATTAGGGTGGCCAACCCCCTGAACTTGGATTTCGTAACTATGGGAAAAATTAAAAAATGCCATGAATATATTGTGGATGTAAACACAAATCTTGCATAATGTTTATAATTTAGTGAAAATGTTTGGAAAATCTAATAGAAATTTCTGTATAGACCAAGTTAAAATAGTTCTTATCATGCTAGGCTCATTCAAATTTATTCAATAAATAAAAGAGGTTGCCATAAATAAAATGACTCAATGAGAGATTCACAGAACTATGTTATCCACCATCACAATTTGTGAAATCTTCGCATCATTATGGCACCATCACATAATTACAAACAACACCACATTGATTTGGTCAAATAGGAATCACCTTTCTACATTAGGAAATAGACAAACAGAAGATTCACATAACTATGTTAGTCACCTTAATAGAGCATCTAATCTAAAATCTTTTAATAATGATGAAACTTCCACTGGAAAAAAAAAATAACCGTGTAGGAATACAAATAACATTATATAATTTTGATATATTTACAAGCCTAAAAGGTTACAAAGCTAAGATACAACCAATAATTAATTAGTGGGATTCAATGTACATTTTGTGGGAAATGAATATTTGAATGTCACTTCATATATTCAGTCATAGGTCTACTGTACTCTCAACCTTATATTTCAGTTATCTATTCTCTTTATGGACTCAAGTGCATGATAAAAAAATGATCTTGATTTAGTCAAATACGAATCAACTTTATGTAAGCCTTGAGTTCGTGAAGTGTCATTTTTGCTAAGAAACAAAGAGTTTTAAATTTTGGAAGGTAGAGAACTGAGTTGAAAAAATGATCTTTGAGAGAAATATAAAATTCAACCCCTTTTAGTTAGATAAATAACACTCACAATCCTTGTTGAATTTTGGAAGGTAGAGAACTGAGTTGAAAAAATGGTCTTTGAGAGAAATCTGAAATTTAACCCATTTTAGTTAGATAAATAAAACTCACAATCCTTATAAGAAAAGGTAGGAGATGAACTCAACTCTATCTATACATATATATATATATATATATATATATATATATATATATATATGAATTTTTTTAAGCTAGTGAAGTCACACCAAAAACAATAACTTGTAAAATAATCTAGACAATGATGAGAGAATGTGTTTCCATCTTATTCCCTAGCCTAAAAAATAATTGTGATCTTCAGTCTTGCATTACTAGAATAGGTAGCATAGAGAAAAATTTTGAGGCTTATATAAGTAGTAAGAAACCCTAATAATCAATTAAGAGTGTTTTATGTTAGTTCGCTTCACTCACCTTTGTTTTCAATTTCCATGAGCTTATGCATAGGTTGGTGTGACTCAATATGTTGGGTGGGATTATGCTCCTTTGGCTCCCACATTGGGTGGGATTATGTCATGAATTGAGTTTCAATAATGGACATCAATGTTAGTTGATGGAAGGTGACTTCTAAGGATCTCAAAGGATTCCAAAATATACTTGCCACATGTTTCAAGGGTGAAGGTTTCCTATAATTCCCTTTACCTCAAAAAGTCAACCATAGTTGACTGTGGTGGGCAGTGAATAGGGTAGTAGTAATACTTGCCATGGAATTAGCACAAGGGTGAGATAAATAAATGCAAACAAGTATCAAATGATACTAGGGTACTATATAGGGTTTTAAATTTTGTCTCAAACGTAAACTAAGCAACCTACACCTATAGGATCCTTTGACCCATAGACTGATTGTGACTGTTCTTTGACAAACAGTGAACATGTTTGAAGTTCAAAGTGATGGAAAAGAACTTAGTAGGTGAAAATTTGGGTTAAATAAGGCATAAATTGATTCAAAATTATTTAAAGGAATTTCATAATCACCTTTACTAAGATAAATCATATAGATCAACCTATAGGTACACTCCAAAGAGCAAGAAACATAGTCAAAAAGGGAGACTCAATCTTGTCCCAGTCAAGGAGTGAGGGGAAAACCTAGGAGGTTGAGTTGTTTTTTTAGGTTAAAAACACATTAATAATGAATAAATTGTCTCATGGAACTCTCATATGGTAAATTATTAGGAGGATCCCCAAACATGCATAACATAGCCCACATGCTAAAAACCCTGCATAGTTTATCTCCTTTTTAGTATGTCTTGGGGTTTTGTGAATTTGAGGGTCCTATTGACATGATAAAGAGATGATTATTAGTGTATAATGTCCACATCACTTGGGTAATCTCCTCAAATATTTAGTTTTTATATAATAATAAGGGAAGTACCCTTTGTTTTATCTCAGATAGAGGGCACTTCCCTAGGTGCACTAATTGACAATTTTGAGGAGTGGAGGAAAAAAGATGAACCATGTGATGTTTGAACCTTTAAAATAAGAGTGGAGAGTTTTAAAACATTCAAGTTAATATTTTATAACATGCATCATATAATGGAAACCAAACAAGGTGCCCTAGACCCTCAAAAGTGTAAGCAGGCTCATGAGGCATGGTTATGCCTAAAGGACAAACAAGAGGTCACTTTCAATTATAGATCTAAGTGGAATTTATAGTAGATTGGAACATATATATGGGGGAATTATAGGTGTGTAGGAGATATTGTAAATCAAGGAATCCAACAAGAAAGTCATTTTGAGCTTTAGGTTGCAATCATGCCTATTGAGCATACTTAGACCTAAAGCCAAATGGAGAACCATTTGCACTCCTGACATGAGTCTGAGGATGCATTAAATTTTGGGAGGAATCTATAAAAATTTTATGATTCCATATGGCCATTGCATGCTTTTAAAATAATCCTAAGTATGTAAATAAATATCTTCATCTTAACCATTCAAAACTATCTGCTATACCCTTAACCGTTGGTGTTTTTAAGGATATGTGTGACCAACTTGTGGATTTCATACCCTTTTTATATAATTTTTACATTTATCTATGTTATTAGATAGGTCAGCCTAAGGAATAACCTTGGCTAAGTAGACTATATATAGGAGGTAGTGGTTAGTCTTTATTAATGATGTTAAGTATTTTGCAATTAGTTCATTGTTGTGAAGGTTGCCCCCTCGAAGTGGCTTTGCTATATTATCCAGTATTCTAATCTAATATCAAATATTGTTGTGTGAACTCTCATATTTTATTATTTTGTGTAATATAAAATCATTCTAGACGAACATCTAAGTAATTTCATTACAAGCAGTATGAGAGCTTCGATTTGGGTAAGTTTCCTACGGCATTTTTTTTGGATCTAGTGATGCATGGCTTCTAGAGTGATCGGAGTGAAAAAAACATAACTTGTAATATAGGAAGAATTAATTTTTTCTATCAGCACAGTATTGCTCGAAACGCTTTTTTGAAAAAAAAAATCAAGAGTGGAGGCATAAGAGAATAGCACAGTATTGCTCAAAACCAGGTGATGTTTGAACCTTTCAAATAAGTGTGGAGAGTTGTAAAACATCCAAGGTAATATTTTATAACATGCACAAGAGAATGGAAACCAAACAAACTTCCCTAGACCCTCAAAAGTGTAAGCAGGCTCATGAGGCATGATTATGCCTAAAGGCCAAACAAGAGGTCACTTCAATTATAGATCTAAGTGGACTTTACATTGGATTGGAACATGTATATGGGGGAATTTTAGGTTTTTAGGAGCTATTTTAAGTAGGGAATCCATCAAGAAATTCATTTTGAGCTTTAGGTTGTAGGGAGGCCTATTGAGCATACTTAGACCTAAAGCCAAATGGAGAACCATTTGCACTTATAACATGAGATATGATTTCAACATATTGAATCATGTTTTTAGGGTATTTATAGAGATATTAAAACTTTTGGTTTGCATAAAAAGCACAAGAAATCCATTTTTAAGCTTGAAACTCTTTTAGGCCTGCAAGAAATGGAAGGAAGAGCTTGAATAGATAACTTCAAATGCTCATACCTCCCTTGGTGATCTGCATGGAGACTCAAGGCATTTGGAGATGTTAATATCATCCTTGAAAAACCATATTGTGGGATTTTTTTGCAAATTCAATGTTAAATATTTATGAACGAATCTTAAGAGGTCAAAATAATCAAAACCCTTGCTAAACCCTTACAAGGACTAGTTTGGAGAAATGGAGTTATAAAGATACTCTAATGGACTAGTTTGACCAGGATGATGATTGGACATTGCAAAGGACTCCATCAAACTAATCCCCATGCTTTTTGGTTGTATGGACTTGTACAAACAAGGTACAAAATAGGGTAATTTTTACCATTATGTGTGTTTTATAGGTTCTAGAAGGAGTCTGAGGATGCAATCAAGTTTGGGAGGAAGCTATAGACTTGTTATAACTCCATATACCCATTTTATGCTTTGAAAATACTCTTAAGTATGCAAACAAATATCTTCATCTTACCCAGTCAAAATTGGTTTCTACGCCCTTAACCATTGGTGTGTCTAGGGATATGTGTGGCCGACTTGTGACTTACATACCTCTTTTATATACTTGTTACCTTTATCTATGTTCTTAGATAGGTTGGCCTATGGAATAAACTTGGATAAATAGACTATATATAGGAGGTAGTGTTTAGTCTTTATTCATGATGTTAAGTATTCTACTATTAGTGTAATGTTATGGAGGTTGCCCCCTCGAAGTGGCTTTGTTATATTATCCAGTATTCTACTTTGCTATCAAATATTATTCTGTGATCTCTCATATTTTCTTATTTTGTGTGATATAAAATCATTGTGTGAACATCTAAGTAATTTCATTACAAGTGTTATTAGAGCTTTGATTTGGGCAAGTTTCTTGTGGCATTTTTTTTGGATCTAGCGAGATGTGGCTTCTCAGAGCGGTGGGAGAGAAAAAACAAAACTTGCCATCCAAGAAGAATTAATTTTTTCTATCAGTGCAGTATTTCTCAAAATGCTTTTTTTTTTAAAATTCCTTTGCACAATTTTAATCATTGCATACATCTTGGTGAGAAGATCGCAATGGTATATTCTATCGAAACACTTTTTTGGTGCCAAAATTTTACCCTAGTGAGCAAAGGCAGACATTAAATTCATCTTGGCAAGGCAATCACAATGGTACCATATCTTGATACACTTTTTTCAAGGTAAAAATCCTCCTAGGGTTTGTATATAGTAGGTCCTGGTACTCAGGGAATAAAATGGGGGCAAGGAACTCCTAAGACTCCTACCGATGACATCGAATTTGGTACTTCAGATCTAGTGATTTCTTAGCTTCTGGTGGACATAAACAACTTGGTGAGGCATGATGAATTTGTTGCAGTACAAGCTGATATTTCAAGGATGCACAAAGAGATTAATGGGGTTCACAATGAATTGCATCATATCACTATGTAATTGATTTTCCTTACATCTCAGTTTCAGTCCAACAACCCTCCACTTCAGCATTCAAATCCTCCTCTCAACACCAACAACTCCCATGCCGGTTTGAAACCAATGTTGCCAAAAGTGGACATGCATAATTTTTATAGTAAGGATCCTCTCACTTGGATTACCCAAATTGAGAATTTATTTGAGCTGCATCAAACCCCTAAATCTCAAAAGGTGATAGTGGCATCTTTGGATCTGAAACCTGAGCAATTCATTTGGTATCACTAGTTATGTGCTCAAAATAAAAAGAATGGTGCTCCTATTACATGGTTTATTTTCACTGAGGATTTGTTGGCTCATTATTAGAATAATAGCTCTGAGAACTATTTCAGTCAATTAGCCAAACTATGAGACCTGGAAGATGTGCCCTGACTACAGAGAACTCAAC